>OY856412.1:1490823393-1492063393 GCA_963693085.1 Alisma plantago-aquatica
GAAGAAGGAGAAAGATTGGAGTTGGAACTTCAAAAAGGAAGAAGGGAGAACATACCATTAAAAGCATGATATATTAGGTATAAATCTAACAAAAAGTTCTAGTGATTCTTCCTCTTCTTCTCTTATATGCTTTGAGTGTGGCAAGAAGGGGCATGTGAAGACTGAGTGCCCCAAGAACAAGAAAGGTGAGAAATCCTCTTCTAAGAAGAAGGACAAGGTAGACAAATCATACAAAGCTGCTTGGGATGATTCAAGTTATGACAACGGAAGTGGAGAAGAAGAAGTGGAATGTATCATGACTAAGGAAGATGAAGAGGAAGACCCAAATGAGGTATACATTTTTGAACTATCTCAAATGGATTTAGTTAATAGCCTTGAAGAAACTCATGCTAAATATCTTTATTGCAAAAGAAAATTGAAAAAGCTCTCCAAAATTAGTAATGAGTTGCATGCTAAACTAGATGATATCATTTCCTGAAAATGAGAATCTTATTTCTGAAAATAATATCTTGAAAGTCTCTCTTGAAGATTGTAATGCAAAATTGCTTGATTTAGAAAACAATAATAATCTTCAGGTGGGAAGAAGGGGTTTGGGCTATGTACCTAAAGAAATATCATATCAAAAGCCTAAAACTAGAACAACACAAGCCACTAGAACCAAGACTATTTATGTTCCCAAGAACAATATAGTTCATGACCAAAATATCAAGAAAAGAATTCAACTTGACTTTATTTCTTATCATTACTGCCAACGTCTTGGACACTATTCATTTTCATGTAATAACAAGAAAAACAAGGACACATGTTTGGTTTGGGTCCCAAGAACCCCAATCTAGAGATTTCAAGACAACTTGTTGACATTTGACCTAAACTTCATTGTGAAGTGCATATATGTCATATCTCAATTAAATTAAGATTCAACCTATATATATTTGTATGTCTTGACTACTTACTTGTGTTATCCAAAATAAAACAATTGAAAATGGTATGATTCGTTTATGTTAAAAATGTTGCATTCATTGAAAAACCTATAGAACTCCATCTCGGTTAACAAAGAGCTCGATCGAGAGGTCTTCTGATTGAAGAAAATTTTGACCAAAAGTAGTTCTTCATAACTATTTTCATTGAACAATCTATAGAACTTCATGTCGTTCGACAAAGGGTTCTACCGAGGGATCTTCTGGTTGAAGAAAAGTTTGACCAAAAGTAGTTTTGTTAGAACTGTTTATTGAAAATAAAAACATTCACTTATAATTAACTCTGGTGACTAGTATCTTTAATAGGCTCTTCATATTAAAATTTTCTGAATACTTGAAGTGATAAAATATTTAAAAGTAATGCTCCTAACCAAAAGGACCACCACATGGGTACCAAAATCTTCATATGTTGTAGGATTGGGTGGTTGACAGTGGTTGTAGAAAACATATGACCGGAAACAAGGAGGCCTTCCATACACTTGAAGAAAACAAGAATGGAATAGTCACATTTGGAGATAATGCCAAAGGTAAAATTGTTGGGTCATGTAATGTTGGTACAAACCTTCAAATAAAAATGTTCTACTTGTAGATGGATTGCATCACAACTTCATTAGTGTTAGTGAATTTTGTGATAGTGGCTATGATGTTCTTTTTAACAAATCTTGCTGCAAATTACTCATAAAAACACTAATAATGTTGTTTATGAAGCAAAAAGAGTAGGAAATCTTTATATACTTAGACATAATTCTATGAAAGCTATAATTGGAAAATGTCTTCTTGCAAATGATGAATCTTTACAATTATGGCATAGAAAGTTGGGTCATGCAAGCTCACATGTTATTAAATAGTTTCTTAGATATGATTTTGTTCATGGTTTACCCAAACTTTCTTTTGATAAACCTGACAATTGTGAACATGTACTCTAGGAAAGCAAATTAAAACTTCCTTCAAATCTAAAGCCTTGCTTAGTACTACTAGATCATTAGAACTTATTCACACATACTTATTTGGTCCCATGAGGACTCAATCTATTGGTGGTAAAAAGTATTGTTTTGCCATTATTGATGATTATAGTAGATATACTTGGGTACATTTTCTTTCAACAAAAGATGATACTATTATAATATTCATTCAATTTTACTCTTAGATTTAAAATAAACTTAAAAAAAAATTATGCACCATTATGAGTGATCATGGGGGAGAGTTTGAAAATCATATCTTTGAAGAATTTTGTACATCTAAAGGGTATACACATAATTTTTCAACTCCATGCACTCCACACCAAAATGGGATAGCTGAGAGGAAAAACCGATCCTTACAAGAAATGGGTAGAACAATGCTACTAGAGCATAATGTACCTAAAACCTTTTAAGCCAAAGCAGTAAATACAACATGCTATCTGTCAAACCATGTTTCAATTCACTCATCTTAAGAAAACTCCTTATGACCTCATCTTCAACAACAAACCTAGAGTTGACTACTTTCATACCTTTGGTACACCTTGCTATATCTTGAGCACAAAAGATGATAGAGATAAATTCGACCCTAAGTCACCAAAAGGATTATTATTGGGATATTCAACATCTAGAAAGGCATTTAGGATTTTCATCACTATTTCCTAGAAAGATGAGGAATCAATTCATATTACATTTCATGAAATGACAACACAATGTGTTGAAAATGAAAACTTGAATGATGTTACACATCAAATTGAGGAATTAACCATATCAACTAAAGATGATAAAAATTCTAAAATTGAACAAAAAATAATGAGTCACAACAACCAATTCCAAGAATAATCAAAGATTATCCTCAAGACCTAATCATAGGAAATCCTTTTGATAAAGTAAAAACTCGATCATCATTTAGAGATGTTGCAAACATGCCCTTTGTATCAATTGTTGAATCTAAAAAGATAAATGAATCTATAAAAGATGGTTATTGGATAATTTCCATGCAAGAACAGATAAATCAATTCACTAAGAATAATGTATGGGATTTAGTTCCTAGACCTATAAGCAAAACCATTATTGGAACTAAGTGAATTTTTTGAAATAAACTTAATGAAGTCGGGGAAGTGGTTAGAAACAAAGCTAGGTTGGTTGCTCAAGGATACAATAAACAAGAAGGGATAGAATTTGATGAGACTTATGCACCCGTAGCTAGACTTGAGGCCATTAGAATGTTATTAGCTCTAGTTGCCCATAAAGACGTCAAACTTTTTCAAATGGATGTAAAAAGTGATTTCTTAAATGGAATCATAGAAGAAGAAGTTTATGTTGCCCAACCACCTACTTTTGAAATTTCTAACAAGCTTGATCATGTCTATAAACTTAAGAAAGCCCTTTATGGTCTAAAACAAGCACCCGAAAATTGGTATGGAAGACTTAAGAATTATCTTTTTGATAATGGTTTCTCTATTGGAAAATTAGATTCTACATTATTTTTCAAATCATATGAATAAGATTTTCTAGTTGTTCAAATATATGTTGATAGCATATCTTTGGTGATTCAAATGACTCCTTATGTACTCATTTCAGTGATATCATGCAAAAAGAATTTGAAATAAGTCTCATGGGAGAATTGACATTTTTCCTTGGTTTTCAAATAAAACAAACGCCTACTGGAATTTTTCTAAGCCAAGAGAAATATAATAAGGAACTCTTAAAATGGTTTAACATGGAAAATTGCAAACATGCTACTACTCCTATGGCTAATTCTGCTAAAATTGACAAGGATGAAGATGGTGAACCCATTGATGATTCCTTATAAGAGCCATGATTGGTAGCTTGCTATACTTGACTACATCTAGACCAGATATTATGTTTTTCGTTGGACTTTGTACTAGATTTCAATCGAATCCTATCCATTCTCATTTTCAAGCCGTCAAAAGAATTTTGAGATATCTTGTTGGCACTATAAATTTTGGATTATGGTATCCCTAGGTCCAATCATTGGATTTGACAACTTACACTGATGTCGATTATGTTGGTTGTCATCTTGATCAAAAAAGCACAAGTGCTGGTTGTTTCTTTTAGGAAGAGCCTTAGCTTATTGATTTAGTAAGAAACAAAATACAGTTGCTTTATCTACCATCGAAGCTGAATACATGATTGTATAATCATGTTGTGCTCAACTGCTTTATATGAAACAAGTCTTGAATGATTATGGTTTTGTATTTTCCTCTACGTTGATTTTCTGCGACAATACTAGTGCAATAAAATTGGCTCATAATCCCATTTTAAACAATCATGCCAAGCACATTGAGATAAGATATCAATTTTTGAAAGATCATATTGCCAAGAATAACATCTCTCTTTATCATGTTGATACAGAGGAACAATTGGCTGATATTTTTACCAAACCACTTCTTTTGGATCAATTTCAATATATAGAAGGAAGTTACTTATTACTATGCTAGAAGATGTTTTGTTTGATATATTTGCCCATTATTCTTGATCTCTAGCGTGCATTTTGACATTGTGGCTTTCGTTGGACATCTACTTTGTATTTGTCTTCTACTTTAAAACATGGGTATTTTATTAAGGGGGATATCCCATTAAGGAGGAGTTAATTTAATATTTGGCTATATTTTTTAGATGACGAAGGGGGAGAAATAAAATATACAACAAAATATTCCTTGAGATTCACGATGATTACACAATTTTATTATCTTGAAAAAAATAATTTTGATTCACGATGATTACACAATTTTATTATCTTGAAAAAAATAATTTTGATGTGAAATTACTTCATGAGATGGATATAATGTTTCATATCTCTCTAAGCATATTAGCACACATTTTTATGCCACTCGAGGATCTATTCTTCTCAGGTAGAAAATTCATCTTTATAATATTTTGCTTATATTTTAGAAATATTTGCCATCTTCAAGGAAGGGGGAGATTGTTGGCTAAATTGGACATTAGTGTATCCTCTATTTTTTTATGACAAAAATTTCATTGTTGTGGATCTAACTTGCTACTTGAGTATTTCAAGGTTCAAGGAAATCACACTCAATGGATAGATGAAGCTAATATGCTCAAATTCTTGTATTTACATGTTTGTACAAATTGTAATAATTTGTACAAGTGTATAATGTACAAGTACCTAGAAGTCATGTAAAATCTAGTGTTAGATTTTTCCTATCCATCTAGAACCCTCAGTTAGGATCCCCCTTAGAGTCTAGAGTCTGTATCCTTCATTAGAAAAATCATTTGATAGGTGGTTCAAAAACTTGCACCAGTGACACTCTCAGTCGAGAAACTCATTGACCGAAAACCTCTTGGTCGAGAAAATTATCGATCGAGAACCACTTGGGTTAAGGATCCAGAGCACCGATTGAAATCTTACACATATGTGCTCTAAGTCATTTTTTATTGAAATTATTGTTGACCGAACACATTTTCGATTCAAATCATATGACCGTTAGATTGAGTGGTTGTGAGTTGAGGCTAGCCATTGGAAGTAGTTGTGCATTCAACTCATGATTGGTCAAAGAAAATCTTGACTGAGACGTAGTCGGTCAAAAAACTTGTCGACCAAATTGGGTTCTGGATTGTTCTTTCTAAACTCGACCATTATAGCCATTGCAACCCAACTACTTTCTACCTAACAACTAGTTAAGCACTAAGAACACTATACACTTCCTACAACATCCCTGATCACTTGTAAACAATTCTTATAAACAAGAGAGGCCTTAGGACACCCTATACATATTTGCATACTACAAAAACATAAGCTACACTTGAGCTATCTATTGATAGAGAACTACCAACTTAAACTCACTTGCAATCTTCATATCTTAGCTTCAACCTTCTAGTGAACTACTCCAACGTCCATCATCATTCATTAGGAGGGTCTAAACTCTTGATATAGGAATCAAGACATTGTACTCCATTGGCTAATTGTTTTGCCTCTTCCAATCTATTTCTATTGTATTGTATTTTATTCTCCTTAACTACTCCTAGGGTTGGAGGTTGTTTGAAGGAGGCTTCTTGGAGATACTTCAAGGAAAAGAAGGTTGCTCCATGGTTTCTTAAGGTTGCTTCAAAGGAGGTTGAGGCTACTTATAGGTGAAGGCTACCTCAAGGTGGTGGAGCTACTTCAAGGTGGTGAAGGTTGATCTAAGGGCTTGGAGTTACTTCAAGAAGGATGATTCAAAGGAGGTTGATGCTACTTCAATGTGAAACCTACTTCAAGGAGGTAGAAGGTGATTGTAATTTGTTGTAACATCCTTGAAAGGAAAATAAAATAAATCACTTTCAAAATTCTAATTGGAAACAATTGGGTAGTGGACTGACAACCTTTGATTCAAAGGTTGGAACCACTCTAAATCCAGTTGTCTTCCTTGTTTCCTCCTCCTTCTTCGTTTTAAGTTTTAAATTAATCTTTAAAATATCAACCACTTTATTCACCCCCCCATAGATCTTTCAAGAAGGGGCCATCCGATAGGGTGCCCGGGAAATAGGTGCGGTATCGGGTGCTAATTCAATAGAAAATTCAATATCACGACCAGGTGGTAGCCCATGGAACTCCTCTAGAAAAACACTCGGGTACTCACGCACTATGTCAATGTTTTCTAGGGCACTCATATCAGTATTGACTATAGTTATAGTTTATAGGTATGGTTTACACCCTTTGTATATCAAGGTTTGATCTTTGACCAAAGAAATGACAATATTTTGATTTAAATCCTTCCTTCCAGGAATTATAAGAACGGGAAGGTTGGGTTTAGAAATGATGACTTTCTTGGCATGAGAATCAATCATATCATGATTTTTATGAAGCCAATCCATCCCAAAAATAATGTCAAAGTCTTCCATGTTTAAGAGTATAAAACCTGATTCAAAATTACGACCAACATAAGATAGAGTGATTTTTTCAACGGTATAGTAGGAGACCTTCATTTTCCCACTTGGGGTAGTTACATCAAGTATATACCCTAAGTTTCGTGTTTCAAGATTGATCATAGAGGCAAGACTCTTAGACATGAAGGTATGTGTTGACCCAGAGTCAAATAGAGTGACAATAGAATGGGCATAGATTTGCATCATACCTAGATATACATATATTTGATGTAAGGTGTTTCTACAAGATAATCATGATATGATATTCTAGAATAATTCGAATTTAAATAGTACCTTCCATGAGTTTGATCCCATTGTCGTTTGCCGCATCTGCATTCACTGCAAATACATGGGTTTGTTTGTGTTCGCCCTGTTTGGCCCATGCTAGAGGAGGGTGAGGGCAATTACCTCTAAAATGTCCCTCCTACTTGTAGAAATGGCAGATTGGAGACGAGTATTTGCATTGTCCAGGATAGAGGTTACCACAGTTGTGGCAATGAGGAACATCAAGATTCTGACCTTGATCTCTATTTGGGCCAGGATTCTGATTTTGAGTAGGGCCTCGATTGTAGTTCTAGTTCTGGCCTTGATTATTGTACTAGGTAGGAGGATTTCTGGGATTCTTTTGTCGATTTTTGTTCTTATTGCCACCATTATGGGGTTTTCCTTTTTGCTCGACTTTGCATGCACAACATCAGTAAGCCTTAGGTAGGAAAAGGCAGGTAGTGACCTCCTGTGTCTCATCCCCATGGTTCTCTCCATGGACAAGGCATGGTCATAGGTTCCTAAAAAGTGGTAGGTTTGGATGAGGAGACAAAGGCTTTTAGGGTTAGGAAGAGTCCATCAATGTAACGATCTAGTTTTTTCTCTTTCATGAGGTTTGTGACATGTCTCTCCAAGAGACGTAATTGTCTACTATACTCAGTCACAGTGTTGGTACCTTGGGTAAGGGTAAGTAATTATTTTTGTTTCTCTTTTCTTTCACAGGTATGCCAAAAATGGTTGGTAAAAATGGGCTTAAAGGCTTCCCAATTAATAGGAATGACTTTTTGTGACCTAACGTAGTTTTCCCACCACAACTTGGCAGCCCCTTTCAACTGGTATGTGGTAAAAGCAACTTTGTCTTGTTTAGGGAGCCTCAAAACCCTAAAGGTTTTCTCCATAAACACTAACCAGGCATCAACCTTATCTAGGACATCATCCTTATCCTCCCCATGGAAGGTTCTGGGCTAAGCTTCATGAAGTCTTGGATGGTAATGGGTTTTGGGTTATGGTTGGGCACTAGGGATGCAGTATGGACTGCCAGGTTATGAAGGGCATCCATAATGGCTTTCTATTTCACTTCCCAATCCCCCATATTTGTGGTCTTATTGGCATAATCGACATCCTCGTCATTACTCCAGTGAGGCCTTTTTTCTTTATTATTGGTTCCAAAAGTTCCTTCACCATCCCTATTATTCCTAATTTTTGGGGCCATCTACAAGGGTTCACTTGATATAATGTTTCTCATTTATACTTTTCAAATCAAGGATATCATAGATCATGGCAATATTTGCAACTTCAATTCAAGATTTCTCAAATTATTTTTGAATTTTAGTTCTTCCCATCCTTAGGCTACCCAAAATAGAGAGAGTATAGATCAAATCATGTCACCTTAATGAGAGAGATATGATGAGAAGTCATCCTATTTCCTTATAATAGGTGCCTTGGGTAGTCCTTAAAGAAGAGATGAGATGCTATAAGACTCTCTAGAGTTATAGGAAGTACTTCCATTCATTTATGGATCCACTGAGGCCAGGTGGAGAAATGGGAACCCTAGCCACCATGATGACAGATAGGAGGTGATTATGCCAGAACCCCCTTCATTCTCTTTCTAGACACCTCAATATAACCATAGTGAACTTTAGGTATTCCTTGGTTCATCGATTAAGAACATCATTTCATTAATGCATATGAAGTGTGTTATGGCTCTGACACCAACTGTCATAACCATTCTTACCCTAATCCCAATCCCACTATCCGAATGGGCAGTTTTAAAGGGATTCGAGTGCCCATCCCTAAGTAGCCCAAAAAGCACACATAGATAAAATAACATTCTTCTTTAATGAAAATGAACCAAAATGTTTATTACATAGGGCATGTAGGCAACATGGAAAGAAAGATACAGATAAGGAAACTAAACCAACAACTACATCCCTTTTATATTAGCTCCCATGTAGAGACTAGATTGATGTAGCAGTCTTTATTTTCAATAGATAACAAATCAAGTAGATAGTAGGTGCATAAACTTTAGTTCTTTGCATTGCCTAAAATCAAGAAAATAATGACACAATCAATGCAATTTCATGGTACGCTATTAGAAATAAGTAAAATAGTTTTATATCAAAATAGTATACTTAGCCGGACTTATATTAAAATATAGTCAACAAGTAATTTTCCAAAATAGTATTTGTTTGACAAGATTTTATTACAAATTTCCCATTATGATGATATCAAGAAGCATGTTTATATATTTATGAGGTTCCACCACCCCAACGAGATGGGGAAGGTCACCAAGCTCCATATCTTCATATGAGGGAGGAGTTCAATGACATGTACAAGCTCCACCCTCTGAATGAGGAGGTCGCTTATACTCAGTATCAACAAGTATTACTGGCAGTCATAATGGGAAAATCATTTATGTTTTCAAGTTTGTTGCAAACTACAATATAGAAAATCGGAAGACTAATCAGTAGGGAACAATAGCTAAAACAAATACATAGCCCAATATACATTTCAAGAGGTACATAAAATGTATCATCAATACATTAGTTTGTTTAAGGAGGAGGTATAATAGTGTACCTTCTTGGTTGAGTTTCAGAGTAAAAGATTTCAACAAGTAATAGGTCAACCCCTCAAGTCGAATCCTAAATCAACAATATTTGAATCAAGGGTCAAGATCATGATATTTGAAGATCATGTTTCAACATTAAAGATTAGGGTTATTCATTCCTATTAAACCTTGGGGTTAGTTCATTCACTTATGATCAACATATATCAAGATGTCTAACATTTACTCAAGTGTCAAGCACATTTTTGAGTATGAATGACCTACCTAGGTATTTTTGGAACAAATAAGCTAACACTAATTATTATGATAAACATTCAAGTCATTATCAAGTTTCTAGATTATCATCATGATAGGTTGGTTCTCAAGATTAGATTAGGGTTTGTTGATGTAATAAGTAAAGTCACAGATCATATATTAGTTCAAATGATCAAGTATTTAACAATAAAAGGTCACATATATGCATTTGAATGGATGGTTTACTAAATATGGGAGTAGGTACGTGAATCATGTCTTAAAACTATTTTTATTAGATTAGGATAATTGTTCTGATGAAAATGGACTATAATTTTGATATATTTGGAGTTACGATGCATTTTCTAGGATTTAATCAAGATCTGGCCATCTTACTGAATGCTTGTCAAAGAGAGGGGAAAATACCTTAATTGAGAAAAGGGGCGACTATTGGATTGCATGATTGGAGGGTTAGGATCACTCCACATAGGTTGTCAGGTTTTTGGTTCACTAGATTGGTCTGATCCTTGGCCCTTTGGTTTGATCTCTAATTGCTGGTTCAAGTCGTGGTTCACTGGGTCCTTTGGACCGATTGATTTCCCCTTGGACCGGAGGTTTGTGGTCCCTTTCTTCATGCACATACCTCCGTACGAGCCAAGAAATGAGGCAGAGGGGCTTGCTAGAGTAAGGGGGTTTTAGGAGCAGGAGGCACCGATGGAGGCAGTAGAGGTGTCGTTCAAGTCAGTCGTGACCTCACGAAGTTGATGGGGGTTGTGATTTGGCAGGATAGCGCGGGATGGAGGAATGCATAAAACAAGTAGGGTGGCAACACTGCACTGGTCAATAGAAGAAATCAAGGGTGATCGGGCCATGGGAGAGTACGTTTATACAGCTAAGGCAAAGGAGGGATTGATGTGGACCTTTAGGGGTGTTTTATAGTGTTGGGGCTAGGTTTAGGGCTAGATCGGGTTCTTGGTTGCAGCCATGGCTGCCAGAATGAGAGGGGTGAGCAAGAAGTTCACTATGATGGCATAAACAAGCATTAAAGGTAGTCAAACTAGGTATGTTTGAGCGCAAAATCGTGATATGAGGCATTTCGTTTGATTAGAAATTCAAATCGTGGTCGAAATTGATTAATTGCACATAACAACTTCATAGTTTCCTCCCCGCAATTAGTAGGAGACAGGAGATGACCCCCTAACCTCTCGATCAGGCCTATGATCCATGGTATCCTAATCTGAGGGTCAGGGTTCTTCCCTAAACCTTGGCTCGGCTTGCTGGCTTGGAAAAAGGGTCAAATAAAAGGGAAATAAAGGGGGTTTTAGCAGATAACTTCAAGAAATCATAGAAAATTGTCAGAATCTCTAAATGAGATGAAATTTGGATTATAGGTTCAATATAATGTGTAGAACATTTATAAAAAGTGTGAAAACCAAAAGATAAAGTTACATGTACAAATATATTTCTTTGGATAAAGTGATAGATTAACTTAATTTGTAGTGTCACAAGGTGTATAAAATCCATATTGATCATTATATTTTGAATTTGAGTATCGATATTGACAAGTACCCAAGGGATAATAAATTGAGGCCATGGGTGAACATAAAGAGTGCAAAATCGGAATTGAACAAAAATAGAGGAAAACTCCATTTATCACACCATAATTTTACCTTCTTTAGAATTATATTAGTAGAATTGACAAAATGTTAAACTAAATACACAAATTATTGAGATTTTGAGTGTTTCCCTTTATATTGGTTGAGATTTAGATGATAAAACCCTAATTTGGAGCAATATCAAATGTTTTAGTTCAAACATGTTGGATTTCAATGGAAACATCAAAGTTATGTACAAAACACTTGAATGTATGTGATATCACTTTGGTTTGGCTTATTATTGATTTTATCTATTTCAAAATAACACTAAAAAAACTTCTTCTCAATCTAGATTGACATGTTGGTAAGCTTGTAGACAAGTTAGACTGACCTATCATCTAGCATGTGGGTAAATAGATGGAGTCTTAGATCACTAGCTACTTAATATCGGGATCTCCATCACCAAAAATTAGACTGACCTATCCTTTAATTGGACAACTTGTGGTGATGGTGGCCAAATTAGTCATCATCTAGTGATCTAGGCTTGGGTCACTATTGACCTATATGTTACCAACAAAAATCAATATGAGTTGTCCATAAGTCAATTGACTTGTCATGTTAGGTGGGGTATAAGTTGATTAAGTATTGTACAAACTCTTAGTTGTTGATGGGGGATTGTGGGTAATTTTCAAAAAGTTAGTATGTAACATACTAGATCTCGGACCCTACCCTGTAAGTTGACATTTTGGACTTAGCCAAACAAGGTTGAAGGTTAGACCTAAATAGATGTTTAGTATAACCCCAATGAGCTAATGCATGTATAAATCACCTTAATGTAACCTAATGTTCTAACATTAATCTTAGGTTTATAATGGATACAAAAAATATGCCACATAACTCATTTTGGTAGTAATATGAAGATAAGAAACTTAATTGGATGAATAATTTAGATAATGGGTTGTTAATGGGCCATATGACATATATCATAAAAAGAAGTCTCAAAAATTGAAACAAACTTCAAATTCAAAATCTACATATTAAAATTAGCCTACATGTCAAATTTCATCTAATTTGGACAACCTTGAAATATTAGGATAAGTTTAGGAGAAAGAAAATGAGTAAAAGGCATAACTAATGAATAATGTGATTATAAAACTTCAAAATATATAAATAATGGTAAATTCATATTCAAAACATCAAAGATAACTCGTGGATGAAGTTTGGTCCGATTTGGATGTTGTTTGTGCAAGTTATGAAATTTTAGGTACATTCTGGACTTTTCTGCAATCTATCCAATTGGGAGGTTTTCTTTGCAAATTGTCACATGCATTATAATCCTTATATATTCCCTTTCTATTCTCGAGTTTTTGAACCATAGGGTGCCTAGTTGAACCTTGGTTTGAAGGTGTTTCTTTCCAAGGGCATTTTAGGGATTACTCTCTTTATAAATGAGATTATCTTTAGGAGATATCAACCAATGGGGTTATTTCTTTGATTGGAGGTCGGTTGGTATGGCCTATAAGTGTCCATAAACCGACATTTGATATTCAAGAAGCCTCTATGAGTTGTCCTCTTGCATGACCATGAAATCTCTAGGCTAAGGACACATGGAAAGCTCCATGGACACCTCATGCTTGACTTCTTCCTTATCCATAAAGGTTTGCATGTCCATAGGCACCCTTAGCATTGGACACATGGAAAGTAACTTGACACCTCGTGCTTGACTTCTTCCTTATCCATAAAGTCTTGCATGTCCATGGACACCCATATCATGACACATGGAAAGTCTCATAGACACCTCATACTTGACCTCTTTCTTTATATAGCCATATCTACTCCTTCCCAACTCCCAATTCAAAAACTCTTGCTCTCCTTTATTCCCTCTATCTTAGATCATCATTCATACTCTATTTTTCCACAAAGGGTTTGTCCCAAGGTAAAAGGAGGTGCCTACCTTGGTGAAGAAGGCTCCTAGGATTCCAAATTTCTCTATTTAGGATTTCTTAAACTCCTCCTTGGTGATTTTGACCAAAACTAGTAAGTATCCTCCTTTCATTCCCTATTTTCATGTTGTTAGTCTTCCTTCCACCTTCTTACAGGTCAGAACCATTGCCTTCCATGGTGAAACCCCACCTAGATCCTTAAACACCTCATCTCCATGTTCTTTTGTTAGGGTTTTTCACCTCTAAAGTGGAGAAGGTGCTTCTTGCTCGAGATAGGAGCTTTGTTGGAGAAACCAGCCTCTCTAAGCTTGGGAACCTTACTTATTGGACTTGTACACCTTCCCTAGAGGTTCTTTGGAGGCCTAGGCTTGGATCTAGGACTGACTTGGACTATTTAGACTCTGGATTTGAGGTATGATGTATCCCCTATTCTTCTATGTTGAGCAATTCACCTATGATTATTCATTCTCTTTGTCCTATGGACATTAGCCTATACACAATGTCTTTTCTTTTGAAAATAATGATTCATGTGAACTACCTTATTTTATATTGATCATCTGATCATGGATATTCTTTTAAACTCTTATCTTCTGCTTTGTTCATGATGGAACTCTAAAAGATGACATGTGATGTCTTTTGCCCACTTATGAGGTGGATGTATATGTTGGTCACTTATGTGGTGACTAGTTTATATATTCTAACTATACTTTCTACTTGCATCTACATTTAACATGCTATATGATTTTTTTTTTAGTCTTAGGGAGACCCCGCTCCCCCTCCTCAAATAGGTGCCAGAGCCCGGATGACCCAAGGAGTTGGTAATTATAGTGCGCTCAGGGGGATTCAAACCTGGGTCCCTCAGGGAGGACAAGGCAGACCGAACCACATGAGCCACACTGGTCGGGTAACATGCTATATGATTCAGTAGCACTAGAGTAGTGTAATTGCATTGGTTTTTATGGCAGATGTGTTATTTCCTGTCGAACAGATGTGATATTTCTTGCTCTTTTGGGATGGAAAGGAACCTCATACCTAGGGTAATATGTGTGATTCTTGGCCCATGTTTAATATATTTAGGAGTTTGGAAGTATTCCTTTCTCTATTAGGTTTCAAGTTTATGAGATATGTCCGCCTTTGTGTTTATATTGTTCTAGGGTTATGTTTATCTCACATGCATGCAGGTTGATGATATGGGGTGTGTGCCCTAATTCTTTAGATGTGCTTGTGTGGCACAATCTTTATGTTTTATTAATGGAAAGTATTCTTTTGTTATCATATGATTTCAATTCTTTTTCTCTTGATACCCATTTGGGTGGTCCTTATCATTTCTACGGGATGCCTTTTATATTTGATGTCCTTTATTCCATATATTGCTCAATTTCCTATTTAGTATGCACATACCAGCCTTTGTTGATGTCATATATTTTCTCTTCTTGTTGGGGTATGCTTCCAACCCTAGGTGAAGGACTTGGATGATAAGGCATGAAGTTTTGGACTAGCTTGAGGAGTTAAAGCTTGGAGACAAAGTTGTTATGGTTTAGATTTCCCTCTACTTAGATCCTTATGTTGTATCATACATGTAAACCCTTATGGGATATTATGGTGTACTTTTGTAATCTTTTGTAAAAATTGAATATAGTCATTATTTTTATTCCGCTACTATACTTTGGTTGTTTTGAATACCATTTATTGAAGTGTGAAAAATTTGCACCTATTGTAGCATACCTTTGAGTGTGTTTGGAATGGATGTTTTATTCTTCAAATTTTTAGTAAGGGGGTGATCCCTCACTCCTTACATAGTAAAATATGAATCTTTTAATTCCTTTCAAATTTGAACTGCTTTCATTTTACTTATTAAGGAGTTGGTTTCACATACATGATGGGTTAGAACAAGGTGTAGATATGCTGAATTTGGGTTTTCCATCTAAAATATAGATACGAGATATGGGATATGTTCTCAACAACGCTTGTGGGAAGGCTTCTCTTCTTTACCCAAAAAAAATCAAAATCTAACCATAAAAGTGAAATTCTAGTATTTTAACATGGCATCTATTAAGAAACCTAGTTTGTTACATAAGATTTTAACATGGCATCTATTAAGGATTTAGTACATAGATCTACAAGGTAATCTTCCGAGCAGACTGGTATGAGTCTGATAAACTTGTTTTGAACCTTCTGTTCGATGAAGTGACAGTTGAGTTTGATGTGTTTCATACATTTATGAAAAATGGGATTGAAAGCTATGTGAACTATAGCTTTATTTCTGCATTTCAATTCCATGGATTAGATTATGGAAATCCCATTTCTTCCATGAGGTTCCTTACTCATAGAAGTTCACTAGTGACATGAGCCATATCTTGATATTCAGACTTGGCACTTGAGCGAGAAATGACATTCTACTTCTTTCCCTTCTTGGTACCAGGTTACCCAGTATGAAGACACCATGTCTAATCACAAATTATCGATCAATGATAGAGAATGCCTAATTTTTATTAGAGAAACCAAGAACCTTTATGTGCCCATGACTATGTACAGGAAACCTTTCCCAAGGCTAGAGGGGGATATTGTTGGGAATAAGAAAAGGATCCATCCGATGTCCCAATTGGATTTGGACTTGATTAGGAGTTGTCTTGTGCTACCAATCCCAATAGGAGTCAAATCTAAAATGAAAAGAAGATGGCTCTCTATGTGCAACATGGAGTTGGACTAGGACTTGGACAAGGATTCCTAGTTGCAACCACATGCCATGGAGGCCTATAAATAGAGGCCATGGGGGAGCCCATGGAGAACATCCCACCTGTTGGTGTGTGATCCCTCCAGTTTCTTATTGGTGCCTTATGTGGTAGAAGTGCCAGAGAATAAGAACAAATGGAGGGGATCTCTTGGTTGAATAATAGAGGGCCAATGACTTTGCTTTAAATCAAAGTATTAGACGACAGTCGCTGGCACATTGGGTGCACTGACATAGAAACTCTCTTGGTTGATAAGAGAGGGTCAACGACTTTGCCTTGAAATGAAGTTTTGGATGACAGCCATTGGCACATCGGGTGCACTATCAGAGCAAATTGCTTGGTTGATAAGAGAGGGCCATCGACTTTTCCTTGAATCAAAGTAGCAGTTGGCAGTTATAGACACAGTGTTGTCATAATGGCAATGGTCCGACCTAGTCAGCGTTTGCAATGGATCAAGCGGTCCCCAACAGCTACAACGGCGTCGTGAGGAGATAAGTAAAGAGGAAGACTTTGTACACATTGAGTGTGATTCTCTTCTTCATCATATTTGTTCTCATGTGGGGGATATCAGGATTTAGGGGTAATTAAATCAGGGTAGTGTGAGTTGCAATCTCAAGTACATAGTGCTTGTGGCTGGTATTACCCCGTGAGTTTTCTCTTCTCGTCTTGAGGAGAGTTTTCCACGTTAAATTTTGTGTTTCTTCTTTGGGTTTATACTCTTGTCGGTAATGCTTCCACCAGGAATTCTCATCACGTACGAGACTGTATCTGTACAACATCCCCAACAAGTGGTATTGGGGTGAAGTTGCAGATATTAGTCTAGATGGGGAAGGACGAAGATGTGACAATTATATAGTTGATAAACACAAATTAGTGGATTTGGGAACCCAAATGGAGGATATTTTCTACTACAAAGATCTATATGATCCAATAGAGGTATAAAAGCCAAAGAGTATGTCTGATGTGAATTGGAAGAAATTAAATAGGAAGCCTGTCGAAACAGTGCAAAAGTGGCTCGACATTTCCATGTTCCATCACATATTAAAAGACATCAATGCCAAAGATTTATGGGAGAAGCTCAAGAAATTATATGAGAAAAATACTGCCACAAATAAAGATTTCTTAATCAAAAAGTTGGTGAACTTCAATTACCCAGACAGTACAAGCATCATCAAGCATATGAATTCCAAAGCCTTGTAAATCAACCAAGGTCCATGAAAATGGTTCTTGATGATGAACTCCAGACTCTACTTCTTCTAGGATCATTACTTGACAGTCGCTTGTTGGAAAATCAACAATTATACACATGAAGTCAAGTAGACACTTGGCCAACTGAAGTACAATCTACTAAATGAAGAGACTTGACGATGAGCCTCAGACGATAGTGAATCATAGGTGCACTTCATAGAGAGCAGGGGTGTTGATAGAGCAAGAGACCATGGTAGATCCAAGAGCTATGGTCAGTCCTAGGACCACATGAAGTCTTGTGGTAGATCTAAATCGAAGAGTAGAGGATGGTTCCATTGCATCAAGACATGACATTTTAAAAGGGATTGCAAGGTTTGGAACAAGAAACATGTGTCTGAAGATGACAATAATACTGCATCAACAATCTGAGATGATAGGGACGATGATGACGATGTGGTCTTGATAGTCCAAG
Organism: Alisma plantago-aquatica; assembly: GCA_963693085.1. Lineage (NCBI taxonomy): Eukaryota > Viridiplantae > Streptophyta > Magnoliopsida > Alismatales > Alismataceae > Alisma > Alisma plantago-aquatica. The sequence goes on from OY856412.1 coordinate 1,490,841,211, forward strand.
AGCAGTGTTTGAATATTGAGGATGGTGATTCTGAGTGTGTGATGGGTGTTACAACTTCTTATCATGCTTCAATGAGTAAGTAGTTCTTTACTTCATATAGGAAGGGGGACTTTGGTAGGGTGAATATTGAAAATTTTAGGTTCTCTAGAATTATTGTGATTGCAAACATTTATGTTTAAACAAGTATTGGTTGCACGCTCACACTGAAGGATGTTCGTCACGTTCTAGATTTGCAGCCGAGTTTGATATCTGGTTCATTCTTTGATAGAGAAGGTTGTCATCTGGATTTTAGTGGTGGAAAATATAGGATCAAAAAGGGGCCTTTAGTCATTATACGAGGAAAATTGTGTCACAAATTGTATGAGACCTGGCTTAAAGTGCTCAGAGGCGACAATATACATAAAGTTGAGGATCATCAAGCATATATATGGCACAAACGACTAGGACACATGGGTGAGAAGGGCTTGCATCTACTATCAGAGTAGAGATTGATTCCTTGTGGCAAGGAAATCGATCTGAGATTGTGTGACTCTTACCAGACATGAAAGCATCAACGAGTTTCTTTCAAGACAAGATCAAAGGTGAAGTCACAACTTCTACAGTTGGTTTGTTCAGATGTCTTCGGTCCATTTGAGGTAGCTTCACTGGGTGACCATAAGTATTTTCTCACATTCATTGATGATTCATCTAGGAAGGTGTGGGCCTACTTACTAAAGACCAAGGATCAAGTATTTCAGTGTTTCTAGAAATTTCATGCCATGGTAGAGTGGGAGATAGAGAAAATGTTGAAGTGTTTCCGCACAGACAATGGAGGAGAGTACACCTCTAGGGAGTTCCAGGATTACTACTCGCAACATAGAATACAACATGAAAGGACAGAGTCTGGCACACCACAACACAATGGTACAACTGAGAGGATGAATTGTACCATAGTAGAGAACATCAAATGCATGTTGAAGACTGTAAAGTTGCCAAAGACATTATGGGGTGAGGCAGTACATACTGACTTCTATCTGATTAATCAATCTCCATCAATTCCTTTGGAGTTTGATATATCTGAGATGGTATGGACAAGCAATAATGCTTCTTATGTTCACTTTCATGTATTTGGATGCAAGGCTTATGCACATATTCCAAACAAAAGAGGCAAAAGTTGTATGATAAAGTGGCTCCATGTATATTTCTTGGCTATGGAGATCAATAGTTTAGCTACAGGTTATGGGACCCTGTGAAAAAAACCATGAGTATACATAGAAATGTGACTTTCTATGAGTGTAAGACAGTCTCAAAGCCTGAGAGTAATGATGTAGAGGCGCTAGGATCAAGTGATAGTTATTCTGATGATGAGTATGAGGATACTTCAACTTCTTCATGGGTGCAATCTTTAGATGATGAATAAGAGCAACATGATCACCCTGAGCAGTAGAGTGATAACACATTGAGTGCTCCTGTTCCAGATGCACATATCAGTGATGTCGACTCACCATCATAGACTTCTAGATAGGGGGAGAAAGATCATCACTAGATAGATTCTTCAAGATAGAAGTTGAGGAGGTGTGATAGAGTTTGTCATTTGTCATCCAGATATCTGACATCTCAATATATTCTCCTTACTGATCTGGGGGATCCAAAAACTTTCTAGGAGGCACAAACTCATAGAGATAGAGCACAATGACATTAGACAATGTAGGAGGAGATGTCTTATTTAAAGAATAATGATACCTATGAGCTTTTGGTGTTTCTCAAGCGTCGAAGAGCACTACAGAACAAGTTGGTCTACATGAAGAACATAGATGAAAAAAACAATGATATCAGATACAAAGCCAGACTCATTGTCAAAGGCTTTAGTCAATGATTAAGGAAGCATCATTAGAGGGTTTCTAAGCCTTCCTACAAAAGTTCATAAACAAGATTTTCATCTAAGATGCTTCGAATGACCTATCAAAGGGATCCAACAAAGCTCCAAGCGTGGGCATGGAGAGAAAAGTGGCATTTCTAGGATACTTCTTCTCAGTTGCTTGGGAACAAAGTGATGTCAGGGTGAAACTTCAAGGAGATGAATGAAAACGATAGGATGTTGGCATGTTTGAGGATAATGGATCCATCACATGTGTTTGTAGGTTCTGCAAGCTAGTCCATATGATTGTTGAAGACAATGTATCCCTCATTGGTCAAGGGGATTGTTGGAAAAAAGAAAAGGATCCATACCATGTCCCAATTGGATTTGGATTTGAGTAGGACTTGGCTTGTGCTACCAATCCTTATAGGAGTCAAATCTAAAAGGGAAAGAAGATGGCTCTCTATGTGAAACATGGAGTTAGACTAAGACTTGGACAAGGATTCCTAGTTGCAACCACATGTCATAAAGGCCTATAAATAGAGGCCCTAGGGGAGTCCATGCAAATCATCCCACCTGTTCATGTGTGATCCCTCCAGTTTCTTGTTGGTTCCTTCTGTGCTAGAATTTCTAGAGAATAAGAACAACTGGAGGAGCTCTCTTGGCTGAATAAGAGAGGGTCAATGACTTTACTTTGAAGTAAGGTAGTAGTTGATAGTTGGTGGCACATTGGGTGCATTGATAGAACAACTCTTTTAGTTGATAAGAGAGGGTCAACAATTGTGCATTGAAGCAAAGTAACAGATGACAGTCAGTGCACATTGGGTGCACTGACAAAACAACTCTCTTAGTTGTTAAGAGAGGGCCAATGACTTTTTCATGAAGCAACGTAGCGGTAGGCAGTTATAGATGCAATGTTTTCATAACGAAAATAGTATGACCTAGTCAGCGGTTACAATGGCATCAAGTGGACCCCACCAACAACAGTGGTGTTGTAAGGAGATAAAGTAAAGAAGGAGGTTTTATACATATTGGATGTGATTCTCTTCTTACTCATCTTTATTCTTGTATGGGGGGCTATCTGGATTTAGAGGTAATTAAATCTAGACGGTGTGAGTTGTAATAAAAATTATATAGTGCTTCTTGGCCGGTATCATCCCGTGGTTTTTCTCTTCTCATCTTGAAGAGAGTTTTCCATGTTAAATTTGGTGTTTCTTCTTTGGGTTTATACGCTTGTCGGTAACGCTTCTGCTACAAATTCTCATCACATCTGGTATCATATCGGTATAACATCCCCAACACTTCTTTGAAAAGTATCAAACTCCCCAAGGTATATGTTATTTGCATTGGAAATGAGTGGACAACATGTGCCCAACCCTTAGCGCGTGTTTGACGCACCGTGGGGAGTGGTTTCCACTAAGTGAGACACATTTGATGGTAGTTTGGGGGTTGGGAGGGTGCTTTTGGGGGTGATGTGGCATGTGTATGTAGTGGGTTATATTTAGACTTATTTGAGTGGTTTGTGAAGAGAGAATGAGTAGGAAAGGGCGAGAGAAATTTATTCTTTTATAATTTTTGATCCACAATAAATTTTTTGACAAAATAAAAATCATTAGATCCATAACCAAAAATACATCACAACAAGACCATCGTTGACCTATTTTTGACCCATAATGAATTTTTTAATGAAACTAATGGAAGATTATACATTGGAAAGGGAGAGGAAAATTTGTTTTATTTAAAACTTTCGATCTATAATGAGTTTCTTGACGAAATAAAAACCATTAGATTGTTTACTAAAAATACATTCTAACAAGACAAATGTCAACATACTTTTGAGAAAGTAATACACTAGATATGAGGAGGGAAGAAAGGAAGGATAGGAAAGAAGTGAGTAGAGACGTGATAAGTAAAAAGAGGGAAGTAGAGGAAAGAGAAAATAAGTGAGGACAAATGAGAAAAGTGAGGACAAATGAGGGAAGTGAGGGGAAAGTAAAGAGAGGAGAAGTGGAAAGTGAGGAGTGAATGAAAGAGAGGAGACGAGGAAAGTGAGGAGTGAATTAAAGAGAGGAGAGGAAAAAAGTAATGAGAGGGGAGTCAATGGAAGGAGAGAGGTGCCAAGTAAAAGAGGAGAGGAAGGAAGTAAATGGAGGAGGATGAGGGAAGTGAGGAGGGAAGTAAAGGAGGAGAGGGGGTAAGTGAGTAGGCTCATAAATTAGTAGACCGTGACTTTTATTAGTAGTGTGTCCACTTATACTAGCAATGCACTCACATTTGAGTGGATGGCTCACCTCTACTACCAATGCATCCATTAAAATGTGGGTACATTGCTAATAGAAGTGAGTGTATGTGGACACATTGCTAGTAGAAGTGAGCACATTTCACTCAAATGTGGGCTCAATACTAGTATAAGTGGGTGGATTCCATTAAAATATGGAATGCATCCACTTCTACTAGTAAACCCATAGAATGCACCTACTTTCACTAGCAATGTGTCAACATTTGAGTAGAATACGCCTATTTTTACTAGCAATACATATAATAAAATGTGGGTGAACTACTAATAGAAGTGAATACATTTCAGTGAAATGTGGGTGTCTGCTAGTAGAAGTGGGCGCATTCAATTAAAATATAGAATGCACCCACTTCTACTAGTTACACACCCACATTTTAACGAAATTGTAACATCCCAAATTTTCAATTTTAATTTAAGTCTTAAAATGTGATTTTCTTAAATAAATGATAATCGAGGGGCTTATTAGCAAAAGATCTTAAAGAGGAATTATCTTAAATAATAATAAAGAAAAAAACATTAGGATGAATCCACTTTTTCTCCTTTTTAATTATGCTTTATTCAATCAAGAAAATAGATGTGGCCCCTCACCCTTTTTATCTTTCCTAACCTTAAATATTGTTTAAAGGAAGTGGAAGAGAGAAATAAAAGATTTCAAATTCGAAGTATACTTTATATAACTTAAGTGAGAAGTAATCTCCTTTCCTTTCAAATTATTAATGAAAAGAAGATCATTTTCTCTCTCCTCCAACAAAGTTGCTCAAAAAGGTAGACAAATATATAAGACATACATGTTGAGAGAATAATGAATGTTTATCTCATTTTGACTCCAAAGGACACAAAGGGAAAGGGTTATCCAGTTATTTTTATCAATTAATGCATTAAGAACAAGTAAGATATCATTTATAGAAATAATAGATAAAACATGTGAAAAACAAAAATCTAACTTTATGGGAAGAATCTAGACACCTTTATGGACATGTGGTCCAAATTTGGTAGCATTTTGACTTACTTTGACCTTTCAAATTAAAGAAACAAGTTTCTATATAATCTTAGTAGGAATTAATCACGAATTACATTAATTTTACCCTCTCCCCTATAGTTTACTTGTCACGAGCCTTATTCTTTACTTTCCTTTTCACGCAAGCAATGCCCAACCGTTGGATCAGGATCCAATAGCGGGGCCGTGTTCACCTACCTTCGGCTATTTCACGAGTCACGAATTGTTCCTTGGGATTTCCATCCTTGGCTTGTTTCTCTCTCATTTCTGGATCGTTTCGTGATATTTTTCCTCCCCTGATTTTGCCTTGCTTTCCCAAATCGATTGAGCCCTAGATTAGCTTCCCTCCTGGATGATGTATAAATCGCCCAAATAGGGTTGAGTCTCCCTCTCTGTCGTGGATGTGCAGTCGCGACCTCAAAACCCCTCCTTCCCATTTTATGCATCCAGTAGTACCACGGGACCCCGAGTCTTCCTCCTCCTTGGTCAATTGTACCCCACATACCTCTAAGAACCCTGACCTGATCGACCTTCATCTCCGGCGATGCCAAGCTGACCTTGCTCCCCTGTGCCTCCTGTCGTGCAATTGAACACACTGTAAGCATCTGTGAACTTCCCTATTTCATTTTGCTTCGATGGTTTGCCTTTGCTTTGCCCGAATTGCTGTATCCTATAGGCCCTCATCGGGTCTTCGCCAACGTTTATCATCTCGGATCCTCATTGTGTCCCCGACCCAGTTTTTCCCTCTTACACGATCGCCTGACATCGCTGATGCTTCCTCAAGCTTAAAATCACAGTTTTTGTTTGTCGATCCATCGTGGTGGACTTCATGTTATTCCCCTGCTTGACTGATACACGCCGGGACCACAACCCAGGCGAGACCACACCTGCTCCACCATAGGACAGCACCTGCACCACTGCGCTGCAGCAGGGGGTTGTTAGTAATGAAGGAATATGTCAGTAGGATGAGTAGCCATCGAATATTCTAGAGCAGAGTCGGTCGTTGGCCTGTAGGCACGAGTATCGTGCGTGAGTCGCGTTACCCATCAGGGGCGCCTTGTTAAATAGACCCTTTGATTGCAATGAATGGATATCGAGTTTTAGCTATTAGCCTTGCGCTATCTCCTTCCTTGCCTAGTGCGAGACCTGGTTTCAGCCGGGAGCCACAAACCCAATGGGCCGCCGTCACAGACCCACCCTTCCGCCGTCCCCCTGCCCATTGGTTGGTATCAAACTGGTACCAGAACAGGCCACCCCACCACCTTCACAAACAAATCCCACCCTCCCACCCTGCGTAGATATGAGAAATTCTGACCAGCATTGGCAAGAACTCAGAGAGTTGTCCCTCAGGCAGATGCAAATCATAGAAGCACATGAGAAAGCCTTCGAACAAATCCACAAGGAGTTGTGAAATATGTACCTCAAAGTGGACGGATGAGGACATGGCCATGAACGAGAGGAAGAACACCGAGAACACCGTTGTCGCTCCTCAAGGGACTCACCGGGGAAGAAGAGAACCAATAAGCAATGGAAGTTCAAACTCTCAACCTATGACGGCCTCACACCACCGCACAACTGGCTGATGTTATGTGAATACCAGTTCGACATGGGGGACATCACCGAAGATGACAAAAAAATCAAGGTCGCTGCCATCCATCTCCGCGAGGCAGCCCTTGAGTGGTTCACTGTATACAGGAAGACGATGGGCAAAACGTCATGGGAGGATTTCGTGGAGGACATCATCGTCCATTTCGATGAACCTGCTCGCTCCAACCACCGTGCGCAACTCATGAGATTCCACCAAATCAGGACAGTAACGGAGTACCAATGCCAATTCGACATCCTAGCCAGCCGTTTCTCAGGTGTCAGGGAGAAGCACCTCTCCGAGTACTTTTTTGAAGGTCTCTGGGAAGATTTGAAGATAGTCCTGGAGGTTCAGGGCATCGACACCACCCTGGCTAGACACGAGATAGCTCGTCGTGCTCACCGAGTGGAGGATCTACAACGCCTAGAGAAGACAGGCAAGGCGACAACACCTTCGTCATCGTGAGCAAAAAAGATGACGACACCCATCCAACGTCTCTCACAAGTTGAAGAAGCAAACCGGAGAGCAAATGGATTATGCTTCAAATGTAACGAAAAGTATTTTAAAGGTCATAAATGCACAAATCCAATCCTATTCATCATCGATTCCGATGAGCAGGGCGACCTCGACAGCCAGGAGGACACGCCGCTACCAGAACACCCACCACCACCTGAACCCCCTTCACCAACGTCTACAAAATCACAAACTAATCTATCAGCCAGCAAAACCACCATATCCTCCATGGCACTAATAGGCTCGACTGGAAACAAAACCATCAAGCTCTGGGGAAGGATTGCAAACCCAAAAATGCTCATCCTCTTGGACTCCGGAAGTTCCTGCAATTTCTTGGACCCCAAAGCAATTCCATCACACCTGCAAAACACCATCACCCCCCACCGCGGATGAGTCCAAGTAGCCGGAGAAGGCTTCGCGGAATACTCTGGAGCCATTAGCAACTTATCTGTAAGAACCCTGACCCGCGTTTAGGGTTTACCCTGTTTGTTTTGCTTAATCTTGGTGCTTTGGCGCTTGCTAATCACCTTTAAGTGGTGATTAGGGCTTTTGTTGTGCTTTGTTGAGAGTTCGAGGGGCTACTTGCAAATAACCCAAGTTTAGGGTTTTGTGTGCAAGTTGGTCATCTTGTGAGATGTTTTCCTCTCTTTGCTTCCTCTAGGGTTTCAAGGAAGTCTTGGGCTGGTTGTTTGAGTTTCTTGGGCCTTGGTTGAGCTGTTTGGGCCTTGTGGTGCCTTGTTTGGGCTTGCTTGAGCCTTGTGTCAGCCAGGACCTGTTTTGTGTTGCCCAGCAGGCTGGTGTGTCGCCCAGCAGAGCTGCTGCTTGTGTCGCCCATGATTCTTGGTCTGGTGTAGTGGACACTTGGTGCATGTTTTGTACAAGTGTCCCATGCCTTGCTAATGTGTTGGCTTGAACCCTAGGACAAGTATCCCTTGGGCGGACGACACATGGCATGGTTGTACCTTGGTTTCTCCTCCCCTTCCTTATATATATACAACTCTTTTCCTTGCCTTAGTTTCCTTTGCTCTTTTGGTCTCTCCTCCACCTTGAGTGCACGATATCCCTCCCCTTTGCTGTTGTGTTGGCCGATACATCTCCCTTGGAGTTGGAGTGCTTCTTCTTCTTCCTTGGAGCTTCAAGGCGGGTTGCATACTTCTATCCCTAACTCCTTTCCTCTCGTTATGTTCTTGTTCATATGCTAGTATACCTTGCTTTGTACCTTTGTTGGCGGATATGGCTGTGATGGGCAGCAGGCCTGATGGGCGTCAGCCTGGAGTTGGGCGATATTTTCTCTCTTGTTTGAATGTGTTGGGCGATATCCCTCCTTGGCTGGATGAGTTGGACGTTATCCTTTTGTTGGACGATAGGCTTTGGTCCTTGTGATAGACGACAGGGCTTCCTTTGAGAGTTGGTTGGGGATGCACGACAGACATAGAGGTGTGACGGTCGATGGCCCTGACGGGCATTGCATCCTGGTGTGTCGGCCGATAGGCCTGGGCTATGACGCGTGATAGGATGTAGTTTGTGACGGGCGTCATGCCCCCCCCCTTTTCCTAGATATGTGCTGGCCGTTAGGCCGTGTGCAGTTGCACGTTATGTGGGGAGTCTTTCTCTTTCTTTCCCTCTCCCCTTTCCTTCTTTCTCTTCTTCTCTCTCCTGGCTGTGGTGGAGTTGTTGTATAGGGTGATACCCCTTGGATATCGGGCGTCAGGAGTGGCTGTGACGGGCGTTGCCCGATAGGGTGAGATGCGCGATACACCCAATGCGCGCTACTCTTCCCTTGTAATGCGGCGTTGCGGGCAGTAGGCTGAGTGCAGCGCAACATTGCTGCCTCCCTATGCCCTAGCCGAGCATGTTAGATATAGTGAGGGTTGTGAGATCCTAGGTGAGGGTAGTTAGGACCTTTGGTGATGTTCCCAAGTATCATGACAGCAGACGCTTATGCATAACCAAATACCAGTAGTAACGCCTTGCTTAGTACCAATAACAATGACCTGGTATTACTCATAATAATGTTGTTGATAATCTAGATGATGATAATGCCTTGCTCATAGAGGAAGCAATAATGATGTTAATAATATAATGAGGTTAGTGATGTTAATGATTGGAATGATGTGGCTAAGTGACAGTTACATTAATAGTCTGCTTAATGACATAACAATAAAGATAATAAATGGATGATGATGTGATAATAGTATTGATGGTAGCAAGAGTAGTAATGCTATGCATAATATCGGTCTTATGCTTAAATGTTGATGACAATGATTAATAGTAGCTACATTAATGGTGGCTTAATGACAAAGATAATGGTGATGATAGTGGATGGTAACAGTAATAATATTGGTAACAGTAGTGTTTGCTCTGTATACTCAATATGCTTTTATATAAAGCGAATACCTTGATTGTTTGTATAATCTTGAACTAAGGGTAAGCATCAATATGGTTTGTTAATGATGTGATTAACAAGCTTGATCATCAAATAGCGTAATAATGATGAATAAACTATCTTGAATGATAGCCCATGATAGCGAGCATATTCCTTATGATGAATCTATGGTTATTGTGTATCCGAACCATGCAGGTGACGTGTAGCCATGAAAGGGCTATGCGACATATGTGATGAGTAACATTACCTTGATATTGTTCTATGAGATAATATGTGTAATGTGTTGGTCCCATGATGATGATGTGAGCCCTGAGAGGAAGTGACAATATAGGATGAAGGATTGATATCCTATGGTATGTGATGATCCTTGATATGGATCTGGATGGTCGGCAAGAGGCCAAGTGGTAACAGGTGATGCTGGATCCTTGTGATGGATCAGGTTGATGAGGTTTCAATAATAATATAATGTTCTTTATTTTCTGTTATGTCTTGCATTTTATATAACTTGGTTGAATCCTGCAATCCATCTAAAAGATACTAATTAATTACAGTGGAATTATATCATATAGTTTGCCCTGGCCATAGATCCATCATCGTCAGGACTTGGTGATGGTGAAACGGGTTCTCCTACGGGTTAACCCAGAGCGCATATTGTTGAATATGCGAGGATTGCTTCTAGCCTAAAGTAAGGAGGTAAGAGTGTAACTTCGGTTACAGACTCAGATACGTATATAGAGCATGGTGAATAGGCCCATGGCTCATGTTATGGGATGTGAAGAGCATGAATGCGTTCATGGCTCAGAGCACGGTGAACAGGCCCGTGCCTCAATTGTACTAGCGTCGAGACATGTACCAAGGTGGGCTAGAGTGAGGGTAGCCTATGGAGCTGACCCAGTGGCTTAGACCACTACAGCATGTGACTAAGGTCATGCTTGTGTTGTGCTCGTGTACTGACCACGAGGTGGGAGGTTGTGGAGTCCGGCTCTTCCATTGACCTTGTATGGCACCAGTCTTGGGCTTCACAGCCATAGGTTGGATTTGAATGGTACGATTCAAATCCTCGGGGCATAATAATAATACGTAATACAACCATTTAGTAATTACTGCTTAAGGTAAACACGAAACATTGGTTGAGGCCTTGTTTGTGCATTAAACTTTGTTATACCTTGCAGGTACTTCTATATGTATATATTCTTCAGGTATGAGGTATTATGATGTATCTTGATAATCTGGATATGTGATCTTATATTGTGTTCTGATAATCATGTTATAAAGTGATATATCTTGTCAATCATGTTCCATTGAGAAATATCTGGTTACATGCTTTTGTATAGCTGGTAAGCTTGTCAGTAAGAATAGCCTTGCTTTATATAGACTGCTCTTGCTATATCTGTTGATTAGTTATCTGCTGTTATATTATATCTTCTTGAGGTTCTGTAGTTGCGGTGGGGAGTTATGTTTCCCGCTGGGACAATGTTCGATTGTCTCACTCCGCTAGTTTTCAGGTGGTTGAGGTAGACGTGGTTGTGGTGTTGCGGCCGAGCAGCCTGAAGAGCAGTAGAAGGCAAGTGATGGATATGCTACTGTTTTGGTTGTTTTGTAGTAGAGTCTAGAGTCATCCATGTACTCTCAGGTCCTTGGCAGTGTTTTGACGATGTTTCACGATGAACGATCGAAGATGTTTTGTATATCCTGCTGTTGGCCGGATGCGGGCCTCCGTGTATATGAACAGGTGATGAATTATGTGATGGATGAACAACTATTTCAGTAAGTTGTGGACACGTATCATATCTTGTGTACGTATATATGACATGTTTCTGTGCAGGATGAGGACTGGAAAGTAATGGTTTCATAGTTTATCAGTTTTCCGCAATCGGTTTTAATTAACCCGTATTTTTCATAATCTGTGGTTATGGTAATTTCCGCACATTTTCGCGTAACACCTCGTTATCTGTGTGATAATGGGATGTGTTGCCACAAGTTTGGTATCAGAGCCCTAGGTTCGCTGAGTCTACAGGGATTTAGGATTAGGTTGAGTTTGTTCTTATGAGTTTTCCAGGATTTCTTACAAATCTTCTGCCCTCAGCGGAAGAAAAGTCAAGATGTCTGGAAACCATGAAGAACACTCTGCTGAGTACAGTGATGCTGCATCGGTTGATGGGGCAGATGGACAGGCACATGAAGATCGGGTGCCTGAGGTTCCCCAATTTAACCCAGCCATACTTGAACATCCTGCTTACCAACAGCTTATGGGGCAGTTAATGGCTACGATGAATCTCATGGTTGAGCGATTACCAGTGCCTCCTCCGCGAGCACAGGTTCCCCATGGAGAAGCATCGGGTATTGGGAAGACCTTTGAGTGGCTTCTCTGAGTTGGAGCTTCGGATTATGCTGGAACGGCTGATCCAGCGGATGTGGATCTGTGGCTGACAAGTCTCGAGAAGGCTTTCTGGATCCTTGACATCCCTGAAGCAGACAAGGTAAAGCATGTTGTCTACCTTCTGAAAGGTAGTGCTGGTCACTGGTGGACCATCGAGGAAGAGAAGCGGCCTGGTGAGGTGATCTGTTGGGAAGTGTTTCGACGTGAGTTCGTCACCAGATACTTTCCGAAGACGTATCTGGATGAGAAGATCAGTCAGTTTGAGAAGTTGCGACAAGGAACGATGAACATCACCGAGTATGAAGCCAAGTTTATGGATCTGTTGAGGTTCTGTCCTCACATGGCGGTAACAGATGAGGAACGGATCAGACGTTTCGAGAAGGGTTTGAGTGCTGAGTTGAAGACCCCTGTGTCTGCGTTGGAGAATCGAGAGCGGTTTGCTACGTTCGTGGAATCAGTTCGACGGATCGAGAGGACGTTAAGGGAGAAAAGAGAGTCTATGTCTCTTAAAAGACCTGCCCAGTTTCATGGACAGAGGTTTAATGGCTTTAAGAAGCCCAGGTTTTCAGCACCGCCAGTGATGAGAAGTTCTGGTGTACCATCCCAGTGGTCTCCGAGTAAAGGGAAAAGTTATGTTTCTTTACCATCTAAGGCGTACAGTTCAGCTTCAGTGGCAGTGACAGGGCCAGTTAGGTCACGGGTTGAGGACAGGTCTTGCTATCTTTGTGGACAGACTGGGCATCTCAAGTTGCAATGCCTGAATAAAGATGTTGAAGTGACGCAACAGCCGAGACAGAGTTTTCAGAGGTCAGAGAAACCGCAACCCAGTGGTAGCAGAGGACGTGGACGCGGTCAAGCGTCTCAGGTTGGATCGTCTGCTCAAGGAAGCAGAGGTCATGGACAGCAAGCAACAACTCGATTCTACGCTATGAGTCAGCCGGAGGCGATAGTCAACCCGCGAGTGGTGACAGGTCAGATGGAGTTATTTCATTCTGATATGTCTTCTTCTTGCTTTATATCTGTTCTGGTTGACCCAGGTGCTACCCACTCTTTTATCGCCTATAGTATGCTTGAAAACTGTCGTTTACCTGTTAGTTGTAAGAAGGATAGCTTGTTGTTAGAAACCCCTCTTGATGGTTCTTCTTTGCTTCAAGAAGAGTGTCCATCTTGTGTTTTGTCTTTTTCGGGACACCGTATCCAAGTGGATCTTATACCACTTGCTATGCATGGTTTCGATGTTATCCTTGGGATGGATACCTTGGAGAGGTATAAGGTTGTCTTGGATTGTGGTTCCAAACAGGCAGTGTTTGATGTTGCTGGAGAGAGGTGGATCTTCCAGGGAGATAGGAAGATTCTTCCGACGTGTTTAGTATCAGCGATGGTGGCGGATAAGTTGTTACGACAAGGTTGTAAGGCGTTCCTAGCTCACGTGGTCGATACCGTTGTGGTTACCAAGGCGAATGGTCCTAGTCTTGAGGAGGTGTCAGTGGTTCGAGAGTTTGCAGACGTGTTTCCTGAGGAGTTTCCTGGTGTTCCTCCACCTCGAGAGATTGATTTCGAGATCAATCTAGTTCCTGGAACACAGCCAGTTGCACAGTCAGCATATAGGATGGCTCCACTAGAGATGGCAGAGTTGAAGAAGCAGTTGCAAGAGTTGTTGGAGAAAGGTTTTATCCGACCGAGTACGTCTCCGTGGGGTGCTCCAGTGTTTTTCGTTAAGAAGAAGGATGGTTCGATGCGGTTGTGTATAGATTACTGACAGTTGAACAAAGTCACAATCAAGAACAAGTACCCATTGCCGAGGATAGATGATCTGTTCGATCAGTTGCGTGGTGCTACAGTGTTTTCGAAGATCGATCTACGGTCTGGATATCATCAGTTGAGGATAAAGGTGGATGACATACCAAAGTCAGCTTTCAGGATGAGGTATGGTCATTTCGAGTTCGTGGTTATGCCGTTTGGGTTAACCAATGCCCCTGCAGCTTTCATGGATCTGATGAACATAGTGTTTCGTCCGTTCTTAGATCAGTTTGTTGTAGTCTTTATAGATGATATCTTAATCTATATTCGGGAAAGGCAGGAGCATGAACAACATCTTCGTCGAGCGATGACTCTTCTTCGTCAACATCAGTTGTATGCCAAGTTCAGTAAGTGTGAGTTCTGGTCAGATGAAGTGACTTTCTTGGGTCATGTGATATCTGCTGAAGGAGTCAAGGCAGATCCGAAGAAGGTGGAATCTGTTGCGGATTGGGAACAACCAAAGACGCGGACAGAAGTTCATAGTTTCCTTGGTTTGGCAGGATACTACCGGAGGTGTATCAAGGACTTCAGTGTGATCACGCTACCGATGACAAAGTTGACCCGGAAGGATGTACCTTTTGTTTGGGATGATCGATGTCAGCAAGCATTCCAGATTTTGAAGGAGAAGCTGACTAGTGCTCCAGTGTTAATCTTTCCAGAGCCTGGGAAAGGCTATGTTGTTTTCTGTGATGCTTCCAAGAAAGGTTTAGGTTGTGTGCTGATGCAGGAGGATCATGTAGTGTCTTTTGCCTCGCGACAACTCAAGAAGCATGAGGAGAACTATCCGACTCATGATTTGGAGTTGGCGGCAATGGTTCATGCATTAAAGATTTGGAGACACTATATGTATGGGGAAGTGTGTCAGATCTTTACGGATCATAAGAATCTGAAGTATATCTTTACGCAACATGAGTTGAACATGCGACATCGACGATGGATGGAGTTGATCAATGATTACGATTGCACTATCAAGTATCATCCTGGTAAGGCGAATGTGGTAGCTGATGCGCTTAGCAGAAAGTCTTCTTCTTCTCTTTCGGTACAGAAGGCACAGTTGAGTTCTCTGATATGCCATAGGCGAGATATGTTTGTTTCTCTGCGACAGATGAATGTGCAGATGGAAGTCTCTTTGTTGTCTGGTCTTTTCGCATAGATGCAAGTTAAGCCTACGTTGAGATAGAAAATCAAGGATGCACAGCAGACAGATGATGCGGTACAGTTGATCAGATTGGAGTTCGGCAGCGACAAGCATGATGGGTTTCATGAGTCCGAAGATGGGTTAGTTTGCTATCGTGACAGGATGGTGGTTCCAGATGTTGATAATCTGAGGGAGTTGGTGCTTGAGGAAGCACATACGTCGATGTATGCGATGCATCCAGGTGTCACCAAGATGTATCATAGTCTGAAGGACTTGTTTTGGTGGTCCGGTTTGAAGAGAGATGTAGCGGAGTTTGTGGCTAGATGTGCGATTTGTCAGCAAGTGAAGGCTGAACATCAGAAATCGGCAGGTACGTTGCAACCTTTGCCAATACCGCAGTGGAAATGGGATCATATAACCATGGATTTTGTAGTTGGTCTACCCCGGACAACTAGGAATCATGATTCCATTTGGGTGATAGTGGACATATTGACTAAGTCTGCCCATTTTCTACCAGTGAAGACGACATATACAGCTGAGAAACTAGCTCGAGTGTATGTGGATGAGATAGTACGTTTGCATGGTGTGCCAGCAACGATAGTTTCCGACAGAGGTCCTCAGTTTATAAGTTGTTTTTGGGAACAGTTGCACAGAGCGTTGGGAACGCAGTTACGGTTCAGTATAGCTTTTCACCCGCAGACAGATGGACAGTCTGAAAGGACTATTCATACTTTAGAAGATCTTCTTTGAGCTTGTGTCTTGTAGTTTCTAGGCAACTGGGATGTACATCTGAGTTTGATAGAGTTTGCTTACAACAACAGTTATCAACGAAGCATCGACATGGCTCCTTATGAAGCTTTGTATGGGAGGAAGTGCATATCTCCTTTGTGTTGGTTTGAGTCTGGTGAGTATCAGCTTTTGGGTCCGGAGTTAGTTCAACAGACGACAGAGAAGATCAAAGTGATACAACAAGAGTTGAAAGTGGCACAGGACAGACAGAAGTCTTATGCAGACAATCGCCGACGACCTTTGGAGTTCCAGGTAGGAGACAAAGTGTATCTTAAAGTCTCGCCGTGGAAAGGTGTGCTAAGGTTTGGACGGAAGGGTAAGTTAGCTCCCAGGTATATGGGGCCTTACTCAGTCAGAGCACGTGTTGGCAAGGTAGCTTATGAGTTAGAGTTGCCTCCAGAGTTGCACATGTTGCATCCAGTGTTTCATGTCAGTATGCTGAAGAAAAGTCATCCGGATTCAGGTACAGTGATACAGCCAGTTGAGATTGAGCTTGATGCAGATGTGACCTACGAGGAAGGTGTTGTGGCAATCCTTGACAGAAGGATCAAGAAACTGAAAAGGAAGGACCTGGCTCTTGTGAAAGTTCTTTGGCAGCGTCATGGCGTTGAGGAAGCCACGTGGGAGCTTGAGGAAGAGATGAGGAAGAAGTATCCCTCGCTTTTCTCTTCGGATTTCGGGGACGAAATCCCTTAAAGGGGGTTAGCTTGTAAGAACCCTGACCCGCGTTTAGGGTTTACCTTGTTTGTTTTGCTTAATCTTGGTGCTTTGGCACTTGCTAATCACCTTTAAGTGGTGATTAGGGCTTTTGTTGTGCTTTGTTGAGAGTTCGAGGGGCTACTTGCAAATAACCCAAGTTTAGGGTTTTGTGTGCAAGTTGGTCATCTTGTGAGATGTTTTTCTCTCTTTGCTTCCTCTAGGGTTGCGAGGAAGGCTTGGGCTGGTTGTTTGAGTTTCTTGGGCCTTGGTTGAGCTGTTTGGGCCTTGTGGTGCCTTGTTTGGGCTTGCTTGAGCCTTGTGTCGGCCAGGACCTATTTTGTGTCGCCCAGCAGGCTGGTGTGTCGCCCAGCAGAGCTGCTGCCTGTGTCGCCCATGATGCTTGGTCTGGTGTAGTGGACACTTGGTGCATGTTTTGGACAAGTGTCCCATGCCTTGCTAATGTGTTGGCTTGAACCCTAGGACAAGTATCCCTTGGGTGGACGACACATGGCATGGTTGTACCTTGGTTTCTCCTCCCCTTCCTTATATATATACAGCTCTTTTCCTTGCCTTAGTTTCCTTTGCTCTTTTGGTCTCTCCTCCACCTTGAGTGCACGATATCCTTTCCCTTTGCTGTTGTGTTGGCCGATACATCTCCCTTGGAGCTAGAGTGCTTCTTCTTCTTCCTTGGAGCTTCAAGGCGGGTTGCATACTTCTATCCCTAACTCCTTTCCTCTCGTTATGTTCTTGTTCATATGCTAGTATACCTTGCTTTGTACCTTTGTTGGCCGATATGGCTGTGATGGGCAGTAGGCCTGACGGGCGTCAGCCTGGAGTTGGGCGATATCTTCTCTCTTGTTTGAATGTGTTGGGCGATATCCCTCCTTGGCTGGATGAGTTGGACGTTATCCTTTTGTTGGACGATAGGCTTTGGTCCTTGTGATGGACGACATGGCTTCCTTTGAGAGTTGGTTGGGGATGCACGACATGCATAGAGGTGTGACGGCCGATGGCCTTGACGGGCATTGCATCCTGGTGTGTCGGTCGATAGGCCTGGGCTGTGACGCGCAATAGGATGTAGTTTGTGACGGGCGTCATGCCCCCCCTTTTCCTAGATATGTGCTGGCCGTTAGGCCGTGTGCAGTTGCACGTTATGTGGGGAGTCTTTCTCTTTCTTTCCCTCTCCCCTTTCCTTCTTTCTCTTCTTCTCTCTCCTGACTGTGGTGAAGTTGTTGTATAGGGCGATACCCCTTGGATATCGGGCGTCAGGAGTGGCTGTGACGGGCGTTGCCCGATAGGGTGAGATGCACGATACACCCAACGTGCGCTACTCTTCCCTTGTAACGCGGCGTTGCGGGCAGTAGGTTGGGTGCAGCGCAGCGTTGCTGCCTCCCTATGCCCTAGCCGAGCATGTTAGATATAGTGAGGGTTGTGAGATCCTAGGTGAGGGTAGTTAGGAACTTTGGTGATGTTCCCAAGTATCATGACAACAGACGCTTATGCATAACCAAATACCAGTAGTAACGCCTTGCTTAGTACCAATAACAATGACCTGGTATTACTCATAATAATGTTGTTGATAATCTAGATGATGATAATGCCTTGCTCATAGCGGAAGCAATAATGATGTTAATAATATAATGAGGTTAGTGATGTTAATGATTGGAATGATGTGGCTAAGTGACAGTTACATTAATAGTCTGCTTAATGACATAACAATAAAGATAATAAATGGATGATGATGTGATAATAGTATTGATGGTAGCAAGAGTAGTAATGCTATGCATAATATCGGTCTTATGCTTAAATGTTAATGACAATGATTAATAGTAGCTACATTAATGGTGGCTTAATGACAAAGATAATGGTGATGATAGTGGATGGTAACGGTAATAATATTGGTAACAGTAGTGTTTGCTCTGTATACTCAATATGCTTTTATATAAAGTGAATACCTTGATTGTTTGTATAATCTTGAACTAAGGGTAAGCATCGGTATGGTTTGTTAATGATGTGATTAACAAGCTTGATCATCAAATAGCGTAATAATGATGAATAAACTATCTTGAATGATAGCCCATGATAGTGAGCATATTCCTTATGATGAATCTATGGTTATTGTGTATCCGAACCATGCAGGTGACGTGTAGCCATGAAAGGGCTATGTGACATATGTGATGAGTAACATTACCTTGATATTGTTCTATGAGATTATATATGTAATGTGTTGGTCCCATGATGATGATGTGAGCCCTGAGAGGCAGTGACAATACATGATGAAGGATTGATATCCTATGGTATGTGATGATCCTTGATATGGATCTGGATGGTCGGCAAGAGGCCAAGTGGTAACAGGTGATGCTGGATCCTTGTGATGGATCAGGTTGATGAGGTTTCAATAATAATATAATGTTCTTTATTTTCTGTTATGTCTTGCATGTTATATAACTTGGTTGAATCTTGCAATCCATCTAAAAGATACTAATTAATTACAGTGGAATTATATCATGTAGTTTGCCCTGGCCATAGATCCATCATCGTCATGACTTGGTGATGGTGAAACGGGTTCTCCTACGGGTTAACCCGGAGCACATATTGTTGAATATGCGAGGATTGCTCCTAGCCTAAAGTAAGGAGGTAAGAGTGTAACTTCGGTTACAGACTCAGATACATATATAGAGCATGGTGAACAGGCTCATGGCTCAGGATATGTGATGTGAAGAGCATGAATGCGTTCATGGCTCAGAGCACGGTGAACATGCCCGTGACTCAATTGTACTAGCGCCGAGACCTGTACCAAGGCGGGCTAGAGTGAGGGTAGCCTATGGAGCTGACCCAGTGGCTTAGACCACTACAACATGTGACTAAGGTCATGCTTGTGTTGTGCTCGTGTACTGACCACGAGGTGGGAGGTTGTGGAGTCCGGCTCTTCCATTGACCTTGTATGGCACCAGTCTTGGGCTTCGCAACCATAGGTTGGATTTGAATGGTACGATTCAAATCCTCGGGGCATAATAATAATATGTAATACAGCCGTTTAGTAATTACTGCTTAAGCTAAACACGAAACATTGGTTGAGGCCTTGTTTGTGCATTAAACTCTGTTATACCTTGCAGGTACTTCTATATGTACATATTCTTTAGGTATGAGGTATTATGACGTATCTTGATAATCAGGATATGTGATCTTATATCGTGTTCTGATAATCATGTTATAAAGTGATATATCTTGTCAATCATGTTCCATTGAGAAATATCTGGTTACATGCTTTTGTACAGCTGGTAAGCTTGTCAGTAAGAATAGCCTTGCTTTATATAGACTGCTCTTGCTATATCTGTTGATTAGTTATCTGCTGTTATAGTATATCTTCTTGAGGTTCTGTAGTTACGGTGGAGAGTTATGTTTCCCGCTGGGACAATGTTCGATTGTCTCACTCCGCTGGTTTTCAGGTGGTCGAGGTAGACGTGGTCGTGGTGTTGCGGCTGAGCAGCCTGAAGAGCAGTAGAAGGCAAGCGATGGATATGCTGCTGTTTTGGTTGTTTTGTAGTAGAGTCTAGAGTCATCCATGTACTCTCAGGTCCTTGGCAGTGTTTTGACGATGTTTCACGATGAACGATCGAAGATGTTTTGTATATCCTGTTGTTGGCCGGATGCGGGCCTCCGTGTATATGAACAGGTGATGAACCATGTGATGGATGAACAGATGTTTTAGTAAGCTGTGGACACGTATCATATCTTGTGTACATATATATGACATGTTTCTGTGCAGGATGAGAACTGGAAAGTAATGGTTTCATAGTTTATCAGTTTTCCACAATCGGTTTTAATTAACCCGTATTTTTCATAATCTGTGGTTATGGTGATTTCCGCACGTTTTTGCGTAACACCTCGTTATCTGTGTGATAATGGGATGTGTTGCCACATTATCGCTCCAACTACAATCATACACAGGGGAAGCAAATTTCCTACTCCTGCCGATCGGTGTGTATGACGCCGTCTTAGGGGTGGAGTGGCTGGAGAGATATGACCCGTCTCTGTGGAAATTCAGCAAAAATAGAGTCTCATTTCCACATGCCTCACCACCGTTCACCCTTGTGGGTCTCAGCACACCTAGGATGGGATGGATGACGGAGGGACTGTCGGCACAAGTCCTGAGCACCGCGAGAGACGTGCTGTTCCTAACATCAACATGAGCACAGTAGGAAAGGACAATCCAAGACGAAGCCGTCCAAGCCCTCAGGGAGGAATTTCACAGGGTGTTCGAGGAGCCGACGCACAGGCCACCAATGAGAGCTCAGGATCACCACATCCGCCTCATTGATGAATCCAAGGCGATGGTCGGGGCACGCTATCACTACCCACATTTCTAAAAGTTGGAATTGGAAAAACAAGTCTAAGACCTGCTCGACCAGGGACTTATCCATCCCAGCAACAGCCCTTTCTCATCGCCGGCGCTGTTGGTGAAGAAGATGGATGGAAGTTGGAGACTTTGCGTGGATTACCGCGCATTGAACGTGAACACCATCAAAGATCTCTACCCAATTCTGGTCATCGACGAGTTACTGGACGAGCTCCATGGGACCACAATCTTCTCCAAACTGGACCTCCGCTCTAGCTATCACCAAATCTTAGTCCACCCACCAGACTTCCACAAAACAACCTTCACCACACATTCAGGGCATTACGAATACTTGGTCATGCCCTTTGGTCTATCCAATGCTCCCTCCACCTTCCAAAACCTAATGAACGACATTTTCCACCCAATCCTTCGCAAATTTGTGCTTGTTTTTTTTATGACATCCTAGTTTATAGTCACTGCAGGGAGGATCATATCAGGCATCTCCGGCAAGTGCTGCACATATTGCAAACAGGCCTGCTACATGCTAAACCATCAAAGTGCATTTTCATGGCGCTCCAGGTGGGATACCTGGGCCACATCATCACTGCGGAAGGAGTGGCAGCTGACCCCGACAAAATCAACGCCATCTCTTCGTGGCCCCAACCGAAAATGTTGAAAGGGTTGTGAGGATTCCTCGGGATGGCGGGATACTATAGGAAATTCATCAAGGGTTATGCAACCTTGACGGCTCCCCTCACCAACCTGCTGAAGAAGGACGCCTTCCATTGGTCGCCGGAGGCAGAGAAGGCCTTTGAAGACACCAAACAAGCCCTCCAACATCCACCAGTTTTGGCGCTGCCCAATTACAATCAGCCATTCGTCATAGAATGTGATGCATCAGGCAGAGAAATAGGGGGAGTCCTGATGCAATTCGACCATCCGATAGCTTACTTCAGCACCCGCCTATCGGACACTCAAGCAGCCAACTCCACCTACGAGAAGGAGATCATCGCGCTAACATCGACGGTAACCAAATGGCGGCAGTACCTGATGGGGACAAGATTCACTGTCCGCACTGACCACCACAACCTCAAGTTCCTCCTCTAACAAAAGCTTCACACGCCGTCCCAACAGAAGTGGATGATCAAACTACTGGGATTTGACTTCCAGGTCGAATACAAATTGGGGCACGCCAACCGCACTACAGACGCCCTCTCCTGACGACAGGAAGACCAACAGCTCTAGGCAGTCACACAACTCCAGCCGGATTGGATCTCAGTATTGCACAAAGAAGCAACTAGTCTGGAGAACCTACACCAAATTCATCAAGACTTCCTAGCGGGGAAACTCGATCCAGCCAAGTATTCACTGGAACAAGGAGTCCTGTTCTACCACGGATGCATCTACCTTAGCCCCAAGTCAGAACTCATCGTGAGTATTCTCCAGGATAACCATTGCAGTCCCATGGGAGGCCACACAGGGTATGAAAAAACATACCAGCGAATCCACCGCGACTACTACTAGCCACAGATGATGAGCACAATCCGAGAATTCATTCGAGCATGTGACATTTGCCAACGCCACAAATCAGCAAACACTTCTCCGGCAAGCCTCCTTCAACCTCTACCAATCCCATACATGATATGGGATGAACTCTCAATGGATTTCATAGAGGGCCTCCCACCTGTAAAAGGAATCTACGTCATCTACGTCATTGTGGATAGACTATCCAAATATGCAAACTTCTCGCTGCTGAAACATCCATACACAACCACTTCGGTTGCCAATGTCTTCATTGAAAATTTGATCAAGTTACATGGCATTCCAAAAGCAATTGTTTGTGATAGAGATCCAGCGTTTCAATCTACATTCTTCAAAGAGCTCTTCCGCCACCTCGGCACACGCCTAACATTCTCGACGGCGTATCATCCTCAAACCGATGGCCAAACAGAGGTTGTCAATCGCACATTAGAGACGTACCTCCGCTGCTTCTGCTCTAGCTGCCCAAAGGAGTGGCCACACTAGATCCTATAGGTTGAGTACAACTACAACACAAATTGGCACTCAGCTACAAAATTCACACTGTTTGAAATCACCTATGGCAGGCCACCTCCTTCGCTGATCCAGTACACTTGAGGAACATCCAAATCCCAACAAGTAGATGACCTCCTGCGAACTCACTCTATCCAGCTTCAGCAATTGAAGACCAACCTGAGTCACGCTCAAAGCCAAATGAAGCAACATGCTGATAAAAAATGCACAGATCGTACCTTGTCTATGGACGATTGGGTATACTTACGACTGCAACCTTACCGTCAATCCACAATGGCGACAAGGTTCAACAACAAGTTAGCTCCATGATTCTTTGGACCATTCAAGATCTTGGAACGCATAGGCAAGGTAGCCTACAAGCTCCAACTACCTGACCAATGCCGCATACACCCGGTGTTCCATTTCAGCCAGCTTAAAGCTAAGCTAGGAGACTCGTTGCCTGCTACAGCGGCGGAACTACCACCATTCTGGCCACTAGCACCAGGAGCAGATCGATTTCCAGATCGCATCATCCAGCGCCGCATGGTGAAGAAAGGAAGAGCAGCTTCAACAGAGGTACTGGTTACTTGGGTGAACCAACCAGTCTCAGAGGCAACATGGCTTCCGTATGAGGAGCTCCTCTGCACATATCCAAGCTGGACAGACCACAAGGACATGGCTGAAGTCCCAGGGGAGGGAGTTGATACACGTCGGGACCACAACCCAGGCGGGACCACACCTGCTCCACCATAGGGCAGCACCTGCACTGCTGCGCTCCAGCAGGGGGTTGTTAGTAATGGAGGAATCTGTCAATAGGATGAGTAGCCATAGAATATTCTAGAGCAGAGTCGGTCGTTGGCCTGTAGGCATGAGTATCGTGTGTGAGTCGCGTTACCCATCTGGGGCGCCTTATTAAATAGACCCTATCGAGTTTTAGCTATTAGTCTTTCACTGTCTCCTTCCTTGCCTAGTGTGAGACCCGATTTCAGCCAGGAGCCACAAACCCAACGGGCCGCCGTCGCAGACCCACCCTTCCACCGTCCCCCTGCCTGTTGGTTGGTATCATTGACAGAGAACGTTCAGGCCACAGCGGGTCTCCCCTTTCAAGTTTTACCTGCATGACATCCTAGGATTCTACAAACTTGCTCGATTATTCTAGACTTGGTCTGATGATCATTTCTTGGTGGCTGTCTCGAGCTACCTGTTCCAGTTCTGCCTTCGCCATGGCAGAAGGAGCTCTCAATGTTCCTGGTTATGATACAGCCTGAGTCGGGACTCACTGCCTTCGTGGCAACGCGAGGGACTCCATTACGACCTTGGATTTCTCTGATAAGATCAAAACAATCTTGAACTCATCCATCGATTTTTGTTGTGTTCTTCAAGAACAATCACATGTCTGTTTTCACGTACCCTGATCGAGGAGTATTGCAGTCACACCCTATCATGGGCATTACTGTAATTTGGTGCGTGACAGAGCCTCAGTCTATGCATTTTGTTTGAGCGAGTTTGACTCCACACAACGTTGTCGTATTGGGCCACCTCAGGGTGGGCCCGATTGCTAGATGAGCCATTGGTAGTTGAATATACACATGTGGCACTTATTCAATCCCTGATTGGTCTGTTTTTGGAAATTCCTAGTAAATCATAAGATGCTCAGAAAAATATAAATAAATAGTCGTTGGAAAGGGTTTTCTGAATGGAATCTGATTTTTGGGTTTTTGAATCATGTTTTATCACCATGCTTCGAGTTTTTATTAGAAACCCTATTAGAACCCATGAAACCCTAATAATGAATCATATGTGATTTATGCGACTTAAATCAATCAAATTTTCCTCATTTAATTATTACTATCAGTAAGTCTAACCCTAATGAACCCAACCCCTAATTCAACATAGTTCAACCTAGGATCAATACAAGATATTGATTATGATGCTTAATAATTATGAACATGTGTTTAGGGCCTAATCAGGACAAGAGAAGACCTAGATTTGATCAAGATCAGGGAGAGAATATCTTAAGATCAACTTTTCTCCAAGGTAAGCGGGCCATGCATATTTGGCACAAGTACTTTGGTTTATTGGTTGTTATTTATGATTATGCACATTATGTGATTTCATGAATTGTGAATGTCTATCAAGAATGCATTATGTATAATTATCATTGATTTCTTACTTATTTAATTATAGTCTATGTTATGAACCTAATTATGATTATGATTATGATTATGATTATGAAATTAAGATTTAAGGAATCATGTTCAAGAAGGGGAAACCCTATTAGGGTTTAAGAGGGAGAAATCACATCATGGCATTAAGAGGGAGCAATCTCATCATGGTTAAGAGTAAGATTAAGAAAAGTCATTGTCTAAGTCAAGAGCTATGTTAATCATGAAAATTAAGGAATTGGATAAGTTTTTATATGTGCCTCGTTTATGGACCAGAAAAGGTCGTTATGGGCTTTCCTAGCATTATGGGCTTTCCCATCAATTATGGGCTCCTATGGGGCGTTAAGAGAGGTGGCATACATTTACTTTTCTAATTTGTCATGTTTAAAGTTATCCAATGAATGCTTATGATAATCCATGATCAAATTATGTCAAAGAGTTTCATGTCAAGTTTATATACGTCAAATTTTTTTTTTGTCTTATAATGTGCCAAATACCACTTACTGACGTGTTGTTTGTTTTGCATGGTTGGGGACGTGATGTCCATAGGATTTGGAGGAAATAAAAGATAAAAGAGGACAATCAAGGATTAGGACCTCTTCAAGCTTAGCCTGGTTGGGTGTCGTTTACCAATCTGATCCACACTTTAAGAATATTTTCCATTATGTTTAGTTATGATGCCAAGTATCTTAGGTCTTATAGATGCATGTGATGTAATTTCCTTTATGCCAAGAACTATGTATGAATCAAAATTTAAATTCATGCAAGTGTTTCATTTACTTTAATTACATGATTATCATATTGTGACACCCACACTGAGTAAAATGCTTCCGCTCATGTGATATGGAATATAGGGTGTTACATTATGGTATCAGAGTGATTTTGGTAAATGGCCACTAGGCAAAAGTATGATTCATATGTTCTAACCCTAGGTTTATGTAATCCTTTTCAGATGGTCCCTAAGAGAGCAGACAAGGGAAAGGATAAAGATGATGGTGCTAGCTCTTTTAGGGGGGGAAGTGGACCAAGAGAAAACCCTAAGGCAACCATAGAAGATCTTGTTCAAGCACTCACCAATGCCCTAGCACAAGGACAACATCAACCTAGACATCATGAGCTAACTTTAGTGGATTTCCTAAAGATAAGGCCCGACTCTTTCTCGGGTTAAGGAGAAATTGATGTAGTCACCAAAGTTGAGGACTGGATTAGAGGCATGGATCATTGCTTCCGAGACATGGACTGCCCACAACACTCAAGGGTGCATTTTGCAACCCACATGCTCAAGGGAGCAGCCCGTACATGGTGGGAAAGCTTCCTCAACTCAAGGGCAGCTGATGCACCCCCACTCGCATGGGAGGGATTCGTTGAAGCCTTCCAGGAGCACTATGTGTCTGAAGCCATGATAGAGAAGGAGGAGCTAGAGTTTGCCAACCTGGATCAAGTGGGTGACATGACTATTACTCAATACGCCATGAAGTTCAGGGTCCTCCAAAAGTATGGCTATTATTATGATGAACGTCGAAGGATAAAGAAATTCATCTGAGGGCTCAAGCCCAACTTGAGTTTTGCCTTGTCAGGAAGAGGCACAAGACCTTCCAGGCTGCCCTAGATGCATACCTAGAGCTTGAAGATCACATGGGAAGTGTTGGATCAATGGGCTCTAGAAGGGGGGGGTTGAATAGAGCTTCACAAACTTCACAAGATAGATTAAACCACCAAATTATATTACGAGTGTAATTTGAAGCAAAACAGTAATTTGATGTCCTAAGCTAGCATTCATAGCAAGGGTAAGAGATATGGATAAACATGCACTTGGACATGTGGTTTAGAGTGGTTCCTCGTCCTAAACTTAGGATCAAGTCAGTCCACTACCTAGAGTTGGTTAGGCTCTAGGATTTGTAACTTGAGGCTCTTATATTTCTCACAAAAATAAGATTACAAGCTACAACAACCAACCATCCAAGGTCTTATATAACAAGCCAAGATCTTCTACCTCACCAAGGACTTACCCACCAAGCAAGTAGTCTTCCGCCTTCTCTAAAGGACTTACCCACTCTTGCTCTGGTCTTCGGCCTTGAAGGAATTACCTATCTTGCTTGCCCTTCGCCTTGCACCTCTCCTTCACTCGGAGAGCTTGCTCACGTTTTCCCTCCACCAAGGGAGCTGGAGCAACGATCAATCTTCACCCTTGAAGATCAGCAACACATCTTCCCCTTCACTCGGAGAAGAACAGCAGCAACTCCTCTTTCACTCGGAGAAGTAGCTTCAAACAATCTTCATTATGGAATGGAGGTGGGAGAATGAAGATGGAGAGCTTTACAATGAACAAATGGTAGCTCTCTTACAAAGGGATCCTAACTCACTCTTACTCACGTTTTTGCATTGAAGGTAGAGAGAGAAAGGGGGCTCAAAGGTTGGAAACCACTCAACTAAGGATAGAACCAAGCATATGTGAATGAGCAACCTTGGAATGAAGTCCAAGAGGTCCTATTTATAGTTGAGGGTGTCCCTTTGAGGTTGGGTGAGTTAAGTGACACAAACTAGCCGTTTTACAACTTGCAACGGATCTATTTTGAGTCCCACCAACTCCTCCAACGGTTGGAATTGCTTTTTCTGCATTCCAGTACAGTTCGATCGGCCGAGTTTCAATAAAGGCAACTCGGCCGACACACTAGGTGACAAAACCAACAGGGAATCTGTCGGCCGAGTTTCCAGGGGGAAACTCGACCGATCAGTCATCCTTTGGTTTTGACTGACCAGTGGATCGGTCGAGTTTCCTGGCATTGAAACTCGGCCGACAGCCCAGAAAATTCCTCAATACATGGATCGGCCGAGTTTGTAATTCGGCCGACAAAATCCCTGTTAAGGGGTATTTTGGAATTTCCAAAAACTGTATAAATGATGGATTTTTGAGTTCCAATCATTTTATCCATCTTAGATACAATGCAAAACATGAATTTAAGTGATTACAAAAATTGCTCTAAGCCTCTAAGGGCTATATTACAAAGCGGGTGAAAGTCACATGTTTTGCATGTGCCGGGAGAGTAGCTTTGAGTGAATTTTGATTCTTTTCTTGTATCTAATGTCTGCAATGATCTCAATTAGAAATGTTAGATACATATGAGTGGAATGGTTAAGTCATTATCAAAATATGGGCAATATGCGACACCTAGGTCAACATTCTCCCCCTTTTTGACAATGACAAACCATTCCTCAACATATTGAAAAGAATATGAAAATTATACCTTTGCTTAGAGAATTGCAAGGGGATGCAAATATGATCAGTCTTGTAATGCTCCCCCTCAATTCATGCTTACTCATCCCTGCATTGTTAGTTAACACACAAACAGCCATAGCATATATATATTGTATGATTCTAGCCAAGTCAAGATATATAAGTTTTAAAGACAAGAAAAGAACCATACAAGCACTAAAAGCAATATGATGGCAATATGATTGAGGTATATTTCTCCCCCTTTGTCATCTCAAAAAGGCAGGGGGGTAGAAGAGCATACAAACCAGGTCTTCTCCAAAACACTCAATCAAACATAGCATATTAAGACAGAGAAGCACAAAGATAATTCATGAAAACAACCAACTGTCATTCATCAAAATATGGATTACATGATAAGATAAGTCATACAAAATGTATCCAAAACATAAAACCAAAAGCTACAAGGACAAGCGGAAAAGCCATAGTACATCTCAGATAATGTGCCTAATATATATGATACAAACATAGTCCCTAAAGAAAATGACATGGTCATGCGAGACTACACTAGACACATCTACTCTAAGCTATACTAATCTATGTCGACGTCATCAACAGCAGCATCCATGTCCTCATCGGGCTGGTAGTCCTCGTCTCCATCAGAAGGAGGGGCATCAGCCGGTGTAGCCTGTTCATCAGCAGCATCATCATCGTCAGCATCCGTATCAGCATCTGTCGCAGTTGCCTCATCTGACTCGGCATCGTCCTGATCTGGCATATCCTCGTCTGTAGGACCAAAAGCACGTCCAGGCCATCTCGCGCTCTGCTCAGCCCAAGACATGCCCAGAGCATGGAGCTCATAAGCTATCTCAATGGGAGGAGCAGTTGAGGTGTACTGGGCCAGTAGCTCGGACAAGCGTCCACCTGGAAGCGCCAACACCGGGGAAGGGTGAGAGTATCCACCTGCAGAGTGGTCAGCGGAAGCAGAGGGTGGTGGAGGTGGATAGAACTGACTATACGCATAAGAAGCGTAGTCGTCACCGGGGTAGGGCTGGTAGGTGGGGTAGGGCTGCGGGCAGGAGAGAGACATAGATGACATGATGTGGCAGAGGTCCTCATGAAGATGTTGTTGGACCTGCATGTTATAGGCTTGCTGGTGCATGAGATACCCCATGAGGGCCTCATTGGAAACATGAAAATCGGCAAAAGCCGGGTGTGGAGGAGGTTGGAAAGATGGCTCAGGAGGTGGTGGTGCAGCTGATGATGGTGGAGGAGGAGGTGCATCCGATGATGATGGAGGTTGTGGTGGTGGTGGAGCAGAAGAAGATGATGCACCAGATGTAGGGACACTCTTCTGGAGAGTGGTCTCACTGATGTAAACCCCTTTTCGATCAGGTCGGTAGAGATAATCGGTGAAAAGAGATTTACCAGTGGCAAACTGGAAAAGTCCACAGATTAGGGCAGGATAAGGAAGATGGGTGCCCTTCGTGTTCTTTCCAGAATCAAAACATGTCATATGGTGCAGGATATACCGTGCCCATTTGACTCCATGATTGTTCAAGAGGAGATACATCATCATGGCAGTGTTCTCGGCTATGTCCGTTTGGTTTTTCTTTGGGTGAACATTGCAACTAAGAACAAACGCCAACACACGGCGAGGGGAGGACAGAGCAGAAGAAGGCAGGGTGCCCTTCTTTCTATAAGGAAACTCGGGAAGCTTGAGGAATTTGTGAATATCCGACAAGTCTATCTCGAGTGCCTTATAGATGTCCTCGGGACGCAAAAGATCGAAATAATCGGGATATGAGGTGGTCCAAGAGGCCGTGCCGACGTTGCCATTTAGGTAAAGATTAAAGGATCGCTCGGTGATATGAAACGGTTGTCCGGCGATCATAGAGGTTAAGACAATCGAGGTATCCGAGGGAGGAACCAAAGTGTCGTAATTCCACCGCAAGTTTGCGTAGAATTGGCAGACAGCCTTGGTGCTATACTTGAGATTGTGAAATTTTGGATCCTCGATGCTAAAGGCGTCAAGATGGTGTGTGCGAAACACTTGACTCGCCTCAAAAAGATCGGCGTGAAAACAATGCGGTTGATAAAGAGCACGAAAAGGAAAAGGAGATCGAGGGAGAAGCTCTTTATACCGTGCAACCGCGGTATTGTCCACGAAAGAGAGGTTGTCAAAGGACATATACCTCGGAGCTAGAGGAACCGAAGGAGCAGGAGCGGGAACGGCGCGTTTCCGACGTTGCGACCTCATCGGAGAAGAAACGGAGAGAAGGGCGCCGATCCACACGGAGAAAAACGTAGCAACGGAACCGTACAAGCAGCTAGGGCACACAAGGGGGCCGTTTTGGGGGCAATAACGGCCGGAGAGAGGGAGGAAAAGACCAGGAGAGGAGGAGTCGGGCTTGGGCGGCTAGGGTTCGGTCGACTTTGCTCTAGTTGAGAGGGAGCAAGTCGGCCGAATCCTATATATATAAAACCCGTCTGCCGTCGATCGGCCGAGTTCCAGGGTGGGGAAACTCGGCCGACAGAGTGTACAGACACCCTGCGCCCGACCGATCGGCCGAGTTTCCAACTCGGCCGACAAAAACCCTGATGTGAGAAATCCTAAAATCTAGTCCTAGCCTCATACGACCTAGGGCAATTTTTCTGAGGGATCTAGGATGTATTTTAAACACATGGAAGAAATCAATCGATGGCTTCCTACCACGCCATAGTTCATAGGGGGTTTTCTTAAACGTCGGATGAGTGAAAACTCGGTTTTGCACAAAACATGCGGTGCTAACGGCTTCAGCCCAAAACTTCTTAGGAGTATCATACTCAAGAAGCATGGTCCTAGCCATTTCCTGTAGCGATCTATTCTTCCTCTCAACAACTCCATTTTGTTGGGGTGTGCGAGGAGAAGAGAAATTGTGCGAATAACCCGATTTTTCACAAAAACGTTCAAAAAGATCATTTTCAAACTCTCCCCCATGATCACTACGGATGGAAAC
The DNA here is from genome assembly GCA_963693085.1 of Alisma plantago-aquatica. Classification (NCBI taxonomy): domain Eukaryota; kingdom Viridiplantae; phylum Streptophyta; class Magnoliopsida; order Alismatales; family Alismataceae; genus Alisma; species Alisma plantago-aquatica. The sequence continues at coordinate 1,490,872,376 of OY856412.1, forward strand.
AACATGACAAGAAGTTTCGTTTTCGACTCGTTTGCAAAAGCTCGAGAAAACGTCAAGGGTGTCGCTTTTGGAAACAAGAAAGAAAGTCCAAGTATATCTAGAAAAATCATCGACGATAACAAGACAATACTTGGAGCCGCGAAGCGTTTGTGTTCTCATAGGTCCGAAGAGATCAATATGAAGAAGCTCTAGGACTCTCTTGGTACTCATGACCCCTTTTGACTTGAAAGAGGATTTGGTTTGTTTTCCTTGTGTACAAGGTTGACATTCCTCATCCTTTTCAAAATCCAATTTGGGAAGTCCTCGAACCAAGTCCTTTTTGTCTAGTTTCTTCATTTGATGCAAGTTCACATGACCCAAACGTCGATGCCAAAGCGAAAGATTGTTTTTATCCACGACTAAGCATCTATTTAGTATGGGCTTTAAAGCATCAAGAACTATCACATATAGATTACCATTTCTAGTTCCCTTATATATGACATTATAGGACAGGGAATCTAGAAGCAAGCATTCTAAGGAAGTAAAGAGCACAAGATAACCATTATCACATAATTGGCTCACACTAATCAAGTTGTGATGTAGGCCATCAACAAGCAAAACATTTTTAATGCACAAATCATTACCTACATCACCCTCACCTATAACCTTACCCTTTTTGTTGTCCCCAAAGGTTACCGATCCTCCTTTCTTCTTCACAAATTTGTTGAAATGGCTGATTTCTCCAGTCATGTGCTTAGAGCAGCCACTATCAACAATCCATTTCTTTGTGACCTGCAAGAAAAGAGGATGTCGGAACCCAACTCAAACTTTGGGGTCCGGGGTTAGCTTGGGGACCCATTTCATATTTGGGTTGGTCCCCTTAGGCTTGTAAGGACAATAGGTAGAATAATGATCATCACATTTGCAATGCATACATACCATGGGATTTTTAGAGCCGGAAGACTCTCCATTGAGAATTGGAGTTTCCACACTCTTTTTCTTACCTTTCTTCTTCTTCTTACCTTTTGGGATACTCTCATCGTATCCTAGACCACTAGTACCAATTTGTTTGGTAGAGTGCTCTAGAACATCATTTAGAGACTTTTTACCGGAAAGAAACCTTTGCAAGGTAGATCTTAATTTAGCATTATCATCACTAAGATTTTTAATAGTAGTAGATAAACTATCAAGATCTTCTCTAGCATGCAACAGGTCGGCCTCAAGACAGAGGGCTTTAGTAAGAAGAGAATCTTTTTCAATAGTTAAGTTAGCAACTTCATTCCTAGGCAAGATAGGTCTAGAGGATAGATCATTTGTTTGAGCAAGCAATCTAGCATTTTCAGATTTAAGCATAGCAATTTCTTTTTGATAACAATGAACTTCCTCTCTCCTAGCATCATCAATGAGTTTTAGTTCAACATTTTCAGTTTTTAGAACATCTAACTCATCTAGGCAATTTTGGTTCTCGATCTTAAGACTTTCAATAGTTTTAAGATAAGCACCATTCTCAACCTCTACTCCATTGTATTGAAGTTCAAGGTCTTGAAGTTGCTCTTGCAAAGAATCTATACTATCAAGGTGTAACTTTTCATTTTCATCAAGAATGTCAATCTTGGCATATAGATCATCTATTATCTTTCCTAATCTCTTTCTTTTAGCTTTACATTTAGCAAGAGATGATTGACATTCACTAAGCATTTCAATGATAGATTCTTTAGATAATTCAAGTAAAGCTTCATCACTTACATTGCTTACCTCACTTACCTCCATTACCTCTTCACTAGTAGATGCCATAAGTGCAAGATGACATTCTCCATCCTCGGAACAAGATGAACTTGAAGTAGAAGACTCCTCCCATGCCGCATGAGCTGCATCTTTGAATCGTCTTTCCTTCTTGTCCTTCTTCTTGTACTTGGATTCTCTCTTGTATTTGTCATCCTTCTTGTGACTGCCCTTATGATAGCCCTTCTTGGCTTTTGGGCAGTCATTCTTGTAGTGGCCCTTTTGACCACACTCGTAGCATCTAGGAGTGGAGGATGATGGCTTGCCCTTGAAGTGTCTTCCTTTTGAATAGTTGGCTTCATGATCATTTGCACCTTCATCTTCGCTTGAGGAAGGGCAGGGAGACTTCATGGCAAGTTGTTGTTGCCGCATCATTTCTTCAACTTGAGCTTTGAAGGCTGTGTCCTTCATCTTCTTGGACTCCTTCTCTTCTCTTTTCTCCTCTTCCTCTTGCTTGTCGAGCCTTGGTTCATGTGCTTGGAGATTACCAACCAGCTCCTCGGTTGACAACTCGCTCAGCTTGTAGACTTCTTCAATTGAAGTGACCTTCGGCTCCCATCTCTTTGGAAGAGATCTCAAGATCTTTGCATTGATGGTACCTCTATCCATGACACTCCCAAGGGCTGCAAGACTGTTGAGGATGACGTTTAGCCTTGTGTACATGTCTGCAACTCTTTCATTCTTCCCCATCTTGAAATTCTCAAGTAGGCCACCAAGCATGTAGATTTTGGCCTCCTTGACTTGCTCCGTCCCTTCATATGTGACACATAGCTTGTGCCAAATCTCATGAGCCGTGTCCCATGAAGAGATGCGGTTGAACTCCGATGGAGAGAGGGCGGCGTAGATGATGCTAATGGCTTTAGCATTGAGTTGAGCACGCTTCATCTCGTCTTCCGTCCACGTGGTGATGTCCCCCTTTGGTTCTTCATACTTGAGATGGACTATCTTCCACATCTCGTAGCTCACACCTTGGATGTAGAATTGCATCCTTCTCTTCCAATATAGGAAGTTTGTGCCGTCGAAGACCGGGGGTCTCATGGAGAAACTTCCTTCAAGATTGAGTGACCCAAGAGCTGAATCGCCCATCTTCTCCTACTTGTTGAAGTAGCTTGGAGAAGACCTGCTCTGATACCACTTGTTGGATCAATGGGCTCTAGAAGGGGGGGGGGGTTGAATAGAGCTTCACAAACTTCACAAGATAGATTAAACCACCAAATTATATTACGAGTGTAATTTGAAGCAAAACAGTAATTTGATGTCCTAAGCTAGCATTCATAGCAAGGGTAAGAGATATGGATAAACATGCACTTGGACAGGTGGTTTAGAGTGGTTCCTCGTCCTAAACTTAGGATCAAGTCAGTCCACTACCTAGAGTTGGTTAGGCTCTAGGATTTGTAACTTGAGGCTCTTATATTTCTCACAAAAATAAGATTACAAGCTACAACAACCAACCATCCAAGGTCTTATATAACAAGCCAAGATCTTCTACCTCACCAAGGACTTACCCACCAAGCAAGTAGTCTTCCGCCTTCTCTAAAGGACTTACCCACTCTTGCTCTGGTCTTCGGCCTTGAAGGAATTACCTATCTTGCTTGCCCTTCACCTTGCACCTCTCCTTCACTCGGAGAGCTTGCTCACGTTTTCCCTCCACCAAGGGAGCTGGAGCAACGATCAATCTTCACCCTTGAAGATCAGCAACACATCTTCCCCTTCACTCGGAGAAGAACAGCAGCAACTCCTCTTTCACTCGGAGAAGTAGCTTCAAACAATCTTCATTATGGAATGGAGGTGGGAGAATGAAGATGGAGAGCTTTACAATGAACAAATGGTAGCTCTCTTACAAAGGGATCCTAACTCACTCTTACTCACGTTTTTGCATTGAAGGTAGAGAGAGAAAGGGGGCTCAAAGGTTGGAAACCACTCAACTAAGGATAGAACCAAGCATATGTGAATGAGCAACCTTGGAATGAAGTCCAAGAGGTCCTATTTATAGTTGAGGGTGTCCCTTTGAGGTTGGGTGAGTTAAGTGACACAAACTAGCCGTTTTACAACTTGCAACGGATCTATTTTGAGTCCCACCAACTCCTCCAACGGTTGGAATTGCTTTTTCTGCATTCCAGTACAGTTCGATCGGCCGAGTTTCAATAAAGGCAACTCGGCCGACACACTAGGTGACAAAACCAACAGGGAATCTGTCGGCCGAGTTTCCAGGGGGAAACTCGACCGATCAGTCATCCTTTGGTTTTGACTGACCAGTGGATCGGCCGAGTTTCCTGGCATTGAAACTCGGCCGACAGCCCAGAAAATTCCTCAATACATGGATCGGCCGAGTTTGTAATTCGGCCGACAAAATCCCTGTTAAGGGGTATTTTGGAATTTCCAAAAACTGTATAAATGATGGATTTTTGAGTTCCAATCATTTTATCCATCTTAGATACAATGCAAAACATGAATTTAAGTGATTACAAAAATTGCTCTAAGCCTCTAAGGGCTATATTACAAAGCGGGTGAAAGTCACATGTTTTGCATGTGCCGGGAGAGTAGCTTTGAGTGAATTTTGATTCTTTTCTTGTATCTAATGTCTGCAATGATCTCAATTAGAAATGTTAGATACATATGAGTGGAATGGTTAAGTCATTATCAAAATATGGGCAATATGCGACACCTAGGTCAACAGGAAGATCCTACATGAAGGAATTTCCCCAGAAGAACAACCAACACCCTCCTCCCAACAATCATGCTGTGAAGAGAAAGGCACCTGAAGTAGAAGCCGAACGACCCCAGTGCCCAACTTGTAGAAGACATCATGCATGCCCATGCATGAAGGGTACTGGAGCATGCTACTACTGTGGAGAACTAGGGCACATCAAGCCAAATTTCCCTAAGCTCTTGAAGAAGGAACAAAGCCAGAACAATGACCAAAATTCACCTCCTAAAAGACAATCTAGAGTCTTTTCTATGGTAGATGAGAGTGAGGATGAAAAGAATGAGTAGGGTTTAGTGTAGTACTTTTCTCTTACTTTCAAGGATTTTGTCGCATGCAAATGTTTAGTACCATGGATTCACATGACAATGATAATATGTTGGAGTTTTTGTGCTAAAGATATGGAAAGTTCTAAGGTGGGTAGCTTAATGAAATTTTGAGGACGAAATTTATTTAAGGTGGGTAGAATTGTAACATCCCAAATTTTCAATATTAATTTAAGTCTTAAAATGTGATTTTCTTAAATAAATGATAATCGAGGGACTTATTAGCAAAAGATCTTAAAGAGGAATTCTCTTAAATAATAATAAAGAAAATAATAATAGGATGAATCCACTTTTTCTCCTTTTTAAGTATGCTTTATGTAATCAAGAAAATAGATGTGGCCCCTCACCCTTTTTCTCTTTCCTAACCTTAAATATTGTTTAAAGGAAGTGGAAGAGAGGAATAAAAGATTTCAAATTCAAAGTATACTTTATATAACTTAAGTGAGAAGTAATCTCCTTTCCTTTCAAATTATTGATAAAAAGAAGATCATTTTCTCTCTCCCCCAAGAAAGTTGCTCAAAAAGGCAGACAAATATATAAGACATACATGTTGAGAGAATAATGAATGTTTAACTCATTTTGACTCCAAAGGACACAAAGGGAAAGGGTTATCTAGTTATTTTTATCAATTAATGCATTAAGAACAAGTAAGATAACATTTATAGAAATAATACATAAAACCTATGAAAAACGAAATTATAACTTTATGGGAAGAATCTAGACACCTTTATGGACATGTGTTCCAAATTTGGTAGCATTTTGAGTTAGTTTAACCTTTCAAATTAAATAAACACGTTTCTATATAATCTTAGTAGGAATTAATCACGAATTACATTAATTTTACCCTCTCCCCTATAGTTTCCTTGTCACGAGCCTTATTCTTTACTTTCCTTTTCACGCGAGCAGTGCCAACCGTTGGATCGAGATCCAACAGTGGGGCCGTCTTCACCTACCTTCGACTATTTCGCGGGTCACGAATTGTTCCTTAGGATTTCCATCCTTGGCTTGTTTCTCTCTCATTTCTGGATCGTTTCGTGAGATTTTTCCTCCCCTGATTTTGCCTTGCTTTCCTGAATCGATCGAGCCCTAGATTAGCTTCCCTCCTGGATGATGTATAAAACACCCAAATAGGGTTGACTCTCCCTCTCTGCTGTGGATGTGCAGCCGCCGCCTCAAAACCCCTTCTTCCCGTTTTATGCATCCAGTAGTACCACGGGACCCCGAGTCTTCCTCCTCCTCGGTCAATTGTGCCCCATGTACCTCTAAGAACCCTGACCTGCTCGACCTTCATCTGCATCGACGCCAAGCTGACCTCACTCCCCTGTGCCTCCTACCGTGCAATTGAACACGCTGTAAGCATCTGTGAACTTCCCTATTTCATTTTACTTCAATGGTTTGCCTTGGCTTTGCCCGAATTGCTGTATCCTATAGGCCCTCATTGGGTCTTCGTCGGCGTTTGTCATCTCAGATCCTCATTGCGTCCCCAGCCCAGTTTTTCCCTCTTACACGATCGCCTAAAATCACTGATGCTTCCTCAAGCTTAAAATCACAGTTTTTGTTTGTCGGGCCATCGTGGTGGACTTCATGTTATTCCCCTGTTTCTCACCTTGATAGAGAATATTGAGGCCACATCGGGTCTCCCCTTTCAAGTTTTACCTGCACGACATCCTAGGATTATGCAAACTTGCTCGATTAGTCTAGACTCGGTCTAGTGATCGTTTCTTGGTGGCCGTCTCGAGCTACCTCTTCCAATTCTTCCTTCACCATGGCAGAAGGAGCTCTTAGTGCTCCTGGCCACGATACAACCTGAGTCGGGACTCGCTGCCTTCGTGGCAACGCGAGGGACTCCATTGCGAACTTGGATTTCTCTAATAAGATCAAAACAATCTCGAACTCATCCATCAATTTTTGCTGTGTTCTTCAAGAACAATCGCACGTCTGTTTTCACATTTTGACCCTGATCAAGGAATATTGCAGTCACACCCTATCATGGACATTACTGTAATTTGGTGCGTGACAGAGCAGCAGTCTGTGCGTTTTGTTTGAGCGAGTCTGACTCCACACAGTTTTGTCGTATTGGGCCACCTCAGGGCAGGCCCGGTTGCTAGATGAGCCATTGGTAGTTGAATATACACATGTGGCACTTATTCGATCCCTGATTGGTCTATTTTTGGAAATTCCTAGTAAATCATAGGATGCTCAGAAAAATATAAATAAATAGTCGTTGGAAAGGGTTTTTTGAGTGGAATCTAATTTTTGGGTTTTCGAATCATTTTTATCACCCTGCTCTGAGTTTTTATTAGAAACCCTATTAGAACCCATGAAACCCTAATAATGAATCATATGTGATTTATGCGACTTAAATCAATCAAGTTTTCCTCATTTAATTTTTACTATCAGTAAGTCTAACCCTAATGAACCCAACCCCTAATTCAACATAGTTCAACCTAGGATCAATACAAGGTATTGATTATGATGCTTAATAATTATGAACAAGTGTTTAGGGCCTAATAGGGACAAGAGAAGACCTATATTTGATCAAGATCAGGGAGAGAATATCTTAAGATCATCTTTGCTCCAAGGTAAGCGGGCCATGCATATTTGGCACAAGTATTTTGGTTTTTTGGTTGTTATTTATGATTATGCACATTATGTGATTTCATGAATTGTGAATGTCTATCAAGAATGCATCATGTATATTGATTGCTTGCTTGTTTAATTATAGTCTATGTTATGAACCTAATTATGATTATGATTATGAAATTAAGATTTAAGGAATCATGTTCAAGAAGGGGAAACCCTATTAGGGTTTAAGAGGGAGAAATCCCATCATGGCATCAAAAGGGAGAAATCCCATCATGGTTAAGAGTAAGATTAAGAAAAGTCATTATTTAAGTCAAGAGCTATGTTAATCATGAAAATTAAGTAATTCGATAAGTTTTTATATGTGCCTCGTTTATGGACCTGGAAAGGTCATTATGGGCTTTCCTAGCAATTATGGGTTCCTATGGGGTGTTAAGAGAGGTGGCATACATTTACTTTTCCAATTCATCATGTTTAAAGTTATCTAATGAATGCTTAAGATAATCCATGATCAAATCATGTCAAAGAATTTTATGTCAAGTTTATATATGTCAAGTTATTATTTTTCTGTCTTATAATCTGCCAAATACCACTTCCTGACGTGTTGTTTGTTTTGCATGGTTGGGGACGCGATGTCCACAGGATTTGGAGTAGGTAAAAGATAAAAGAGGACAATCAAGGACTAGGACCTCTTCAAGCTTAGCCTGGTGGGGTGTCGTTTACCAATCTGATCCAATGTTTAAGAATATTTTCCATTATGTTTAGTTATGATGCCAAGTATCTTAGGTCTGATAGATGCATGTGATGTAGTTTCCTTTATGCCAAGAACTATGTATGAATCAAATTTTAAATTTATGCAAGTGTTTCATTTACTTTAATTGCATGATTAGCATATTGTGACACCCAAACTGAGTAAAACGCTTCCGCTCATGTGATATGGAATATAGGGTGTTATAGGAATGCACCCACTTCCACTAGCAATATGCCCATATTTGAGTGGAAGTTACACATTACTTATGTTCTCTCCTTCCATTACTTCCCTCATCTACCCTCTCACTTATCTATTTCTCTTCCATTACTTCCCTCCTCTCCTATTATCTTGCCTACTCTCTCATGTTATTTTCTTCTTTACTTTCCTCCTCACTCTTTTTATTCCCTCCTTACTTCCCTCCTGTTTTAATTTTTTCCTCCTTACTTTCCTCCTCTCCTTCCATTACTTCTCTCATCTACCCTTTCACTTCTCTCTTCTCTTTCATTACATCCGTCCTCTCCTATTATCTTCCATCCTCACTCATTTTATTCTTTCTTTACTTTTTTTTTCTTTTCTCCTTTCATTCCCTCTTTACTTCCCTCATCTTTTATTCTTTATTTCAAAAATATGTTAATATTAGTCTGGTTAGAATATATTTTTTTAAGGATTCTAATGAATTTTATTTCATCAAAAAACCCATTAAGGATTAAAAGTCATAAAAAATAAAAAAAATAAAAACCGGTGGATAAGAGAGGGAGAGAGAGAGAGAGAGTGAGTGGAAGAAGGGAATGGATGACCACACTCACAAGGGGCCGGTCTCCTTGCTCGTGAAACGCACATTTTTCTTCCTAGGCGTGAGCAAAATTAATCTCTATTTGGATAGTAATGGTAAGTGTTTCAAGGATGTGAGGTGATAAGCAAAATTAAACTCTCTTGACTAGTTCGATGCCAGAAGGGGTCAAATGTGTTGGGAATCGACTGGTCAGTTGTCGAGGAGATGCGTGACCCTGCCACCCCAGGGATCTAACATAGTAACATGGCAAGTAACATGATCAGCGGTACTTTAGACCCGCCCATTTACACCTTTAAACTGCAGATATTTTAGCCGCCAGTGTTAAGGAGAGATTTGTGTGGCTTTAACAAAGGAGCTTCAGAATAAAGCACAAATTAAGTGGCTTGTTCGATTACCGCGTGTTTAATCCTACCAAACATCTCAATCAAGATAAGACGATTTGGAGGTCATAGGCACATGTGGATTGAATGTGTGTGTGAACATGATCGAGGAAGGCACGGCGCGAGAGTGGGGAGTGAGCACTAAGCAGCAAGCGCATTGAATGCGGGTTATCGCGCCACCACCTCACTCTCTAATCCCAGTCCATTCTCCACCACACAAAGTTAATCACATGTCCGTTCCCGGCAGCACGGGACCAGAGCCGAAGGGTGTAGGTAGAAGAAGACGAAGAAGAAGCAGCAGTAGAAGAAGAAGAGGACCAAGGACGATAGTGTGATTGAGCGAGCGAGTGAGGAAGAGGAAAAAGACAAAGGCATCGTTCTCCGCCAAAAATATATAGGCGGGGTCTTCCAGCCACTTCTCCATCGCTACTTCCATTGCTCACCACTTTGCTGGCTGCTACTGCTCTTGGTGCTGTACGCTACACCCCAAACACCCGAATCCCCCACCGGCTACTTGCCACTCCCCACCTTCCGGAGCTCGTATTGGCTGACTAGAGATGGAGGTCGAAGTGGGCGGCGGCGACGCGGCTGCTGCCACGGCGCGGGAAGTCGTACTCATCTCCGCAGGAGCCAGCCACTCTGTCGCACTTCTGTGTAAGCAAACACACACCCTCCAGACTCCCAAAAAAACACTCCTTTTTCTCGGAAATGTCTTCGTGCCCAGAGGGTTGGTCTCTTGCAAACCGTGCCCATTATCCGCTTGTTCTTGTTGTTGTTGTTGTTTCAGCCGGAAACGTGGTCTGTTCATGGGGTCGCGGGGAGGACGGGCAGCTAGGACACGGGGACGCCGAGGACCGCCCGAACCCGACTCTTCTCGCCGCCTTGGACGGCCAAGTGATCGTCTCGCTCACCTGCGGCGCTGATCACACCACGGCCTACTCCGAATCCGGCTTGCGGCTCTTCACTTGGGGATGGTAAGTGAGCGTTAGCTTTGTTCAATTATTCCTTTTGTTTCCCAAACTCACTCCCTGCGGCTAGGCCGTGGTACACTTTTGAACGTGGTGCGTGTTCTGAAACTGTAGGGGTGACTTTGGACGGCTAGGCCATGGCAACTCCAGTGATTTATTCACCCCACAGCCAGTGAAAGCTCTGCAGGGCTTGCAGATTAAGCAGATCGCTTGTGGTGATAGCCACTGTCTGGCAGTCACAATGGATGGGCATGTTCAGAGGTTGGTTAACTTGCATTGAACTTTCATTTTCAACTCACTTAGCATTGTTTTCTCGTTTAAATTGGATGATATAAGTGTTTGGAAATTTTGAATGAAGCTGGGGGAGGAACCAGAATGGACAGCTTGGACTTGGGAACACCGAAGACTCTCTTGTACCGCAAAAGATTCAAGCTTTTCAGGTCCTTGGACAACTTCTTTCTTTTTTGAATCTTTGGTATATGTTTTTAGTTATATGCTGGTCACATTCCTTTGCAACATAATATACCCTTAACAAGAATAGTAATCGCCTAGACATAGACACTTCTTTGATCATCCCTTCCTGTAAGTGTAACTGAAAGATGATGTGCCGACCTATTCTATCGAAGAACTGAAAGTAAAATGTAATCTAGAAAATGAACCGTAGTTGGATTTGTCTCTGTCAGTGCTCCTGTTTAGAATAAAGAGCAATAAAAGAAGCTACTGTACCTTTCCTTGGTCTCTCGCGGATGATCATTCACAAATCTACCAAGTTCATTTGTTTTCTTATGGAATCTCTGACGCGTGTCACCCAATGATCCTTGGGTCTCTCTCTTTCCAGGGAATAGCTGTCAAGATGGTTGCTGCTGGTGCAGAACACACTGCTGCTGTCACGGAGGATGGCGATCTCTATGGATGGGGCTGGGGCCGTTACGGAAATCTCGGTTTAGGTGATCGGAAGGACCGTCTAGTACCAGAAAAAGTTACTGCTGTTGATGTACGAATCCTAACTTTTTAATGCTGTGATGTTATTTACATTAGAGTAGGTGACAGGCGGGCAACAAACTGCGCCGCTAGTCCTTTTGTATGGCAAAACCAATCATTTAAAATACTAAATTCATACACTTAGGGGACATAACATTACTATTCATTACTTTATGAACCCTCTTCAAAAGAGCAACAACGTCTGGTGCTAACTGGTGCTAAGAAATCAAAAGTGTCAAACCCAAAAGGAACTAAGACATGCTGATTTTCAGTACATGCTTTGTCATGTTTGGCAACTTTTGTTGAGGCAGCTTTAAGAGCAGCAAGTCCAACTGTAAAATTACCGCTCCGTAATGCCACAAGTGGAGAAACTCCAGTTAGATCTACACATGCATGTTTTCCTCCAGCCCATCCAAAAATCAGAACATCTGCAGGTCTAAGTGTCGATCTCCCTTCTTGTGGATCTGTTAAAAAGTTAACAGGGACATCTTTTTTAGCAGCAACTCCTGCTTGTCTAAGAACATCATAGAGAACATCTCTAACAAGGTCATGTCTATATTTGAAGCCAGGAAGCTCCCTACAGCGTGTTCCCCGAAAGTGTCTAAACAAGCCTTCCGACAAACTGGACATATCTCATCAGTAGGTAAAAGAGGAATCATGAGACGATATTTGAGTATCGTACGGTATTCCACTGGAGACATGTGCAAACCAAACCCATCAATAAGGATAGCAAGAAGAAACATGTTTTCTGTGCAATAGCACACGCTGAGTGATGCTTCTATATCTTGTCAACTGTTTTCTCATTCAGTTTCCTGCTGATACCTCTAGAGTTATGATTGAGTAATCGACAAAACTTTTATTGGCCAGGTAGGGTTCTAAGAGATTGCTGCGCAGGTTTTCCTGAGTTGTAACTATTCTTCAATACTTCATCTCTATGTTTAATGTCTATGTGGGTTTGTAATGAGCTTCTCTAGTTTTAAACACACTCTGTTAGCCAATATAAGATATATGGATTGCTAGCTTTCCTACAGAAACAGAGCTCCAAGGGGGCTGGTGGGGATCACTGTACCTCATTCACGAACAAGTGATGGTCTACTAAAGAAGATCAGTCTGGGTGTTTCCCCAACCTCCCGTCTGTTTTTGTAGTAATATCTTATAACCAACCCCCTCTAGTTTAGCTATTCTAACATCACCTTATAAGTGGGTTGAGGAATCATCTACCATAGGTTTTTTTTGTTTGGAACTTTTTGGCAAATAGTAGCTGGTTGTGTGAAATTTTCTTGATCTATGGGGGGTTTGCTGAAATTTTCTAAGCTATAGGAGGTTACTAAAACTTGTGGCAAACGAGAGGCCGGGTTTTGAATAAGTTCAAAAGGTTTCCTTTGTGTAGGAGTTTGATTCTCCCTTGCATAGACCTATCATCAACACTTTGCCAATTTTCCCTATTCTAGTTTGATCAAAGACGCTTGCTACTAATATATTATTCATGTCTCACTTGAATCAGAAAAGTTGGGTTGGTATATTGTAGCTGGTGACTGATGCTTTCTTTTATCGTATATGATCTATTTACTTTCTTATTTTTACATCTCTCACTTATTAGATACCTTGATTCCAGATCATCTCTTGATATCTAATCTTTGGACTTCAAGAAAAAAAGGTTCCAAAACACATCTAAACTTGTACCATGATTGATCCAAAAATGACCATTTCAATTTAGGACTACTACTTATTTAGGTATCTCACTCTCTCTCTCTCTCTCGGGCTTTCGAGAATTCCACTAAGGGCACGTTTGTTTAGTTGTATTTCACCGTAAAGGATTGCATTCGTGCACCCAGCAATGAAAAGTTTGTGTTTGCTTTGCCGTAATGGGAAAAAGGACATCATCCTGCATTCACAGAATATAATATAAATGCAGTAAACTGCTCTCCAGTTCAAAAGCGAGGGACGCCGATATCCATCGCCCCTGCTGCGCGTTTCCAACTGGCTGTAAGCTACTCCAAACCGCCGGCCCAATTCGTCTCCACATATCACCAAACATAAACTACAGTTCTCCGGAACTTTTCAAAACAACTTAATCCATGTACATGGATTCCCTAACTGCAGGATTCACAGTAATCCGGATGAATCCGGCAACCCAAATGTGCCCTAACTGATTTCATGGTGCATAGATCCCCCACTAGGTGGCAGATGGTGGCCACTTTCTAGTGCGGTTGACCTCATTGTCCATAGGGAGTGATAAATGACACAACAAAGGACCTAGTTAGGTCTTCATAGATCCAGCAATATAGTCATGTTTGATTTTGTTCAAGAATGACATGAGTGGTTTAGTTCTAGAGCATGTCCAGATTGAAGTAGTTGATGGCAGCATCCTCTCTTATTACTCTTTTTCTTTAGCTGGCCATCCCCAACATGGTTGAGATTGAGGCTTAGTTGATGATGTGTCTCTCAATTCTATGCAAACTCCTCTCTTGTTTTTGACGGCAATGGTGACTCTGATCACATCTTTTTCCTCCACAAGAACAATATTGTGAGTCTGTGACAATCAGATTGGCCTCTCTTCTACAACAATAATGGCCACACTAGAGCACCAACAGCTTGCTCTCACCAAGTACTGAAGCTTGTCAGGTAGTTACTAGTTTTTCACAAGCTGGACAATTTTCAGGTGTTCTAACTTGAGATTGATGCTAGATATAACATTTAGTTATGACTTGTGTTTTACTATGATAAACATGGTCCATGGTAATCGCAATGGCTAATGGTTAATGATCAATGGTTCGTTTTCCGATTTCCTTGTAATGCTTCTCCCCCAGTAAACAGGGTACAGTACTTCAGTTAACTACTATGGATTTCCGCTCCCCTTTCTTGTTTTCCCTTGCTGCCTTTCTCACCCCTGCAGTCTGATTGCTTACTTCTCGATAGGAAGCTTAGAGTGACATTAAAGAGAGGCATGGAATATGGAATGTGCATTAATCCTATAGATTGAGGCCTGCTTGGGCTCACTATCTATGGAGGCAACCCTTTGTGTCATATTGTGATCCACACATGAAGTGGCTTTTTGGTGACTTATTGGGTAACGACCTACAGAAGATTGTTATACCTCTACAATGTGTCAATGCTCTCTCTCCTACTATAGCATAGAAACAGAATAAAATATTCTGTTTGAATGTGACATCACTTCTTATCTCTTGGATTGCACTTGGCAAAAACTGGGTCATAACTCAACTCCTAAGCTATGCAATTCCCCTGTCAGCTATTCCTGTTTGTGGGGAGCTGTTATGGATATTCATTCATCTTTGCCTTTAATTTGATTTACTTTCCGCACAAGTCCTTGTACTACATTACATAGACCTCTTTAGCACTTTACTTATAAACCAAAGCATTTGCCTGTCCGATAAGCAAGTTACCAATTTAGATTGGAGGGTTCTGTCCGCAATAGTCATGTTCACATGCGACTTTGTACCCCTTTCCGAAATGCTCAGGCTCATGCCATTATGATAATCTCTGAAGTTGTACTTCTGCATTCCTATATTCTGGAGCTTCTAATATGTTCCTCTACTTAATTATATTTTGTCTATGTTCCTGAATTCCTTTATCTCAACCCATGCTATAATTACATGATGTTTCAGGGCCAAAAGTTGGTGCTTGTTGCTTGTGGGTGGCGTCATACAATCACTGTTTCCTCATCTGGAGGCCTGTACACATATGGCTGGAGCAAATATGGACAACTAGGACATGGTGATTTTGAGGATCACCTAGTACCTCATCGATTAGAATTCCTTGATGATATATCTCAGGTCAGCATTTTATGTGATTTATTTTATTGTTTACTATTTTTCTTTTTGAGCGTTTACTGCTTTATCTTTACATGGTATGTGTTAGTGCAATATGCTATTTGTTACATTGTTGTAACCGCATTAGGTCTTCTGGATAATATGGTGGGAGGCTGATTAGATGATTCTATTAGACAAAGTCCTGCTCCTATATATACGAGAGGGGACTAACACAACATATGGAGGAAACTTTAATGAGCTAAATACACTTGTGCCCATTTACATATGAAACACAATAGCTAATAACTGTAACACTCCCCCTCAAGCTGGAGCATGGGTAAACACATGTCCAGCTTGCCAATACAGAAAAAGATAACAATAGCCTATATAGAAATTAATCAACCTTTGAATTTTGTAATACAATAATTAAAACACTCAACCTTTGAATTTTGTAATACAATTTATATAATTGTAAAAATTAAGAGCTTACAATTTTGGAGACAATAGCTTCAGTGAAAGTAATGGTTAACAACATGTACAATCATGAGGAAGAAGGGGAACGTGAGGAAATATGTTGTTGCTGGTGGTGGAGGAAATGGAAAATGAAGGTGTCTTGGAGGTTGAGATGGAAGAAAAGGAAGGAGAACACATTGTAGAACTACTTAAGATGGAGGGGCAAGAGAAGAGGAGGGGAGGTGTAGATGTAGAGAATCAAGAAAAAGAGTAGGTGTGTAGGGAGGGCAGTACTCTACTACTCTTACCTGGAAGAGCGAGAAAAAGAGTAGGGGGAGGAGTTGCAAGAGGAGGTAGAAAGAGACGTGGAGGACCAATGTGAAATAAGAGAAAGGGGATAGGGAGCAGTCTTAAGGCTGCTGCCACATTCTAATAGGAAAAAGAGGAGGGACAAGAATGAGAAGAGAAGCAAGAGGGCGAGAACGAAAAGTAGATGAGGGAGAAGCAAACATAGAGCTGAAAAAAGAGGAAGTGAGGAACATTTTTGTATATATTGTAGCTTTAAAGTAGGAAAACGAAGAGGGGTGCAGGAAGCAGGAAGAGGAGGAAGGGGGTAAGTAAAGGAGGAAGATTTACATGGAACTGGAAGAGAAGGCAATTACTCCAACTGCTTTCCTCCTTGTGGTTGATGTGGCAGTCCATGGTTGCTGCAACAGTTGGCGGAGATGACACCGCTGATGATGGTTGCTACAGTAGCTAAAGAAGGGTGTCAACAGGCTTGCATGTAGCAGCTGAAGCTTAATTAACTAATGTTAGTAGGGCAAGGAGTAGTAGAGGACATGAGGCAGGGATTTAGAGAACACTTGGATTTTTTTTCATACGCTTAGGCTTAAGTGATGTTGAGATGGTGTGTCTTGGATGTGTCCATGGAGTGTCCAAGCCGTATCCAACACTTCAATAAAAAAATTCAAAGCGGCGTGTCCTCTATGTGTCCAGGCGTGTCCAAGGTGTGTCCATGTGGGACACGCGTCGGACACGGACACAACAGCTTCCTAGGTGGGAATAATAAAAAAAATTCTGAAACCTTAAGTTAACGAGCATCCAAAGCACATTATATGGTGGACAATATTTGTAGAAGTCATGGGTCCTCATTGTCATTGAATTAGTTTCCCATAAGTAGCACCAACACTAGAATGATGCATGGTAGTCAAGGAAGCACAGACACGTTTCTAAACACGGACACTGACACGGATACGGACCCGAGACACGGCAAATTTCAAAAATGTAGGACACGGACACGACATTGGATGAGGGGAACATGTTTTTTTAATATATCAATATGTGTGGATGTATGAACTGGAATTTATTTTTAAGTTTGTCCAGATTAAGGTATCTATGTATATATAATCTTATATGCATGTAGAGGTGTGTCTTTGTGTGTGTAGTAGATATAATGTGAAGAACAAAACTAAACATGTAGTTTTTGAAAATATAGTATATTCCAGAATATTTATATATATGAGGTTCATATTACTCATTTAACCAGCTTATTAGACCATAATTTGATTCATATTTATATATATAATCTTATATGCATGTAGAGGTGTGTCTGTGTGTGTAGTAGATATAATGTGAAGAACAAAACTAAACACGTTGTTTTTGTAAATATAGTATATTACAGAATATTTATATATATGAGGTTCATATTACTCATTTAACTAGCTTATTAGACCATAATTTGATTCATAGTATCTGATTCAGTGCTTAGACTTTACATATTGTTTTTTCTTTCAACAGATTTGCTTGTAATTGTGATCAGATCTTAGCTCTATGTGACATTTTCTCAGTGATAGGACATAAACATCAGCTGTATATTCAAAATTTGCATCGTCAAATATGGTATTACAGCAGCATCTGCTGTAGTGAAGTGTCCAGGAAGTGTCCGGGCAGTGTCCAGCTGTGTCCGGTGTGCTGAAAAAAACTAAATTGAACTGGACACGTCCCAGCCGTGTCCAAAACGTTTTGGGCCGTGTCCGGGAAGTGTCCGTGTCCGAAATGTGTCCGACACGGGCACGGGGGCTGTCTAGAAGTGTCCGTGCTTCCTTGATGGTAGTTGAGATAAGAGCACCGGTATAGGAATATTACACTATAACAGGTTTGCAACGTGTTTATGACACATTGCTAAAAAATATGCACAATAACAAGTGTGAGCAAACATAGATGAATATGCGGTAACTAAACACTATACATATTCATAATCTTCTTTTTTCTCTATATATATCCCCCTCAAACCCAACAGCGAAGAACAAGAGAACGGTTGTGGGTGGACCAGTGTTTCAAAAAAGGCTTCATGCGGCCGCATATGTAGTTCGGACCCTTGACCGAACCGCATATGGGAAATCGGTGCCTAAAACGGGCCATGGCTGCATATAAGGCTGATTAATCCCTGATTTTTGAATGGTCAAGCTACTAAGTTGGATTTTTTTAATGTCACCCCCTATTCTTCATGTAACTAAAACCACCACCACATTCAGCCTACCTTCTACTTCCATTCCTCTTTCTTTACATCAAATTCATCTATGGCTGCTATACATTTAGCTCATTATTGCATATATGTATGTATTTAAGTTGTGTTTGATTGCATATTTGCATGATTGCAACTAAAATATATAATTCTACAAGTTAAATATGTATTGTATGATTATTGTATATTTATATGGATGTAACAATTTAAAAAAAAAACCCGCATATACTCCCACATACTGCCTATACTCTATTCAGTGACCTCTCTGAAGATACAATGCATACCACCTTTAAAAAATATGGGGTGGACAATGATATGGAGGTTCCTCAACAAAATTATGGTAGCACTATTGGATCTTGGGGGGCGCGAGGTGGATTTAACGACAAGGATGCGATTAGCATCGGCGATTATCATGTGCTTTAGGTGGATCATCTCAAGCCACATATGAGCCTAGAACATGGTGGCCACTCAGGGTCCAATATAGCAAGCCCATCCATCCAAAACAAGGTTGATTAATGCAAACCTTGGTTGGCCTTTGAGAGGGAACATGCTAATCATGCAAGGCATGGATTCCCCAATATTGAGGGGATCTTTAGTGGTTCCGACAAAGGAGTAACTCAGCGATATGGCACTATTTACACCCCTCCTCAAGTAAAACCACTGTTTTTTTGTGTGCTTGTACTTGTTTTTTAGAGTAGGGTGTAGTCCTCACACTTGTTTGTGTAGGGTTTGTTTTGATATCATATGAGAATGTGTTATATTCAACTCAAAACCAAATGGGAATGAGAGAAGGGACCACAAACCTTATAAGCCTAAAGATCACCCCATAACTCAGCGGTATGGGACTATTTCACATTCCCCGTCAAGTGTAGCTACTTTTTTCAGTGTTGGGTGTGGTCCTCACACTTGTTTCGTTGGGTTCGTTTGATATGATATGAAAACATGGTGGGTGGCTAATTAAATGATTCTATTAGATAAAACCCTATTCCTATATATAGGAGAGGGGATTAATACAAGGCATGGATGAACCCATTTTCCAAATACACTTGGGCCAATTTACATAAGAAGCAAAATAACAATTATAACTCTTAACAAGTCTCTTAGGTAGTTAACAACTTATTAACTTTTTTATTATTAATAATTAATAGAGTTGAATCTCAAGACTTAATTGCTTTCTCTGTTTGGTGAATACAGCCAAATTTGTAAATATACCTGTTAAAATATAAGATTGATTGAATAGGAATAGATCAATATAAGACTGGACACCCCTGTCCTATATATAGGAGCAAGGGAGAAACCTTGAGACTTGTGTCCCAAGTAATCTAAACTAGATGGGCTGGAATATAAAGGCCCACTAAACTAATTAGCCTATTTAACTAATAGACTAATATAGACACTTTAACACTCCCCCTCAAGCGGGAGCATGGGTGAAACACATGTCCAAGCTTGGAGAGTTACATGACTCGATAAAAAGAAATGATAAATAAAAGATGAAGATAAATATCACTCCCATATAAAATATGTTATTCCCCCTTAATCAATACCCCCCCTAAATTAAATAGTGATGATGACTTTGCAGGCTGAAGATACTCGAGCTTTGAAGAAGGTCTTCCTCGAAGTACATTTGAAATGAAGACATCTGAAGATACTCTGCAGGCTGAAGAATGCGCCACTGGAATACGTGCTTAATGCGGCACGAACGCGGATATAGTGTCGACGAATGGTCCTGATACTACAACAACTCGCCACTGGAATACGTGCTTAACGCGGCACGAACGCAAACGGACGATCTGCTGCTTGATACGATGCAGGAACCATGGGGGCTTGACAGGAAAGTAGATATCATCCATCAAGGAAAGTCCCAAGAGGATCAACTACAGGCGATGTCGATACAGTAGATGCGGCTCGGAGAAGACGTGATGAAGCAGCTCGGTGAAGATAAAACTCTGAGCTTTTGAAGAAGCACCCATCTGTCTCATGTGAATGCAGCTGAAGGAATACATCATCAACAACAGATATGGTGTCGACGTTGGATCTTCACTGCTGGCTCAAGTAGAGAATCAGTGTGCTGAACAATGTGATGCTTCATGAAGATAGCCTGGAATATATATAATCTAAATACATATATCATCATCTCATCTCATACTCTCTCTCTCGCATACATTCTCTCATATGCTCTCATGCTCTCTCTCTCTTCTCATCTCTTTCTCTCCTCTCTATCCCCCCCGCACACCAAATACGACAAGAGTGAGTGTTTGGTGTGGAGAATTGGATATATAACCCCCCCGTAATGTGGACAAGGGATACACATACGATATGGGGGGTGGGAAAGAAAAAGGCTGAAAAGAGAAAAATATGTGAAATGGAGATGGGTAAGATGTGGAGAATGAAACCGATAGCCAAAGAGAGTATACTAAATGGGTCAACATGAGATCCGGGTAGAAAAATAAATGGATCTAGTCCCGACTTGAAGAAAAATCCAATTAGGGTCAAAATAGGATTCGATTAGCAAAAATAGAACCGATTAAGGATCCAAATAGAGACAGGGATAATGCATATGGGGGTAGTAAACATGGTTGTTTGGTAGCGGTGGAGAGTGATGGGTGATCGCCTACTGTAGATGGCAGCAGTAGCATGATGACGCACAACGCAGCAGCAACTTGCGGATGAAGATCGTCGGGATGATGATGAAGTGGAGGAGCAGCAGCTTGCGGATGATGGCTGGATATGACGCTCGGCTGATGAAGCACTTTGTTGCACCATAGGAGATGACAAAGTGTCTCCTGTGTGACTCCGGAGATATTGCATGCCAAGAGGATGCATACAGAGCCAAGGTGGAGCCTCTCCAAAGCGGCGATGAAGACTGATCTGAAGACGTCATGAGATGGAGCGCCGGTTGAAAAAGTGCGATCAAGGCTTGGGATATGGTTGCTTGGATAAAGCAACACTGCATCCTAGAGCACAGATACAACGGCGAGAGGCAGTAGCTTGCGGGATAGGTGTATCCTTTTCACATCGCTGCTGATCAAATCTCGATACCAATCGACAGGGCTGTCGATGGTATCGACAGACGCTCTTCTGTCGATGTGATAAAGTCGATACCATCGACTTTCTGTCGATAGTATCGACGGAATGCTCTTTGCGTCTGGACTGATCTCGATACTATCGACGCTCGGGTCGATAGTATCGACACGGCGGCGGCTGGGCTGCTGCGGCAGATGGAGTATCGACGGAATGTTTTTTGCGTCTGGACTGATCTCGATACTATCGACGCTCGGGTCGATAGTATCGACGCGGCGACGGCTGGGCTACTGCGGCAGATGGAGATGGCTGCTCCTTGCGGATGAGAAACGATTTCTGATGGCTGGCGACACTGTGGAGATGGCTGCTGGCGGCTACCGTTGATGGTGGCGGCGGCGCTGCTATCGTGCGGAGTTGGATGCGGAGCTGCTGGTTTCGGATGGCGAAAGGAGATTACCGCGGCGGATGCCTACGACGACGACTGTTGCAGATGATGATGGACGACTGCAATGATAGGCAGCGGAGGTGTTGTATGGAAAGAATGAAAGAATAAAGAATAGATGACCATGGAGGCCGGGATATGCCTAGCGGGCAGCCGGCCAAGCCATGGTGATGGCGGCTGCGGCTGCCCGCAGGCGAGTGCTCGCCCAGTTTTCCTCTTGGAGAAAGGAACGGCGGCGGCTTGAAGGGAGAAGACGGCGGCTTGGAGAGAGAGGGAAGCGGGGCGGCGGATTAGGGTTCCTTCAGGAGCGACGGCTCTGATACCATGTTAAAATATAAGATTGATTGAATAGGAATAGATCAATACAAGACTGGACACCCCTGTCCTATATATAGGAGCAAGGGAGAAATCCTGAGACTTGTGTCCCAAGTAATCTAAACTAGACGGGCCGGAATATAAAGGCCCACTAAACTAATTAGCCTATTTAATTAATAGACTAATATAGACACTTTAACAATACCATTAGTTAATTGTAGCAGTATTTTTTAGTAGTACACTTTTCTGCAATCAGAAGGCGCACAACTCTTTTCCATTGAGTTATGTGAATAGACTTTATGCTGAGATTATGTTCACCTTTTGCAATAAGTTACTAGCATTTCTCTAGGACCTTGAGTATGTTTATAATTCATATTTTACACTGAGCCTCCTTCTACATATGCTTCTAATTTATTTAGACTTTGCACTGAATGCAATAAACCCTGGTTATCAAATATTTGTTGTATCTGATACTTTTTTTGGGGGTTTAAGCATTTGCTCTCACTACAACCAGAAATATGTAATTTAGGCATTCACTCGGCTAAGCCGTACAAGTCAGATTTTGCAATTTCTAACTTTTATATAAGGAAAAGTTGCCAGTCAGAATTAGTTAAATATGCGGTCAGGTATTCCAAAATAAAATCATGCATAATATGGTGAAAGTTTACACAGACATGTCTGTCTATCTTATTATATGTGAATGTTTATGTAAAATTCAACACCTACCAACATAACATGCATAAATGGTACTAATAAGTAATAACGAAACTAAAAAATATACCTCGTGAAATGACAACACATAAAAGTAAAAAAAAAACTCTCAAAAGTAAATGTTTCAATATTTATGCATCAAATAAAAACATGAAAATTAGAGTTCAATGACTGATGGCATCATTACATGAAATCATCAAGTCCAAAAGGAACGAGATGTTGCTAATTTGCTATATTACCATATGGAGCAAATGATAGATTGCAAAGTTAAAAAAAGAGCACTGACTGGAAATTTTTTATGAAAAAAATACAACAAAGAAACATATGTCACAACTCACAATTTGTTTGTATTAATCGGGGTGTGATTCGGGAATTATTTCTACCCAAAAGAAGTTATCTTGGTGTACCATACAGACAAGGGAAAATTCAAATATGACCACATTTTTTAAAAGATGGAGAATGTTGTTTGGTTTTCAGTTTTCACATAGATTTTGAATCTCCTATCAGTTCCCAATCATAAATCTCCCTGCATTTGTTCTTTGGAGGCGAGTAAATGTTTCAAGAGTCGAAGGAATGTATAACTTACAGTAATTAATTGACTTTATAAACATCATCATCATCTAAGCCCCAGTCCCAACTATGTTGGGGTCGGCTACATGGATCCTTCGTATATTTTGTTCAAATGTAGCCGGTCTCAAGCCCGGGTAAAGGAGGAGGGTTGGTGGTAGGCTGACAGCCAGCCATAAAAACTTTTTCACTCTTTCTATGACATGGCTTTATAAACATGAAGAGCAAAAATGAGTTATCCTTGAAATACATATGTACCATGAAAATATGTACATATGAATATGAATATGTACATATAATTATATAAATGCAACAACTGCTACAAAATGGCGATAGTGAAATATAAATTGGCTACAATGAATATGCTAATAATATTGCCAGTCTGAAGTTACAAATAGGTTACTACTTAGTAGTGTTCTAAAGTGATTCATAATACATTAGTAGTGTTCTAAAGGGATTCATAACAATGCACCTGTTGTTCAAGTACGATTATGCTTTAGCTATCGACAAATATTATTCTGTCATATCCATTTTTATGTGACATTTTTCAGGTTTTCATTTACAAACATATATATATGCATCTAATCCTGATTCGAGCAGATTTATTGATAATAAAGCCAGATTATCATGGCTGGTTGACATTCTATTACTTGGTTTTGGCGAAAAGGCTATATGATAGACAATTAAGTCTATACATCCCGAAATATATGGTTAGTACTTTGATGGTTGAACTTATTTGTTCTGTTTCCAGATATCTGGTGGGTGGAGGCACACCATGGCACTCAAAAGTGACGGTACACTATATGGATGGGGATGGAACAAGGTTAACTAATCACTACTAGTTCTGTAAATTATTGTTTTTATTTACTTCATAACATGTACCTCCAATACCCTTTGCTAACATAGTAACATGTACCCCCAATACCCTTTGTCGGTTCTGTTTTTGAGAAACACCAGATACCCCAACTCGCCCATGTCTCAGCATGCCCATCTTTCTTACTTTTAACTTTCCTTTAATTTTTTTATCCTTATTATCCCATTGAATCTTCATGCATATTACATTATATGATATTTTACTTGAATCATCTTATTAACCTCAGTTTGGACAAGTTGGTGCGGGTGATAATGCTGATCATTGCTCTCCTGTTGAAATCAAATTTCCAGAAGGGCAGGCATGTATATACTTCTCTTTCATTTATTTTGCACATATACTCATAATTCATTATAGATTTTCAATATTAGGAGTTCTTACCTCACTTCTATCCTTATAGAAAGTTGTCCAAATTTCTTGTGGATGGAGGCACACGCTTGCTCTGACAGAGAGGAAAAATGTGTTCTCCTGGGGTAGAGGAACTAGCGGACAACTTGGTCTTGGTGATACCCTTGACAGGTACCACCGCTTTCAGAGCTGCAATTATACTTGGTTTATGTATGCTGCCTTAATGCTCTATCCTGATTTTATCTCTGAACAAAATTCAATATGCTCTACTCAAGTCTAGTTTGTTTCAAAGATTGCAGATAGTTAGATAACAATCTGAACCAAACTCGAATATATAAGCTAGAGAACAATGTACCAGATTATTTAACGGCAGTTTTATCTATGCACTGCAACAATCCTAAGAGCCTTCCATTTCCCCAGAGGCATAGCGAAGTAAGAACATAGATGCATACTTTTGCTATTGCATGCCACCACAATTTTACTTTTTTTTTTGTGGGGGAGGTGGGGGGTGGGGTTGTTGCAGTGTACATGTTGTGAGGGCACTAAAGTTTGACATAATTATTTTACATACAACTTTTCACAATTGAATTTTCAACGTGACCAATAAATTGTCCTCCAACATAGCTGGTTGGACATATATAAAAAGGGATTTGGGGGTAATCTTTTTATGAGAACATGCTAGAGAAGTGGTGATCGTCACCCTAAACATCAATCCAATTAAAGGACAAAAACTCTTATGAATCCCTAAACATCAACTGAATGCTACAAATCCTAGCCAGGACAAAACTAATCTACAACCCACCGCGGATATTGCTAACATACTTAATTAGAGCGTGGATTTGGCCAACATGGACTTTGGTGGGAAAACAGCCGAAATGCCTTGGTTCTTGAAACCCACTCAGGGATGTAGGTGTCTTCCTGAAACTCCTATAATGTGTTTTGTCCATGGAACAAAATGTCGATCAAAGTTACAAAATTCCGCTCGAAATTTCGTTTTTTTGCTATCGGACATCGAAACGTCAGTACACAGGAACTGGTCTGCAATTTGGCAAAAATTTTACAGCTAGAGTCAAAATTTTGCAAAACAGGGGGTATTTTAGTGCAAAAAAGTCCAGTTTGGGCCTTGATATTGAGAAATGCAGCACCTATTTTGCGAATCAGTGTTCAATCGACTGGATTTGCTGGGACTTTGATCTTTTAGCGATTTTTTTTGTGATATCTTGCTCTCCAAGGCTGCTCTACTTGATTCTAAGGTATGTAACCCCTCTCCCTAGCCCATCTACTTCTCCTTCTATTTCTACCCCCATCTACTCCTATTTCTACTCCCTTTTAGACATATCTTAATAAATACTCCGAAGATCCTAATATCTAAGTGACATTTCTCTTAAAATTCTCGAGATCTTGAAGTGAACTTGTAAATCTAAGAAACAATAGTGTGAAATACGTATATCTATACTTATTTTGAAAATCTAATCAATATATTTCATATTGATACACAAAATGGCTACAAAAGCTTTTTTAATGGAAGTTCTTATATTTTTGTATTTTTCACTTATGTAACCCTATATATATTATAATAGTAGCCTTATACAAAATGTTAGGTGTAAGTTGTAACTTGTACCCTAAATATATTTTTTATTATTCACTTTGTAACCCTAAATATATTATAATAGTAGACTCATACAATAAATATACTAACCTACAATATTGTAACTTGTAAGTTGTAACTCTTATAAAGTCTAGTACTCTAGTTGTTTTAACTTGAAGTTTGCAAGTTTGTAACAGTCTAACTTTCTAACAGACTTGACATTTCTGTTCATTTGTGCACTCACTCATCAAGACATAGATCCCACCCTAACCTCTAAACATATAAATTTATTATATAATCTAGTGTGTCTATGTTTAAACATTGTGTTTGCAATATTCCATAACTTAACTCCTTCATTTTGTGATCGACATTGTCATCAAAATTCTGTCGAAATTGTTCAACTTCACTTACAAATGTGGGAGAACCCCCCCCCCCCCCCCCCCACACACACACACACATATCCAATATGAAATATTATTGCATATTTGAGTAGATCTTGGCGATTGAATCGTCTTGGTAAATTTTCATGATTTAATTTGCTTATTTGGTCGTTGAAATCTCTTAGGGCCGTAAATATCAAAATTTTGGCCGAAATTTCAAAAAATTTCTATTTCTGGACCATCAAACACGACATCAAAATTGGACATTTAATTCTATGATTTTATCCTATTCAGGACACGTTTGGTTCGTCGTAACTTGGTGGATTCCAATGAATGCAGCATTATCAGAGTCCCGGTGGAACTCATTTCAGGTTTTACAAAATTCTGTAGATCGGAACTTTACGTTTGGCCCACGGTAGCGCTTATTGATTGGAAGCAGGTTGCAAGATGCTATTTCGTACGGAGCAACAGTAAAAAGTGAGGAGCGGCCAGCTGGATCTCGGCGTCCAGCACTTTTGAGATGTATAGCCTCATCCCGCATTCCTGTAATGGCTGAAAATGCAGGAGAATGCCTTTTTATCCAACCCACCAAATCAAACATACCAATCTGTCTAGATACATGTAAGCAAACGTACCCTTAGAGGATAAAAAAGAATGTTTTGTCCTATTTACCAATCAAGGTTACACAAGGACAAAAGAATATGAGCCCCCGGGCTAGTTCTAAAAACTACCAACAAGACGGTCCAGAATGAGGCCAATTTGATTCCGTTTCTCCCTATATCGGACTTTCAGAATCATTATTTGGGTGGGTTTTTCCAATGTACACATATTTCACATGTAAACCCCAATAGAAACCTTATGCATTACTCACACTTAAATAAAAAATTGACCTCTTTGAGACCATCCGTTTCAAAACATATGGATGCTGCTCCAGCTCCACTTGCTTTTTCTCAGCCAAATTCTATTAAATGTTCCTTTTTCTTTAGGATGCTCTTGTTAAGATTCTTGTGAATGCCTCACAATAAGTCACTGAATCTCTACAAATAGTTCCTCTACTCATGCATCTATTAAGTACCTTACATCTCTTGCACCCTTGGAGAACCACTCAACCAGATGGATACACACTCAATCCTTATTTCTTTGAGTATGGTGCTCCCTGTATGGGCTTTATATACATCCAAATCCAGCCCACAACTGCAAGGACTTGTTCTCTCACCTGAAAGGCTTCTTTCCCCTTGTTCACCTAGCTACACTTCCCTTTGATTAGAGTATTTCCTGAAAAGGAGGCTATCACATTGGGTTAGGTTACTTCCAAAACTCCATCTAATTGTCTTTATTATTGATAAGGAAAAATGGTAGAGATGTTCTTATAAAACCTGGTCTGAGTACTGGGTTTGGTCAGATTAGGCTCCAATGGCCGGTTTGAAGGATGACTATTGGAGAATGATCTTTTGATACCATGTTCGTTTTGTCAGATTTCCCTCTTTACATGATTTTTCCGTTGTATGTTGTTGTATGATAAAAATGCTGGTTGCTTCATTTTCATCTTTATACTATAATATGTTTCCTTTGTTTGGAGACTGTATCTCTGTTGGGTTGGGATTGGCATTGTAACTTTTGACTCTCATCATAAGATGGCCTGCAGAGTTGTTTAACACCTTTCTTAAGTGGTTTTCAAATAGCTAACCCAATGTTTGGTTGGACCACATGGGGACTGTATCTCTGTTGGGTTGGGATTGGCATTGTAACTTTGACTCTCATCATAAGATGGCCTGCAGAGTTGTTGAACACCTTCCTTAAGTGGTTTTGAAATAGCTAACCCAATGTTTGGTTGGACTACCATTCGGAAGCTGGTTCTTGTGTTTTAACCCACCAACAAACAATTGTAGCAAATCCAGTACTTCTGGTTCCTTCAAAAGATGGGTGCAAATGATAGCGAGTCCAATGACCAGAATATCTCAAACAGTTACCCCAAGTTAGAGCGAGATAAATCCTAAATAAGCAAAGTTATTAAGTATGTTCTATTGGACGGAGGAAAAAAGTGACTAAGAATAAAGAAGTATTAAGATATGGTAAGTACTTGGAAAGATGCATCTTTCCGGTTTGCTAGTTGATTAAATACCCTAATAAAAGAAGCAACCAGCCAGCACAAGTTTGAAGAAATCTGAAGCTGTGCATATTTAATGAGCGGTGGATTTCTACATAAACAGCTACGTCTTGCTTCTTTGTCTCAACAAAAAGCTACTGCATCAGTGAATAGAAATCAACCTGGAAATCAAATCAATTCATCCTTGCCATTCTTTGTTCAATGTAAATATCTTACTATGTCATTGAAATTCATGTATTCCTGGAAGTGGTTGGTCAGACTTATAACTGTTAGAATTGTCCCACACCGCTCAGCTCTGGGAAAGGTCCTGGGCTTATAAGGTGTATGGTCCCTTCACCCATAGCCAATTGGTTTTGGGTTGAATACCACACATTCTAATATGGTATCAGTGCAGACCCCATGAGACAAGTGTGAGGACCACACCCTACGTAAAAAAAAAAGAACAAGTGCAAGCACACAAAAGTGGCTGCACTTGAGGGGGATGTTAGAATTGTTCCACACCGCTGAGCTTTGGGAAAGGTCTTGGGCTTATAAAGTGTATGATCCCTTCACCCATAGCCAATTGGTTTTGGGTCGAATACCACACATTCTAATAATAACTACATTTATCTCTGATGGTGTCTTACAGGAACATGCCGCAGCTGGTGGAAGCTTTGAGTGCAGATGGATCTGGCTGCAAGGAGATACAATCTTCAAAGGTCGAGTCCCAATCAGGTAGCCATCCTTTCCGCCTCTGTTTATATTGTAGACTGACAGTGGTACACTGAAGTTCCTCCTGCATACAAACTTTATGGGTAGTTTCCTGTGTTATCATCTTAATTTTAAGTTAAATCACACGAGTTTCTTACTCTACAGGCAAAACATGGGTCTCGCCATCTGAAAGATATGCAATTGTTCCCGGTGAAACTGTAAGCTCTTTTCTACTTTATCTGTGAACACTTGACATTGCACGTCAATTGACAGCTCGTACCCTTGTTTGTATATTTTCCTCAAATCCTTACAGCAGCTTGGACAGTGAATTCTACTATTTTTTTAACTTTCTACACAGGTACCGAACCTGTCTGTGTATGATGTCAATGTGCCCGAGGGTGATGTGAAGAGAATTAAAATCTAGTACCCGGTAGCCGCAGAAACCAGACAGCTCGGCACCTTTACTTTAGCCTAGTTCTGCTTGTAACTTCATAAATTTGGTTTCTTCAAGTAAGGACCAGCTTGCTTGCTGTAAGAAATGTTTGTTTTGAAAAATATATGTAAAATCTGCTCAGGTTCTGCAAATAACTTATCTTGGTGGTGGTATGTATGTCTCTGTCTGAACTAGCGTGGAATGCACCTTTGTACTCTAATTGATTGTTTTCCTATGTAAGTGCTTTCTTGCAGACATCAAACCTCATGTTCTATCTCCGTTCTACCCTCTTGATGTTTTGCACATCCTAGTTGAATTTTTTCTAATCACCAGCAATTGTACTTAAAAAGTTTTAAGATCATTAAATTATAGTGTTAGAAATATGGTTTCAAAAGATGCCAAGATTTGACGTTCTTAATAGCTGGCCACTAAATGTTCCACAATAAAAAGGCCGCATGGCACACGTGTCACAAGTAGGAATGAGCATTAGATCTGTCCGACCCGACCCATGTCTGACCCATGTAATTACACACATACTTAGTCCATATATTTTACATGAATGGGCTTTGCCGCAAATTTTGACCTAGATTTATATTTGGGTCAAGGACAGGGTAAACATATTTTCATGACTTCTAAGATTCTTCTCACAACAAAGAGCTTGCATGGATAGATAATAACTTATGGAAATCAGACACTTATATAGTGCTTGAGATTCTTTTGAGTGGATGGCCCGTAAGATAGTGGGCAATGATGGTACTTTGAGACATTTCAGAAATGGATTTGAGAAAACAAATCAATTTTATGGTGTATTATGTGGATTTTTTAGTTTCTTCAAGGGTAAGTGGCATTTTGACATTTTGGTGACGAATTGAATATTTGCTAGACAAGTCAATGAAATTAAATGTATTTAGAACATATAATGAAAGTCTCCTTTCGATAGCTCCCCATTTCTTGTTGCAGTAGGGTGTCAGAGAAAGAATAGTGCTTTAGAGGGAGCAAGGATAGTATAAATGGAGGGGTAATTATTAACGAGACGAGATGGAAACAACGGTGGTCTTAGAAAGTTGAGATTCCTTATTTCCCTGAGCTCCCTAGACTACCCACAGATGGAGGAGGATGATGAACTTGGGTAGGGGTTCGCCACACACCCTCACCACCTTTAAAGACCTCTCATGTATTTAGAGTTGTGGACCGATTGTAGGTCTTTGCTAGGGTTGATTATTGGGTTGAGTTCAACTTGACCAAACTTGCAACCTGACTTGACCAGTACCCAACCCACAGTTTTCTATAGGTGGGCTAGGTACTTGACTTTGGGCAACAGTTGAATATGGTCCAGGTTAGGGTCTAGATAAATCTGAACCTGAGGACATGATCCTATATATAAAGGACAATATTTCATATTTATCACATATTATATGGTATAGTGACCTAAACCTAGGGACCTGACCCTATATATAAAGCACAATATTTCATATTTATCACATATTATATGGTATAGTTATTACTGTAGTTATATGCTACGAGAAAAAGTAAAATACCTATACATAACTCTTTATTGTTGTATTGACGAGACCACAATTCAATGGAGAATGAGTTTGTCAATTCTTTCACACCCATTAATTATACTATATTTATTTCAAAATATGTTCACGCCCATGGTTTGTCCCAATTTAGTTGCTATATCCTTTTTGATCAACCACGGTACTTGAACAAACATGTTATTTTTAAATCTCAGAAACAAAACTTACCAAATAATATATGCAATTTAGTGATTTATTGTGAAAACAAATATACAAAATATTATCTGCAATATAGTGATCTACCTTCTATTTTATAGTAAAAGTTCAAGTGCATATACATAATAATTGATTGTCATTTTAATAAGGCAACAATGCAATTGGTCATTGTCCTCATAAATCATTTTGATTCTACCATAGACAATCTACATTAAAATGACACCACATTCATGATGCTATCCTTTCCAATTTCTCAGTTTCCCCTTTTCGGTCAACTTCATGCAACTCATCTAGAAATTTTATATTATAGAGTGGGTAAAGGACTTTACCACTTGACAAATCATAATTAGATGTTAAGATAAAAGTTACGCCCTTATGTAGTTTCTTATATAATATTGACAAGATAATAATTCAATGGGAATTTTCCCTAATGAATTGCTTTGATATCTAATGACCAGTCTATATTAATTTACCATATGTTTATCCCATTATTCACCCAAAATTTCTAATGTTTATCAAGGAATTTCAAATTTTAATGTGGATAAACAATTTTGTATATTTTGCAATGTAAAATAGCAACATAAACTGATTTTGATGAAATACATTGCAAATTCAGATATGCCACTGTCTTTATCAATACAGGTTGGACTCAAAGTGGCCCACAACCCTAGAATATAACATGGGATGAATTTGGACCTATAAGTGTGAAAATTGTCAGGTCATAACTCGGACTTCGACACAATAGTAGAACTCAGGTCCTATCTGAGCTTCTCGTAAACCCACAACAACCCGACCTGACGCTCAATCCTAGTATTAGGTGGGCAAATCGAGCATGGAGAGAGACAACCTAATATTTACTAGTTATTGATCCATTGTGGTAGAGGCCTTCCCACCCAAACCCCCATAGAGCCACCTTTCAAATAAGAGGTTGAAAGGCTCCATTTTGGCCTTGTGGAGATGCATAACATCTAGTACTATCATGATATACCACAATTGATGCATGATTGCTTGCTAGAGCATGAGGTTATGGTGGTGTGCTCACCTATGTAAGAAGGCATTGAGGAGAGAGAACCAACATAGAATGACCTAGGTCTGAGGATCCTAACATATTGGGATCCATGTAGAGACACGACCTATTTTAACAAAAATAA
Organism: Alisma plantago-aquatica; assembly: GCA_963693085.1. Taxonomy (NCBI): domain Eukaryota; kingdom Viridiplantae; phylum Streptophyta; class Magnoliopsida; order Alismatales; family Alismataceae; genus Alisma; species Alisma plantago-aquatica. The sequence goes on from OY856412.1 coordinate 1,490,904,730, forward strand.
GGTAATCATGATTTATTGTATAAAAAATAGCTTTATCTTGTAAAAACCTAAAACTCCAAGATGATTTGTTGAATATAAACTATATACACGTTTGATAATAAAAACCTAATTTACATCCTTGTGACCTTAGTTATGATTTTTGAGTCTGTTTGTGAGAAGAAGTTTGAGAGTGCTGACATTTGTTGAAATTTGTTGGATAATGTTGATAGATGATATATTATGGAGATGAAATGGCATAAACGAGCTTAATGTTGTTTATCTATTTATGATCTCCCTGATCTTTATAATTTTTCAAAAAGTTGCATGAAATGTCTAATAAACCCTAAGCTTAATGGAAACCCTATGTTGATGGTATTGTGAATATAATTGCAACTTTGAGTTGATGGAGACCTAAGTGGATAGAGACATCTCACTGGGCATAGAGTTTGGACCAATACCCTATTTTAGTGATGTCTAGAGTTGAACAACAAGCAAAGAAGAACCCTTATTTCTCTTTTGAGGATGCTGGATACCTTATACTAGTTGTCTTGAGGCTATTAAATTGGGCTGGTAGATGGAAGGTTGGGTGATCCCTCCTTCCAGTTTTTTTCTTCTAAGTTGAAAAACCCGAAGAAGATGGAATAGGGAGACACTTGGGAATATTATTTAAAAGAAAAAAGACCTTGAAGAAATGGTCCACATACTTGAACAACACTTTGGTCCTCAACCATACGATATCAATGAAAGACTTCCCTTATAAGAAGAAAGAGATCTAGATAACTTTCCAAACCAAGGAGAGATGATATGGAAATAAATAAAATGATTTCTTGTCTTAATGATGGTGAGATGTATACACAATTTTCTGACTGCACTGTGAGAGGGAGAAGGAAATACACATGTCTGAGAATAATTATTAAAGAAGATGACTCCTTTTATGAAGATGAACATGGAATGTTAAAGGAGGTTGTTTGATTTTTTCTAAAGAATCTATCCTTTAAATCATGAGGATTCATATCAAATGGACAATCCATTTCTTACATTGGTCCCTTCTACAATCTCAGTTGATGAAAACTTTATGCTTGTTGAATATCCATTAGAACAGGAAGTGCTACAAACCATCAAGAAAAGGGATAAGTCCAATATTCCAGGACCTGATGGGTTCCCTCTAAAATTTTGTTGTGTTTCATTGAATATCATCAAAGCGGATTTTTGGGAGTCTGCCAAATTCTTTCTCAAAGGGGAAGATGCCACATGAGCATAATGAGAAGAAGAATCATGCTTACTCCTCAAGTGGAGGATGGTTACAACTTGGTTTCATCTTTTAGGCCTAGTTTTGTGAAAAATGTTTCATTATGTATCTTGTACATAATATTAAACAATTGTTTCTCAACATTTCTCCCTAGACTATATTCTCAAGAACAAGGTGTGTTTATTAGAGGGAAGTATATAATTCACAAATTTCATTTTTATAAGTAGTATTTTATGATCTCAACATAGAATCTGGGGACAATAGTGTTGTTTTAGTATGACATATATAGAGCCTACGACTTAGTTTATTGGAGGGTCATCAAGAATACTCGTATAAAATTTAGTCTACTAAAAATGAGGATATTGATATGCTTCTGAGTTTTTTTTCAAGGGAACCAAGTTATCTATTTTTAACTTCACCACAAGTGGATTTCGTTTTTCAAATGAAAAAAGGCCTCAAACAAGGGAATCCTCTTTCCCCTTCCTTATTTATTTCACTTGAAGCAACTCTATGTAGAATGACCAACCATGCTATGATGCACAATTATAGAAATAGGTTCTATACCATGGGGAATGGAGACACACCTTCTTTACATTCATGCTAATGACATTGTTCTCTTCTTCAAGCTCTTAACTTCTCCTCTGCAACATATTGGTTTTATTTTAAAATATATGAAAAAACTATTGGTTGTAAGGTGAAAAAAAGCAAGTGGACCTATAGGCTAGCCATGAGATAGTGGACGAGCATAACATGATCACATCTCTATTTAATATTCATTCAATGGGTGATTCCTTCACATATTTGGGTGTTCCTATTGCTAACACTAGATTGAAGGTGCATCATTTTGATTTCATGATGGAGAAAATCAAGAAAAAGTTGCTTCAAGGAAGGATTATTTGTTATAATTTGTTGGCATAAGGATTCTCACTACCCACTCTCTATCCATGGTCAATTTATGCACTTTGTTACTGATGTCACCACTAGCATCTTTAAAAAGATTAATGCTATGTTTTTGGATTTTGCTTAGTGTGCCAACATCTCATGTAGGACGTGGGCTTCTTGGGATTTTATCACCAAATAAGTGGATGGAGGGATCTGGGCATTCCTTCTCGTCAACTAAATTCAAATGCCTATAAATAAAGGCATGTTAGAAAATATTCTTGGGATACTATAGATGGGCTAATTTCTATGGAAAGAAGTACTCTAGTCCTCACAGATGCCACAATGGCATATCCCCCTGCTACCTTGAGAAAATTGTGTTTGCTTCACCTTTTTGAAGAAACTTTTGAAGGTGATTTCCATTGGCCATGCCTTGTTACTTTAGAACCACATATGATGGTGTTGTATATTTCCATCTAGATCCCTAGTGTGCTAAACCTCTTTATCTTTTTGCTCAGAATCCAAATGATATTACTGTTGAGTTCAAAGTTGCAGACTTATGGAAAGATGGGTAACGTCGGGATTTGAAGGCTGGCGTGTAAGAAGTGGGACCTAAGAGGCGATCCACTCCCTATTAATTTTGAGGAATAAACCATATATTCCAAACATACTAGGAATGTATGCTGGAATAGGAGTATTTTTATTTCTCATGTGATGGTAAACAAAAGATCAAAGTATAGTAGCAGAAATATAAGTTATGACTATATTAAATTTTATAAAAGTACACCATCATCTCCCATATAGAGTTTACATGAAAGTTATATCATAAGGATCTAAGTAGAGGGATATCTAGATATCTCAAGTATATCTCCCTAGAGCTCCACCTAGTAGGTCCATGTCACCAAGTCTATTAATCCAAGTCCTACACCTGGGTTGGAAGCATACCCTGACAAAAGGAGAAAAGTAGAATATATCAACAAAGTGCTGGTATGTGAATATTTAATATGTATTGAGCAATATAAGGAATAAAAGACGTCAAATAAACAAGGCTTTCCATAGAAGAGGAAAGTTCCACCCAACTAGCTATAAAAAGAATATGATTTGCAAAATACGATAACTAAGAAGAATACTTGTCATTAAAGAAACATAAAGCTATACCACAAAAGCACATATAAAACTTGGGCACAAAACCTATCACGGTAATATTGTTGGGTTTTAGGGGAGATAGAGAAGGCAGCGGAAATAAAAAGTTTCTTCTCCCAAACCCAAAATAAAGGAATCACGTCAACATCTATACAATAGGAAGGATGGTTTGTAGAGGCGTACCTTGTCCCGAGGCTTGCTCGGTGACGTTACCTCACAGCTTGCACGGTCTTCACCTCCGGTCTTGGACAGTGTCTGTGTAGCTCCTGGTCTCACTGGGACTATCGGGATTGATAGCTGTCCTCCGAGCGGCAGAAGTCTCCCACCTCTGAAGTAGTCCACACGGACCACCTGGAACTCTGATCTCCTTGTCCCACAAGGAATCAGAAGGAGTCGCACCCTCCTGTCAGCGTACTAGTCACCAATACACTCTCCTGCAACTAGTTGCCTTTCTGTAGTTGTCTTTCCCTTACTGTGCCTCCCTTATCAGGTAGTACTTTCTCGGGCTCTCTCGGTTACCAAAACCAGAGAGAATGACAACTTTGCAGAGCAACTGATGTTCTGAGTTGTTGTTCTTGAGAAGCCCCAATACCCCTATATATAGGAGGGTCATGGGTCAGGGTTCTCTACCTTGGGCAATGCGGGATTAAAGCAGGAGTAGAAGGATTCAAGATTTTCCACAAAACAACCAATCTGTGCCAACTGAACTGATCGGTTCATACCCTGAAATGATCATTTTAGGCTCTGAGCCGATCATTTGGGACCTGAGCCGATCGGCTGGTGCTCTGAGCCGATCGGTTCGTGGTCTTGATCTAACTCAAATTGACTTTCATATTTGTTTCTGATTAATTAAATATTAATCCTTGTCCAAATAGAATTTGTACAAGTGAAACAAATTGTATTTGCAAAATAGTCTTCTGACTTTCCAAACGATCTCGGTTGGTCACATGAATCGACCGGTTAAACAATTGAGTTGATCGTCTCATGATACATGAGCCGATCATCTCACCAGTTGAGCCGATCGGTTCACCAAACTGAGCCGATCGGTTCAACCCTGTGAGCCGATCGGTTCAACCCTGTGATCCGATCGATTGAGGCAACAGACTGTGCAAATCAGTCAATCACAGTTTCAATCAATCTGATACTCCAATCAATCGGTCCAACACCTTGAACACTATGATACTGAGCTATCAATTGATTGAGTGTTTAATTGAACTCTAAACTCCTTTAGTAATCAATCTAAACATCGTTTGTGGATAAAATCCTCTTCCAAGTTAAATCCTATGTGTGTGACCCTGTAGGTCCATTTCACATTGGCAGTGAAAGTCCATAACACTTATGACTTCACAAGAAGAGAGCGGTGCCTAGTTGCACATCAGTGCTACCCAAGTGAAATAGAAAGTTGGAGAACAACTTTCAATCCTACAATCCGTGAATGGTGTTACAATGAATGTATACGTCCTTTGTCACTGATATCCCGAATGAACTCAAGGCATAGAACAGTCATCCTGTTGTTCATTCACTTTCTTGATCTCAGAGTAGATTGGAGGAGATATGTATGAAATCAATACCACATACTGATTTACATATGCGTGCACACCTATCTCAATCCTACTCATCAAGTGGCCATGGATATCAAACTCTCTACGGAGGGACAAATCCCATATCTATCACTCACCCCTTAAAAGCCCCATGTGTCAAAGCCACCCAATCATCACCTTTATAACAACCCATGTTTCATGACTGCGTTTGATGATGTCAAAGTGCACCCAACGACATGTGTTGAGTGTAGTGATTTCAGGTCAAAGAATCACACTCACCATCATCACTATGAGAACTGACTATAACTACCATGTCATGGTTCCATGTGTCAAACTCACGGTGGGTCTGTGCGGTACACTTGTTCTCTAACAAGTACCTATGTGTTTGGTTTGATATCTCCATATCATGACTAACGAGATTTTGTTATCAACCAACACCACAATCTAGTCTTGTGTGTCATTGTTGTCTATCTGCCTTCCACAATGACGTCCGACTAGGGACATGATAAGAATGTACAAACTCTTAGCATCTATATGATCTCATTGTTCATGTCCTTAACTTGAAGGCATACGTCATTGAGTACTGTCATTCTCTAGATATTCAATCTGTTCTATCATTATCTCATATGACTGAACTAGAAAGAATTGGAAGCTTGCCTTTTATGTTTTTCAAATCAATCTTAATGTATCCCATCAATCATCCCATGATTGGCTCTCAGGGCATACATACCAACAGACTCCCACTTGCGCTGCGAGCCAATCACCCTTGAATCATATTCATAGTGATCTTCAAACATGTCCCACATGTTACTCTGCTCTAGTGCTAACATAGTGGGTTATGGAAACACCTTGCCAAAGGTCAGTATTAAATGCATGTCTCTCATCTCTTCGCTGTGCGTCACACGTATGACATGGAGTTTGCCGTAATATGTGATCTAGTATTCCTTTGCTAACCTTTAGTCACATTGCATGACCAAGCGCTCCTAACTTGTCATCAATGATCGAAATAACTATAAGTTCATCTCTATGAACTCCTAGATCCATATAGTATCCACTATTGTTCTCTAACACACGGATACTCGACATTTCCTTTTAAAATAGCTTTATTGGAACGTTTCCATTTATCAACAAACATTCACTTTTATGTATCCCATATATATTTTGCGATTAATTTTCTGTCCTTTTCTGAAAGTTCGCATCAGTGTAACTCTTTATAGTGAATCCTTCCTTATTTCCATATAACTAGTACTTCTCAAGTACTTATCAAGTTATTATGGTATTCCAGTAACCCTTACTGGAATTAGACATACATCCACTCGTCATGTCCCACATACGAGTTATCAAGATGAGCATATCATATTGTCATGTCCTACATACAAGATGATAAATGCATTTCGTTCTTGCCATGTCCATATGTGACGTCCCCGGGTTTTCTAAAACTTAATCTGATGTGTGACGTCCAAATTGAAACCCTCACCTCATCGAGAATCCCCAATTTAAACACCACACACTAAGCTAAGAAGAAGAAAATCAGAGGAAGTCAAAAGGAAACAATCAGTAGCACATGTACATGAACAATAATAAAACCATACACACATGTTCACCATTCAACATATAATTACAACATGAATTGTTACAACATTTGATATTACAAATTGAACAACAAACCTATACATATACATGTACTACAACTAAACTACATGATCTTAAGACAACAGGTCCACCTGTACATCAGCTCGCCACACAACTCTCACTATCCTGGATCTTCAAGAGCAAAACCACAACCTAAACAAAAGATTACATGCAATACACGTCATCACAATATTTCAAGAATATTGTACTGAGTACGCCTACATGTCTTTTTATATACCTCTCATCATATCTTGGCAATAAGATAAAACTAATATACTTGGCAGTAACAGAAGAATATAAGAAAAGCGTATACTTGCACAAAGATATTCATTAACAAAAGAGAACACATCTTTTAAGCTTATTTTCCATTATATCTCAAGGCCTATATGATCACTACCAAAGAGTTGGATCATATGCACACGGTGACCACTACCAAAGAGTTGGGTCCAAGCACACTACCAAAGAGTTGGTGCTTCCATATGTACAATGTGACCACTACCAAAGAGTTCGGTCACTTCCAAGCACACTGCCAAAGAGTTGGTGTTTTCATATAATGGAACAGAGATATTATGTTTGATGTGTTCATAGCAGTAAGTATAGAAAACCAACCAACGTATCATACAAGAACAATCATTTCATCCAATAACATATGCCAAGTATTTTACTATGCATATAACACAAGCATATTGTATAATAAGCCAAGTAAGAGGTAATGGCGTACCTTGCAAAGAGATATCCTAATCACATATTCCTCATGTCATCTATTTCTTTGTTAAACCTAATTAAGACAAGATCATATACTACCATCAGATTCTTATCATCTTACTTCTCATCTTAACCCTAATCGTATCCATTTTAGGGTTTACTTAACTCATTAGGATATTCTCATCATTACTTGCATTCTTGTCTTGGAATTATCTTATTGATGTCATTTTCCAGATTATATCTCATTATCAAAGTTCATCATCTGAACATTAGGTTCCAAATCCTTTTTGTGCACACATTAACCCTAGGTTACATCATTAACCTAGATTAGGGTTTTATAACATGCATTAAGATTCATCTTCATATAACATAGATTTTGTTCATCATTATGATCTCATAATTAAAACTTAGGTTCAATATACTGACAGGAGCTTTCTCTGTAAATTTCATAATTTATTGAGCATGCATGTATTAATTGCATTATCTTTAGTGTTATTAGCCCTAATTAGCCATATTAATCAAATTATAGCTATTCATGCATTAACATGACCATATCTGACATCATATGAACTATAAACATGATTATAGACTTACTGTCATTTTCCCATAATTTTATATCATCATTTGATATTTATTACTCATGAACTAAGCATAATACATCTTACGTAATATAACTCTGATTTAAGCATAAAAAGACTGATGTGATGGTTTCATGTTGTTCTATGCATTTTTCTGAGAATTTTGATATCTTATTTGCATTTTTCTGATAATCGAGCTAATCTCTATGAATTAAACAAGATCTGGAAATTTACTAAATTCTTTACCTTCTCAGCCTCTTAGAATATGCCACATCTCCCTAAGGAGGGCACGGTTCACTTGATTTGGCTCAGCTAGGCCGCCTAGTTCGTTGGTTGGTCAGGAAATCGGTCCGGTTTCTTTGCTTTGGACCCAGCTCAGGGTTCTTTGTCTCCTTGCGTAACCCCCCATCCTCAGTGCACGCGAAGGCGTCATTGTTCTCTGTCCGTGAACTGCTGCCGGATGAAAGAAGGCACGAGGATGCACCTCGTCAGACGGTAAGGCTTCCATCATCCTGGGCTACTTCAGATAGAACTCCCCGACCATAGATCTACTCACCATCTGCTCCGAAACCCCTCATCACTTTGGCGTCGCTACTCGGCTATGCTCCTCCGGCGAGCAACAGAACTCAATTGGCGCCACCTCACCATCAATCGGCGTTGCATCCACCTTCTTCATACCCCTTCTTCTCCAAATGGGTCGGAACAGATCCCCCAGAAGTCACGACTGCTAGAGAAACTCATATGGGCTCTCTTTCCCTGAGGTCGGGGACCTTGTCGTCGCTGGCTTCTGCGGATCTCTGCTATCACAGATCCTCCTCACCGATTGAGACAATATCCATCACAAGCTACAACTGTGGCATATCCTCTCATCCCTTTCACTGGTTCCACGCGAACTGACTCCCCTTCACGTCGTTCTGTCTTTTGCCCGAGCGCCACTGCACTGCGGTCTATGGACTCCAGTTCTCATCGCTCTCTCTCCGGCGTCCGTGAGAAGTTCCATGTCCCCATCTCGTCCTCCCACTGTGTTGAAGGAGCGCCATCATGAGAGCAGGGACTCCAGCGAAGAGTCAAGCTAGATTTAGGCCTGATCGCACTGCCTCCTCCTGCTTCTAGATGATGTGGTGCAGTCCAACTCTGGCGAGGACGGGTAACTGGCGATGGAGGTGACAGGTTCTTCTTTGTCTTGTTCTCCAGACTAACTGACTTCTATAAAGGGTCGGTGGAGAGTACTCAAAAGGCCATCAGGTTGCTGTGGTTAGGAACACCTCTCTTCCACGTTCACCGATCGTGCTTGCGTGCTCGATCAATCACTCACCTCGCCTAAACTACATGACCGCAAGGTGAGATGCTTGAATTTCGTCCGATTCCAACCATCCAAAGAATTAAGAGAGGGCCACGGGTGGCTCCTAAGTGTGGGGTGTGTGACATCAAAGATTATTAGATCTTAATCTACTATATTGAAACGTTGGCCATTGATTGTTCATATTCTAACATGTATAACTTCTTCGCAAAACATACAATGATTATGCAACATTGGTCATAGCTTTGTCACCACTCGATATATACACCATGCTATTTTGGTGTCAATATTCAACTATTAGATCATTCAACCCGCATCTCAAAAAGGCACATAAGCAAGGGTATACCAACATAATATTATTGTCACATAAAATCTAAACTTATCTAAATCGTGTGTAACTCATACTATGCCCAATTTTAATACTTTTATTATCTCTCTTAGGTATTTAAAATCCTTAAAAGTTCACTCTATCACATCCTACACACCTTAAAAGAAATTCCGTCCTCGGAATTAAGCCAGAAAACCCACTTTGTCACATCATATACATCTTAAAGGAACTTTCGTCCTTGAAAGTAAACCATACTCATACTTCCAGGGAAAAACCTTATCTTTCTTTCATCCACATATCATATCTGCAAAGGTTACCTAGAGCCATGTATCCAAAGCACTATTAGGAGGTTTACAACCATCTTGGGTGCACACACACTCCATTCAGGGTTGAACTCAAGGTTTAGAAGCTTTGGTTAAGTCACTACATATCTCACATGCTAGGGTTGCATATTTATTCTTACCCATGCATTATTATTCAACATGTTCCAAAGAAGTTAACCGAGGTTATCCCATTATCAAGGTGTCATCAACATTTTATTGAGATAATTGTTAGAACATGTTCAACATTAACATACGCCTTTTAGGAGGGCGTTAACTATAGTTAACCCACTTTATCTATCTAGATCATATCAAGGTATCATAATTGTTATGTTGTGTTAATTGTCAAACTATAACTTTCATCTTTATTAAGCACTAAGATGAACACCCCATGTAACATGTTTCATTCATATGATCTTGCTTTATTGCTCATGATAAATTGATACATTTATTAGTGATTTCATCACAAGATTAACCAACAATTTCACATTGTCATCATAATTCATTTACATGGTTAACCATATATTGGTAAAGAGCTTTAAAACATCTTTAAGTTTTCCATTATGTCGCATCTATATATCACATGTCAAGATCAAAACATATTTTTACTTATATTACATCATGGCTGTTCTAAACAAACTTATACAAGTGGCTCATTAGACATGTATTAAAACTTTACCTAGTCCAACTGAGGTTCTCCTGACACATAACATGAGGGTAGTGACATGCTTAGTCTCTCTGAGCTGACTCATCTATATGAGTGTCTCATAAACATATACTATATCTTCCCTCTCGGTCTAGGGTTCTCATGTATACCTCATTGGCACTAGCGATTGCTTCACAAGCTCTAGCCACATAGGCACAAACCAAAACATGCTATGACATACTCTTCATAGGTCTTCTACCCATGAAACATGCTTACCAAAAACTCTCTTATATACACCACTAGATTCCTATGTGGGAAACCACCAACCTGAGCATGAGGCTTCACAGAAACTAACATAGCTACCTCCTCCAGGATCTTGGGATCTCTCCCTCACCCAGATGGCAGGTTCTCATATTTCCTTATTCACATGTGTATATATAGTTAGCCTCTCTCTGTATCTAGGGTTTAGTCCTACCAAGGACATCTAGGGTTCAAGAAGACTATAGGAATCATGCATAAAGAAACTCAACTCAATCACTCAGGAGTAGTCTAGTTTAGGACATATCATATCACATATCTCATAAATCTCATATCTTGGAGTTTAGGTTCTCTGACCTTCTCCCAATGGGTCTCACTCTCTCTGGAGTTAACCCCAAAACTGGTCCTAACACTAGAGGTCCTCCTTTGTAAAAGAGCTTGAGGCTCATGCTGACTCACAACTTTGTCTTAACTTAACTTATCTCAAATCCTCAAACTAAACTTAAGTCCTCAAAGACAAACATAAATCATCATATATTATCTTATGTCATCAATATAAGACCTACATCATATCATCGAAACTTATTTCATCTATTTCATCTATCATATATACCAAATAAGGCTCTAGACATCTAATATAGAACTACACTCTCTTCTAGACTGATGTCATTCACTTTCACTTAGGTTGCATGACCACCTCCTACTCATACATGTGTGGGGACACATTTTTGTAATACATATACATATTAAAATATTATATAGTTTTTCTCCGATAAAACAAGCATCAGAGAAACTGTCACGGTTCGATCCGGTTGGAATCCAAAACCAAATCCTGAAACGAGTGCCCCACACATAGTAGAGAGTACAATGTCATGGAAACTAAGGAAATGGGTGAGAATATGGTGTAGACTAGTGTAGCTACTCTAGACAACAAGCACCATATGTCTAGGGTTTCTCTTCCCTTGACGCACATCATTTCCAAATAGTGCAACGTCCCATACCGCTGCACTACAAGGAAAGAACGACATCTAAGGACTTGCTACTCAACAAGCACCAGTCTAGACCTAGTTCTCGGACATCTAGGTGCTAACCTAGAGGCTAGGTCAGATCTAGTCTCTAAAAGACGACTAATCTAACCCTAAAAGATTATTAAGTTCAAGGTTCTTTGGTTTTGAGTTGCATAATGAGAAAATGGCAGACTTTGCTATTGTTCATGCTCTGATACCACCTGTGACGTCCCCGAGTTTTCTAAAACTTAATCTGATGTGTGACATCCAAATTGAAACCCTCACCTCAGCGAGAATCCCCAATTTAAACACCACACACTGGGCTAAGAAGAAGAAAATCATAGGAAGTCAAAAGGAAACAATCAGTAGCACATGTACATGAACAATAATAAAACCATACACACATGTTCACCATTCAACATATAATTACAACATGAATTGTTACAACATTAGATATTACAAATTGAACATCAAACCTATACATATACATGTACTACAACTAAACTACATGATCTTAAGACAATGTCCACCTGTACATCAGCTCGCCACACAACTCTCACTATCCTGGATCTTCAAGAGAAAAACCACAACCTAAACAAAAGATTACATGCGGTACACGTCAGCACAATATTTCAAGAATATTGTACTGAGTACGCCTATGTGTCTTTTTATATACCTCTCATCATATCTTGGCAATAAGATAAAACTAATATACTTGGCAGTAACAGAAGAATATAAGAAAAGCGTATACTTGCACAAAGATATTCATTAACAAAAGAGAACACATCTTTTAAGCTTATTTTCCATTATATCTCAAGGCCTTTATGATCACTACCAAAGAGTTAGATCATATGCACACGGTGACCACTACCAAAGAGTTGGGTCCAAGCACACTACCAAAGAGTTGGTGCTTCCATATGTACAATGTGACCACTACCAAAGAGTTCGGTCACTTCCAAGCACACTGCCAAAGAGTTGGTGTTTTCATATAATGGAACAGAGATATTATGTTTGATGTGTTCATAGCAGTAAGTATAGAAAACCAACCAAAATATCATACAAGAACAATCATTTCATCCAATAACATATGCCAAGTATTTTACTATGCATATAACACAAGCATATTGTATAATAAGCCAAGTAAGAGGTAATGGCATACCTTGAAAAGAGATATCCTAATCACATATTCCTCATGTCATCTATTTCTTTGTTAAACCTGATTAAGACAATATCATATACTACCATCAGATTCTTATCATCTTACATCTCATCTTAACCCTAATCGTATCCATTTTAGGTTTACTTAACTCATTAGGATATTCTCATCATTACTTGCATTCTTGTCTTGGAATTATCTTACTGATGTCATTTTCCAGATTACATCTCATTATCAAAGTTCATCATATGAACATTAGGTTCCAAATCCTTTTTGTGCACACATTAACCCTAGGTTACATCATTAACCTAGATTAGGGTTTTATAACATGCATTAAGATTCATCTTCATATAACATAGATTTTTTTCATCATTATGATCTCATAATTAAAACTTAGGTTCAATATACTGACAGGAGCTTTCTCTGTAAATTTCATAATTTATTGAGCATACATGTATTAATTGCATTATCTTTAGTGTTATTAGCCCTAATTAGCCATATTAATCAAATTATAGTCGTTCATGCATTAACATGACCATATCTGACATCATATGAACTATAAACATGATTATAGACTTACTAACATTTTCCCATAATTTTATATCATCATTTGATATTTATTACTCATGAACTAAGCATAATACATCTTACATAATATAACTCTGATTTAAGCATAAAAAGACTGATGTGATGGTTTCATGTTGTTCTATGCATTTTTCTGAGAATTTTGATATCTTATTTGCATTTTTCTGATAATCGAGCTAATCTCTATGAATTAAACAAGATCTGGAAATTTACTAAATTCTTTACCTTCTCAGCCTCTTAGAATATGCCACATCGCCCTAAGGAGGGTGCGGTTCACTTGATTTGGCTCAGCTAGGCCGCCTGGTTCGTTGGTTGGTGAGGAAATCGGTCCGATTTCTTTGCTTTGGACCCGACTCAAGGTTCTTTCTCTCCTTGCGTAACCCCCCATCCTCAGTGCACGCGAAGGCGTCGTTGTTCTCTGTCCGTGAACTGCTGCTGGATGAAAGAAGGCACGAGGATGCACCTCGTCAGACGGTAAGGCTTCCATCGTCCTGGGCTACTTCAGATAGAACTCCCCGGCCATAGATCTACTCACCATGTGCTCCGAAACCCCTCATCACTTTGGCGCCGCTGCTCGACTGTGCTCCTCCGGCGAGCAACAGAACTCAATTGGCGCCACCTCACCATCAATCGGCATTGCATCCACCTTCTTCATACCCCTTCTTCTCCAAATGGGTCGAAACAGATCCCCCAGAAGTCACGACTGCTAGAGAAACTCATATGGGCTCTCTTTCCCCGAGGTCGGGGACCTTGTCGTCGCTGGATTCTGCGGATCTCTGCTATCGCAGATCCTCCTCACCGATTGAGACGATAGCCATCACAAGCTACAACTGTGGCATATCCTCTCGTCCCTTTCACTGGTTCCACGCGAACTGACTCCCCTTCACGTCATTCTGTCTTCTGCCCAAGCGCCACTGCACTGCGGTCTATGGACTCTATTTCTCATCGCTCTCTCTCCGGCGTCCGTGAGAAGTTCTAGGTCCCCATCTCGTCCTCTCGCTGTGTTGAAGGAGCACCATCATGAGAGCAGGGACTCCAGCGAAGAGTCAAGCTAGATTTAGGCATGATCGCACTGCCTCCTCCTGCTTCTAGATGATGTGGTGCAGTCCAGCTCTGGTGAGGACGGGAAACTGGCGATGGAGGTTACATGTTCTTCTTTGTCTTGTTCTCCAGACTAACTGACTTCTATAAAGGGTCGGTGGAGAGTACTCAAAAGGCCATCAGGTTGCTGTGGTTAGGAACACCTCTCTTCCACGTTCACCGATCGTGCTTGCGTGCACGATCAGTCACTCACCTCGCCTAAACTACATAACCGCAAGGTGAGATGCTTGAATTTCGTCCGATTCCAACCATCCAAAGAATTAAGAGAGGGCCACAGGTGGCTCCTAAGTCTGGGGTGCGTGACATCAAAGATTATTAGATCTTAATCTACTATATTGAAACGTTGGCCATTGATTGTTCATATTCTAACATGTATAACTTCTTCGCAAAACATACAATGATTATGCAACATTGGTCATAGCTTTGTCACCACTCGATATATACACCGTGCTATTTTGGTGTCAATATTCAACTATTAGATCATTCAACCCGCATCTCAAAAAGGCACATAAGCAAGGGTATACCAACATAATATTACTGTCACATAAAATCTAAACTTATCTAAATCGTGTGTAACTCATACTATGCCCAATTGTAATACTTTGATTATCTCTCTTAGGTATTTAAAATCCTTAAAAGTTCACTCCATCACACCATACATGCAAGATAATGGGATGATTGCATACATGATAGATCCGTATCTATTCTTAGTGTTTCCATTCTTCATAATAATTGGACACTTGGCCTCGGGATACTAATTTCATGTAACATGAACAAGTTTTCTCCCACTAAATCTATGCACACTGAACCCTTCAGTATAGATTGCCAATGTACGCTATCTCCTTTTTAGGTCAAGAGATTTTTGAGAACTATCTCTATAGATCTCTATTCCTATCACATAGGAAATGTCTCTATCTTCCTTAAAGATAATTTCCACTTTGGATTTCCATTCTAGAACATTTCCATTTCACATCAACATGTGGAATGTGAATATGCTCCCACTAAATCACAAATCCCTTCTTTATCTTTGACATATCAGTAAAACTCTTTGACTATATTATCAAAGTAAAGATGACAATTCTGAGTTGCTTGTACTCAATCAATCACATTGATTAGTCCATTGTAACTTATAGACTTCATTTGCATTAATGGATTCATAAACCTTATAGGTTGTGTCACATACACATCCTTGTCTTATTCCTCATAGGAATGCGGTTTTAGTATTTGTATGCCAAATCTCTTAGTCATTAAGTTTGCAATCAACAAGCATCATCCTTCTCAAAATGTTATCTATGTGTCTTAATGCTTAAGACTCATTCACACTTATGAATTTCATCCCAACGGGTGCTACCATCAAGGCCATACCTTATGGTTCACATGGACTCATTTAGGATGTAATGGTCATAAACCATAACTCAAAATCCAGTTTCTCATATTCATCTAGATAGTTGACTCATCACATGACCAACTCATCACATAGATAATCGAGATGTATATGTCAAGGATATAAGAACTCACAACCCTTTGTGATTCTTAATGCCCTTTATTAGTGTGGGGTATTCTTTATTTAAGAAGAAATTAGTTATTTGATAATCATCCTCTAACCCCTTAGAGTATGACTCCTTTTGATTTAGATATCACCATGCCTTAATCATGAGCTCACTATGATGCACTATCATAATCACTCACAAGGTTCTGAAACATTTGGTCTAAGTATTTCATTCATTGATCTCATCAAGAATTGACACTTTACCAAATCCGTACTTCATCTATGATATTCTTGAACACTTCAAGATATTCATATTGGTATTTCTCTAAATACTTTTTGAAGTACTAGCATTAACTCTAACAGGTATGTAAATGCATCACATGTATAATACCTAATAGGATAATCATTCTCCCACTACCACTAATGAAGATTGATTAATCATGTCTAAAAGATTCATGTCTCTTATTGGTTCTCTAACCAAAAGAGTCTAGCTTATCCATCATATGGAAACTAGAAATGAATTTCTCATGATTTATGCTAATTTTATTGTTTGAGTTATCAACAACTTTTAGGTATTTTATCTTATGCATACCAAGTACCACAAGATAAGCAAGGCATTTCCACAAAGATTGAAACATCTACTTTATTAATTGCTATCATTGTCATACAATATGCAAAAATAATGTGTTTCTATCCATTGTCAAAATATGAAATAGCAGTTCATAACTCTATTACATGCCTTTAAGGCTGAAAATAAACTAAAGTACTCCTATTCATGGAGGCAACACTTGCCCCATGTATTGGGTTCTTTACACTTTATATCTTGGTATCATATACCTAAAAAGCGTTATAAGTTTATTTCATGACACCTTCAGGTGGAGATGTCTGTTGCCTCCTTCTTCTTTAGTTCTTCCAGATAGAGTGGACAATTCCTTTTCCAATGTCCTGGCTTTTGACAATGGTGGCAATTTCCTCTCTTGGTCACACCTCCCTTGGCCTTGAGAGTTGAAGACGACTTGGGCTGCTGGCTAGCATCAAAACCTTTCTTAGCCTTGCCCTTGACCTTGCACTTGGACTTGCCTTTCTTGCCGCTGATCATCATCATAGACTTAGGCTTATCCTTCTTCATCTGTGCCTCGGCTGTCCTCAACATGCCCAACAACTCTGTCAATGGCTTGTCAAAGTTGTTCATGTTGTAGTTCATCACAAAATGACTGTAGGATTCTGGCAACGATTGCAGTATCACGTCAGTAGCCAACTCTTGGCTCAGTGGAAATCCCAGTCTCGTCAGGTTCTCCACATACCCAATCATTTTGAGCATGTGAGGACCAATTGGATCTCCTTCTATCATGACACACTTGAACAACACTATGGAGACATCATACCTCTCTTGCCATGCTTGATCTTCATACATGTTCTTGATATGCTGAATAATCTCAATGACACCCATGTTCTCATATTGTCTTTGCAACTCGTGGTTCATGGAGCACAACATCAAGTACTTTGCATTAATGGCATCATCAGAATGCTTCTTATAAGCATCCCTTTCTGCCTTTGGTGCGGTAGGAGTAGGTTCCTCTGGAATTGGAGTATCCAGGACATAGAGCTTTCTATCTTGAGTGAGAACAATTCTCAATGTCCTAAACCAGTCATGGAAGTTAGTCACATTCAGCTTGTCCTTTTCAAGGACCGATCACAGTGAAAAGTGATTGTTGTTTGTTATCATTTGTACTACAAAAGGAAAAATATGCAATTTAGTTCAAAACTCAATTTTGACTTATTTGATTGATTTGAAAGGTTGACGATATAATTAGGACTTTAATTAATTATCGCTCCCACTATTTTGTTGAAATTGATAGCCCTCACCATCAATTAGGAATATTGTGGCGTACAATCTTCTAGTGGGTCAAGATCCATATTTCATCAAGTCATGAGTCAGCTTTGGCTGATCGCCCACAATCTTGACTATTTAGGTAGGCCATCATACCAATTGCATCATATGCAACTCTTGATGAATGAACATGCGCAACACCTTGCCATGAACATTTCGTGCCTCTGGGCTTAGACGCTCTAAGAATCACCAGTTAAGTCTAACCCAAAAGCTGACATGATAAACATGCACCCTGCTTTGGCAGAACCTACATGTTTACCCTTCACACTTCTACGAGATAGATGGCGCACCACGCTTTGGAGTAACCTACGCTTAGTTGATTAAGTTTTTCATGTGTGCCACTAATGGAAGGCATAAAAGACTTAATATTTAGATGAGGGATTTTGTTTTTACAGGTACATATACATATCCAATCACCACAATACATAGTACGAATCATATACATGCTATATCCCACAGAAAACATGCGAAATGATAAAATCGATGATTATGGCCATCCTAATGTGATTCCTCGAGCCAAGAGGAATCACGATCATCTATGTCTACATCACATGCAACCGGTCCATGATGAAGTGCTATAGCCGTCTAAGTTGATCAACTCATCACATGAATGACCTGCTCGCCCTGGCCGGTCGTCTGGGTGCCACCAGCCGATCGGTTGGCTCCTCCAATCGATCGGTTTGCCTGGTCATCATGCATCTCCTCAAGTCACCAGCCACTCATCTTGCTTCTGGAACCGGTCATCTGGATCGCCAACCGATCGGTTCACGCCTTGAACCGATTATCTCAGTCATCGTGAGATGTCCTCTGTTCTTTGACATAATAGGAAATAAACGATCGATCCTATTTTACATATGAATTGGGAAACCCTGAGTTACATTTGGGGGGAGCAAAGGTAGGAAAGAAATCTCGAGTTATCTCGAGTTACATCAGGAATAAGGAGGTAGGGAATCGGTGCGCAGACCAAGATGCAAGCAACCACATACAACCAAGCACACATACATAGGGTTTATTGGCCATAAACACACTATACATCCACCACAAACTCATTTAAGGGCGACGTGTATTGAGTGCATTCATATTACATATCATATATGTATATTGGAATTTGTGGATTTAGGATTGGACATGCATAAAGGCATTATTATTTGCATCGTATGCAATAATTAAAGGCAACAAACCAAAATCGATCATATCGATAATCCTAAAGTATAGAGTAGTTGATGTGGCTCTGATACCACTATAGGGTTTTAGGGAAGACAGAGAAGGCAACGAAAGTTCTTCTCCCAAACCGAGAATAAAGGAATCATGTCAATGTCTATACAATAGGAAGGATGGTTTGTAGAGGCGTACCTTATCCCGAGGCTTGCTCGACGACCTTACCTCACGGCTTGCACGGTCTTCACCTCCAGTCTTGGACGGTGTCTGTGCAGCTCCTGGTCTCACCGGGACTATCGGGATTGATAGTTGTCCTCTAAGAGGAGGAAGTCTCCCACCTCTGAAGTAGTCCACACGGACCACCTGGAACTCCGATCTCCTTGTCCCACAAGGAATCAGAAGGAGTCGCACCCTTCTGTCGGCATACTAGTCACCAACACACTCTCCTACAACCAGTTTCCTTTCCTTAGTTGTCTTTCCCTTACTGTGCCTCCCTTATCGGGTAGCACTTGCTCGGGCTCTCTCGGTTATTAAAACCAGAGGGAACGATAACTTTGCAGAGTAACTGGTGTTCTGAGTTGTTGTTCTTGAGAAGCTCCCAATACCCCTATATATAGGAGGGTCATGGGTCAAGGTTCTCTACCCCGGGAAATGCGGGATTAAAACAAGAGTAGAAGGATTTGAGATTTTCCACAAAACAACTAATATGCGCCAGCTGAATTGACCGGTTCATACCCTGAAACGACCATTTCAGGCTCTGAGCCGATCATTTGGGACCTGAACCGGTCGTCTGGTGCTCTGAGCTGATCGGTTGGTACTCTGAGCTGATCGGTTTGTGGTCCCGATCCAACTCAAATTGACTTTCATATTTGTTTCCAATTAATCAAATATTAATCCTTGTCCAAATCAAATTTGTACAAGTGAAACAAATTGTATTTACAAAATAGTCTTCTGACTTTCCAAACGATCTCGGCTGGTCACATGAATCGATCAGTTCAACAATTGAGTTGATCGTCTCATGATACATGAGCCGATCGTCTCACCAGTTGAGCCGATTGGTTCACCAACCTGAGCCGATCGGTTCAACCCTGTGAGCTGATCGGTTGGGGCAGCAGACTGTGCAAATCAGCCAATCATAGTTTCAATCAATCTGATACTCCAATCAATCAGTCCAATACCTTGAACACTATGATAATGAGATATCAATTGATTGAGTGTTTAATTGAACTCTAAACTCCTTTAGTAATCAATCTAAACATTGTTTGTGGATAAACTCCTCTTCCAGGTTAAATCCTATGTGAGTGACCCTGTAGGTCCATTTCACGTTGGCAGTGAAAGTGCATAATACTTATGACTTCACAAGCAGAGAGCGGTGCCTAGTCGCACATCAGTTCTACCCAAGTGAAATAGAAAGTTGGAGAACAACTTTCAATCCTACAATCCGTGAATGGTGTTACAGTGAATGTATAATTCCTTTGTCATTGATATCCCGAATGAACTCAAGGCATGGAACAATCATCATGTCAATGTTCATTCACTTTCTTGATCTCAGAGTAGATTGGAGGAGATATGTATGACATAAATATCACATACTGATTCACACATGCATGCACGCCTATCTCAATCCTACTCATCAAGTGGTCGTGGATATCAAACTCCCTCAGGAGGGACAAATCCCATATCTATCACTCACTCCTCAAAAGCCCCATGTGTCAAAGCCACCCAATCATCACCTTTATAACAACCCATGTTTCAGGACTACGTTTGATGGTGTCAAAGTGTACCCAATGACATGTGTTGAGTGTAGTGATTTCAGGTCAAAGAATCACACTCACCACCATCACTGTGAGAACTGATTGTAACTACCATGTCATGGTTCCATGTGTCAAACTCACGGTGGGTTTGTCCGATACACTTGTTCTCTAACAAGTACCTATGTGTTTGGTTTGATATCTCCATATCATGAATAACAAGATTTTGTTATCAACCAACACCACAATCTAGTCTTGTGTGTCATTGTTGTCTATCTGCCTTCCACAATGACATCTGACTAGGGACATAATAAGAATGTACAAACTCTTAGCATCCGTATGATTTCATCGTTCAGGTCCTTAACCTAAAGGCATACATCATTGAGTACTGTCATTCTCTAGACATTCAATCTATTCTATCATTATCTCATATGACTGAACCAGAAAGAATTGGAAGCTTGCCTTTGATGTTTATCAAATCAATCTTAATGTATCCCACCAATCATCCCATGATTGGCTTTCAGGGCATACATACCAACAAATATCAACCTGCATGCATGTGAGATAAACATAACACCAGAATAATATAAACAAGACCGACAACAAAGTCTCACAACCTTAAAACCTAATAGAGAATGACATACTGTCAAAATCCTAATATATATAAAAGTGGGCAGTCAACCTGGGTATGGGGCACACAACCTCCATCCCAAAATATAACTTGGATGCACAACCCAAAAAGTAAAGTACTTACACTACTCTAGGACTACTGTATCACAAATCATGCATAATGTATAGGCAAGTATGAAGTTTAATCATATAAAATAGGGTATATAGATTTTCATCACATAAATGGACAATATAAATATCCACCACAAAAGTGGGCAAGATTAGGGTTCCATCTCACAATAAGGAACAACATGGTTTAAATTTCACAAATAGGGTCTCATCAAGAAGCAAAGTATAATTTGAAAGTCCAACGTAGATCAAGAGTTCAAAGTCATCAAGATTAGAACCAAATGGGTCATCAAGATAAGAAAGAGAATGTCTATCACCAAAATTCCTCAAAGACTCAAGAGTGAGAGAGAGTAAAGAATGTAATTTCTCAATATGACTCATTGAGGATGTAACATACCACAAGAGAGAGAAACATAAGACATTGCTCAATATGAGAAATACGGATGAAAACATAACTCACATGAAGTCTACATGTGTCCAAGGTCATTGTCCTAATTCCATCTAAGTCTACAATCACTCTATTAAAGGCATATACGAGAATAGGGTTAGGTTTATTTTAATTGCATAAATCCTAAAAATTGCATTTTTATTATTATTGAATCAAGTTGTCGAAACCATGTGATATAATAGATTATATTTTTTTTAAATTCATGCCAAAATTTACTTTATTTTTCTGACTTATAGATTATTAGTTATGAATTTGAGAAAATCTAACAAATTAGATAAATTCATAAATATCATGTATTTATTAGGATGGTATTATGCTATGAAACTGGAATCATTTGATAGCTTATAATTTTATGATTCCAAAACTTTTTTTTTTCCGATCTATAAATTTGTTACTACAAATTTCAAAAGAGTCGACCAAGCAAAAAATTTGGTAAAGCCACATATATAGTATTATCCATTGTAAAAGGCCAGATGATGTGACCCAATCAATGCCAACCAACTGGTCCGGCCAGCATCCAGCAAGGTGCACTGCCCAATGCAAAGAAGACAACAGATTGAGTGCAAAAAGATGGTTCTGCCCCTGGAGGAGAAACAACAAGAAAATGAGAGATGAAGGCTATAATTGTGAAATCAGTGGCTATCATCTCTACTTGTGATTGTGATGAATTAGTATGATGTCTGCTGATGCAGGTCGAAGATAAGAACCAAACTGGCGTATCCAACAACCAAATCACTCACGAAAGACGACCAACGATCTCACAAGACCTAGCTAATTTCAACAAGCCCAGGGAAACAAGAGGGAAGCAAAATTGTAGATAAAAGTCCAAAACATGTGGCAGATTCATGAAATGAGAAGCAAAGATACACCATCAATTGAGGAGGAAGAGACTTTGTCAGATATTCAGAACTACCTTTTGAGCCCATTGGTGCCTTTCCCGCAAGCCAACATTGTTAAGAGTGCCATGTTAGATGATCTCCGATGAAACATGAGGCCAGAGGTTGGGGAGAAGGCCGAGTGAAAAATCATTGATAAAGAAGTACATGAACAAGTCACCATGAAATAAGGGGTGTTATAGGTGTAGGTAATTGGGTTTTTAGTGTGTATGAAGGTGAAGCCCAACCTAGAGGCAAACAAAAGAAGATAGAGTCTATGGTGATGGAAGGTCAGGAAGCCCTATTTCAGGGCTTCATGCTATGTCCTTTTGCATTATAATCACATCGAAACATTGTAGACTGCAAGCTATTTCCTCTAAGGTGAACTTTCATATCAAATGCACTTATGCCTCCTTTTGTGTTTTTTAGGGTACTTATGCATGCATTGGTGTAAGGGAGGGAGATAAAGAACATCTTTGGGCCCTTGAACACCAAGATTGGACCTACCTCTTCCCCGAGCTCTTTTTGGATGCACAAGAATCAATCCAAAGTAAAAGGAGGTCAAATGAAGAAGTTGAAGTTGATATCAAAAAAGTGAAGCCCCAAAATGGCTGTGGGAAACCACCAGGGTCATGTTGAATTAATCCCCAAATGTTACAGTAACTTCACCTAATTTTGTACATGAATGACTATGGCCGTGGTCAGCAAAATGGTCATGGTCACTGAATACACCACATAAGTGGTCATCAGAACGACCGTAGCCAGCACACTCCAACGCGCACGTGGCCCGTGCCACGACTGTGGTGATTTATTCTTCTAGACCCCAAAAATCAACAGTAACTCGACTCATTTTTACGTAAATGACCACGGTTGTGGCCATCAACACGACCGTGGCCCTTAAAGGCCACATCGCCTGTGGTGACCACCATAACCGTGGTGAGCTGAAGACAAGACGGCCTCAGAGCAACCTCACATGTTGCAACCTCCTCCAAAATGGTCGTGCTACCCATCACGATTGTGGTATCCTCTACCCAACACGACCGTGGCACATGCCACGGCCGTGGCCACCATACACACTTACATCTCACCTCCACATTCCACCTTGTCCATTCCCATATCCCACGACCATGCCACATTACCCACACCACGGCTGTGGCACCTTACCACGACTGTGGTGACCACCTAAACCTACCCATTTTCTCCACTATTTTTTTCCTTTTTCCCCCACTTACCCTAGTGCCTCCCCACCACCTATATATACATAGGTGGAAGCCACATCATGAAGGTTAGCTTCCTTAGCACCCCTACATCTGCTCTAGCCACTCCTTAGACATTTCCTACTTTCCAAACCTTTCACCTACTTCCCACTCCATTTCCACTCAATTTCCACCATACAAACCTAGTTTTATAGGTTTCCCACCATAATCCCCCATATTTCCATACTATTCACGTATCTTGGAGGAGGAGGCACTTTTTACGTAGCTAGGAGGTGAAGGAGAAGAAGCTTCCATGAGATCCATGGCCATCTACCTCTTTCTCTTTTCCTTTTTGCTCTTTTGTATGATCATGTCTAGCTAAGCCCCTAGTGGTGGGATGTTTGGGGTTAAAATGTTACTTTGATACCATGTTTGGGGAAAATAACTTGTAACGAACATATTTCCATTCGATGATGATTGTCTCTTACTTCTATCTCATGTCCCATTATCTTGCTTGTGGTTTGTGCTTTTAAACATGGATTGCTTGTTATATGATGTTTGATGACACCTAACTTCTAGGGGAAAATGGAATGTATGTGGCTATCTTAGGAATTGCTCATAGGTCCAAATAGTAGATCCCTATCTAGCACCCTTTGTTCCCACATACAACTCCCTTCTACTACAAGTAGGTGTGAGATCTAAGTATCTAGTATAAGTGTGATTGGTGCAATTACCTAAAGTTTTCTAAAGGCTAGATGGTAAGTAACATGAGGTGAAACACTCTCATCTCTACTCCCATTCCCACCCTTGGCTCTCAATTGCCCTAATACCACTTACCCTAGAAACCTAGACTTTCTAGGTCCTAATAGAATTACACCTAGCCCTAGTTTCCCAACTAGTATCATAGGGTAGATTCATATAGAAATTTCCTTATTGTTTGGTTTGATAATCTAGATTGAAAATATAAAATTTGCTTATTATGTAACCTCCCCCAACTAATATCATAGTATCATTCCCAAGCGGCCCACCTAACCATCTTATTGCTTAAAACCCACCTTGTCATCTTATCTTGTTAATGCTATCTTAGTTGATTGCCTTTGTTTATTCTTAGCTAATTTCTTAGTTTTTGATAGCTAGGTTTTTCCTAGGTAGTTAGTGGTTTTTTGACCTTGCTTGTGTTGATCTTGTTATATAGGGATAACCTAGGTTCTTTCTTGATCTTGCACCCAACTTGCCTCTTAGTTGTTAATTTGAATTGCTAGTCTAGTGTAGCTAGTTGTAGTTCTTTGCTCTTGCTTAGTTACTTGTTTAGCCTCGCTTCTTAGTCTTAACTTGCTTAGGATAATTTAGGGTTTTTGGTAATCTAGTTTCCTTCTTGATGTTAATTGCTTGCAATCTTAGTGTAACCAACCAAAACCAACTTTTAAACCCTAAAACCCTACACTCCGCTTAGGAACGTATCTCACATTAACTTAGCTCTAGTGCCCCCCTGAGGATTGACCCTTCTCTTGCCACTTGCCTATACTACATCCCGACCCCGTGTGCTTGTGGGTGAAGTGAAAATAGTCTAAGATAGTGTGTTAGACTAGGCCCCTTATACGAATTCAAAAGATCCAAGTGTGTTTACTTAATTTTAATCCAATCAAATCTAATTAGCTAGTTGTAACCTAAGGCAGTCCAAAACACACCAAGATTTTTAGCACCGTTGTCGGGGAGTAGAGGCGCTCAACCTAGGTAGTTAGCGTATCTTAGCTTTTCCCACTGCCCTCACCATTGCTATTCTTTATTCTTTGTTTACTTTTGCATACTAGTCCTCTAACTTGGCTCTTGTGTATTGTGCAGGTGACAATTGTGCATGAGCAATACATGTTCGAGTTGTACCGAATTGGTGCCATACGACCCCCAGACATATAGAAGAAGATGCCAAAGTCACCACAAACAAGACCAATCAGCTAAAATGGAAGGGCCTGGTCCTAATGGTGAAGGTCAACCACAACCCAACCACCCTCTCCATGAGTACTTCACCCCGGGGAACTACAACTCCCCAATCACCACCCTTGTTGACCAAATATTAGGTCAACAATTCTCCATTCCACCAATCCTTCTTGGACTCCTTCCTACTTACTATGGGATGGAGAATGAGAATCCCCACCACCACATATATGCTTTTCTTGAAACTTACTCCACATCCCACACACCTGCCACCATAGATGACTCAATCTGAAGATCTCTCTTTCCCTTTTCCCTAAAAGAAAAAGCTAAGGAGTGGTACATGTCCAAGCCTAAGTCAGTGACATGAAATGCAGTGAAGAATGAGTTCCTTAAGAAGTTCTACCCCATTACCAAGTTAACTCAGATGTGGAGATGCATTACCTGCTTCAAACAAAAGAGAATGAACCCTTCCACAAAGCTTGGGAAAGGTTCCAAAAGCTCCTACATGACTGCCCCCATCTCGAAGTACCTCTGTGGAAGCTTGTTCAGGCGTTCACTCCAGGCTGGTTGATCTAAGTTAGACTACTATCGATTCCTCCTGTAGAGGTACATTCATGGCAAAGCCACCGGAGGAGTCTTGGCCCCTATTTGAGAATCTTGTGGAGAGCTCTTTCCACCAAGCTTCAAGTAAAGGGGAGCACTGTGACCAAAACTACATTCCTCCTCCCCCTCCTGTAGATCAGTCAGAACAAAAGCCAACCAAAAAATGATGAAGATGATGGCTGATATGATGAGCATGATGAAGAACCAAATTGGAGCTTTTGCTAGCCAATCTACAATGGCAATTGATGTCATTGATGAAGAAGTGAATGCTTTGCATGCTTTTGGCAACATCAACAACAAAGGCCCAATGTCAACTCTTATACTCCAAAGTGGAGAAATCATCCTAACTTCTCAGGGAAACAAAAAAATGAGGAGGGGCAAGGGCAACCAAGGAAACATCAAGGCCCTAACTACAACTCAAAGTTTGAAGAGGAAGTGCTTGGAGGATAAGGAGCCTTGATGAAGTGAAGAAAGATGTGTCCTATCATGGGCAAACGATTAGCCGCCTTGAGAAAAGGCTAGATTCGATTTCTCTTTCACTTGCTCGTCATGAAGAAAAGAGGCTCTAGCCTCAACCTATGCCTAACCCAAACAATGATGGTAGTTTTATGAGCACTCACCAAAGTACCTATGCTCCATCCCAGTACCAAGGACCACCCAATACTTATGCCACTAGTACAGAAAGGGCCTGTAGCGTCACTTTTTGACCGACGCCTAGGTGGCCGTCTCTACAGAATTTGGTCTATAGCGTCAGATTATTTAACCAAATAAAACCGACCTTACAGAGTAAAAACCGACGGAAAAGGTTGTAAAAATGCTGACCTAGGCGAGAAAAAAGGAGCCTGTAAGGTCGGTTATCTCATAAAACCGACCCTGTAAACGTTCTCGGTCGAGAAAATTGTCGACCGAGAATGTTTACAGGGTCGGTTTTTATGAAATAACTGACCCTAAAGATTGAATAACAT
This sequence comes from Alisma plantago-aquatica, assembly GCA_963693085.1. Taxonomy (NCBI): domain Eukaryota; kingdom Viridiplantae; phylum Streptophyta; class Magnoliopsida; order Alismatales; family Alismataceae; genus Alisma; species Alisma plantago-aquatica. The sequence goes on from OY856412.1 coordinate 1,490,932,183, forward strand.
TTCAGTGGCAACTCTTGGTCGAGAAAATTGTAGACTGAAAGTATTTCGGTCTCGACTGAGAACCCTCTATAAGGTCGGTTTTTTGAAAATAACCGACCCTAAAGATTGAATAAAACATTTCAGTGTAACATTCGGTCGACAAGTTTGTCGACCGATAGATTTTCGGTCGAGAATGTTGTCGACCGAGTCCTACACTAAAATGTTTTAATCAATCTATATGGTCGGTTATTTCAAAAAACCGACCTTATAGAGGATATTATAGACTCAGTTTTTTACAAAATCCGACGCTAGAAGTTCTATTTCGGTTGAAAATTGTTCGACTGAAGAGTGTACAATCTCTAGGGAGGGTTGTTTAAAAAACCGACGCTAGAAGTTAAGATTTTTTTTAAAAAAATCTGCAGAAATTGATATAGAATAGAAGAACAAGAAGATTCATATATTCTGGGAGAGGGGAGAATTGATGCTCAACCATCACCATTCAAAACCACACATTCATAACAAAAATGATAATCAATATCATAATTTACAAAATGATAGAGTGCAAGTCTGAGATGACATATTACAAAAGTAAAAATATGAAAGAGTACGTACTCAAACCACATACATAAATGGAGCCGACATATTTAATCCAATACTATTTTGACTTCACTTATAAAACACTCTGACCACTCTTCTCGGAATTCATTCAAGTCCACATGTGTGTAAGGCTGAGTTGTAAAGATCTGTAACAGAAAATGCACATGTTAATATTTTATAAAAATGACTACAATCACTTGTAAATTTATGATGTTATTCTTTATTACCTGACTTATAGTCTGAATGTCATGTGATGCTTGTTTGACAATAGCTTGCATGTATTTCATTACATAGTAGCCACAAGCCCAGTCATTATTTTGCATAGGACACTACAAATAATAAATTATACTTAATGTTAGTAAACTCTTATAAACAATAATTGAGATAAGAGTATAAGAGTTGACATATTATAGTTGAAAATTAATACATAAAGAGTAAGCAGTTGTCAAAGTAGCTACCTTGACATTTTTCAAAGTCAATGTCTTTAATTTTGTGGGTATTTGTCCTCCAGCTTCACGAAAAGCCTTTATACCCCTATCAATTAAACGATAGTTGGTAAAATAGAAATTCTAAATAAAAATATCATGTTGAAGCAATTGATTAAATTTATGCTTACTCCATAGCTGACAATTTCAGTTTGTGACTCCTTGTTGTTTTACCCATTGGGTCAAGATAATAAAGAGTCATCAATTTTGGGACAATCACCAGTAATTACCAATGTCTAGCTCTGAGTAAGAGTAAAACAAACATTAAAATAAATAGTTTCATTCATTATTAAAATTATATTGAATAATAATACTTACTGGACGTTAAAAGGAATTAGGATAATTTCCTTCCCCTCACTAGCAAAATATTTGAATGCATCAGAGAAGTACTCATTCACATCCTCAATATTTGTCTCCACCTGACTAGTGACCGAAGGAACTAAGAATGCAATATTCTTTATATCAAAGTTGGTGACCTCGGTATATAAATGGCTGTTAAACATTTGTAATTATTTTCATATGTAGAAATAAGCTAAAATGTGTATTGGAATTGTCTATATATTATTGATATATCCTTACCTTATCCATACTTCTATTATCGAAGTGTTCAGCCAATCATACCGGAACAACTCTATAATATCATTAAGAAAAATAAAATTATCAAAGTCCCTCCCAACTGCATCTTCTGTTAACTTGACCATCATATTTGATCCCGATTTTTGGTTGGCTAAGTATCGACACAAACCTTTAGATTTGCTTCCCAATTCGTCGAATGTAGTTTCGGGAATGAAAGATGGCTTGGGCATAGGAGGATGACTAGCAGAAGTTTTACTTTTCAGTTTACAAACCTGTTAATTAAATTACATACTTATATTACATGAGTTCATATATGCAGTCAAATATGAAAAATATGATAGAAATAAGGTATACATTGTCATTGATAACCAAGTGTCTAGGCCAACCCACCATAGCACCCTCAGCTTCTTCAACTGTACTATATTCAACATTAGGTATGGGTAGTGGTTTGTCCCCCATTCCATCATACACAAGATGGATGGACACACGACAGATGTCATCAGTAATTTGTTGGCAATGCAATGTACCACCAAGGTTGTACACTTTGCCCGTTGCCACAACATTATATTCTGGAACCTCCACTGCAAGTTTACAGCTCATACCAACCTAGATTGAAATAATATAGGTTATATAAGAAATAGAAGAACAGATACATGTTACAACTATATATATTATCAATATATTTATCATACTAATAACACAACATAATAGAACAAAAACTTACTGCAGATTGTTGTGGTGGTTCATCGGGAGTGCTCCCATGACCTTCTACAACTGTAGCATGGGCTTGTACCTCATCACTTGAGAGACGTGCAGTATGAATAGGTTGAGAAGGTTGAGTAGGCTGATATGAAGACATTATTTCTTTTACTTTCTGCACTACTAATGCTTCAACATCCTCTTGTGTAAGACCTCCTGCACGACCTCTTTTAGATTGTGAAGGGCCAAAATAAGACTTGAATCTTATGCCAGCTCCTAATCCCCTAACACGGCCAGGATGCTTCTTTGTACCAAGAGCAACTGCTAGTTCATCCATGTAGCCAGTTGGGATGAACTTTCCTTCCTTCCTTTGTGCGTGGAGATCAATCTATTCATAGTTAATAAAAATATTAAATCACAATATCAATTAGATATAAATAAATCTAAGTTTGTGGAAGTTACTCTTTACTTAGTTGGGATAAACCTACCATCTTTTGTGCCACCTCCTTAGTTGTAGGGTTGACAATTTCACCGGCTCGATTCTTTCTAGCATCAATCCATGTCATGTGTCGGGGTGGTCGCTCAAATTGAGTTGTACTAGATTCTTCTCCAGAAGATGATTGCTTCTCTTGTAGTTGGCGGCGGAAGGCATAACCACCGGGCCCCAAGCGATGGTCATGCACATTTTTAGCCCGTCTTTCCTTTTGAGCCTGGTGAATAGCCTGATCATTTAAAACGAGGTATTGCAATTTAGACTTGGCAAACATGTATAAAAAGATTCACCTCCTTAATTGTATAAAATATTCATACAATACATCACAATCTTTATTACCTGAAACTCTTCCGATCTCCTAGCTGCAACAAATCTTTCCCACACCTCAGGATCAATAAAAATATATACATCTGTAGCTTTCTTCTTTTGTTTAGGATTATTTATAAATTCCCTTACAAGATATGTCTTAAAACCCCTCCATCGTACACCACAACGTTGTAGCACTCTTTTCTTGTGATCTTTTTCATTTAGATGAAAAACACCCTATACATACAAAAGAAGCAATCAATAATGTTGTTTTGAAAAGGAATTAATTCCAAGCAAACTAAATTAGAATCAATAGATACAAAACATATTAAAATGATATCACTTCCACTCAAAAATATATCTTTCCATATGAGGTCTTTTTTGGCATTAGGAACATCATGCCAATTTTCTATATCTATTGACACCTTACTGCGCGCGGTCACCCCTACGTAATGCTTGAAAGCACTAGCATGTTCCCCAACAGGTGCTCCTGTCATATCAAACTGGACTGGCAATTTATCCCCTTTAGCCCTGAGCTCCTGCAGCCTACGCATCAATGTAGGACCTCTACTGTTCTTAGCATCACCACTACCATCCTCATTGTGCTCATGCTCAGAATGTTCATCTTCATGGTGCTCATGCTCAAAATGTTCATCTTCACTCGCCATTTTAGAACCTGCAAGTATACATGATAAAAAAAATAAGTGATAATAAAAGCACAAGTGATAAGGTATACATGATAATAAAATAAATAATTCAAAGAATACATGCCTTTAGTATTGGTTGAGTTGTTAGTCAAGGAAAATTCCTTGAGCATGGTCTTGACGTTTATAATATTCATCGGTGTTATCTTCAACATTTACACTTGGAAAACCAACTGAGAATGAACTAGAATCATCATACTTTTCGTAGTATTCTTCTTCATTTATAGGATCTACAGTAAACTGTCTTTTTCCATTAAGAACGACAGACCAATTTTTATTTGCCGGGTCATCAATATAGAATACTTGTTTTTCTTGGTTTGCCATGATGAATGGCTCATCTTTGAAACCAATCTTTTCAAAATTCACCAATTTGAAACCCAACTCATCCACTAAAACTCCTTTATTGTTGTCAACCCAATTACACCTAAATATAGGAACTCGAAAATTTGTATAGTCCATTTCCCATGTCCTGGTATAGGTTTAGGAGCACTTCGTTCCTCAGTTGACCCATTAAAGGTTTTGCGTTGCCTTTGATAAGGATGCACTGGTGGGAGAAATCTCCAATGACCAAGATATACAATTTTACCACCATGTTTCAGTCTGATTGAATCAGTATTTTCCTCACAAACATAACATGCTTTGTATCCTTTTATGCTATATCCAGACAAATTTCCGTAAGCTGGAAAGTCATTAATCGTGCAAAATAACATAGCACACAAACTGAAGATCTCTTTACGTGAAGCATCATATGTCATAATACCTTCTTCCCATAGTTTCATTAGGTCATCAATTAGAGGTTGAAGGTAAACATCAATATCATTTCCAGGTTGCTTGGGCCCTGATATCAATGTTGACAACATCACATACTTATTTTTCATACACAACCAAGGAGGAAGATTGTATATAACAATCATAACAGGCCACGTGCTATGTTGGCTGCTTAATGTACCATAGGGATTCATTCCATCTGTACAGAGTCCAAGTCTTAGGTTTCTTGGTTCTTTACCAAATTGAGGGTATAATAAATCAGTTTTCTTCCATTATGGTGAGTCAGATGCATGTCGTAGGATGCCATCATCATTGACCTTTAACTCCCCATGCCAAGACAAATTTTGCGCATCTTCTGTATTAGCAAATAAGCGTTGAAATCGTGGTATTATTGGTAGATACCACATCACCTTGGCAGGAGAGCCATTTGTAGCCTTAGCTGAATTTGTAGTCTTATACCTTGATGTACCACATTTTGGACAATTTATCAAATTACTATAGTCCTTCTGAAATAACACACAATCATTTGGGCATGCATGAATCTTCTTAGCCTCCATTCCCATTGGGCACATTATTTTCTTTGCTTGATATGTTGAAATTGGAAGCTCGTTGCCTTCAGGAAGAATTTCCTTTAACAAAGACAATAGTGAAGTGAAACTCTTATCGCTCCACCAGTTTTGAGCTTTAAGAGTGTATAATCGCATCACAACACTCAACCTCGTAAACTTAGTACAACCCTTATATAATGGTTTTTCAACATCATGGACAATGTTTGCAAATAAAGAAGGTGGATCAATGACATTGTCCCGACAACTACGTAGCATCTCATCAATCATATCATCCTGAATCTGGTCATCTTCAATCGGTTCATCATTAACATTATCATCATTATCTATATCTTCTATGCCACAACTATTAGTATCGACATTTTCTGCTCCATAATTCAATTTCTCTCCATGCCAATACCATTCATTATAACCTTGTATGATCCCATTGCATATGACATGATTCTTAATTTCCTCACCAGTATCAACTTTCAAATTGTTACAACAATTTCTACATGGACAATATAGCCTATCTGTAGGTAGTTTCCTATGTTCCTCAGCAAATCTGATAAATTCATCAAGACCTTTGGCAAACTCTGGACTGCAACGGTTCTTGATAGACATCCAACTTTGATCCATTTTCTATATCACATTAAAATTAATTATAAAACTAATAGTTTAATATTGATACTATAATAATCTGTAAGTTTTTATTGATAGAAAGTGTACCACCTATCCCATTTTTGAATATTTAATCTCACTAGTAACTGTATAATGTATGTTTAGTTTTGAAGAAAATTTCAGTAGCATTTCCCCTAAGTTCTCCAAGTACACCGATGTAAATGGTAAATAACCCTCACATATGTACCCAGAGAACAAATGGAGAAATCCTACTGAAATAATCTACAAAACTAAACATACATTATACAGGTACATCCTAAGTGAGATTAAAATATCCAAAAACAGTCCCAAACCGGGGACTATCCAAAGTTTACTCCTAATGAGTAAATTTTGAACGGGTTTCTAAGTTAATATATAAATGCATTATTTTCATATTTATATATTAAGTTAAACATCATGCATCAACCCTAAAGTGTCAATCTAGGAGTACACATGTCTAATCTAGTATTAATTTCTAAAATTTATATAATGATTACATATGAAAAAAGACATGCATGTTTTGATTACTTGTACAAATTAGCAAAGTAAGGCCGTTTCCAACAGTCCAAAGATTGAAATCATTATAATATTCAGAACTATTTGTGAACATTACAACAAATATGATTAAAACATTTATAGCTCCAACATAAATAAGTTCCAGGTCCATCTCGATCGACAATTAGTCGACCGAGAGCCCACCTGCGCGCAGCGTCCAGGTCCACTCTCGGTCGACAAATTGTCGACCGAGAGTGGACCTGGATGCTGCGCACAGGTGGGCTCTCGGTCGACTAATTGTCGACCGAGATGGACCTAGAAGCAGCAATGGCGGCGGGCGGAATGAAGGGAACAAGGAGAAGGAATCTCGAACTTACTTGGAAATGGCAGCGAGCTTCGTGGAGGAAGAGACGAACTTCACGGAGAGGCGGCGACCTTCGTGAAAGAGTGGAAGGCGGCGACGATGAGCTTCACGGCAATGAAAAGCTTCACGGCAAGGAAGAGAGCTTCACGGCAAAGAAGAGAGATTCACGACAATGACAGGCTTCGTGGAGTAAGAGTGGAAGGTGGCGATGAAGAGCTTCACGATCTTCTTCACGGCGCCGAAGAGCTTCACGATCCTCTTGGCGGCGTGGAGAGGCGGCAACGGCGGAAAAAGAGGTTTTGCGGCGTCGCGGGAGAGAGATTAGAACAGAGAAAAGGGTTTCGTGGGAGGAAGAAAGACTAAAATTTTGGCTTTTTGCACGGAGCGAAAAACTCTAGCGTCGGTTAACAACCAAAAACCGACTCTACATATAAACGGTGCCCGTGTCGGGTTGTTTAATAATAATCAATCACACTCTCGGTCGACGAATTTGTCGACCGAAACGATCTATAGGGTCAGTTATTATGTAAAACTGACGCTACAAGTGCTAATACGAAGAAATCTGGCTGGTTTCGGTCGACGATTTGTTGACCGAAAAGGAGCAAGACTTCCTTCATACAAGCACCTCTAGGGTCGGTTTTTTCGTATAACCGACCCTAGAGGTGCTTATACATGTGTGAAAAACTAAACTGGATATTGTCGGTCGACAATATTGTCGACTGAGACCCTTATAGGGTCGGTTATTAGAAAAACCGACCCTAGAGGTGCTTCTAAGAAAGAAATCTGGCTTCATTCGGTCGACATATTCGTTGAACGAATGTTTGTCGGTCGACAAATTTGTCGACCGAAGATGCGTGAAAAACTAGATCGAAAATTCATGTCGGTCGACAAATTGTCGACCGGGTATCGTTCTAGAGTCGGTTATAAAGGAAAAACCGACCCTATAGGTGCTTATACACGTGAAATCTGACTCTAACTCGGTCGACAAATTCGTCGACCGAGGAGCTCTAAAGTGCTTCCACAACCCTAATAATGATGTTATGTGAAACTTTAATATATGGTGATGTCGTATGAAACCCTAATATGGGATAATGTTATGTGAAAACCTTATATGGAATGATGTTATGTGAAACCCTAACATGGAAATGTTATGTGAAACCTTAATATAGGGTGGTGTTGTGTAAAAACCCTAATATGGGATAATGTTATTTGAAATTTCAATATGGGATGCTGATATGTGAAACCTTAATTGATAAAGATGGGAAACTCTAACCCTAATGAGGGAATAGAGATGTTATTTTTGTATTGCATGATGTTGATATGAAATTGATATGGTTGATATGAAATTGAGATGATTGTGTAACAAATATCTTGAATACCTTAGTCAGATGACCTGAAGGTAATAGTTACCTGATAAGTGATAACCATGTTTAGTGATGAACTAAGGGTTTAAATACCCAGAATCATCAAATGTGATGATGGTGGTATTGAGGGATGTGAATTCCCAACAATGAGACAAAAGATTGAGATCCCAATGCTTTATAACGTTTTGAAAAATACTAAACTGTATTCAAAAATTCTGTCGGTCGACTATTTGTCGAACGAAAGAGCTCTAAAGTCATCCTCAGTCGACAATATTGTCGACCGATTTGTCTCGGTCGATAATATTTTCGACCGAAATTAACCCTGTTTCAATGTTTTAAATTAAGTATCAAGTGTGTGTGTATGAGATTAACCAAGTGATGCTTTGTCAAATTTAGCCATAATTTATTTTTCAATAATTTGAAATAACAATATTCTTATATAACATGTATATGTCCAAATGAAGCCATGGAAAACACTTTTATTCATAACAATTTAATGCCCATACACTTTATAAGATGAAACATGACATACTTGCTTTATAAAAAGATAAACATTACATCATTACAAAGATATCTCATAATCTCACTGGAAAGACCGAAGGATTACATCAATGTCTGGGTCATTTCCAAGAAAGGGCTCAGCTCCATAATATTTGACCAGTGTCTGCCACTCCAAGGCACCTGTCATGGTTAAGGCATAAGCCTCCAAGAAGGTGGGAACACGATCAAAGAGAAAGTGGGCAGCAATGTCTTGAAGTTGAATTGGGGAAAACTGAGTATGTGTGAGATCAGGAGATGGTGGAGGTGAAATTTGATAGTAGTTGTAGGAAGGATTGTAGGGATTTATCATTCCAGGATTAAGGGAATAAGGATATTCATCAGGTTGGTTAGGAGAGAGAGTTTGCATCCTTTGGTTTAAATAATTCATGGCATGGTGACTATAATCCAATTGCCTACTTAGGTGATATTGGGAGCCAACAATGTATGTCAAGGTATTTGTAATAGGATCATGGGGTAGGTTGGTAGGAGGAGGTGGTGGAGGTATGTCTTGGGTGGATGTCTCCCCTTCAGTCCTAGCCCTTTTGTGGCCAAAGTCAATTCCCATCTTTTCCACCGTATTTTTACTTATTTTTTGGGGTTTTCTATCCCATGTGTAACCTAAGTCATCCTCAATATTCTTCTTAAGAAAATGTTGAGTGATTTGGCATACATAGTCGGCATATGGTGGATTGCCAGAAAACTCAAACATATTCTTAATGATGATACGAATAAAGTTTATGGGAATACTTTTGAGAATGGCATAGATAAGGTACATACGAAAGGTGGGTACCTCAGATTTGTTTGCTCTAGGATGGATATTGGTGGCAACAATGAGATTTATGATCCTAGCTTCAGGTTTTAAATTTATTGCATAATAGGTACCCCTATCTTCATGACAAGTCGTATTGGATTGAAAGATGGCTGTTTTGACATCACTAAGGCTAATTGTAGTGTTATCTTGGGAGAGTTTGTTGAGTGGAGTTCCTCTAGTGAGATCAATAAAATTTTTATATTCTTCTATATCTATGTCAAGCATATCAAGAATACCCTCCTCAGTGAAATGGAATCCATACCCACCAACCATAGAGGAGAAGGAATCATGGTCAGGATGTTCGACTAAATTGGCATAGAATTCATTAACTACTTTGGAGGAGTAGGAAGGGAAGGAGGGATTTAAAAAATCAGTCAAATGTTGCACCTCGAAAAGTTCCTCCAAATCGATAATGCCTTGGAAGTTCATGACATCGACCGGCCGTCGTGGAAGAGGAGCTTTTGCCGATAGCCTGAGGTAGCGGTCGCCTGCAGCTGCGTCGATGAAAGGGACGTCGTTGATGAACGACAGCGTTGAAGGGGCTATCCTTCCTTTCCTACCTGCAACTTGCTTCTTTCCGTACGCAGATGATGAAGCCATTTCGTTGCTTTGAAATGGAGAAATAGCAAGCAAGAATTGGATGTAAAGAAGCTGAAGATTTTCACAAGAATACACTAGAGAGGAGCTAGAGAAGTGAGAATGTGAAGGTGTGAAGAAATGGATCGTTTTGGGTGCTATTTATAGCAAAACAGACCCCATTTCGGTCGACAATTTGTCGACCGACGCACCCAACGGTCGTTTTCTGGACCATTCTCCTGGTCGCCCAATGGTCGTATTTATGGCCGTTACGACGGTTGAAATTCTAGCCATTATGACGGTTGGTTTTTTTAGCTGTTACGACGGTTGATTTTCTAGCCGTTGTGACGGTTGGTTTTTCTAGACGTTATTCGGTCGACAAATTAGTCGACCGATATGATTCGTTCGACGATTCATCGACCGAGATTGAGCCAGAATTCATTCGCTTAAGTACCTATAGGGTCGGTTTTTAGGTTAAAACCGACCCTACATGTACTTATTCATGTGTGAAAAATACTAAACTGGATCCTAGTTTATCTCGGTCGACAATATTGTCGACCAAATGTGCTTCTAAAGTCGGTTATAAAGAAAATACCGACCCTAAAAGTTACTTATACACTTGAAAACTGACTCCTTATCGGTCGACAAATTTGTCGACCAAGAAATGCTCTAAGGTCAGTTATAAGTGCAAATCCGACGCTAGAGGTGCTTATACATGCGTGAACTATCTAGATCCAGAATAGATATCGGTCGACGAATTTGTCGACCAAGTATATCGGTCGAAATATTTGTCGACCGAGGAAGCTATAAGGTCGGTTTTAAGTGCAAATCCGACGCTAGATGTGCTTATACATGAGTGAACTATTTGGATCCAGAATAGACATCGGTCAAAAAATTTGTCGACCGAGTATATCGGTTGAAATATTAGTCGACCGAGAAAAGCTCTAAGGTCGGTTATCAGTGAAAATCTGACGCTAGATGTGCTTATACATGCGTGAACTATCTTGATCCAGAATAGATATCGGTCGACAAATTTGTCGATCGAGTATATCGGTCGAAATATTGGTCGACCGAGAAAAGCTCTAAGGTCGGTTATAAGTGTGAATCCGACGCTAGATGTGCTTATACATGCGTGAACTATCTTGATCCAGAATAAATATCGGTCGACAAATTTGTCGACCGAGGATGCCTTTAAGGTCAGTTTTGTAGAAATAACCGACCTTAGAGGTGCTGAACCGAGGAGGACTGTAAGGTCGGTTATAAAGAAAAAACCGACCCTATAGGTGCTTGTATACGTGAAATTCAGCTCGTTTTCGGTCGACAAATTTGTCGACCGAGGTGCCCTTTAGGGTCGGTTATAAGGTAAAATCGACGCTAGAGATCGAGGCGCGAAACCAAATTTTTTCTGCGGGAAAAATTGTCTATAAGGTCGCTTATTTTAGAAAAACCGACCCTATAGAGATGTACTACAAGGTCGGTTATTTTTAAAAAAAGTGACTCAAAAGGTCATAAGTGGTGCCCGTGATTTTTATAGACATATAAGGTCGGTTATTTGGAAAACCGACCCTATAGAGATACACTACAAGGTCGGTTATTTTAAGAAAAGTGACCCAAGAGGTCTTAAGTGGTGCCCGCATTTTTTATAAACATATAAGGTCGGTTATTTGGAAAACCGACCCTATAGAGTTACACTACAAGGTCGGTTTATTTAAAAAAACCGACCTAAGAGGTCTTAAGTGGTGCCCATGTTTTTTTTAGACATATAAAGTCGGTTATTTGGTAAAACCGACCCTACATGTAGTGACGTTATAACCCATTTCTGTACTAGTGTGCTTCTCCACCTCTACAACCCCCATTCAACTAACAGTACCCTCCACCTCCACCTCCACCTCACTCATACCAACAACCACCTCCACAATAGCATCCCCATCCACCACAACCATCAAAACCACACCTCAGCCATAATTCATTCTCCAAAACCCAAATCCCCCACACCCAAGACTACCACCACCTCAACAACCACTACCACCACTAAAAGCTTCTTCTTATGCCACCCATGAACATATGAAGGTGGTGATAGTTCTGAGAAGTGGTAGGACCTTGGAGCAGCCACGGGATACCTCTATTGATAGTGAAACTAGTGATGACAGAGTTGATACTATGATCAGAGATGGTGATACTGAGATTTAGGTTGAGGATACTATGATAGGCACCCAGGTTGATATTGTGATACAAAGAGATGATACTATGATTCCTATGATACCAGGTCATGATTCTGTTGATTTGAGCTGGTTGGGAGCACAAGTACCTCCATTCCCAGATGCACTTGAGGAACCATCCACTAATAAAAGGAAGAAGAAGCACACTGAGGACATCATGGAAACTTTTAAGCAGGTGAAGATCAATATTTTTTTGCTTGATGCAATCAAGTAAATCCCATTTTATGCCAAGTTTTTGAAAGATTTGTGTACATTCAAGAGGATAATGATATGAAGAACACCAATGAAGGTCAAGCTCACTGAGCAAGTGAGCTCAATTCTACAACACACTGTGCCAAGGAAAAGGAAAGATCCCAGAGCTCCCATCATCTCTGGCTATATTGGAGCACACCACATAGACCAAGCTCTTCTTGACTTGGGTTCTAGTGTAAATCTAATGTCGTATGATCTGTTTGCTGAACTGCAAATAGGATAACTAGGTCTGACTCACTGTACCTTGCAATTGGCCGATCAATCTATGAAAACACCTAGAGGGTGTGTTGATGATGTGTAGGCCAGACTTGATGATGAGACCTCCGCATTCTTCTCTGCCGATTTCATTGTTTTGGATATGGAAAAGTACTCAGGGGAAGTGCCTATTATCTTGGGGAGACCCTTTGTTACGACCCACCTCCTGATAACCCCCAATTAAGGGAGACCGAGAGGTCGAAGCCGCACCCATGACTTCCGGATCAAAGGTTCGGCAATTAACCAAGAATAATTATCAAATTTTAACATACTATACTAAAAAGCTGTAAGAAAATAAAATTTGCATACCTTTTGAAATTTTGGATTTATAAGTTCTATCCACTTAATGATTCTACGCTAACTAATCCTCCTTGTATTTTTCCTTCATGTATTTCACAATGTGACGATTTACTGTTTGTCCTTTTGGCTGGTACCTAAAATGCCGACAAACGAAACATCGGTTAGCCGAAGCTGGTATGTGGGGGAAACAATAAACATGCAACTGTGATAACCACGTAATCATTCAATTAATCATTTAACAATCAAGATTACATTTTGAATATAACATCCGCGATCCATGAGTACCCTATCCTCTGTACTATCCCTGTAGTGGACCTGGATCCTACCTTCCTTATGGTAGATCCCCATTAAACCCCTCATGGTCCCATCTATAGGTGAACCAGTTTCTAGGGTTGAGTCACATGGCACTACTCGTAAGTAGCCCACTCCTTAACTCATGGCAGGCTAATGAGCCCCATGGCACTATACGTAGGTAGCCCAATTTCTAACTCTCGGTAACCTAGACCTTGCTCTAGGATTACCCCCTTTTTAGCCTTTTCAAAGTAACAGAGGTGGACCCAGATCTAGCAAGTTATATATACTCATTTATAGTGATAATCATAGTCACTTTATATTTGCATGAAATAAATAGACATCCAACAGTTAATTCATGCATTGGAGGAAACGTCGATAAAATCCTCGGGAAACTATTCGGTATAGTCATAAGCGTAACCACATACCTGTTCAGAGCAACTTTATGTCCAAGCATTAATACAATCAGACAAGCAATCAACAATATCCTGAAAATAATGCATAACATCCAAGTGTCATTATTTTATTCAAAACATTCTCAGGATTGACTTGGATTCCACTTTATGATTTCTAAGCTGACTTTAGGGTTTTATCAGGGTTTTAGCCTTCATTATGCATTATCCACTTTTTAATGCTCTTTTAGTCCACAAACCCTACATTCAACATCATAAGCATAATTGAAAGTCAATTAAGTCTAATATATTATTTTTTTTGATAAAACTACCATCTTTGCCCTTTTAGGTCATGTGAAGATCATTAAGACCAATTATCATGTTCAGGTTTCTTTGAATAGACAACTTAACAAAGAATTATAGTTCGATCCTCCTAACATCTTTTAGGTTAGCAAACCCTAATTTATCATTAGTTTCACTATTATATACTAGGAAACCCTAATTTTGAAATTATCCGCATTAAAAGATCTTTTATCCTCAAATTGGATTTGTAACAACATAAATCTATCTTATTCATAGATTTATACCACTAAAACCATTAAAAGACATATCCTCCTATATTAGGGTTTCTAATACCATTAATGCATAAAGATCCTTTCTTTAGAAATAAATCATCCTTTTAAACCATAATAAGATCATTATGCTCATTTAACGCCAATTCATAGTTCATTAATCATCATTATCAATGATTCCTTCATTTTTCATGTCTAGATCAGATATTAGCTTAACATGAATGATCATATTCAATTAAGCATAGATTAAGGCAAATCTAGGTTTTTCCTTTTTATTAAACACATTAGAACATGTAATGCCTATTCTTTCAAAACAAGAAGCATATTTAGACTCTAATTATATTTTCTTTCGATTCCTCTCATTTTTTCGAGAAACTTTCATATATAACTTATTTTCATCTGATCATTATAGCAGTTTCTTTGATTTTTGCAAGTTAATCATCATTTGACTAATAGAAAGATGACACGTCAGCACTTACCTAATTTTCATTTTATTTTAGTTGGGCTGGCTTGGTTTGTTGTGAAATGACCTAGTTGCCCCACACTCAGTGTATTCAGCCTGGGGGGCATCCAGGTCATTTGATACAGACCACCTTCTTCCTCGCGATCCTGTGCTCATCCAAGCAAGCGTCGATGCCAGTCGAGCGAGGGAGAGCCGCGGTGCTTCCCTCCGCGCCCCTAAGAATGGGGAACCCTGATCGGGGTTCAAGAGCCTCCGTCGGACCTATTTCTTCCAGCAACAGCCATCCCCCACCTCTTCTGGCCTCTTCCTCGTGACAGGCAACCACCTCGCTGGCTCCTGCACATCCGCGGTCGCCGCTGCTGCGGCAGGCATTCTGCCCGCATCCAAACTGGGCGCCCCAGGCCGGTGAGAGGTCTAAAACCCCTCCGCGCTTCCTTTCTGGAGTTGGCAGGCAGCAGGTCTAAGAGACATCTCCACCTCCTGTATCTTTCTTCCTCCTTGTCCCCCACCTGCTGTGCGTCCACGACCGTCCTGTGGTGGCAGTTGCGACGTGCTGCCATGGCCACAGGTTGAGCCTCGACTCCTCTCATGAAGGAAACCTCCTTTGAAGCACCACGTTCTTCAGCACCCGTCTCCCTCCTCCATGTCCTTCAACCGTAAGCCAAGCAATACCCGACCTCCGTGCAGAGCCAGGCCACACCAATGCTGCGGCTTCCCTGGTGATTGTCGGCTGCGTGCGTGAAGTCAAGTTCATATACGACATGATGGTACGTGCAGCATGACCTCTGCCGCCAAGGTTGTCGTTCGATCTCATATTGACAAACCTTTGAGGACTCCATGGTTCGTAGTGGACAAGGGTTGAGTTTTTCTGCCAAGGCAGTTCTTCTCTGATGCTTATATAGGCGCTTGCCCAACCTTTTAGGGTTTTGAGAGGACAGTTAAGAGGGAAATAAAAACAAAAGTGGCCGGCAGTCCTGAGGGTAGATTTCCATATGTGGTTGCCAAGAAAATAAAAGGCAAGGACTTAAATTATATTCCTTCTCCCTACCTAATAAAATTGTATTAGGTTTAATGGAATTTGTGCCCTTTTCTCACAAGCCTACGTGACATATAAAAGAAACATCCTCTTTCCTCTTATTCCAAACTCTTCCTTTACGTACAAGCAACATGTGAAGAGGCAAGGCACATCATGACTCTCCATTTCCAATTATCCTCTCATTTTCTTATTATTATCAATTCATTTCTTAATAAAGAAATACTTAATTTATTTTCTCGTTGCATTATCATTGCACTTTAGACTCATTGGGACCCAAGGAACCCAAGAAGCATGAAATCCATCTTTGAATTACATCCCTTTGCCTTCTATAGGTTTCTATCTCATTCTTTCCTTGAAACTCAATTATTCATTCACTAATTGAATTTTTCTTATTATTTGGGCCCAATAGCCAATAAAGCCCACTAAGCAACCAATCGAGGCTATTGTGAAGGGAATCCATTTATTCAAAACAAATCATATCATTAATTGTTCAATTATCTTTAATATGAGAAATTACATCTATCACTATTTGAACCCAAAAATTGGGGTTATAACATCCTTCCCCTCTTATAGGAATTTTGTCCTCAAAATTCTATCAAGCAAACAAACAATTTAGGATAAGACCTTTCCATGTCCATCATTGGCCCCTATGTGGCTTTACCGTACTCATGACGCATCCAAAGAACCTTTATCATCACATATTATTTTCTCTGAGTTCTTTCATCCTGGCGTCTATAAACTACACAGGCGACTCAGGCCATTTCAACCTCCCTTGGGGCTCACTAGGTTCATTGCTCAGCACATGGTCGGGGTACCTCACATAGTGCTCTAAATTGTACACATGGAAAACATCCCACATTACTTTATCCTGAGGGGTAGGGTCAAAACCTAACCATCTCCACCCATCCATCTCTAAAGGAACCATGTATTGGGGACTCAACTTTCTCAGCTGCAGCTCAGAGGGGTCGGATTCTCACATTATATTCTCCCACAGTGCACTGCATGTTAGTCTACCTTGCATCTGCTCACGACTCTTGTCGTCTATAGGCTCCTTTCATCTATTGCATGATTAAAGCGACTTCCGTCTTCATACACTGTGGTCCTTTCACCAACATCACCTTACTGAAGTGGTGACCGACACAACCTCCCTTACAGAGCTTCCTAGAATCCCGATACTGGCTATGGTGGTCATCATCACATTTTTCATAGGACAGGAACTATCTCTAACTATCACCCTGAACGAGCACATATGCCCTCATCAGACACTTCAGTCTGGATCATATTAACCATTAGTTAGGGGTGACAAACTGTACTAACATCGAGTTCTTCATATACCTACTTCCACCTTTCGGAAGGGAACCTTTAGGTCAAACTCAAAAACCTTTGAACTCACTTCATAGTTGAACCATCTCTCTCATGGGTAGTTCAACCAGATCTGTCCCTTGACAGAACTCTTTCTTTCTCATGTCATCTAGGTAAGGCGAACTACCATGACCCACATTGCATCTCGACCTTCCTTGATCCAGGGGAGACTTACAACATCCATTGTGATGAACTCCCTTTCTCTTTTGGGGACTTTTTATCCTTTATAACAATGCACTGGGGTGCTGGTATTCGTCCTTTACCATTGACTTGCATGGCCATATACCACCTACAACTTTATCTTAGGTATTTAAAGTACCACTATCACTTATTATCTTGGTAGTACCACGGTATATCTTAAATCATAATCTCCTATATTGTCATGATTCCTTAAGATAGATTCCTCAGAAACCCTAATTAAACCGCTCTAGTTGGGGTTTCATCACCTTCTTTTCCAAAGAAGTACACTTGAGGTTCTACCACCATCTTTTCATCGTATCAAAGACTAGACTGACTAACCAAACAACTCTTAACCTTTCAACGTATCTTGTTACATCTGAGTGTCATCCACACACCTCTCCTTTCCAAACTTAGGGTTAGCCACACAATCCCTTCTAGCTTTTAGTCAAACAAGTCAGATTTATCTCAACCAGAGCATTCAATACCACTTCACATCCTTAGGTATTAGGTAACATTGAAGACATACACTTCCATGTGTTTCACTTATCATCTCACCTCAAACTCTATGTCTATCTTTATTAAGAACACTCTCTGATTTCATCATCATGGTGATCAACTCAACCTGGTAAAACTTGTAAGTTCTTTATATCTCATGATAAAAACATCCTCATAAGGTGACTACCTCATTTCTCTTAGTGTTTGCAAACATCCATGTATCATTCAATTTAGGTTATCTTCTCTATCCCCATTTCTCGTGGCAACGTTCCAACCTACATCATCTCTCGTCCTGGATGTATGGCATGCGTAATGTCCTATCTCTCACCCCCATAACAAGAGGAAATAAGGATTTGGCTGCAGTCCAAACACAGAGTTCTTCCTGTTCCAAGAGTAGAGATGGTACATCCCACCTTGCCAATACACCTCTACATCTAAGTCGCAACATGCCACATATGTCTCTACGTCACAAACATCATGATATCAAACTAGCCTGGAACCTACTGAGGTTTATATCCCTGGGTCATCTCCTCTAGGTCTATAGGGTACCGACTCTTTTGGGGGTCATCCCTCTTCCCTCATGCATCAAGGGAGTTCCCTACTCATCTGCCCTTTGGGTCCCATGAGTTCATGAAGGTGATCAATCTCCTAACCCATGGCCCTCAGACAATGATTGCTGTTACCTCCCGACCCTATGGTCATGTGCAACTAGGGAATTAGGCAACTCCTACTTTAATCGGTCTTATCCCTACCTGACCCTAGGAGAGACTTAGGATCCTCCATAATAGTACATGTTCACTTAGAACCTTATCCAAGTCTTCATCATCTCTCTTCCTGCATTTATGGGCTGACTTTCATCCTTTCATAGGGATCATGGCAACCTGCCTACCTTGGTCAAGCCCCATACCAGTTACCCCCATGGTAACACATTCATATGCAATTAGAGATGGATATCAAAGGGTCTACAAGTTCATTCTCATACCATGTACTTTTGTCTTAGCTTCTCAAAATCCTATGAGACCTCTTTTAGGTTTTCACAAAAAATGGTGTACACCCTTCAAAAGGGTCCCTCTCCCAGGATGGGAGGAAACTACAACTCTTGACCTCTAGGTCACAAACATCCTTAGGTATAGGGTTTACATCCACATGAGCCTACTTGACCCTAGCAAGATATGAAGGCACAAGCAGATCACCTACTGAACCATGCTAGGTCATACTTGTCCTCTGTCCTCAATGTTGAATCACGATCATACCTTCCTTTATCATCAACCTAGCTGTGAGGGGTTCATCAAACATACCTTTAACCTTAAGGGACTTCCCCCTTTCCTCTATATATGAGGAGTACCATGCTCGAAACTATAACAACTTAATCCTCGTCATGAGCATTAGGTACACTACTTCCCCTCTTAGGCCTAGGAACCCTAGGTTCACTTTTAGGTGTCCAACTGCATGCTCTATCTCTTAACCATGAATCAAGCTTGCAAAAGGCATAACGTGCACTTCCTGTCATCCTTCAACTCGAGCAACACTTAGAGTTGGATCTTCCTCAAGGACAAACCATAAGGTACAAGGCCTCATAACCTGTTACCAATCCATTTCAAGGTATACAGAACATCTTCTTCCTTTCTCAGAAGGTAAACACTTATACCATAGGCACATAGGTGCCAGAAACCTCATCCTTCCTCTAGGTTTTGGTCCTCCCATGGCAACCAAGACATCAAAAACCTCTAGGGATCATGCGTGTGGTGACAACTATCATCCATTTAGGTCGCATCATCCTCAACTCCCGACTTCTCTTCATATCTCGGAGTCTAGGATTCCAACCTTCTTGCTGGGTTTCCTGCTCTCTCTCCAGAGCTAACCCTAACCTCACCATTAGAGGTCCTATCTTCATGAAGGGTCAACCTCCAAGGCATGAAATCTAGGATCAACTTATGTTCGTTCAAGGTCATCCACGCTTATTTCATAAGCCATCCTTCGTACCCTCATGGTCAGGGTTTCAACCCACTCACACAACTAACGTACTCTGGGTGCATACTATGCCTATTCGCATAAGCCCATAGGGTCTCTACAGGTCCTTCACTAACAACATCATTGAAGGAGCTATCCTTTACCCTAACATGCATGACCCTTCCCAAGGTTGGGTTGCTAAAGGTTCTAGGTCACCCATGGATCATATGGCATCCCAAAAGCATGTCCCTTCAAACACCTGGTCCAACTCATCTCTCCCTAACCATCACTTAGGGTTAGGGTTAGCATCATCCTCATAGGATGTGTCAGGTCTCTACTAGCAATGGAGATCTATATCTCCAAGATTGACTTATCCTCCTGACAAGAAGGTCTAGCCTCAGGTCTCTTCTGAGGACATGACAACTTATGTCATACGACCTAAGCATGTATCTATTATTTAATTTGCGCTTAAACTATTAAGCTTATGTCCATGACATCTTATTTACATGCCTTTCATTAATTTGATGGAGGATTCCTTAAACCTTATTAACCTTACCCATACCTCAAGAGGGTGAGGAGAAGAAAGAAAACCCTAATCCTTTAGGTCCTTATCCGAATTTTGTGATGAGAAGGGATGAATAAGATGAGAAGTCATAAAGGTATCTTATTTCGATTCATACCCTAAGACTTTGGCTAGGCAGTCACACAGATCTGGGAGTCCTCGTATTCCGACTAGCGGTGCAGAGGAAAATATTGCCAGCCCCCAGTCGTGATCCTTTTCTAGACACCTCCGTCTTTCAGATAATTCTCTAATAACTCCCTTGGGTTTTATGGAGTTTGTAAAATTTAATAATTATTAATGGTTAATTGAGGAACCCAGGCTCTGATACCAAATGTTACGACCCCACCTCCTGATAACCCCCAATTAAGGGAGACCGAGAGGTCGAAGCTGCACCCATGACTTCCGGATCAAAGGTTCGGCAATTAACTAAGAATAATTATCAAATTTTAACATACTATACTGAAAAGCTGTAAGAAAATAAACTTTGCATACCTTTTGAAATTTTGGATTTCTAACTTCTATCCACTTAATGATTCTACGCTAACTAATCCTCCTTGTATTTTTCCTTCATGTATTTCACAATGTGACGATTTACTGTTTGTCCTTTTGGCTGGTACCTAAAATGCCGACAAATGAAACATCGGTCAGCCGAAGCTGGTATGTGGGGGAAACAATAAACATGCAACTGTGATAACCACGTAATCATTCAATTAATCATTTAACAATCAAGATTACATTTTGAATATAACATCCGCGA
Source organism: Alisma plantago-aquatica (assembly GCA_963693085.1). NCBI lineage: Eukaryota > Viridiplantae > Streptophyta > Magnoliopsida > Alismatales > Alismataceae > Alisma > Alisma plantago-aquatica. Next base: position 1,490,953,231 of record OY856412.1, read on the forward strand.
TCCATGAGTACCCTATCCTCTGTACTATCCCTGTAGTGGACCTGGATCCTACCTTCCTTATGGTAGATCCCCATTAAACCCCTCATGGTCCCATCTATAGGTGAACCGGTTTCTAGGGTTGAGTCACATGGCACTACTCGTAAGTAGCCCACTCCTTAACTCATGGCAGGCTAATGAGCCCCATGGCACTACAAGTAGGTAGCCCAGTTTCTAACTCTCGGTAACCTAGACCTTGCTCTAGGATTACCCCCTTTTTAGCCTTTTCAAAGTAACAAAGGTGGACCCAGATCTAGCCAGTTATATATACTCATTTATAGTGATAATCATAGTCACTTTATATTTGCATGAAATAAATAGACATCCAACAGTTAATTCATGCATTGGAGGAAACGTCGATAAAATCCTCGGGAAACTATTCGGTATAGTCATAAGCATAACCACATACCTGTTCAGAGCAACTTTATGTCCAAGCATTAATACAATCAGACAAGCAATCAACAATATCTTGAAAATAATGCATAACATCCAAGTGTCATTATTTTATTCAAAACATTCTCAGGATTGACTTGGATTCCACTTTATGATTTCTAGGCTGACTTTAGGGTTTTATCAGGGTTTTAGCCTTCATTATGCATTATCCACTTTTTAATGCTCTTTTAGTCCACAAACCCTACATTCAACATCATAAGCATAATTGAAAGTCAATTAAGTCTAATATTTTTTTTTTGATAAAACTACCATCTTTGCCCTTTTAGGTCATGTGAAGATCATTAAGACTAATTATCATGTTCAGGTTTCTTTGAATAGACAACTTAACAAAGAATTATAGTTCGATCCTCCTAACATCTTTTAGGTTAGCAAACCCTAATTTATCATTAGTTTCACTATTATATACTAGGAAACCTTAATTTCCAAATTATCCGCATTAAAAGATCTTTTATCCTCAAATTGGATTTGTAACAACATAAATCTATCTTATTCATAGATTTATACCACTAAAACCATTAAAAGACATATCCTCCTATATTAGGGTTTCTAATACCATTAATGCATAAAGATCCTTTCTTTAGAAATAAATCATCCTTTTAAACCATAATAAGATCATTATGCTCATTTAACGCCAATTCATAGTTCATTAATCATCATTATCAATGATTCCTTCATTTTTCATGTCTAGATCAGATATTAGCTTAACATGAACGATCATATTCAATTAAGCATAGATTAAGGCAAATCTAGGTTTTTCCTTTTTATTAAACACATTAGAACATGTAATGCCTATTCTTTCAAAACAAGAAGCATATTTAGACTCTAATTATATTTTCTTTCGATTCCTCTCATTTTCCCGAGAAACTTTCATATATAACTTATTTTCATCTGATCATTATAGAAGTTTCTATGATTTTTGCAAGTTAATCATCATTTGACCAATAGAAAGATGACACGTCAGCACTTACCTAATTTTCATTTTCTTTTAGTTGGGCTGGCTTGGTTTGTTGCGAAATGACCTAGTTGCCCCACACTCAGCGTATTCAGCCTGGGGGCATCCAGGTCATTTGATACAGACCACCTTCTTCCTCGCGATCTTGCGCTCATCCAAGCAAGCGTCGATGCCAGTCGAGCGAGGGAGAGCTGCGGCGCTTCCCTCCGCACCCCTAAGCACGGGGAACCCTGATCGGGGTTCAAGAGCCTCCGTCGGACCTATTTCTTCCAGCAACAACCATCCCCCACCTCTTCTGGCCTCTTCCTCGTGACAGGCAACCACCTTGCTGGCTCCTGCACGTCCGCGGTCGCCGCTGCTGTGGCAGGCATTCTGCCCGCATCCAAACTGGGTGCCCCAGGCTGGTGAGAGGTCTGAAAGCCATCCGCGCTTCCTTTCTGGAGTTCGTAGGCTGCAGGTCTAAGAGACATCTCCACCTCCTGTATCTTCCTTCCTCCTTGTCCCCCACCTGCTGTGCGTCCACGGCCGTCCTGTGGTGGCAGTTGCGACGTGCTGCCATGGCCACAGGTTGAGCCTCAACTCCTCTCATGAAGGAAACCTCCTTCGAAGCACCACGTTCTTCAGCACCCGTCTCCCTCCTCCATGTCCTTCAACCGTAAGCCAAGCAATACCCGACCTCCGTGCAGAGCCAGGCCATGCCAATGCTGCGGCTTCCCTGGTGATTGTCGACTGCGTGCGTGAAGTCAAGTTCATATATGACATGATGGTACGTGCAACATGACCTCTGCCGCCAAGGTTGTCGTTCGATCTCATATTGACAAACCTTTGAGGACTCCATGGTTCGTAGTGGACAAGGGTTGAGTTTTTCTGCCAAGGCGGTTCTTCTCTGATGCTTATATAGGCGCTTGCCCAACCTTTTAGGGTTTTGAGAGGACAGTTAAGAGGGAAATAAAAACAAAAGTGGGCAGTAGTCCTGAGGGTAGATTTCCATATGTGGTTGCCAAGAAAATAAAAGGCAAGGACTTAAATTATATTCCTTCTCCCTACCTAATAAAATTGTATTAGGTTTAATGGAATTTTTGCCCTTTTTTCACAAGCCTTCGTGACATATAAAAGAAACATCCTCTTTCCTCTTATTCCAAACTCTTCCTTTACGTACAAGCAACATGTGAAGAGGCAAGGCACATCATGACTCTCTATTTCCAATTATCCTCTCATTTTCTTATTGTTATCAATTCATTTCTTAATAAAGAAATACTTAATTTATTTTCTCGTTGCATTATCATTGCACTTTAGACTCCTTGGGACCCAAGGAACCCAAGAAGCATGAAATCCATCTTTGAATTACATCCCTTTGCCTTCTAGAGGTTTCTATCTCATTCTTTCCTTGAAACTCAATTATTCATTCACTAATTGAATTTTTCTTATTATTTGGGCCCAATAGCCAATAAAGCCCACTAAGCAACCAATCGAGGCTATTGTGAAGGGAATCCATTTATTCAAAACAAATCATATCATTAATTGTTCAATTATCTTCAATATGAGAAATTACATCTATCACTATTTGAACCCAAAAATTGGGGTTATAATACCCTTCTTGGATACAACCGATGTAGTGATCCATGTGAGGACTGGATCCATGTATGTGACCTTCATGGACATGAAGATTCAGTTAAACATTTTCAATTCTTCTGCTAAGGCCGATGTGATAGGTGATACAAAGGAAGATTATTATCTTATTGAGTGTCTTGATGAGATTGTAGAAGAATGCCTACCTGCATGGATTCAAACTACCATTCAAGGTAGAGGTCTAGAGTCTATTGTGGAATTCCCCGATGATGATGATGATGAGGATGAGGAAGATGAGCTGGCCTTAGTGGCTGCAAGTGAGGACCTCCCTTCCATTTCTAAACAGTTGAGAATTCCCTTGAAGAACCTCCAGTTCTTTGAGCTCAAGTCTCTTCCCGAAGGGATGAAGAATGCTTTCCTAGGCTCAAATGACACCCTCCTCGTGATCATTTCCTCTATCCTTTCTCCAGAATAAGAAGATGCCTTGATGTCAATTTTGAAGAAAAACATTCAGGCTATTTGATAGTCCATTGCTGACTCGAGGGGTATTGACCCCTCCATTTGTGTCCATAGAATCTACCTTGAGGATGATGCTAGACCAACCCGTCAAATGAAAACACAGTTGAATCCAAAATTGAAAGAAGTTGTAACGTAAGAGGTTGTGAAGCTACTAGATGCTGGAATTATATATCCCATTTCTGATAGCCCATGGGTGAGTCCCATCTAGGTTGTACCCAAGAAGGGTGGGATCACAGTAGCTGAGAATGAGGATGGGGAGTTGATGCCCGTAAGAGAGCAAAAACCCAAGTGGAGGATGTGCATGGACTACAGAAAGTTGAATGAGAAGACCAAGAAAGACCATTACCCTCTCCCATTCCTCGATCAGATCTTGGAAAGATTAGTAGGATAGAGTTTCTACTATTTTCTTGATGGGTACTCCGATTACTTCTAGATACATGTTCATCTTGTGAATCAAGAGAAGACAACATTCACTTGTCCCAATGGTACTTTTTCTCTTAGGAGAATCCCATTTGGGATGTGCAATGCTCCTTCCATATTTCAAAGATGTGTGACATCCATCTTTGCTGATATGCTTGATTCGTTGCTTGAAGTCCTAATTGATGATTTTTTAGTATTTGGTAAGACATTTGATGAATGCTTAGTCCGCCTAGAAGCCGGGCTTGAAAGGTGTGTCAAGGTTCATTTGGTTCTATCTTGAGAGAAGAGTCACTTCATGGTTCCCGAAGGCATTGTTCTGGGTCATCGAGTTTCTAAGGCTGACATTGAAGTTGATAAGGACAAAGTGGGCCTAATTTCCACTCTGTATTCCTTCCACCATGTACATGTCTGATCTTTCTTGGGACATGCAAGTTTCTATCGCCAATTCATCAAAGACTTTAGTAAAATTTCGAGGCCGCTTCGCCACTTGCTTGAAAAGGATGTGTAATTCAACTTTGATGACAAGTGTGTTGAAGCCTTCAATCACTTGAAGCATAAGCTTGTCTCTGCTCCTATTATGTAGCCCCCATATTTCTCCTTACCATTTGAAATCATGACATATGCATCGGATATGGCAGTGGGGGCTGTGCTGGGCCAAAGGATTGACCGCGTTCCACATGCCATCTATTATACTAGTAAAACCCTTGATGAAGCCCAAAGGAACTACACCACCAAAAAAAAGGAGTTGCTGGCTATGATTTTTTCTCTTGACAAGTATCATTCTTATCTCTTACAGAACAAGGTGGTGGTATACATGGATCATGCAACATTGAAATATCTCATGGCAAAGAAAGACTCTAAGCCAAGGTTGATCCACTGAATTTTATTGCTTCAAGAATTTGATTTGAAGATTGTTGACAAGAAGGGATTCAAAAATTCTGTAGCCGACCATCTCTCCCGCATTGTGGCACCTTATGATGAAATGAAATGAATTGAATCAAGGAAAAATGCCAGATGAGCAACTTTTCTTACTTTCATCCACCCAGAGACCACGGTACAAGCACATAACTAACTTCTTAGCTAGTGGGAGGATCTAAGTACTTGGATAAGGGAAGAGAACACGATGTTATTTGCTATGGTGAAGAACTATGCTTGGGATGACCCACATATATTCAAATATTGTCTCGACCAATTCATTGGAAGGTGTCTTCTGGAAACCGAGCATCAAGAAATCCTATCCATGTGCCACTCTAGCGTGCGTGGAGGTCATTTCGGCAGAAAATGCAGAGCCACCAAAATCCTTCAAAACGGATTCTATTGGCCAACTTTGTTCAAAGATGCTAATGAATATTGCAAATGTTGTTTGAGGTGCCAAAAGGTGGGCACTATCTCCAAGAGGGACATGATGCCTCTATCACCCATTCTTATGGTTGAGGTGTTTGATGTTTGGGGAATTGATTTCATGGGTATGTTTCCTCCCTCCTTCGAATATGTGTACATCTTGGTGGCCATTGATTATGTATCAAAGTGGATCGAAGTGATTACCACAAGAATGAATGACCATAAAGTGGTTTGTGATTTTGTAAAGTCGAACATCTTCAGCCGATTTGGTGTACCGCGAGCAACGATTAGTGATGGAGAAAGCCATTTCATACATAGGACCTTTGAAGGGATACTAAAAAGGCATGGAGTGACTCATCACATTGCTACTCCTTACCACCCTCAAACGAGTGGTCAAGTTGAGTTAGTTCATCGGGAGGCAAAGCTCATTCTTGAGAAGACGCTAAGGTCGGACTGCAAGGATTGGTCTTTACATCTCAATGAAGCATTGTGGACATATAGGACTACTTTCAAAGCCCGATTGGTACCACACCATTCAAACTCATGTATGTTAAAAGCTGCCATCTACCCATGAAAATGCAACACAAGGCACTATGGGCATTGAAGGCCATGGACATGGATGAAGACACTGCCAGATTGAAAAGAAAGTTGCAGCCGCATGAGCTAGAGGAAATGATACATGAGGCATATGAGTTGTCTAAAAATCACAAGTGAAGGACCAAGTTCTTACATGATAAGCTGATCAAGAAAAATGACTTTGAGCCCATAATGGGTATGGTTTTACAACTCTAGGATGAAGTTCTTTCCTAGAAAGATTTGATATAGATGGGAAGGGCCTTGTCTAATAAAAAATGTATATCCATAAGGGGATTTTGTGATATGTGAAAAGGACGGAGCAAGAGAGTTCACCATCAATGGGAAAATATTGAAAGCATTTGTTGAAGTAGGTCTAGATAAAGCCAACCAAAGTTTTGACATTGTAATGCTGGTGGAACACCCACTTAATGAAGAGATGTGCTTAAATGCACATGAGAGAGATATCTACTACTAAAAGTTCCACAAGGATGATTGAGTCTAGAATCAATAAACCCAGCTGAAGGCATAAAATTTAGCACTAGTGGGAGGCAACCCACCTAGGTTTGGGAACTTTTGCACCCAACCTTCACTTTTTGATACTTTTTCTTTGTTTTACATAGTTGTATGAATACACACATACACTTGTGCTTGATAGTTTTTGTTTAAGTTTTGATGAGATGCACGTGATAGGTTGAAGAGAGAGTGAACAAGAGGGCAAGACAAGGCTTTTGAGGTTATAATGTGGCAAAGTATCAAAGTAGTGCAAAAATATCAAAGTTCTTGAAATTGCATTGACAAAGTACAAAGGAAAGCCCCACCACGGCCGTAGTGATCCTAAACGGCCGTGGTGGAATTAATTGAAAATGTCATAGTAATATGGGAAGTTTTGTGAAGGAATGTCCACAACCGTGGCACTCAATATGGTCGTGGCACACATAGGACAACACGACTGTGGCCACTGCCACGGGCGTGCTGATGCGATGGAAACACATTTTTGGAGCCCACCACGGCCGTGGTGATTTAATTGTAAAAGTTTAAGAAAGTTACAGTGAGGGAGGAAATTTTGTGCATGAATGGCCACGATCATGGTGACCGCAACGGTCGAGGTGAGAGGACACCACGACCGTGGTGAGGGTCGAACTGTAGACATCTCTACCAACCACCACAACTGTGGCACCCACCACGGTTGTTTCACCTAACCCCCACCATGACCATGGTAGGGCCCCACCCCACCAAATATTTCACTTAAACTACCCAAATCCACTATGACCCCCTCCCATTCTAATCTTATCACATGCACACCCGTCACCCATGGTGACCAATGATGGTCCCATCTCCTCCAATCTTGATCCTCTAGCCCTCATCCTTCACCCAATCGACCTCCAATCACCTCCTACACCTCTTCCACTCTCCCTCTCCCATTATCACCCCACGTCCTCCATCAATCCACCCAAAATCTCCATTTTCATCCTCCACACCATCTACAACCATTCCACCCAAAAACCCACGAAGATCTACCAAATGTCACCTAAAACCATTAGATAATACATCCTCCACCATCACAACAACCATTCTAACCTATTTCACCCATCCCTCAACCTCCATATCATTCTCTCTTTAAAAATTCGAAAATCTCAACCCTCATACAACCACCACCTCCACATAATGAAGGGGACATGGAAGTCTATGAAGAAGGGGGCTCAAAAGAGCCTTGAGGTGATCACTGGAGGCAACACACCAAGAGGGCTCTTCTCAAGTCTCCATACCTTCCCACACTCCATCACCATCGAATTCCATTTCCCAATTTCTCCATTATTCGACATCCGTGAGTGCCTCCTGCACCGGTCATAGACAACCATCACATCACCAACGAGACCTATCTGGAGGAGGAGGAGGCATCCAAGGAGAACTTCAATGCCATTATTGATGAGGTGGAACCAGAGGTCACTACTCGCCAAAAGCAAAATAGGGCAACAACCCCATCTTCATCGAGGGTCCCTCCACGGCCTACGCCAGCTCGCCACTCCACCTCTTCACTAGGGGAGAGACCACAACAAAAGCCACATGTGAGGCGATAGTTGATCATTGAAGAAGATGAAGCACAATAGCGATACCCTGAGCAATGTATACTTCTCAATCTTGATACAAGCTCGGGGTCAAGATCATATTGGGTCGATGAAGAATAAGATGATACTGATAAGGAGGAGCTAGATTCTGAGCCGGAAGACACATCAACCTACCTAGAGGTTGATAGGTTGAAAGGGTTTGGAAAATCTCGTGATGGGACTTCTTGTGGTAGGGGTCAAAGAAAAATGCAAATCACACCCATCTACCCTGAATACACGACTAGGAGAGTCATCTCTACAAGGTATGGGTGCAAGAAAGTGATTGATGACATGGGCATTAAAGTAGAAGTGGAGAACAAGCTGAAGAGAACCAATTTATGGAAGGTACTTTTCATGACACAAACCACATACGTGGAGTTGACTTGACAATTTTTCACCACACTTGAAAAGGTCAAAGTAAAAGGTGAAGAAGCTATCAAATTTGGAATGTTCAATAAAATCCACACGCTTACTGCTTCAAAATTGAACAACATCTTTTCCAAGGATCCTGAAGAAGCCAACAAGATGAATGATGGCTTAATTGAGAAAGAGGTTGACCTAGACTATGGTAAATTCTAGTACAGTTTGACTGGGACTCCATGATACACATATGGCAAGTCAAATACTATGTTAATTAATGATCCCTTAGTCATATATGTGCAGAAAGTCCTCACTGACATGATTGTGGGGAGGTATGACAACCATGGTAGCATTTTGTAGAAGGACCTCTTTGTTTTGAATGGAATAAATAAGAGGTTACACCTTAACCTAGGGTCTCTCTTGATAGATCACATGAGGACAGTTCCTTTCAAATGAAAAACTCCATTTGTTATGGGAGGAATTGTGATCTCAATCGCTCTAGCCCTAGGATATAATGTAATCAGACTCAAAGAGACCGAGGGGGCTCAATTTGTTGATTTGAAGTACCTCATTCGCTCTCAAATGATCATGAGAAAAAACAAGATGTTGATATATAATGTGAAATCCATAGCAATGTCAGAAATTCTTGAGTTGCCCTATCATACTACCCCACTCCTCTCCGCTTTGGGGGTCCCTAACTTACTACACAAAAAGCTTATGCAATGGGAGAAAAATAACTCCTGGGAGAACTATAACCCCACTACTGCACATGAATAAGTGGGGGAATCAAATGCACAACAACAAGAGGGAGAAGAAGAAGAGAAGAGAAGACAAGCTCGAAGGGTGAGAAGAAGGGATGAGGCAACATCCCAGCTGTAGGATCCTTCAATAAATGCTTATGACATGTCATCCATCCATGCACAAATAGAAGGTATTCAAAAGACATAATAAGAAATGCAGCTCACCCAGCAATACATGTGGCATAACAAAAAATAGATGCATTAACAAGTCAACCACTTGTATCATGACCACCATGCTCAGGCATAGAGAAACCCCGAATGAGGTGAAGACTTCTGGGGTGGTATTTTGGAATATCAAGAGATTTACCCTCCCACTCAGGATCCTTATTGGGGCCACTACTACCATTTACCTCCAGCCCGTCCAGGTCCTCCACCTCCTTAAGCAAGCTCAAATCCATACCATCCAGACCAGCCACAGTAGGGAGACCTACCCTTTGATCAGCCGAACAAGTCATGACTCTTACCCTACTGTACCTAAGCTTTAGTTTCATGCTGAGGACAACATGATTCAAAAGTTTGGGGTGGTAGGGTAGTATTTACCACCCTCTCTCTCATTTTGTTTATGCCTATTCCTCCTAATTTTGGATTGATTGAATTTACATTTTCTAGTGTAGATTTCTTTCTGTTAGCATTCGAGCATACATGTAGTTTAATTTCATGCATTTTTGCATAATTTTTCAACATTTTTGTTCTTTTTGCTCTTCCATGTCATGCATTGCATTTTCATGTAGTTTTTGCTAATTTTTGTTTGTTTTTAACTATATTTTCTATTTTATGTTTTCAATTTCCCTAAATGTAGGTTTAGATGTAATTGGATGAAAATTGGCACAATTTTGGCTAAATTTTTCCTAAACTTTACTATTCTTTCTCAAAAGTATGTTTCAATTGAATCTCTATTTGTGGTTATGCAAATGGTTAAATCTTGGATAATGTAACTTGCTTCTGATGTTTGTGTCTAGAATGAGTCATATGTAGGAATTTTGCATGTGCTCCAAGCCTCTTGAAATAATTTCCTATTTTGAATAAAAGGGTGATTCTTGCAAGTCTTGAACTCTTGAGGTTTATTTGTTCTATATGAAAAGGATGGAATATACCATATTGTTCATTTTATGGATGACTTGTTTGAGTGGTGAATGTTACATGGACTAAATTGGTTGAGTGAGATTATACATGAATTTCCACTACTTATGACCCCTCTTTGACCGAATAATTCTTCCACCATCTTCTTACCTCTCTGCCTCATGAAAGGATACCAAAGTGCACATATCAGCCTTATCCACCCCCAAAAGTTTGGGTGACCATACCGTTACCTCCCCACTTCACTCTTATCATCATATGCCTTCCCTACACCAAGGTCAAAGAAAAGAAAAAGAAAAAAAAGCAAAAAGAAAATAAAGGGTGCTCCTGTTTAAGAGCATTCAAACAAAGAAAAGATGAGTGTAATAGCACTCCACTCCCTTTCATAACCATTTCTTCTATTTGTATGCCTAGTAGGTATAGGGTAAATAAACTCTAGCCCTCATCCCCCCACACAAGCCAAGTGGGTCATGAGAAGTGAAATGAAGTGTATCAGGTAGTTCTAGTAAGTGAACAATAATCCTAACCTTTTAAATGTATTTCATGCATGATACGGTTTAACCAGAGCATTATGAAAATTGCATTAGTTGCATATGTGAATGGTGACCCATATTAGAAGTTATTATGCTCTATGATTGATTCACACTTGAAAAGAATGAAAATGAGTAGAGAGTAAGGGATTGCATGCTAAATTCATCATGTGAACTCATTTTAGCCAACAAACATCACAATGATTACATTATCTTTGCTCCTTGATTGAATTGAAAGAGACATTGAGTTGGAGCATACTTGAGGACAAGTATGTTTTAAGTTTGGAGTGGTTATGTAGTCCTGTTTTAGGGCATGATCCTATGTCTTTTTGCATTATAATCACATCTAAACACTATAGATTGCAAGCTATTTCCTGCAATGTGAACTTTCATTTCAAATACACTTATGCCTCCTTTTGTGTGTTTTTAGGGTACTTATGAATTCCTTGATGTAAGGGAACGAGATAATGACCATCTTTGGGTCCTTGCACCGCAAGATAGGACCTACCTCTTCTTTGATCTCTCTTTGGATGCACAAGAATAAATCCAAAGCAAAAGGAGGTCAAATGAAGAAGTTGAAATTGAGATAAGCAGAAAGAAGCCCCAAAATGGCCATGAGAAACCATGACACTCGTGTTGAATTAATCCCCAAATGTTAAAGTAACTTCACCAATTTTGTACATGAATGACCACAGCCATGGTCAGAAAAATGGCCATGGTCACTTAAGACACCACGAATGTGGTCATCAGAACAGTCGTGGCCAGCACACTCCAACTCGCCCGTGGCCATTTATTCTTGCAGAACCCAAAAATCAATAGTAACTCAGCTCATTTTACACGTGAATGACCATGGTCATGGCCATCAACATGAACATGGCCCTCGAAGTCCACCTCACCTATGGTGAATGCCACAAATGTGGTGAGCCGAAGACAAGACAACCTCAGAGCAACCTCTCCCATGGCAACCTCCTCCCACATGGCTGTGCTACCTAGCACGGTTGTGGTATCCTCTACCCAACATGAATGTGGCACCAACCACAACCATGGCCACCATACACACTTACACCTCACCTCCACATTCCAACTCGGCCATTTCCATAGCCCATGACCGTTCCACATAACCCCCACCATGGTCGTGGAACCTTACCACGGTCGTGGTGACCACCTAAACCTACCCATTTTCTCCAATGTTTTTCCCTTTTTGCCCCCACTTATCCTAGTGCCTCCCCACCACCTATATATAAATAGGTGGCAACCACAACATGAAGGTTAGCTTCCTTAGCAACCCTATAGCTGATCTAGCTACTCCTTAGCCATTTCTTTGCTTTCCAAACCTTTCACCTACCTCCCACTCCATTTCCACTCCATTTCCACCATACAAACCTAGGTTTTTAGGTTTCCCACCAGAATCCCCCATATTTCCATGCTATTCACCTACCTTGGAGGAGGAGCCACATTCTATAACAACTAGGAGGTGAAGGAGAAGAAGCTTCCACGAGCTCCATGGCCATCTACCTCTTTCTCTTTTCCTTTTTGCTCTTTTGTATGATCATGTCTAGCTAAGCCCCTAGTGGTGGGCTGTTTGGGGTTAAAATGTTACTTTGATACCGTATTTTGGAAAAATAACTTGTAATGAACATATTTCTGTTCTATGATGATTGTCTCTTGCTTCTATCTCATTTACCATTATCTTGCTTGTGGTTTGTGTTTTAGACATGGATTGCTTCTTATATGACGCTTGATGACACCTAGCTTCTAGGGGAAAATGGAATGTATGTGGATATCTTAGGAATTGCTCCTAGATCCAAATAGTGGATCCCTAGCTAGCACCCTTTGTTCCCACATACAACTCCCTTCTCCTACATGTAGTTGTGAGATCGAAGTAGCTAGTGTAAGTGTGATTAGTGCAATTCCCTAAAGTTTTCTAAAGACTAGATGGTAAGTAACATGAGGTGAAACACCCTCATCTCTACTCCCATTCCCACCCTTGGCTCTCAATTTCTCTAATACAACTTACCCTAGAAACCTAGACTTGTTCCTATTAGAATTACACCTAGACCTAGATTCCCAACTAGTAGCATAGGGTAGATTCAAATAGCACTTTCCTTGTTGTTTGGTTTGACAATCTAGATTGAAGATATAAAACTTGCTTGTTATGTAACCTCCCCCAACTAATATCAAAGTATCATTCCCAAACGGCTCACCTATCCATGTTATTTCTTAATACACCACCTTGTAATCTTATCTTATTAATGCTAGCTTAGTTGATTGCCTTTGTTTCTTCTTAGCTAATTGCTTAGTTTTTGATAGCTAGGTTTTGCTTAGGTAGTTAGTGCTCTTTTGATCTTTCTTGTTTTGATCTTGTTACCTAGGAATAACCTAGGTTCTTCCTTGATCTTGTTCCCAACTTGCCTCTTAATGTTTAATTTGAATTGCTAGTGTAGTGTAGCTAGTTGTAGTTTTTTATCTTGCTTAGTTACTTCTTTATCCTAGCTTCTTAGTCTTAACTTGCTTAGGGTAATTTAGGGTTTTTGGTAATCTAGTTTCCTTCTTGGTGTTAATTTCTTGCAATCTTAGTGTAACCAACCAAAACCAAAATTTAAACTCTAAAACCCTACACTCCACTTTAGGAATGTAGCGCACACTAACTTAGCTCTAGTGCCCCCCTCTCCCTCTCTATGAGGACCGATCCTTCTCTTACCACTTGCCTATACTACAGATCGACCATGTGCACTTGCGGATGAAGTGTGAATAGTCTAAGCTAGTGTGTTAGACTACACCCCTAACACAAATTCAAAAGATCCATGTGTGTTTTCTTAAGTTGCATCTAATCAATTCTAATTGGCTAGTTGTAACCCAATGCAGTCCAAAACGCACCAGAAGGGGATGAACTACACAAAACTGATGTGTGAAAAACATCATCTAGGGTTTTGTTATGCTCGAGATTTGTGTATATATAGGTACATTCTGTAGAAGGGGTTTTTGGCCATGGGATTGAAAATCCAATCCCAAAAGTTTTGGGGGTTTCCCAACTTGGCAAGGAAAAGGGCCGAGTCGATTACCAATTGTATCAGGTTTTAATGAGGGATTTTAAGCAAGAAAAATCTCCACAAAAGAAGGAAAGACTAGGAAGCCGTCACAATAAAGCTATCCAATGCACTGACTGGTTTGCGACAGTCTCCTACTTGAGGTAGGAGACAATTTCCCATCCGTTTGATGTACAATCAACGGTCCAAAGATACCCGCTTGAAGAAAAAGGGATAGCATAGTCCTGTGACAGCTAGGACAAAGATAAATTTAGAAACTTTGCTCACATAGAAAATTAAATAAAGTGATGTTATATAATTAAGTCCATTCTTTCCAAATCAAATTGAGGGTGCAAACATTGTCTAATTAATGTGAAAATTACACATAAACTAATTTTAACATGTGGATTTCGAATTTGATATATTTCCTCTTTTAAGACATTTAGTGATTTATTTAACACTTTTGGCCTTTTCTCATATTTTCCTCTATAAATAAAATATTAGGATAGTTATTATTGTTCAAATAATGTGAAACTTGGCACCCAAGCTAATTGGGACCCAACAAACAAGTTTTCACCATTATATTTGGATTTTGGAATTTCTTTTTGTGAGTTATATCACCATTATGGATTACACAATTTGTTTACATAAGTATTGATAATCTTCAATTAGAGTCTCATTAATTTCACATTGTTAAAAAAAGAGTTATATATTATTATTATTATTATGAACAAAAATACACATTTTATTTAGTTAACATAGTTAGTCCATTAGTTCCATAGTTATTTGAATAATATAACATTATTAATATTTATGGATATGAAATTACCAATTGTTACTCCAAAGCATATTATTCATTTTTCACTTTGTCAATATGTGAGTATTAGTTAGTAAAAAAATATGTGTAACATATTTCATGAATTCGTTTACATGTTGACACATAATTAAGTTAATATGTAAATCTGTTCTAATTTTTATTCTTGTTTAGTTAAATTTAAGAAACCAACCTCACTAACCTTCTAATCATGGAATAGCATAGGATTTTAGGTTCTGGTTCATTATAACACACCACCTCTTAAAAGGATTTCATCCTTCAAATCTAATCTTCCAAACATTATCAACCCCATATACTCCACCCCTTAAAAGGTTTAACCTAATAAAATAAACTAAATAACATCAAAGTACTAGACGGGAAAAGGCAGTGTCGCTCCACGAGGCGAAGAAAGCAGTTACGACGTTGACGATCATTTCAGTTGGGGGTGTGAACGGGCAAGCTTGGAAATTATGGAAGAAGGACGGAATAGGCATCTTCCAGATACCGACGTTCCTGAGGTTGGAAAACCTGGAAAGATCGAGATGTTCTGTAGACGATGGCGACGTTTTTTCATTACCACTACTAGAAAATACTTTATCTATTATGCTCAAGTGTGTCACCTATATCCTAATAGCTGAAGTGATTGGTTGTCATGGACTTAATACATGTCATCTTTTATGTGTAACCTTTGTGCCATGTTGTCTCTTATAAAGCATACCATCTATAGCTAGTTATAGGTTTGCTGCAAAATGTCAATAGATGACATCAAACACTATCATCATTACAAGTTAAAGCAACATCTATGGTTGTCACCTACGTAATAATAGATAATGATATTTGATGTTAACTAATTGATACAATGTGTGTTGAATAATCATATGATTCAAAATGGGTGTTTGACGAGTAGGATGATCATGGTGTTTTCTCTCCAGAACATATTAACATTTTTACATGTTGGCTATATTTGATATTATGACAAAAGAAATACATTGTTTTTTTCACGGTAGAAAGAACCAAATAGAACCGAAATGAATATATTTTATTAATAACCAATGTATACATCACTCATACACATTCAACGTCAACTCTATGTTTCTTATATCAAATATACAACTACGACACCAATACAGTCGACACGCACATAGTGACATCATGGCCACAGAAAGATAAAAGTTTGATCACGTTGACCACTTCACAATACTCTTGTTGCCATTCTTCAAATAATTCTATCACGCTACTACAATAGAGACTGTTCCACATCACGCTTGTTAATCCAGTAGAGGTACATGCTGGCCGGTTGTGACACCAATGACAGCGGGTTGTTGCTCATACCGAGCAACCCTATGGCCGTTCTGAATGGACCCTGGTTCTTCTGGTCGCACCCAAAGATAAACATAGGGAACACATTGTCAATGATGGACTTGGTCGTGAGTGTCAACTCATCCTTGATGAGGAACGTGACGCTTGAGGAGATGTCCTCATAGCACACCCCATAGATGCAGCTCTTCTCGTGGCAGCTTTTAGTGAGGAGCTTTTCATAGGCCGTGTCTTCGCATAACACATTGTTGTAATAGGACAAGGCCAATGGACATCGACTGTTGTTGCAGATAGAAAGAGTGGTTGCACGGACGACACGAGATCCAGCCAAGGTTGCTCTCTGTGTCAAAAAGGACAGTCTGGTATTCCTTGGACGTGCCAATGCCTACTGTAACAGAGTAATCCCCTGCATCTAGGCGGGTTGGGATTGTGGCTGCTGACTGCAAGACATTGGAAAAGTTGGACGCCCCTCTAGAGGCACCATTTATATTCTTCCATAGTGTGGAGACTCTATTCTCATCTTCTAACAACAGTTGGTGAGAGAACTCCTTCCAATTGATCGCATGTATTGTTGATGTCATGCGTAAGGGTGGGTAGGGGCCATCACTGTAGGATATGGTTCATGGACTTCTTCCCCTACTTGAACTTCCTGCAATACAAGACAATTAAATAATTACTGCTACTTCTGATCAAGTTTGTCATCAATGCAATCCAAAATATTTTCTTTTCTTAACTCACCAACTGAAAAATGGCTCACCTTTGGCAGTCAAGCAAGTGGTTGCTGGATAGAATCAGGCTATCCACTTTGACCACCATACGGTCACACCTGAACTAAAATGGATGGAGGGACTAGAGGTGCTAAAGGAGACTGTGGACGGAGAACATGGTGCCTTCAACTTGAAAATACTAGCTTTCTTAATAAGATTAGATTTCTAGAAGCTCAACCTCTTATGAGTAGTTCTAATGAAGAGCATACCTTAATTGATGATTCTCTCATTCATGATATTGATGTTCTTAAATCTAAAAACAAGGGCAAAGATTTTGTTTTGCAAGGATTATAATCTAAAATTGGTGTATCTTTCTAAGATTTCTTTGCTTGAAAAAGAAAATGCTTCCTTGCTTGCTAAAATCAATGCTCTTGAATCTTGTTCTAGTTCTACTAGTAGAGATTATAATGTTTTTGCTCTTCATATTGATAGAGATTCTTATTTAACTAAAGCTCTTTGCTTAGAAAATGATCTTTTGCATGCTAGAGATAATATCAATCATTCGTCTTCTACTATTTCTTCTCTTATGTATGATAATCATAGTTTGAGATCTTCTTTGCAAATATTCTTAGTTGGTAAGAAGAATCTTAATGATATCCTACACCATACTAGTAAATGAATTGGTGGACATGGTTTGGGGTATGATGGCAGCCAAAGGAACAACAAAGGTAAATGACCTCCAATCTTCCATGGAGAATCATCTAGTTCCAAGGATCTAGGCATGCAACTATTGCAATGATATTGGCCATTATTCTAATTGTTGTACTTTTAGGAAAGCACCCAAGAGAAATAGGACTTGGGTTGCTAAACTAACCCCTCTGGACCCAAAAACATGATTGGGGACCATTTCATCTTTCTTTTTGTAGGTACTTGCAAATGGGTTGACTTGAGCTATTGAATTGCAAATTGATTTCTCAATCCACATGAAAGAAGAAAAGTGAGATGTGTATGAGGTGAAAACAAGTGGAAAAGAAATGGTAAGCACAGAGGTAATGTTATTCTTGCTCATATCCGATCATAATGTGTTTTTTCCAAGTAATTGTGAACTATACATATGGTTTTTGAGTCAAAAGTGGTATTTTGTGTTTCTCTTCATACTCTTTCTCAAAAATGGTTTCTAATTCTTTCATAGTGCATTACTAACTTGCTTACACATGTTTGGATATGACCCATATTTTTATCATGCCTCCAGATATGTTCTTCATATATATGTGCTTTTTGACAACAACTTTGTCGGTCGAGTTTGTCCTATTTGAAACTTGACCGATAGGCACCAATGGGTGTTGCCAAAAGCTGTCATTGGTCGAGTTGTCAATACATAGAACTCGACCAACAACACTGTGCATATAATACATAGTTGGCTTATTTGATGAGAATTTCCCTCTCAACTAGATTTTCTCAACCAAATAGCCTTATTCTTTGGCAATCCCTTGGTACCTTTATAAATGAATATTTCCATGTTTTTAAATTGCCTATCTTGCATACAACTCTATCTCTCTAATTTCTATAAATTGGTATATCTATATCTTGCAAATTACTTACTTTGAGTTGTTTTGTAGGTTTTGATGATGATCTCTTTGTATCTCTTAGTTATCTTAAATTGCTTCTGTTGTGCTCTAACTAGCTACATCTATCTAGTTTTATATCTTGTTTCGATACAACCTTGAGGTTCTTAGTGGTGATCATCTTTTGGTAATGATGCATACTTGTTAGTGAGTTTATCTTGAGTTGCTTGCATAACATTGTGATGCAGGATACATAGATCTACATTGTATGTAGAAATTGGAGCATTTTTAGATTTCATGCTGATTTTGCTCCTATTTCAATTTTTGGTGCAATACTAGTGTTTTTTTAAGCAGGAACGACCTTCTGAGCAAGTCTCATCGCTTTGCCATGAGCCCTGACACTTTTTGGGTGAATTCGATCATCTTGAGGGTCAAAATTGTGATTTATTGTTTTTCTACAACACTTTATATTGCATTTTGGGTTGTTCAAGTGCTTGCTTTAACTTGCTTTTATTCTATGCTTGGACAATCCCCTAGCTCTGCTCTTCTACTCTCCTTGTATAAACTTTTTGTTATCTCCTTTCTTTTAAAAAGTGGTGTTTTTATTTCTTCATGCCCCCACTTTTTGAAATGGTAAAGGGGGAGAAAGGTATGTCTTCTTTTGGCAAAAGAGGGAGAAGGCATGTCTTATATGAAGAGGAGAAGCTTGTTCATAAAGGGGAGAAGGTAAAGGAGAGAAGACATATATGTGTAGAAAACATCTGAGTAGAAGACATAGTATTCTATAAATGTTATGAAAGCTAACCATGTAGGAGAAATAACACCAATTGAGGGGGAGTATGAGAACTCTACTAGCATCAATTGAGGGGGAGCATATGAATTTAATTCTATTGAAACACCTAGGTTTCCCCAAAAATATGACTTTACTTGAAAGCTTTCAATACATTTATGGAATGGTTTGTCATCTTCAAAAAGGGGGAGAGTGTTGACTCAAGGTCTAAATTGACTAAACCCTTATTTTGATGATGACTAAACCATTCCAATTAATTGTGTCTAATGTCTCAACTTGAGTAATTTCAGATCATGCATAGACACACTCCAAATGCCCTAACTTGTGCATCTCAACCTGGAGAAAAGAGAAGTCAAAGTCAATACAAGTGCACATTTTTAGAATATGATGTAAATCCATTAGAATCATGTTGTAAATCACTTGTAATGATTGTATGACTTGTAATTAAGATTAGAAAAAATCAAGATCACTTAGATCAAATATTTAAGAACTCAAAAGCCATTTTCCAAATTTACATCAGACTATTCATCGGTTGAGTTGCAAACTCGATCGATCATGATTGGATCTTGAAAATGACTTTTGATCGGTCGACTTTTCATTTCACAAAACTAGACCGATCTCTCTATAGACCAAAACTAACTTAGGTGAATCAGTCGAGTTACCCCAGGACAAACTCAACCGATGGCCTAAATTGGTCTTTGTCTCTCAGTGGGATTGGTCGAGTTACCTTTCTAGAAACTCGACCAATAGCACTGTACAAAAAAGTGGAGAAAAGTGTTTCTAGCCGTTGTAGAGTTGCAACAAGTGAAAATATATCCGTTGCAAACCACAAAATGACTAGTTTTCATTCTTACGTGTTCCCAAAGGCTAAGAGGCATCCCCAACTATAAATAAGACCCCTTGGGCTTCATTCCAAGGTTGAGCATTCAATGCAAAACTCTATATGAGGTTCCTATTCTATATTTGAGTGCATCCTACAGCCTCCTCTCTCTCTCTAAGCTTAATTACTTGCTACATTTGTTAGAGGGAGTAGGAAATCTATAAGAGAGCTAGTCTAACATGTATACCTTGTGAGGTTCTCACTTTTACCACCTCCCTATCTCTCATATCAACCATGAAGATGAAGGTTCTCTCTCTTGGCTAAGAGAGGTGAAGAAGAATAAGGGAATGAGTCCCTTGGTGAACATTAAGGCTGAAGACTTGGAGTAAGAGTGGCTAAGACCTTGGTGAAGGTAGAAGATTCCTTGCTCAAGTGGGTAAGTCCTTGGTGGAAGCTTCTCTGAGTGAAGGTGTAGTCAAATGCTGAATATCCAAGAAGAGTGGGTAATTCCTAGAAGGTTGAAGACTTGTGCAAGAGTGGGTAAGTCCTTGGAGAAGGCCAAAGACTCATTGTAAAGTGGGTAAGTCCTTGGTAAGGTTGAAGACTCTTTGTATTGGATAGGTAAGTCCTTTGGTGGGCCATGTATTGTAAGTCTTATGAATGAATATAAGAGTGCAATATTTAAAAAATCCTAGACATTGACCTCTCTAGGTAGTGGACTGACATACTTCTAGTGTGAAGTGTGGAACCACTCTAAATAGCTTGTCAATTGGTGTATGTTCAATCTCTCTCTCCCTTGCTATGCATGTTTTAGTTGCACTCACATTTCCTATTTGGCAACCTTATCTTGTGATATATCTTGAATGTCTAACAAATTTTTTTTAAGTGCTTTCATCTCTATTCACCCCCTCTAGAGCATCCAATCACCCATCTAGGATCCAACAAAGTTACCATGAATCATAAAAGCAATGGGAAGAGCCCGCATTGACCTTCCAAAAGTCAGGGTTTGGTGCATATATTAGCTCTAGAATTACTAAAATTATCTGAGTAGTAGTTACCATCAAACTAAATATAATAGATTCAATGAAACATTTGCAATTCATGGCTTAAATCTTCAAATGCAAAAAAGTATAGAAATACCTACCTTGCCGAACGAAGAAGAGAGAAGCAGTAGAGTCCTCATCTTGGAGAAGATGTGTTGGAGAAGCAGCTAGAAATAGAAAGGATGAGCAGTGGCGTTACCAGAGTCTAGGAGCAGTGGTGTTAGAAGTGACGAGTAGGAGCAACGAAGACATCGACAGAGGCAAGCTTGAAGCAGCACTTGATGGAAGAGGATCACCGAATGGAGGAGGAGCAACATCGGTGTCGGCAGAATTGACCAGCAACAATGTCGACCGAAGGAGGAAGTAGTAGTGGAATCACCAGAGTAGTGTCCTCTCACAATAAGGCCTTGAAAATGCAGCTAGGAGGTTCCAAGGCCCATATCATGATAAGTGTCCTCTCACAACAAGTTCCCAAAGTATATTTGGGAGGTGCTACGTCCCATATCATGATAGAGTCCTCTCACATCAATTCCCCAGAAATCCGTTTGGAAGGTGTCTGGGCCCATATCATGACAAGTGTCATCTCATAGTAAGTCCTAAAGAATACATTTGGGAGGATCCATGAACCATATCATGACAATGTCCTCTCAGAACAAGTCTCTACAAATGCATCAAGGAAGAGATAGGGCTCGGATCTTGATAGCGTCATCTCAAAATAAGTCTCTTAAAGTGAATATGGGTGGAGTTGGGGTCCATATCATGACAGTGTCCTCTCAGAACAACTCTCTAAAAATGCATTTAGGAGGTGTCAGGATCCATATAATGCAGTTTCATCTCTAAGCATGTCCCACAAAATGTATTTGGGAGGAGTCTGAGCCCATTTCATGAAAATGACCTCTCACATGTTGTCCCTTGAAATGTGCTAGGGAGGATCTAGGGCTGATCTATTAACATTTCCATCTATGACAAGTACCTAAAAATGTAGTTCGGAGGATTCGAGTCCTATATCATGATCGCTTGGGAACTTTATCCCATGTCCCAAAAAATGCATTTAGGAGGAGCCATGGCCCATATCATGATAGTGTTCTATCACAACAAGTCCTTAAATGCATTTGGTGATGAGACGGGGCACAAATTATGACACCTTGCGCTACAGACAATGATATAACTCCAACCAAAATGCAGAAACAAAACTAAACATCATATTACTAAAAAATACTCAAATTTAAAACCAATTAAAACAAGGACCAACATCAGGAAACTTATTACATAAGGGTCCAAAACTTTCCGTATGAAACATATATCATAAAGCATTGTTATTTACAACATGTCTATGAAAGAATACCTATCACATGTGATGTCTTGTTCATTGACATAAAAATGTATAAAAACCCACTATATACAACAAGGGAGCATAAACCAATAACACCATCGAGGAACATACGTAGCTCCCCTCAAGACATGTGTGTACATGGACGGCTCTAGGACTCTAACCATAAAAGACCATAAGAAACATTCCAAACCTTAATATCTACTGTCCTCCTTGCTGCTTCTCCGCCTTCATTGCACAATCTCTACCTTCTCATGAACATCCACTTAAAAGATGTGAGAAACCCATATGGTGAGATTCCAAATCTCAGTGGGAGATATAACTCTTCACCAACATTGTTATTAGCATAGATAAGGTAATTAAAGAATAGAAATAAAGCTACAACAATGATAAGTAGTTCTAGCTAAATGGTATATCTGAACGGATAGTTATTACTAAATGGTGTAAGTAGTTACAATTGGATTTGTGGAACATATTATCGTCATAACATGAATATGGAGAACATGTATATTTACTACCAGCTATACTATACAAAATCAAGCAAGGCCTCAACCAATTTCATATTTAATCCTAAGCAACTACACAGATGATTATGTATTTTATTATGCCCTGAGGATTTGAGTCGTACCACCCAAATCCAACCGACCACTACTAAGTCAAAATCAGTGCCATACAAGGTCAATGGAAGAGACAGAATCATGACCTCTCCCACACCTCATGGCCAGCATGAGAGTAACACCACAGAGACATGTCAGTCAACTGCAAAACTGACTTATAGTCAGTAGAAGGATCAACTCATGCATGGCCATCCACATATAACAACACCTAGACCACCTTGGTACAAGTAACAACACTAGAAGAATAGGCTCACGCATGGTCGTTCTAATAAGAAGGAGTGGCTCACATATGGCCATCCATATCACAATGAGATCATCTCATGCATGGTCGTCTCATGCGTCATGTACTTAGGGATACAAGGTGATACCCGACTTGTAACCCCACATACTAAAAAAATATGTTCTTTGAGTAAATCTCATTTCACCAATCCAGCAATTAAGGTTGACACTGGAAAGGATCTATGGCATAGGGAAAACTACACATATTATGTTTAACTTGTTTAGTTATGCCAATTAAGTATCTTCAAGAATCATTCAAGATATAATGTACAAAACCATAACAAGCACTACAAAGGTAAGGGCATGGTAGACTGCCAAAGATATAAAACATATATGGTGTGAACTTGTCACACTATCACTACATAACAGATGTGCACTGCCATTCATAAGACCGTCATCACTATTGCACAACCACTTGAGGCTATCACTAATGTCACATCACTATGGGATACCGATCCCTTAATAATATCACTAGAGGGTATCACATCACAACATGCATCAAGCCACCACCAGGCCACCACTTGAAGATTTCATGACTCCAACATGTCTCGACCCGATCCCTCTCGACCTCAAGGATGTCTCAACCTCAGACTATGTCACGACCCAAGGTCATCACAGTCACGACCCTACTCTCTAACGCGTGTCTCAACCCAAACTAGGTAGGAACAAGACATCAATATTAGGGGTAACTAGGCCACCTAGCACCAAAAGACTTGAGTTAACATCACTAGGTCAAACTCAACCTCAAAGGAGCATCTCGACCAAAAGCTATAAAGGTTGTGACCATCAAGAGGAAAGTGTCACAGCCTCACCGAGATGCACCAACTAGGTCTCAAAATAGGGCTGAAACCAAGGGAAGAACCATGGCCACCATGAAGGAAAACTCAAGTAATCGATCACCAAACCCTATAGCATAGGTCAAGAAGCCACCAAGAAAGAACCTCTTACAAAGAAGGGAAAACCATGCTCAAGGTAACCAAGACCGAACCTAACATATATTCAACTTCTAGGTACATGAACACCATGCATGGAAGCAAGATCAAGGGCACAACTTAGAGAAGAACCTCCATAACTCATCATCTACTAAATCAGGTACACATAGATTAGGATTTCAGATTTCTCCCAAACCAAGCAAGGTATCTCCACAAAACAAGCTCTAGAGATTACCACTAAGAATCAAGTATGATGAGAAAGCAATCTAGAGAGAGAAGATAGAAATAAAAGGCATAAAGAAGTGCAATAATAGAGTAGGTTTAGTGTCATAACCCGCCTTAAGATGATCACCACCAAGAGCTCCAAAATCCAAGATCAAGAGCTCCAAGCACACGATCTAAGGGTTGAAGAAGCTTCACCAAAACCTCCACAATCAGTCACAAGAGCACCTCAATAAGGAGAAGACACCAAGGTAAAAGCTAACCCAAGGAAAGAAGCAAAAAATCTCTTGGCCAAAAAGGGTTGTAAGCAAGAAGAGATAAGGGGAAGATGAGAGAGAGCAAGGCGTGAGGTATCAACATTCTAAGGGACTCAACATACACTTTTCCTCGCATAAGACCAACATGCACCCACATGCAACCACTTAAACATGACATGAAAGACATGGTGATACACTCTAGGTAGTGTATCGACCACCATGTCAACCCACATGGTCGCAGTCGTGATCCTCCTAGGTTGCACCATCCATGGTCACAACACCACCTATCACCATCTCCTCTAGGTCAAGACAAGGCACCTCCACAAACCCTAGGTCAAGACAACCCAGGCTAGGTAAACCATATCGACCCTAGACCACCCTAGACTACATACGTTATGACCCAAACACCTGGAAGATATTTCTTGACCGTGACACCCTCGAAAATCTACCTTGGTCATGACCCAGGGTCGAGACAACACAACCAACACACATGGTCAAGGCACTCAACACTCATATCAATGCTAATCACTTCCTTGGGTGATACTCCTTAAACAAGGATCAAACAAGGCACCCTCCTATTTCTCTATCCTATAGATGATGTCAAGAAAGAGAGGAAACACTATAGAGGTGGAAAATTTCACATCAAGCCCTTACATTGGGTAAATTGCAATTTGCACCAAATCTTGCATAGAAAGCACAAACTTCATCCAAACAAGATCAAGCTGGAAACTTAAGCTCTCCTAAGCCCTAATTACATCTCAATAGATTAGAGAAAGGTTCTAAGCACATTATTAAGCCAAAGTAAACAATATTACCCAAAAAATCAGGTCAGGGGTCTTACACAAATCATGATAGTGTCCTCTCACAACAAGTCCCTTAAAATATGTCTGTAAGGAACCAAGCCAATATATTTAGAATGTCCTCTCCTAGAAAGTACCTTGAAATGCATTTGTGAGGACCCTGGGCCCATATCATGATAGTCCTCTCACAATAAGTCCACAAAATGCTTATGGTAGGATATAGGACCATGTCATGATAGTGTCCTCTCACAACAAGTCCCTGGAAATACATTCTTAATAGTGTACCTACACAAGTCCTCAAAAATATATTTTGGAGATGCCAAGGCCCATAACATGATATGTGTCCTCTCACAAGTTTGTGAAAATGCGTTTGGAAGGTGCAAAGCCCATATCATGCTAGTTTCCTCTCACAACAAGTCCCTAAAAATGCTTTTGAGAGGTGGTAGGGCCCATGTCATGACAAATTCCATCTCAAAACAAGTCCCTAAAAATGCATTTGGGAGGAGACACTATCCATACCATGATAGTGTCCTCTCACAACATGTTCCTACAAATGCATTAGGGAGGAGCTATGGTCTATATCTTAATAGTGTTTTCTCATAACAAGTCCATGCAAATACATTTGGGTAGAGTTTGGGCCCATATCATGACAATGTATTCTCACAAAAAGTCTTTGAAAATACATTTGAAAGGTGTTTGGGCCCATATCATGACAATAAATTCGCTTGATGGGCTAATAACACTAGCTTGTGGTGCTTGCAACACTCGCTAGTGGGGTTGCGACACTCATAGTTGGGCCTGTAGCTCTAGTTTCTTGGGCTTGTAGATCTTGCTTGCTGGGCTTGTAGATCTTACATGGAATTCTTGCAAAACTCACTTGCAAGGCTTGCAAAACTTGCTTGTGGGGGCATGTAGCTATCACTAGCTGGGCATGGAGCATTCAATTATGGGGCTATCAACTCTTACTTGCTTGGCTTGCAATACTCACCATGGCTCATATCATGATAGTGTCCTCTCACAAAATCTCCCTAAAAATACATTTATGAGGATCCGGGCCCACATCATGGGAGTATCCTCTTGTAAAAACCCCTAGAATTTTATTTGTGAGGAGCCATGGCCCATGCTGTGATATTGTCCTCTCACAACAAGTCTCTAGAAATGCATTTCTCAGGTTCCATGATGATGCACTGGATTATTGTTGTTTTCATAGACTATTTATTATTGATTTATGTGCACTTATTATTCATTTTCATATTAATTTGTGCATGGTTTACTATCATTAGCCCATGGCACCTAATTCTATCAAATAAGTACAACTTTAATGTTCCCATATGATTTGATATAATTCTAGAGCTTATGTCCAGTTTTTGTGGATTTTAGGTAATTACAAGAATCGGCACAACTCGGTACTACCGATTTTGGAGTCGATGGTACCGACACTTGCTCAGTTTGGAACTGGTTTAAAATTACAAAGACTTAGTAGTACCGACCCAAAAGTCAATACTACTGACAACATCACAGGAATGGACTCAAAATTTATCGAACAAACTCAATACTATTGACTCCAATCCCGGTAGTACCGACAGTAGCCTGTGTGACCATAATTATCAAAGGCGTCAGTAGTACCAACACCCAGTTGGTCATACCGACACGGCGCGATCAGACAGATATGAAGATTAAGTCTAATCTAACAATTGGCAATTAAAGACGCACTAAGTCACTTTTATGACATATGGGAATTTTGGCCAAACCTAATAATCTCATTCTAATCCATCCTATGACAACTGAGAGCAAGGAGAGGAGAAAGGGGAGAAGAAGGCCACACTCCGGGAGATTCAGGCACCTTTAGAGGATGGATTTGTAGTCATAAGGTAGCAAATCCTCATGTTTTCTAGAGGGGATCATCCAAACCTTCTTCTTCAGGGGTTCTTTAGTTTTACTAATATTTCCCATGTTTTTCTTCTTTCCTTTCATATTTTTGACCATGGAAATCATGCGGGGCTAATCCCCATGTTCCTTAGGACCCGGGAGTATCTCAATTATGCATTGTAATTGACTCTTATGCATTAATATATCAATTTCTCTTAATTTATAGACTTATTTCTATGAGATTGTTATGAACTATCCATACTTGATCACCATAGGTAGTTAATTAGACCTTTAATTTCTTTGAAAAGGAAATTAATGGTTGGAACTTCATAGAAATACATGTTTTATACTGCTCTTTGAGAAAGGTGACTTACAAATGTGAAGATATTACCTAGATTTCAGTAAAGCACCTAAATAATAACACAATCATTATGAGAGTGGGATTAATATTAGAATAGGTAGTGAATTAGATCGTAAAAGTGGGTAATTCTTGCTATAGGTCTCTTAGTCCACAGTTAGGAGAGATGTTTATTGATGTTATGATGTTAATTGCAATATTAATTGAGGTGAAACTGTAATCCTAAGAAATTCACTCTAATTGAGATAAACAACCAATAATCATAGATTATTTCTTTGGCCTGAGTTCAACATCCGGGTCTGGTTGGCCTATATTACTCTGATAGCGTACACTTTGCATTTTGAGCATATAGAAAATACATATCACATGACCCATATCATGATAGTGTCATGACAGTTTCCTCTCACCGTTCATCCTTAAAAATGCATTTGGGAGTAATACCGTGACAATGTCCTCTCATAGCAAGTCCCAAGAAATGCATATGGGAGGAGTCAGGGCCCATATCATGACAATTTCCTTTCATAAAAGGTCCCCAAAAATGCATCTGGGAGGAGACATGGCCCATATTCTGACAATATCCTATCAAAACAAGTCCCTTGAAATGCATCTGTGAGGAGCTTTGACCCATGTCATGACAATGACCTCTCACAGCAAGTCCCTAAAAATGCATATGTGAGTAGTCAGGGCCCATATAATGAGAATTCCCTCTCACATCAAGTCTCTAGATATACATGTGTGACGAGCCAAGATCCATCTCATGATAGTGTCATCTCAAAATATGTTTTTTAAAATGCTTCTAGGAGGACCTAGGCCCCATGCCATGACAATGTCCTCTTACAGAAAATCCCTAGAAATGCTTCATCTAATACATATATGTATAGTCCTATTAATTATTCATAATGGGACATGTATGAATTTTGGGACAATCAGGGCGTAGTCGATTGGGTGCTTGCATCAGCCACTGCCTATTTGTAGAAATTGTTGCTGGGCATTGGTTGTCGATGAAAGTTGCTTTTCAAGATGCAATTTGTCTCAGACTAAGGCCTATTAGCCTTAGATGATCACAAAAGAGACATGTATGAGTTTGGGGACCATCATCATGCCTATATCCCTTTATGAATGACTAAATGATTCTCATCAACAATTTCTCTCACACTTTTTCTTTATGAATTATTAAATAAATGTATTGATATATCCCCCGAATTTGGAAGGAGCCATGACCCATATCATGACAATGTCCACTCATAATGAGTCCCTTGAAATGCATTTGTGAGGAGTTGGAAACCATATCTTCACAATTTCCTCTGACAACAAGTTCCTGGAAAGCATTTGTGAGGAGTCGGGGGCCATATCATGAGATTATCTTCTCACATCAAGTCTCCCAAATTATGTTTGTGAGGAGCCAGGGCCCATATCATGATAGTATCCTCTCCCCGTCAGGTCTATAAAAATGCTTCTGGGAGGAGATAGGACCCATATCATGAGAGTGTCCTCTCATAACAAGTCCTTAGAAATACTTTGATCATATAAATATATATATATATATATATATATATAAACATAAATAAATAAATAAATAAATATATATAAATATATAAATATAAATATATATATATATATATATATATATATATATATATATATATATATATATATATATATAAGTGTCCTCTCATAACAAGTCCTTAGAAACACTTTGATCATATATATCACTACAAAAAATATGGTCTTTAACTACAAAAAAAATTGTAGCGAAAACCCCAAAATTTGTAGCTAAAAGCTTTGGCTACATTTATCCTTAAATTTATAATATATAGATAATACCCGTGTAGCTAATTGTTTAGGCTACATTTTTTAAAGTTGTAGTTAGTTATTCCTCTAGCTACAAATTCATATGTAACCCTAATTGTAGGTAAAAATGTCCTTACACATAAACATGTAGTTTCAATTGTAGCCAAATGTATGACTACAATTCAATTTGTACCTATGATATGTAGGGAGAGATGGCATTGATTACAATTTGTATTTGTAGTTCATGTATAGCAAAAATTAGCACTTGCTACACATGTAATTATATCTAGTGTGTAGTGAAAGACACCATGTACTATACATACATATGTAGTGAGAGACATTATGTATCCAGTCAGTCGCTTGCCAATATAGAGTGGTTTTCAATAAGAAAATAGATGAATGTTATTAAAGATCGAGTTGTGCTTACAATGTAACCGATGATACTTTTATTTATATTTGAACAATGAGTACACATGGGGAGGACATTAACCTGGCCCCTGTTTTACAATATGCATGGAAAAAAGACACATGTATACAATATCTTCTTCTGACTACATCTATCCACTGCAAACTACAAAGCACAATATAAAGAGGGCTCATCTCCCTTAGTTCCTCCACCTAATTCACAGTGAGTTTAACAGCCCTATGAATCTCAGCTTTAGTGGTGAATCTTCCAATCGCAAACATGATAGGGGTATGTGCCATGTCCTCATCAACTCCCAGAGCTCGAGTTGCAACCTTTCCTGTTGGCAACTCATGTAGAGGTTCATGTATGGTTAGTTTTGGTTGGCGAATCTCCTGGATCAGAACATATTGGCATTTCTTCTCATAATATATACGTTCTGTAATTTTGTATTTGTGGATCAAGCGCCATCAAGTTGATGGTAGCATCCACTTTGTGCGAACCACCATGGATACCTACAAAGAAACATACAAGTTTTGAGATATAGCTCCCAAAAGAAACAAGAAAACATAGTTTCTCCTACTCATAACTTACCTATTCCATAAGCTTTCTTCTCCCATTGCATTTAATAATAATCTCCTACCTATACATGGTGACCTCTATATTACATTTTGTCATTCTCATTGATCTGCAGAATGCTACCAAGCTGACGGCTGGACCTATTTTCACTGTTTACCCAAGGTTTCCTCATTGAATGTAGTATAAATTTTGTAACTATCACAGCTACATCCTCCAGGTCCAAACAAACCACTAACAGCCAACAACAAGAAGGAATATCCCCAAGAAGGAAAAGGATCACAGCTGCAGAACAGAAGAACAAAACCAACCCACAAACATATAGCATGGGAAGAGTTCATCCACTCAACCATCAAATCATCACCAGAGAGAAGAAGACATAAACTAGAATACAGATTAAAGTAGTTGTCACAACCATGTAGCTGGGATACATAACATCCTCTTCATATCCATAAAAACACATATTTGTATAGTTGAAAAAACGATCTTCTATGTAACATAGCAGCAATGCATGGCCAATCAGCACAATTTCTGTCAGTACGTGTAATTGTTGTGGCAGAAGCACTAAGCCAGGAACGGACATTGCCATGATTATACTTGCAACTATCAGCTTACAAAAGGATTTTAGTGGCATACCATCCATCAAAATATTAAGGTCCCAGTAATTATGCATTACAAACCATGCAACCATTAAGCTAGATAAAGCAACAAAAGTGAAGTACGAGGATAAGATCTTTTTTGTGAAAAATCGAGCCAGGTAGAAGCCAGAGATCAAAGGAAGAGGAAGCAATTGCAAATGTGAATGGAGACAAAAATCAGTAGTGAAACCATAAAATAAGTCATGATTCTAGTTATCAAACAGAATGAGACTACTGGGAAATTCTTGTCAAATAAACACACTGAGGCCTGTAAAACTAAAAGTAAAATGTGAATTTATTCAACATTAGGATTGTGACATGGATTTGTTGGGAGAAGTGTAGCAATAACAATAAACCATGTATCCAAAATGGCATAAAATATATAAACCTACTCCAATTGATACTGTCATATCATGATTATCATCTACTTCATGTCCCTGTTAAGTGTGAACATCTGAAGTTCCAAGGGTGGAAAACTAGAAACAACCTGGGTATAGAATATATAAACCTACTCAATGTGTCTAGTGCCTAATGTTGAATCTATGCTCACAACAACCACGAATTAGAAGATTGGATACAAGGCTACCATTCATTCACAGATGCTTAGCATTACAGTAAACAAGTGTCACCAGGCAGCACTTTATATTGGCTCAAAATTGGGTGAATCAGATAGTTTTGTTTGTTGGCACACCAGATATACTGCAGGTAGACCTTACAAGAAGTGAAATATACTGTGATCAAAGTGTCCCCACCTTATTCACTCTCCATCCACCTCTTAATAACTCTACATCACCACTAAAGCCCAACCAGTTCTCTAGTCAGAGATCATAAGCAAGTGCCATGGTGTTGAGCTCATGTAAATGAGCCAACAGAATCAAGTCACTTTACTATACTCTCCCTGCTCACCGTCATCGAACTTAACTGATTGTGCCATCAGAAGCCTAGAGACCTAGGCCATGTGCACCTTGCCTCATGACTGCTTTGATTGTACAATCAGGAGCTAAGATTGTTGAATCTGGTTGTTCCCCACTAGTCACTTCTAGCCAATTGGCCAACTACTTTACTGCAACTTTCATTCATTGAAGCACCCCCAACCAAAAAAAAGACTCAAACATCAAATGGGCTGGGCTAAGAAGAGTGGTGTGCATGCTGAAGTAGAGAGGGCCAATCGAGGGGAGCAAATGACGCTGCCGTCAGCAGAGATGTGACAAACAAGCCGATCTTGAGCTCACTCTTAGCCGATCAAGAACCCTTTACACCACTGCCAACCCATCAAAATGATATCAAGACAAAGATGATTCCTTGTATCTCCACCGTCCAAGCATCGTATAGGAGCTCGTTGAAAATATATGTGAGAAGAAAGCACCATTACCACATGATTTGTAAGAGAACCCAAAAGATAAGAAGGTTTGTTACAACACATTCTGCATCTCCACTATCAGAAAGACTAATGCTAATTTAAGAAAGTAGAGATCAAGTGAACCACAAGCTGGCTACGAGGAAATGCTTTGAAATCTAAAGACTTCCACATTAATATAGTGGGGTATACTAATTACAACTTTAATTGAGAAGTTTAGATGGATGTAGAGTCATGTTGGATCGAATAGATGTACCAAAATGTGATCAGGTTTAGATCTAAGACATTCTTATTCAAATGGAAGGCGTAATGTGAGAGGATGTTTCTCACAGCATCACAAAAGGGTGGATAACATAGGGGTGTGATCCAAATATTACGTGACATAATAGCCCACATAGACTGAAAGACAAGGTTTATAAAATAGTTACATGTTAGGACATGTTGTATGGTAGTGTATGGTCGTGAATGTCGTGCCATGAAGAAACAAGGTATCCACTATGTAAGAGTGGCTGAAACTAGACCACCAAGATGGACATTTATTATTACAAATCTAAATCACACTATAAGGGGCTATATAATAAATAGTGTGGCATTGGCAGATATTGAGGACAAATTCCAAGAAACTTCCATCATATCATTTAAGCATGTATAATGTAGCAGCTACTGGACTAGTTCTAACCAGGAAGCATGGAAATTTTGGACGTTGCATCAAAACTCATGTGTTGTGTTTGTGTCCATGTCCCATATCCATTGGACACAAACACTGTTATAACCTCATTTTTCTAAAGCATGTAATGAGAATTGTAAATCTCTTTTTGAAAAAAAAGGATAAGTGAAATACATGGTTGATTTTAATGGTTTGATTTGATTGAATTTCGTGTAAAATAGCCTTGCCCTTTCTTAATGGGCCTTAGTGGCCATTAAACCCAATTGAAAGAAAAAGAAAAGAAATGAAAAAGGAATTCCATGGGATAATGGAATGTATAAGAAAATGAATAAAGGATGATTAAAAGGCTAAAATATATTTTACCAAAAATAGGATTTCAAATAAATAGATTCCTTAGGGTTCAAGGAACTTAGAATGGGATAATAATAATAAAAGAAATAGAAAGGACATGGAAAATATGAGTAATTGAAGGATAACTTGCAAGCTAAGAAAAGGGATCGTACTTTTGAGATACTAACTTAAAATTTTGTAAGATGGAAGATAAAAATATAATTTATTTTCCCTCAAAATTTGAGTTGGAAAGGAGTTACCGTTTGGGAGTTATGAATTTTCCAAAA
Organism: Alisma plantago-aquatica; assembly: GCA_963693085.1. Classification (NCBI taxonomy): domain Eukaryota; kingdom Viridiplantae; phylum Streptophyta; class Magnoliopsida; order Alismatales; family Alismataceae; genus Alisma; species Alisma plantago-aquatica. Next base: position 1,490,986,764 of record OY856412.1, read on the forward strand.
TATCATTGAAATAGGAATGAAAATCGAATTTGTTGGAAAATAATTTCCTTTTGTTAGAACGGACACAATGAGGGCCGTTGGATCTTGATCCAACACATGCCGCTCATCGTCTAGATTCCCAGTAGGACGAGGAGTCTAGGTTATAGGGGGATTTTCCCCATGGAATTTCTCGCACCCTAGTCTATGTGCACTCATGATTCCTGTCCTAATTGCTTCGTGAGGTTCTTGCGAGGGATTTAGACCCTGGTTTTACCACGTTCCGACTTGTTCTCATGAAACGCCCAATCGGGCTTGGACTCTGGTTGCGGCTAGGGTTGGGAACCCTAATAGGGACCTCCCATGGCCTATATATAGGGCACCCCTCGATTTGTCGCTCCATTGCGGACCCGATCTGCTAGTTCCGCAGTCTTATCTTCCCCTCTTCTGTCCTATTGACCTTGCTCCGGTGAGGCCTCCGCCGCGGGTCCGCTGCATTTCTCAAGTCAGAGTATGGAGGGAGACGATGCACAGAAACCATGCGATTGAGGAGCATGGTGGACACTCGCGTGATCCAACGACCGCAAAGCAACCCAACTCTTTAGACGCGTGAGTGGGGGCGAGTGGTGCAGATCGTCAGATTAATGGTACATCGTGGACCTGTGACGATCCAACGGATCGTGTCTGGAGACACGCGTGCACTCAAGTTAGTGGGAGCGACTGACGCGGAGCGTCAGATCTAAGTGTGGATCCTTGGTGCATTGATCGAACGGTCAAAGAAATTCGGTAATTGTTCCCTCTAATCAAATAATTCAGTAAATAGCTTTTCTTTGCAAAAATGATAGAAATAACTAGGAATATCGGATGACAAAACTTTATATATGAAAGTGGTGTAGAAAAATGCAAGGAATATGATAAAAATGCTTTGAGAACCTGATTCCACTCCGTTTTGCAAAAGTTCCTTAATTTACTAATAATGTGCTTTTAATATTGATGAAGAACCCTAATTGAGTATAAAGGGCGTATTAATGAATCAAATTGATAAGTTTAACCCTGATATTGATAAAGGTGGTTTAATTATCTGTTTTGAATAAAATATGCCTAAATTAGAGTTGTAATCCATAAAAGAAGGTTAATTTACATGGAAACCCTAATTTGGGATAAAAGGAGATAAAAATCATATTTTTGTGGAATAAGATAATCAGATGCTTAATAATGGAAATTCAATGAGAAATTAGGGGTTTTATGTAGTTTTGATAAATTAAGGATGATAATAAGGAAAGAAGAAGTAAAAACCCTAATTTCCAAAGGAACCCTAAAATAGGAATTGAAATCCTAAGTAATGTGATGAAAATTGGATAAATATTAATAAAAGGAAAATTGTACTTTTATTTCAGGATTTCTCTTCCTCATTGCTTGTTGATTGGGTTTCTCTACATATTTGATTCTATCTTGAAATCTACAACCAAAGGTATGTGGTTAATTATGAATAACCGCTTAGGTTTTCCGATGGATTCCCGAATGTTTAATAGCATTGAATGCAACTAAACTGTTTGGATGTTCATATTGCAATTATAAAGTGACTATGACTATCACATAATGTATATGCCTTCTAGCTCAAATCCTGATCCCCTCTGTGTCGTTATTGCTGACCTGTTATATGGCTACCTAGAGGGTAGGTCCATCAGGTCATGAATGACTTAGTATATGGCTGCCTAGAGGGTAGGTCCATCAAGTCACCTTTACAGAGGTACCATATAAGTCCTTATAGGGACAACACAGAGTTGTGGATAGGTATGGATTGAGTAGTTTGGCTTAAAATGTTATCTTGGTTGATAAATGATTAATTGAATGATTACATTGTTAACATATTTGCATGATTATTGTTTCCCCCACATACTAGCTTCGGCTGACCGACATTTTGTTTGTCGGCATTTTAGGTACAAGCCAAAAGGACAAACAGTAAAACGTCATATTGTGAAATACATGAAGTTAAATACAAGGAGGATTAGTTAGAGTAGAATCCTTAAGTGGATAGAAGTCTAGAGATCCAAGTTTTCAAAAAGGTATGAAAAAAAAATTATTTTTCTTACAACTTTCAGTATAGTTGGTAGAATTTAATAATTGTTATTGATTATTTGTCAAACCTTTGATCCGGGTTATTGGTTAATGACTCTGACCTTTCAGCTCCCTTAATTGGGGGTTATCGGAGGCGGGGTCGTAACAATTGGTATCAGAGCCTAGGTTCCTCAATTAATCGTTAATAATTATTAAATTTTACAAACTCCATAGAACCCAAGGGAGTTATTAGAGGATTAGCCGAAAGATGGAGGTGTCTAGAAAAGGATCACGACTGGGGGCTGGCAATATTTTCCTCCGCACCGCTAATCGGAATACGAGGACTCTCGGATCCGTGTGACTGCCTGGCCAAAGTCTTAGGGTATGAATCGAAATAAGATACCTTTAGGACTTTCTCATCTTATTCATCCCTTCTCAACTTCAATTCTGTTAAGGACCTTAAGGATTAGGGTTTCCTCTCTTCTCCACACCCTCTTGAGGTATGGGTAAAGTTGATAAGGATTAAGGAATCCTCTACTAAATTAATGAAAAATCATGTAAATAAGATGTCATGGACATACGCTTAATAGATTAAGAGCAAACTAAAGAATAGATACATGCTTAGGTCATATGACACGAGTTGTCATTGCCCTCAGGAGAGACATGAGGATAGACCTCCTTGGAAGGAGGATGTGTAGAGAGAGTTGGTCTTGGAGGTAGAGACCTCCATTAAAAGTAGAGACCTAGCACATCCTTTGAGGATGATGTTAACCCTAAGTGAAGTTTAGAGAGAGAGAGATGACATGATGACTTAGATGTCATGGTAGATTGGGTGTTTGGATGGACATGCCTATAGTTTGTCATATGAGCCACGAGAGGTTAGGTGGCCTAGACCCTTTGGCAACCCAACCCTGAGAAGGATCGTGCATGTTTGAGTAATGGATATCTCCTTCCTGGATAAGGTTAGAGATGAACCTATAGAAACCTTATGGCTTATGCAAGTAAGGAATAGCATGCCCCGGAGTACGTCAGTGGTACGGTAGTAGGTTAAAACCCTAGCTAGAAGGGCATGACGGATGGATTATGAGATAAGCATAAAGAGATATGAATAATCTTGAGCCAAACATGAGTTGAGCATAGGCTTCAACCACAACGGGGTTTGCTTGAGAATATGAGCCTTCATGGTGAAGGGACCTCTAGTAGGTATGGTTGGAGGTGGTTGTAGCTCTAGAGAGAGAGGAAGCGGGACCCCAACAAGGTGGTTGGAAGTCTAAAACCCCGAAACTTGAGGAATAGTGGGAGTTAAGAATGATGCAATCTACGTGGATGATAGTGGTTGCCTTATGCTTGATTCCTGGAGGCTGATGATATCTTGGTTACCTTTAGAGAAACCAAACCCTAGCGAGAGGACGATGCTTCTAGAACCCATGGTATAAGTAGTTACCTGCTGGATGAGATAAAGAGTGCCTTAGACCCTGAGGAGGTTTAAGTAACCTGTTGTGAGGTTTTATACCTAGTTGGCTGTCCTGGAAGAAGACTCAACCCTGATGTGTTGCTAGAGTAGAAGGATGATAGGGAGTACATGACATACCCTGGACATGCTTGATTCGTGGTTAAGAGGTTGAGCATGTAGTTGGATACCCAAAGGAGAACCTAGGGTTCCTAGGCCTAAGAGGGGAATCAGTGTATCCAATGCTCATGATGAGATTTGAGTCTCTATAGTTTCGAGCATGGTACTCCTCATGTGTAGAGGTAAAGGAAATCTCTTACGTAAAGAGTATGTTTGATGAACCCCTCACAACTAAGTTGATGTTATGTTGAAGATGTGATCAAGTGCGACCTAGCATGGTTTTGTAGGTACGCTTGTGCCTTAGTAGTTGTTGGTTTAAGCATGCTCATATAGAGGTAAACCCTAAGAATGCTTGTGACCTTTGTTTTAAAGGTGTAGTCTCCTCCCATCCTGGGAGAGCGACCCTTTGGTAGGAAGTTTACCAGTTTGGTTGGTTTTGAGGTAACCTAAGGAGGTTTTGTAGGATCATGAGAAGCTAAGTGAAGAGTACATGGCATGAGAATGAACCTATAGACCCATAGATAACCATATCTATGTGCATGTGAATATGTTACCATGGAGGTAACTGGTATGGGGCTCAACCAAGGTAGGCAGGTCGCCATGAACCTTATGAAAGGATGAAAGTCAACCCACAAATGCAAGAAGAGGAATGATGGATGTTTGGGTAAGGTTCTATATTGGACATGTACAATAATAGAATACTAAGTCTATCCTAGGTTCAGGTAGGGATAAGACCGATGGAAGAAGGAGTTGCCTAATTCCCTAGTTGCACATGACCATAGGGTCAGGAGGTAACAACTATCATTGTCCGAGGGCCATGGGTTAGGAGATTGATCACCTTCATGGACTCATGGGACCCAAAGGGCAGATGAGTAGGGCACTCTCTGGATGCATGAGGGAAAAGGGATGACCCCAAAAATGCCGACACCCTATAGACCTAGAGGAGATGACTAAGTATTGTGCTTGGACCAAGTAAGTTCGAGACCAGTTTTCCATGGAAGTAATTTTGATATCATGATGGTTGTGATGTAGAGACATATGTGGCACGTTTCAACTTAGATTTGAAAGTGTACTGGCGAGGTGGGCTGTACCATCTCTACTCTTGGAACAGGAAGAACTCTGTATTTGGACTGCAGCCAAATGCTTATTTCTTCTTGTTATGGGAGTGAGAGATAGGACAGTACGCATGCCTTACACCAAGGGTAAAGATGATGTAAGTTGGAACGTAGCTACAAGTATGAGGATAGAGATGATTACATACCCTGGTGAAGTGAATTATACATGGATGGTTCACATATACTAAGAGGAATGAGGTAGTCACCTTATGAGGATGTTTTTATCATGAGCTATGTGGAACTTACAAGTTATACCAGGTTGAGTTTGATCACCATGATGAGTGTTCTTAATGAAAATAGACATAGAATTTGAGGTGATATGATAAGTGAAATACATGGAAGTGTATGTCTTCAATGTTACCTAATACCTAAGGATGTGGAGTGGTAATGGATGCTCCGGTTGAGATACATTTGACTTGTTTGATTAGAAGCTAGAAAAGGTTGTTTGGCTAACCCTAAGTTCGAAAAGGAGAGGTGTTTGGATAACACCCAGATGTACCAGGATACATTGAAAAGTTAAGGGTTGTTTGGTTAGCCAGTCTAGTCTTTGATGCAATGAAAGGATGGTGGTAGAACCTCAAGTGCAATTCTTTGGAAAAGAAGGTGATGAAACCCCGACTAGAGTGGTTTAGGGTTTCAGAGGAATCGATCATGAGGAATCATGATATACAGGAAATCATGATTGAAGATCACCATACCCCGTGGAAAATGGCAATAGCACTTTGGATGCTTAAGATAAAGTTGCATGTGGTTTATGGCCATGCAAGCCAGGAGGTAAAGAACAAACCCCAGTAACCCAGTGTATCGATATAGAAGAGTCCTTGAGAGGAAATGGGAGCTCAACCCCATGGGTGTTGTGATAGGTCTACCCGGGACCAAGGAAGGTCGAGATGCAATATGGGTTATGGTAAGTCACCTTACCTAGATGACATGAGAAAGAAAGAGTTCTATTAAGGGACAAATCTGGTTGAACTATCCATGAGAGAGATGGTCCAACTACACCACGATGTGAGTTCAAAGGATCTTGAGTTTGACCTAGAGGTTCACTTCCATAAAGTGGAAGTAGGTACGTGATGAACTCAATGTTAGTATAGTTTATCACCCCTAACTATGGTTAGTATGATCTAGACTAAAGGGTCTGATGAGGGCATGCGTGCTCGTTTAGGGTGATATCTAGAGACAGTTCTTGTCCTATGAAAGATGTGACAATGACCACCATAGCCAGTATCGGGTTTTATAAGAAGCTCTGTAAGGGAGGTTGTGTCGGTCACCACTTCAGTATGGTGATGTTGGTTAAAAGACCACATGATGGTTAGGAAAGGACCACATGATGGTTAAAAAGGGACCACAGTGCGTGTAGATGAAGTCACTTTGATTGTGCAAGGGCTGAAAGGAGCCTAGAGACGATGAAAGTCATGAGCAGATGCAAAGTAGACTGATGTACAAGTTACTGTGGAAGAATATGTGAAAATCTGACCCCTCTCAGTTATAGCTAAGAGAACTGAGTCCCCGATGCATGGGTTCTTTTGATATGGTTTGGTGGAGAAAGTTAAGTTTGATCTTACCCCTCAGGATAAAGTAATGTGTGATGAGTTCCATATGTCAAGTTTAGAGCACTATGTGAAGTACCTGACCATGAGCTGAGAAATGAACCTAGTGAGCCCCAAGGGAGGCTGACATGGCCTGAGTCACCTGTGCAGTTTATAGACACCGGGATGAAAGGACTCAGAGAAAAGAATATGTGATGATAAAGGTTCTGTGGAAGTGCCATGAGTATGGTAAAGCCACATAGGAGCCAATGATGGACATGGAAAGTCTTATCCTGATTTGATTATTTGTTTGATTGTAGAATTTTGAGGGCAAAATTCCTATAAGGAGGGGAGGATGTTATAACCTCATTTTTCTAAAGCATGTAATGAGAATTGTAAATCTCTTTTTGAAAAAAAAGGATAAGTGAAATCCATGGTTGATTTTAATGGTTTGATTTGATTGAATTTCATGTATAATAGCCTTGCCCTTTCTTAATGGGCCTTAGTGGCCATTAAGCCCAATTGAAAGAAAAAGAAAAGAAATGAAAAAGGAATTCCATGGGATAATGGAATGTATAAGAAAATGAATAAAGGATGATTAAAAGGCTAAAAGATATTTTCCCAAAAATAGTATTTTGAGTAAATAGATTCCTTAGGGTTCAAGGAACTTAGAATGGGATAATAATAATAAAAGAAATAGAAAGGACATGGAAAATATGATTAATTGAAGGATAACTTGCAAACCAAGAAAAGGGATCATACTTTTTAGATAATAACTTCAAATTTTGTAAGATGTAAGATAAAAATGTAATTGAGTTTCCCTCAAAATTTGAGTTGGAAAGGAGTTACTGTTTGGGAGTTATGAATTTTCCAAAATATCATTGAAATAGGAATGAAAATCGAATTTGTTGGAAAATAATTTCCTTTTGTTAGAACGGACGCAATGAGGGCCGTTGGATCTTGATCCAACACATGCCACTCATCGTCTAGATTCCCAGTAGGATGAGGAGTCTGGGTTACAGGGGGATTTTCCCCGTGGAATTTCTCGCACCCTAGTCTATGTGCACTCATGATTCCTGTCCTAATAGCTTCGTGAGGTTCTTGCGAGGGATTTAGACCCTGGTTTTACCAGGTTTTGACTTGTTCTCATGAAATGCCCAATCGAGCTTGGACTCTGGTTGCGGCTAGGGTTGGGAACCCTAACAGGGACCTCCCATGGCCTATATATAGGGCACCCCTCGATTCGTCGCTCCATTGCAGACCTGATCGGCTAGTTCCGCAGTCTTATCTTCCCCTCTTCTGTCCTATTAACCTTGCTCCGGGGAGGCCTCCGCCGCGGCGCCGCCGCATTGCTCAAGTCAGAGTATGGAGGGAGATGATGCACAAAAACCGTGCGATTGAGGAGCACGGTGGATACTCGCGCGATCCAACGACCGCAAAGCAACCCAACTCTTTAAACGCGTGAGTGGGGGCGAGTGGTGCAGATCGTCAGATTAATGGTACATCATGGACATGTGACGATCCAACAGATCGTGTCTGGAGATGCGCGCGCACTCAAGTTAGTGGGAGCGACTGACGTGGAGTGTCAGATCGAAGCGTGGATCCTTGGCGCATCGATCGAACGGTCAAAGAAATTCGATAATTGTTCCCTCTAATCAAATAATTCAGTAAATAGCTTTTCTTTGCAAAAATGATAGAAATAACTAGGAATCTCAGATGACAAAACTTTATATATGAAAGTGGTGTAGAAAAATGCTTTGAGAACCTGATTCCACTCTGTTTTGCAAAAGTTCCTTAATTTACTAATAATGTGCTTTTAATATTGATGAAGAACCCTAATTGAGTATAAAGGGCGTATTAATGAATCAAATTGATAAGTTTAACCCTGATATTGATAAAGGTGGTTTAATTATATGTTTTTAATAAAAGATGCCTAAATTAGAGTTGTAATCCATAAAAGAAGGTTAATTTACATGGAAACCCTAATTTGGGATAAAAGGAAATAAAAATAATATTTTTGTGGAATAAGATAATCAGATGCTTAATAAAGGAAATTCAATGAGAAATTAGGGGTTTTATGTAGATTTGATAAATTAAGGATGATAATAAGGAAAGAAGAAGTAAAAACCCTAATTTCCAAAGGAACCCTAAAATAGGAATTGAAATCCTAAGTAATGTGATGAAAATTGGATAAATATTAATAAAAGGAAAATTGTACTTTTATTTCAGGATTTCTCTTCCTCATTGCTTGTTGATTGGGTTTCTCTGCATATTTGATTCTATCTTGAAATCTACAGCCAAAGGTATGTGGTTAATTATGAATAACCGCTCAGGTTTTTCGATGGATTCTCGGATGTTTAATCACATTGAATGCAACTAAACTGTTTGGATGTTCATATTGCAATTATAAAGTGACTATGACTATCACATAATGTATATGCCTTCTAGCTCAAATCCTGATCCCCTCTGTGTCGTAATGGCTGACCTGTTATATGGCTACCTAGAGGGTAGGTCCATCAGGTCATGAATGACTTAGTATATGGCTGCCTAGAGGGTAGGTCCATCAAGTCACCTTTACAGAGGTACCATATAAGTCCTTACAGGGACAACACAGAGTTGTGGATAGGTATGGATTGAGTAGTTTGGCTTAAAATGTAATCTTGGTTGATAAATGATTAATTGAATGATTACATTGTTAACATATTTGCATGATTATTGTTTCCCCCACATACCAGCTTCGGCTGACCGACATTTTGTTTGTCGGCGTTTTAGGTACATGCCAAAAGGACAAACAGTAAAATGTCATATTGTGAAATATATGAAGTTAAATACAAGAAGGATTAGTTAGAGTAGAATCCTTAAGTGGATATAAGTCTAGAGATCCACGTTTTAAAAAAGGTATGCAAAAAAAATTATTTTTCTTACAACTTTCAGTATAGTTGGTAGAATTTAATAATTGTTATTGATTATTTGTCGAACCTTTGATCCATGTTATTGGTTAACGGCTCTGACCTTTCAGTCTCCCTTAATTGGGGGTTATCGGGAGGCGGGGTCGTAACAAACACACCTACTATACATCATGATACGAATTGAATACTTCATACACGTCCTTTATTTAGGTGTGTCCTACTTTTTGTTGGAGAACGACAAGAGGTGGAAAACACGTTAGTCTTTTCTATAAAGCTTTTAAATTTAACAAACATTTCCCATTGTCACTACTAGATCTAAAAAATACTAGTGTCCAGAAATGTAACAAGATGATGCCATCCACATTATCGAAGGGACATTTAACCACGACAAGTATCATCATGTTGTGTCTTTTGCATCTATTATTTGTTGATTGGACTGTGACATGTAACCATTTTTCGTTCAAGTTATGATCAATTATATTGCTTATAGTAGCCTTGGATATTAGATAGAAAATAGAATGAATCATGTGACCAACGGTTCAAATATTTACAATAGAGATAAACAGACATGCTATAAAAATTATTTTGATAGTATGAGAATATGCATGCATACTATGTAGCCATCTACATGTTCTTATGACCAACATATATATTTTCTGTATGAATGTGTCGTGTAATTTTATAAATTTTGTGTCGTGTGTTCATGTCTAGAACCAGGACCGTGATTCAGATTCATGGTGTTCTGAGCAATGGTATTGAGTTGATAAGAGTTATAATAAAAGAGATCAACCCAAAGTAACTTAGGGAAGCTAATATGGAGAGATCTGACTTCCAATTACATCTTAGTGAGAAAGTGGCCCATAATGAAGTTGAACAGGGAAGGAGAATCCATGCAGTCCGTCAATCCCTGGTATTTAAAAGGTCTAGGCACCAACAAATTATGGTTACACAACATACTGAAATAGAGCCAGAAAGAAACAACAATAGTGGGTTTCTCTTATTTCTAGTCATATTTTATCTATACATCCGTATATTATGGAAAATATTAGATATCCCTGCATCTTAATCAAGCATTTTGACTCCTAGTATAAACTATAGTGCTTGATTCTTGCACTTTAGGACCCTAACATTCAGTATTAAGAGATAAAAGTAGCCATTCATATTGGAAAGTCAATGTTACAAAAGGCCTTCAGCGTCCACCTTGGCAGAGTTACCTTCAGAACCTAAGCCAACAAACGAAACATCATAGCCCAAGACAACCTACATCCATCACAGAAGCTCGACCATCACTCCAAGAGTGAGAGGGGAGAAACAACAAAAAGCTACCTCAATAGAACAAAGCACTGATGACCCAAAACCCAGCCATCAAAACCCAACTCGACCATCACTCCAAGAGTGAGAGGGGAAAACCAAAGCAACATAGAGCCAACAACTTAGCACCCAACCATGAGCATCGAATAGAGACCATAACTATCAAGGTAACAGCTACATCCTCCAGGTCCAAACAAACCACTAACAACCAACACAATAAGGGAGCACTCAGACAGAAATAAAAGCAGCAAGAAGGAGCTTCCCCAAGAATGAGAAGGAACACAATAGCAGAAACAGAAGAACAAAGCCAACCCATAAAGATATAGAATAGGGAGAGTCCATCCACTCAACCAAAGAATCATCACTAGTGAGAAGAAGACATAAACCAAAAGACCTATCCAACAGTCGAGCATCATAGCACAGGACAGACTACAACCATCACAGAAGCTCGACCATCACTCCAAGAGTGAGAGGGGAGCAGCAGGAGCAGCATAGAGGCAACAATTTATCAACCAGCCATAAACATCGAACAGATACCATGGCTATCAAGATGGAAATTGCATCCTCTAAGCAGAACCATAAACAACCATCACAAAAGGGGAGCAGCCTGAATAGAATAATAGCAGCATGAAAGAACATCCCCATGAAAGAAAAGGTCACAACAGGAATTAAAATGTGCGAACACTAAAATTTTATGAAAATGGCCAACCTCAGCTAACCGTAAGTGCTTGTAGATGTCACTTGCAAGCGAGGCACAGAGCTGCAGGTCTTCATGGTTATTGTCAACATCGACAACACCAACGCTACGCATGTCCATAAGAAAATCTGTCTTACACGTATACCCTGCAACAAAACCGAAAGCGAATTGAGATTATTTAGGAATGAAAAAGTCAAAAAAATCTTCTGAATAACCAACTTTTTGAATTCAAAAATATGGTTATTAACAAAAAGACACTAACCTTCTTCTTCATCAATCTCTGATATTCGTAGATTTTCAGATGCACGCCTCTCCAGAGAAGCGAGTCCAGAAGAATCGACATTATCGATGTACTCTATATCAGGACTATTCAATGAATCACATGTCGACATTATTTCATCCACCGAAACTGATCCTCCGGTAGATGCACTTGGAGACAATGGATTATTACAAGGAGCAATATATCCATGAAGACTAAATATAGAGGTGGTAGTGGCAGTGAAGACGCTAGCCTCAGTAGCTGTTGCGGGAGGTACATAGTTTGCCTTAGATGCATTATTGAGAGGAAGTGAAGATGTTGACTTAACAGAAGATGAAGTAACTAGCGAATTACTAAATTATCACTACTTCAAAACTTTGGCATACTGCGGGTTTATAGACTAACTAATTATCTATCTAATATAAAATGAATAAGTAATGAGACTACCTTATTATCCATCATATGCTTTCAAAATGGTATGAATGCAATGTTAAAAAACTATAATTGAATCATTTTTTGGTCATAATCCTAGGTCTATCAATTGTTTACTCATTCCATGCAGTATTTACATCATTATGAATGGCACTAGTGTATTAATGTGGTTGCTTTAGTAGAGGCCTCAGAGCCTTGAGCTTGTGCCAAAAATGGTTCATCTCACTCCTTGTTTGAGTTACTTTCTACAGACTGTATGTTCTCATGGTCTTATTATGATTTGTTCATATCTGCACACTTTAGAATAGTTTGCTATTTTAAGGTGGAGTTTTAGAGATAGTGGAGGTTGGGTTACATGAGTAGTAGTATGGGGATTACACTTACAAAGAGATATTATTAAGCGCAAGCAATCACAAAGCTTCAGATGAAATGATTACACATGAATGTTACATATGTAGATGTTGAACAATATGAAATCATCTCAATTACTCATAGCTTGGATTGCTAGTGAAGTAGATTCTCACATGTACTTCATCCTAACGGAATGATTAACATATCCATAGATTCAAGAAGAAAATAAAGATGTGATAGGATCATTAGAGAAGGAAAAACCTAAGATTTATTTAGGAGGAAGACCAATTGAGATTGCAACTCTAATCCTACCTTCTCAGGTAGCACCATTATTAACATGATGGGGGTCATTCCTAGTCCTAGATTTCCCCTCAATTTAGTGTGGATATTGACGGAAGAGGCAATTAGTCCGTCTCTACATATATTGTTGAAGATTTTCCCCACTGAGCGTCTCCATCTCCCTGAAAATGGCCTGTGACAGGGACTTATTGATGTTGAGATTCATATTATAATTTTAAAAAGATACCTCATTTATGAAATGTAAATAAGAACCTTTACTTTGCTTCACATTCACTTATTCTTATGATTCTTATGGCCAACAATTCCATTCTTCACATAATCTAGAGGTAGGTCGAACTCTGAAACCAACATGAAGATTTCAATTGTTCTGATGGAAACGAGCATAGCCAGAACTTCAGCTGGAGCAATGATTGAGAATAGATCTGAATAGGAGACATACAAAAGACATTTAGAGAGGAAATTGCCAAAAAAGAGCTCAACACTTGGCCATCTGAGTAAAAGATTGAAAAATCAGAAGATATTCCAGGATAAAGTTAGAAAAACCTTCATCAAAGAGAATATCATATTGAAGGAGCTTCATATAATAACATTGACCCTCTGTGGTCATGAAAGAGCTACAAAACTGACTCCCACCACAGCAAAGGGTACAATCTTCAGAAGTACAGAAAACCAATGATCATTATCAACTCAAATTAAGAGAGACCCAAAGTTCAACAATTGAAATGATGCATCTATCATATCCCCTGTATGATACATCAATAACATCTTGTCAGACAAGAATCTTTTTCTTAGTACATGCTCTTTTTCCATGGACAAGGAATGAGGCCATGCATGTTGAGGTTATGATGTAAGTGCTAGAATTTCTCAAGCTTATGATTTTAAAAGCATAACTGTGACATGGAGATCATTATACAAAACATTTCTAGCAAAATGACGACTGAACTATGTTTCTAATCATCTAATGTAAGATGAGATAGATAACAATATAGGTTGCATCATGATGACCATGATACATACACAAAAAAAGAAAGTTAACTAGAATAGGTGGTACCAAGCATACAGATCTGAAACAGAGCATATCCCTACTGAAAAATGCACTTCTACAAACTCAAACGAGCTTAGTAGAGTTCTAAGATGGTACCTATGTATGTTAGAATTCTTGAGGATGGCATTCTTAAAGTGCTTTCAAACCTTTAAATCAGTCACATATGGTCTCAGTTTCCTACCAACATTCACGAGCTAGAGTAGATCCACAAAGTATGCATAACGAATGATGAGAGGTTCACCTGGAGATTTTGTTGAGGGTCAAGGAGCTTCAGAATGTATGGTCACTCAGTTATAGCAGGAGGAGCTGTTTTATCTTGTCTATGGTGTAGCAGCCCCTGATCACAGGTCCAAGTAGCTAGAGATTTATCCTTTCTATGTTGATTGACCAACCTTGTATGGTGGAGTTAGTACCATCAGTTAGTAGACCTTATTATGAATAGAGAAACCAAGGGAAATCCATAAAAAATCCTGCTCATTAGCACCGAAAAATATAGATTTAGATAAGCAAATCAAATCCATCCAGCTTAAAACATCTTCACACAAAGAATTAGCCACATCAAATTAAATAGAGCGTTCAAGCTGAAAGCTAGCAATCAGAAATACATCATTTGAACAGACAACACAAAGAGCATTCTCAAAATGACCAAGAAATCCTCGCAAGCAATTCCATATCCAAGGTCAATCACACTGAAGATCAACCTTATTACTTCTTATCAATTGACTAGGCATGTCCTATCGAAGCATGAATAAAACATTAGAAATGCAAAGAACTCGAGATGATACATAGACTTCAAAGAATAGCTGCAAATACTCAACTCAGAGAACCTAATATACATTACAAACTAGAATGGCTTAAACCTAACAAACTGAAAGAAGTGGAGGTAGATAAAACATAAAAGGATGACAAAAGAAACTAAATGAAGGGCATCCGACAAATAATTATCTCCTATATTAGCCTTTATCTCCATGAACCTGGCAGGCATTTAACACTGTAGACAGTAGCAGAAAATAAAAAAGAGATACGCCTACAACTCAATAAACCAGTAGACAGAATTTTTTTTTAGCATGCTTGACCCATGAACTTAGGGACTGCAAATGGGCCAAGATGGTGTGGCAAAACCTCCTAAAAGACTACACGCCAAACATTTTCTACACTAAAAAATCGATCTTCAACCAGAACCTTACATGCCACTTGTTCATTAACTATAATAACAGGGCAATCATTTGATGCATGGGAAATAGATAGCGAATGATCTATAAGAAATTTTCCTTTGAATTTAAAATCAAGACAATGAAATAATGAATGGTACTACAATATGTGTGACATCCACATTTATTGAAAACCAACTAAATATAATAAAGAATGATTGACTTCTATTTTTACTAAATCCTATGGATTAATATGATATGTGAATCTCTATGTTGATAAAATGACTGCTACTCTTGGTTTCCACGTCTCCAAATGGTTCACCTACAATGATGCATAAATAGTTAAGAAGTGCACTTCTATTATTGAGAGTAATTTATAAAATGTTACCTGACAATGAGTAATTTCTTTGGCCAAGCTATCACTGTCCCAATTACATCCTCAATGACTTGGTGTTGACCAAAAGGCCTAATCAACTGCTCTTGAGGTTGGATTGGTACAGTAATGGAAACGGCAACAAATGAGGACCCCAACAATGCTCCTCCTACGACATAAGTTGGACTTGTAGAAGTAACGTGTCCTCGTACTACAATTGAATTCCCATCCTCAAAACTTAACAAGGAAACAACCTTTAAATTTATAAAGATTGTGTCAAACATTGTTTATACCTAAAAATCAGAATGAAAAAAATAATCAATAAATGTTTGGATATAATAACCTGTCCTTCGGTAATGGGTGTTTCACTACTCGATTGATTTGGTCTGGGTAGTCTTTCATTGGTGGTCATTGTGATATTCTACAAAATAAATAGTTTACTATAAGAAAATTAATTTTATTATGTAATCACATTATAAGAATTTGAAGATTTACCTCGTTCGGCTGAAATGAAACACTCAGGTTAGAATTTCTCAGCATCATAGCTTCAAGATTTTCAAAATTTTTCTTCATTTCTAACAACTCCTTTTGTTGAGCCTCGTATATCTGGGTATGAGCATCAACAACCAGTTCTAAGTCTGTGATTTTATTTTCATATACATTATGAGACACGTGAATCGCATGTTTTACAAGAATCTTCTTTGGGCCCAAAATATGATCAAATATCTCATCTTCATCGAGATTTTCATCATTACTTGCAAGTGCCGCATTCATCTTGTCCTACATACAATATTAATGAGAATATTTTCATTAAATAAAAAATAATTTTGTTAAATGATTGCTTACAATCAATTCTGCAGATTTTGCATCCATAATAGTACCATCCTTCTTCAAATGGGTGGCCTTAAACAAGTCTAATCTGCTAACATTGCCACCGTTTTTCTTTTCTTGTAACTGTTTGTAACAGTAGCATCATATATGAGCATAGTAGTAAGAAAGTGTAATGCAAATTTCAATCAGAAGATAACTCACATTAGCCTTCACACAAGCATACGACATTGATCCCGATGTATGTCTTGTCGTTATGAACTTTCTGCTCATAACATTTTTAGCACTCCTTAACTACATACAATGCATTATAATATAATTATATGCAATATACACTATTAAATTCTACAAAATTAAGGAATAAATTGTTTTACCTTTCCATCATTAGAATCCCAAAAATTCACAAGAAATTTCCACTGATCAGGATCAACACGGGAGGGGCAATCATTAAGTCGGTCAGATTTTTCTTTGTGCCGCATGTAGTGGTTTTTTTAATATCCGCTTTGAAGTTTCTCCAACAATCCCTCACTGTTCGAAAAACTGAATTCTTCCCCTTTTTGTCGATAAAAAACTTGGTCTGTAATAAAAGAATAATTTTTAAATAAAAAACTCACAACATTGTATTATATCTCTAAGACTAGAATTACCTCCACATAATTCCATATAGCAGTTTTGTTTTCCACATGTACTTGTCGCCAATCAAGATAGTTTAATGGTGCAAGATCAGAATTTCTAGCAACAGTTCCCAAAAAGGAAGACATGTCATTCTGATGTGGTCCTATAGGATCCCCATTCTCATCCAAAGTAATTGGCAGCTTTTTATCCCCTGTCTTACCCCATAATCAGATACACTTAGAATAGCCCCTTGTTTTTTTTATTTGTAGCTCCCCCTACAAAATCATGAATATGATGCAAGAATTTACAAGGATATACATATTATACACATATAATTAAGTATTAGTTTGTGGAAAATATAATGCATCTTTGTATATAAATTTTCTTACCTTCACTCTGTCCAGGATCAACAGTAGGAGAATCAACAACAGATAGATGATCATTATCTAATTTATCAATTTCAACCTCTTGATTGTTACTGACATCATTTACCAAACGTTGCATACTTGCTTTTACAGGCACTCCTTGATGACTATTTTTTTCTAAGTGTCTTTTAGAATGACTTCCTTCTCTAGCATTATTTGAGTTTGCCACCACATGACTTTTACCAACAGTACCAACTTCATCATTTGACACAGAGGGATTTTTTTCTCTTGCAAGGTTCAAAGAAGAACTTATGTTGTTGTTTGCAGCTGATCCCGCTACGGTTTTACTATTTCTAAGTCCTTTTGCATTTGAACACCCCCAATCAGCATTTATCGAACCAAGATATCCTCCTTTTGGTCTTTTGGAAATACCTGCAACTAAAATGATGATATGAGAGGTTCTAAAAAAGATATTCAATGATGTAATTTTTTATTTTACCTGTCATACTCCCATGAGTTAATCCTTCATTACAGACATCATCAGTAAGTGGAGACAATAGCTGACTGCGTCTTTTCATTCTCCTAAAAAGACAATTGATATCAAAAATATTCAATTACAAACTGAAATCATGGCATACATTCTCTAATTGTGTTTCTCAAATAAAATTAAAATTTCAAAAATATTTTTATTTTGCGGATGAAGCCAACATCCAACAAGCAAACTCATTAAGCATATTAACCCAAAAGAAAAGAAAATTGTGCAACAAATGTAAAATTATGTAAAAGAACAAATGACCATTTTAGAAAGAAAAGGATAACATGAGTGTTTCCAGTAATTGACCCAACTTATAAAATAAAAAGAGCTACATAAGATCAATGATCTGGATCATGACCCCCTTCATAAAAGGTCACACCCTCCATGTCTTCTCTGACTAAATTAAGGTCATCACAAACGTCACTTAAGATATCTTCCAAATCACTTGGAGATTTATCTTCTGATAAGCAGGTTCCATCAATGAAAGTATCATGAAGCTTCTCCTCCATGTCATAAGTATCATGAGGTGTAGTGTGCACAACAAAACTCCAATTTTTTTGACTTATGTCTTTCACATAAAACACTTGTTGTTCTTGGGAGGCCAATGCAAATGGATGATCAGTTACATCAATACGTTTTAAATTGCCATTGTGAAGTCATTTTTAGATTTTTTGATGCCTCTATTTGCATTGACCCAGTCACATTTGAACAATAAAACTTTAAGTTTCTCGTAATAACTGATCTCGAAAACGTCCCTTAACACCCCGTAGTACATAACCTGACCCGTTACAGGATTTTTGTCCTTGGAGCTGGCAAAACTTTCGGTATGAGAGTTCACCATAATTCCACTATTTTGTGTTTTTCTGCCGCATTCTCGATCCTTGGTGCGAAATCTATAACCATTTGTTACATATCCCGCATATTGCATTGTCATTTGTTGCGGTCCTCGAGCCAACACTAAAAGGTTTGGTGACACAGTTGTCGACTTTTCCTTCTCCTCAATCTGAAAATATTATGAATTTTATTATTTATATATTTTTGTTATTATCTTAATGGAAACAACTTATTTAAACTTACATGATTCTTAAACCATTCATTGAAACCGTTCATATGAAGATTACTGATTTCCCATTGTCGTTCACGTGGATTGATTTTCTTCAAGTATCAGATGTTCTCCCTATCAACAAACACATGTGACACACCTAGACATAAATATGAAATTACATAGTAAAAAGTAAACAAAGATCTTACTTCACGTATGGATCAACTGCAGCACAATTGGCTAAAATATATTGATGTGCAGCTTTGAGCATTGTGCTATCAAGCATAATAGGAGTCTTCTTTCCTAGACGGTGCCCTTTATGAAAGAATATAGACCACTCTTCATCATTATCCATATCTTCATCTTCCACATCATTTCTAGACAATTTAGTGAACCTTGTCTCAACTCCTAAGAGATATCTCGAACAGAATGTTAAGCATTCGTTTGCCAAGTAACCTTCTGCTATACAAGCTTCTGGAGTAGCTTTATTTTGCACATATCTTTTTAAAGTTTGTAAGTGTCTACATTAATAAGAAGAAAAGACTTTGTAAGAACATGACATATGATCAGATGCAAAGTCTGAACAAATTTAATTGTTAGAAAGATTACCTCTCCACGGGGTACATCCAATGATAGAATATCGGTCCGACTATCTTCACTTCTCGTAGAAGATGAATGACCACATGCTTCATCACATCAAAGAATGATGGTGGGAGAATCTTCTCTAGATTACAAAGAGTAACTGCTATTCTGGATTCCAACTTCTCAAAAGTATTTGGATTTATGACTTTAGAGCATAAGTCTTTAAAAAATTTGGACAACTCAATTACAACAGATCTAACATTTTTGTTGGGTAACACTACTTGTAAAGCTAATGGGAGAAATTGTTGCATCAATATGTGATAATCATGACTCTTCAATGCCATCAGCTTTCTTTCTTTGATGCGTGCATTTCTAGCTATATTAGAAGAATACCCATCAGGAACTCGAGTAGACTTCAACAACTTACAGAATAATTCTTTTTCCTCCTTCTTCAAAGTAAGACATGAAGGCGGGATGATTTTCTTTATTTCCATCCTTGATAATGTGAAGTTTATTCCTTATGCCCATCTCTTCGAGGTCATATCGAGAATTTTCAGTGTCCTTTGACTTCTCCATTCCCAATAGTGTGTGAATCAAACTCTCACATATATTCTTTTCTATGTGCATCACGTCAAGATTATGACGTATAAGGTTATGCTTCCAGTATGGCAGCTCAAAAAATATACTTTGCTTTCTCCAGTTGTACGTTAGATTATCTACATCTCTAGTTTGATCTAGAACTTGACTTACAGACAACATCTTAGGAGCACTTCTAAATTATTCTTTTCTGTCAAATGATGAAGCATCTTTACGAAATTTATGATCCATTGGGAGGAACCTCCTGTGACCCATGAAACATGCTTTCTTACTATATGGTAGTCTCCATGAGCACGCATCTTTGTTGCAGAAAGGACATGCAAGATAACCACTAGTTTGCCAACCAGATAGATAACCATATGCAGGAAAGTCGCTTATCATCCACAGTAAGGCAGCATGCAACTTGAAAACCTCTTTACGATCAGCATCATAAGTATCAACACCACCTTCCCATAGTTCTTTTAATTCCTCAATCAACGGTTGCAGGTAGACATCTATGTCCATTCCGGGTTGAGTTGGACCAGGAATAATCATCGACAGGATAAAATTGGGAGACTTCATGCACAACCATGGTGGCAAGTTGTACATAATCAATACGATGGGCCAAATGCTATATGATAGACTCATGAGGCCAAAGGGATTAAATCCATCGGAAGTTAATCCAAGGCGAACATTGCGAGAATCAGAAGCAAACTCAGCATGCATATTATCAAACGTCTTCCATGCTGGAGAATCTGCTGGATGTTGTAGAATCCCATCCTTGGTACGACTTTCATCATGCCACCGCATTAGGGGTGATAGTTTCGAACACATGAACAATCTCTTCAACCTAGGAGTCAAGGAAAAGTAGCACATGACTTTACAAGGAACTCCTTTCTTGTTCGTATGAATGTTTTCTACACCAACTTCATCAATTTTGATTTCTTTATATCTAGAAGCACCACATTTCAGACATGAAGTCTTATCTGCAAAATCCTTTCAATACAAAATGCAGTTATTTTTACAAGCATCGATTTTATCATAGTCAAGTCCAAGGTCCCTGATTATTTTCCTGATTTCATAATAAGAGCCGGGCAATGTCTCACCCTCTGGAAGCAGTTCCTTCAAAAGCTCAAGCAGCTCAGAAAATGACTTATTACTCCAATTATTAACACATTTTATGAGAAACAACCTCACAATAATGTACAATTTAGAGTACTTCTTACTTCCAGGGTACAATTCATGTGCAAAAATCTCTAACAGTTTGTAAAATTGCTCAGCTTCCGTGTCATCAACAAATACAAATCGATGGTCATCATCTTCCATATTCTCTCCATCCTGTGATACACCATACGCATCACGCAACATGTCTCTCATGTCATCTTTGGACGTGTCATTTTGTATTTGTGAATCCTTAGAGCTATCAAATGAACCCTCACTGTGAAAAATCCAATTTGTATAGGTGGTCAAGAATCCATTCCATAACAAGTGTTCAGTTGCGACTTGCCGATTCTGCCTATGCACATTTAAGCACTGCTTACAAGGACATAAGATAGTCCCATCCCTGCTGGATTTTGAAAATGCATGCTCTATAAATTTAACCACCCCAAGTAAACATGTCGTGCTTGTTCTGTGTTCCTCATGGATCCAACTTTTATCTATCATGACTACCTATAACAATTAAGAAAAAAAGGATAAGAATACAAAGTATTAAAAATCGTTACATAACTTAGTTTCAATATGGTTTAAGAGCTCTTTCTCAGATCTTGGGCAGAGTTTGCCCAGACTAGTAAGAAATTGGATTTTCGAATTCTGAGGACAGACAATGTCACATAGGCCAGTCCAGCCTCTACCAATGAAGAAAGCATTTGCTACTCATTTTCCAATGCTATCCCACTTGTTTAACATTGTAGGGAGATCTTATATACCTATTGATACCATTACATGGCTTGCTTTTCCACTTTGTTAAAAGAATATGTTGTAAATTCTATCAAAATATAATACCTGGAATTTACTAGGAATTTAAATAACCATCCTTTTGTTTAGAAACAATACAACACATAAATAGAATCATCAGAATATAGTATATACCAAATAAGCTCTACATAACAGACATACCTTTAATGCTCTATAATCTAGTCCTGATACGGAATTATGTGAAGTACATGTATCTTGGTCCTAACTATTTTTCCATTCCTAGTAGTTTTGCCACAACTCTCCCTGGTTCATGGGCCCTCTAACTATCAAAATGTTGATTGTCATATTCAGTTTTCTGTTCCAGTTTTGACATCATCATAACTCATCAATATAATCTAGGTGTTTACGACATTGCTTGAAAATTGCTTCCCTCTTCTCCTCTCGAATACCAACCCATCTCCCTTATTCTAGCTTCAGACTTCATGGACTGCCAACACCTGACTTCATAGACTGTCGAAGAAGGGGCAATGTAAGGGGCAGCTACGGAGGAACCACCTTCGAACGGTTGGAGGGAGGGCGGACGACTGATGAACAACCTTCAAATGACCGAAGGCAGGGCAGACAGCTATGAACCACCTTCGCACGGCCGAAGGGAGGGCAGACGGCTGAGTAACACCTTTGAACGGAGTCGGTAGATGACTATCGCTGCGTCGTGCGGGAGATCGGGGCCGGGAGGGGGAACTAGGGAAATAGTGAGCGTGGGGGGAGGGAAATTTTGGGTTTTTTTGTTTTTGTTTTTAATTAAGCCAACTAACTACACTGTGGATACAATCAAAAGGAGACAAAATTGTAGCTATATCTTATTTATAGAGCTAGCTACAATTATTTTGATTACACATATATACTTTATAAGTAAAAATAGTTCTCACTACATGTAAATTAACTATAACCCAAACAATTGGACAATTTATATACATTGAGGAATATAGACTCATGGCAACATTTTTATCTTTTGTATGTTCGTAATGGAGACAGCCATGGACGGCGACTCTGAGTAGATAATGTTGCACGACGACAGTAATGTGGAGATGATCATTGTCGGACATCAAGCGTTTCACACCCACCAATATCTCTCTCACCACTTTTTTTTTCTTTTGTAGTTTGTTCTTTATTTTTGCATATGATTTCCCTAGAATACCTGGATTGATGTAATTCATCTAACTACGTCATGAAAGTTTGACATTATAATCAGCACAAAATTGATTTTGTATTTCAAATTGAATTGGTCACCACAAATATGGTTGTTAATCACATAATACAAGGAGTAAATATGTTGAAACAACTAAGTTATCATAACATGAAAATAGTCTCTCATTAAAATATATGTCATATGTACATAGAGAAGAGTAGAGGGTTGGTACCGTTGGACGCGGGAGCAACACCAGAGAGAAGACCAAACGGGAGACGCCGCCAGACAACGCACACAGCAGGGGAGCACTGCGGGAGAGAAAACGGTAGGAACACTGCCGGAGAGAAACTAGAAAGGGGTGCCTCTGGAGAGAAGACTGGAAGATGCTCCGCCGGAGAGGGCTACTACCAGAGAAGGCCTGCTGCTGGGGGAAAACCTCACCGGCCGTCCAATCGGACAGGAGGAGCAGAGAGGAGAGCAGACCTAGGGCTTTGGACTTGCGGAGGTTTTGATCTTTCTTAGGACGTGGAGAGGAGATCACGTGGCGTTGGCGTCGGAGGGCAGTCAGTTAGAGTCAGGCATCGATCAGGAAGTCAAGGCATAGGGCGATTGGGGGCCTGGATGGCTTGGCGTCGACAACAAAGGAGGGTGTCGACTTGAGTCGGACAGGGATGGAGTCACCACAGACGGCCGAGCATAGTGTCGTGTGCGGGATAATGGGTGTAGCGTCGCTCAACGTCTGCCGGGCGTCGATCGGGGGCGGGGGTCGGGCGACGATCGGGAAAAGAAAATGGGAGGGGGTTAACTGTTGGGTGTTTAGTCGGGTGTTTAGTATATGGGGGTATATTTCTTTTGCATACAATTACAATTAATAAAAATGTGTAGCTACATCTTATTTACGGAGGTGGCTACAATCATTTTAGCTATACAAATAAATTTTATAAGTAAAAATGGCTCTCGCTACATATAAATTAATTGTAACCGAAGAAATCGTAGCTAAATCATTGTTTTTTTGTTGTCTATATATATATATATATATATATATATATATATATATATATACCTCTTAGATGTTCATCAAAGAGATGTGTATGCGTTTGGAGATGATCAAAGCATGTTGTTTGGGTGCTTACGACAGCCACCTCCCATCTAAAAAATTGCTACTAGGGGTGGGTTGTCTACGCAAGCCACTGTCAAGGAGTAATTTTCCTTGCAAGAAAAAAGCCCATTCTCCTTCTAATGATCACAAAAGAGATGGTTTTGAGTTTGGGAGAAGATCTTCATGCCAATATCCATTTATGACTGACTCTAAGAATGAATTAGAAAGATTCTCATCAACAGTTTCTCTGTGACACCTCGTCATGCTAAACAAGATTACTCAAAATATAAAATATGATCAACTTCTAATTAATCACACAGTCAAAAATGTGGAATAATTAAAACCAAAATTCACATCAGGAACAAGTTCAGAAACATTTACATAAAGGTCCATATTTTCCATTCTCATATATTATAATAGGAATTTACATATGTGCTCAATGGCTTCAACCACCTCCTATCTATAAAAGAAGCATTTACATGTACATGACATATCTACATACACTAGAATATTACCAAAATATCATGTCGATACAAATATCTTATCTAGAAAACACCTCCCATACTTGGACCTGAGAGTACAGGGACGATACTAGGACTCTACTACTAACATCTACAAATAACCAACCTTCTGAATCTATTGATCACCATGCTAGTTCTCTTCCACAACACGACCTCAACCTTGTTGCCTATGTCCACCTAAAAAGATGTGGTGACCCAAGGGTAAGACCCAATCCCAACGAGAGATATAACTCTCTCTAATGAATATTGATTATAAAAGATTAATTAACAATAAATAAACTGGGCAGATAGGGTATTGAATAAGTAATTGAGCAGATTGAACAGTTTAAGCATACTGAGCAATTAAGCAAATAAGCTCTGGAAGGAAGTAGAATTACTAAAATTTCATAAGTCTACACTCTATAAGAACTATGTAGTATAAAGTTAAAATAATCGTTACTCAACCAGTGTGAGACGTATTTAACCTAACATATATATATACATATATATATATATATATATATATATATGTGTGTGTGTGTGTGTGTGTGTGTGTGTGTGTGTATATATACTACACAACTTGAATTACATCTTTTATTATGTTTCCCTAAGAGATTTGAGGAATACACTCAAGTCCCAACTAACCACTACTAAGTCGAAATCAGTTTCGTACAAGATCTAGGATTACCAAATTCCTAAGATCTTCTCTGCCCTCAGTCAGTACGAGTCTGCCACAATGACACATCAGGTCAAGCTGCTAGCAACCTAGTCCATCCTTGGTACAAGTCACAACACTAGTGAAAGGAGGTGGGAATAAAAACCTACCATATGAGGTACATTCGCACTTGTCCTCAAATCTTATCATATACACATATATGAGGCACGACCATATCATTTATCCTACCGAGGTATGCCCACAGTCATCCTCCCAAATATTTGGAGTCAGGATGACAAGCACCCTGCATACTTAACAATGTGCACTCTGAGTTTCCCTTAGTAATACTCATTTCACCATCTGGCAAGTCCTGACACTCAAATGGATCTATTACATAGGGCATTACTTGATTAGGGTTACACTTGATTACTTATTTCCAATTGGGTGAATTAAGGCTTCATCATATAAATGGATATACAAACCCTAATTAATTCTTATCAAGTGTATAAGCATTGCAATTTTAGAAGATATAAAATGATTGAAGTATAGATCTTAATCACATTTCCACATGCTATCATCCATTACATTCTAATGCACCACATTATCATCATATCATTTCAAGATATCCATTTCTTATCACAAGTTCTAGGGTTTCAACCCTTATTAGAACATGAAAAAAGCATTTCACCTCAATTAGGGCTCAAACATACCCAAAGGTCATTAAGACATCACATTATTCATAGCAAGGTTATCCTCATCATTCCATGTCTTAAACAAGGCTCAAAAGATCATCAACAAATTTGTGTCCATAGGTATTATTATTATGGCAAGGCACTATGATATTCAAATATCACTACCTTGTGGTTTAGACACAAGAAGAGTGTAATAGATTGTCACATTAATCATGCAAGAGGACTGATTATAACCAATCACCATCATTTAGTTACATTAAGGTTAGGTATAGCAAACTATATCACATTGAAGTTACACACCCATTTATTATGGTCATTTATCAAATATAACTATTGGAGGGAAAAGGTATAACAAAAAATTAATCATATTGAACCATCTAATTCTCATCACCAGGACCCACATATGATATCATGGGGCTAATTCTAATCCATTGGATGTTGAAGCATCCAATCTCATTCATTGGATCAGGTTCACTGTTCAAAGTTATCAATTGAAGTATAGGTCTAACCATTAGATCAATTGAACCAACGAACCATTGGTTTAAGGTTTAGTCGAATCTACAATTACATCCTTAACTCACCATATGTTGTGATGACCTGATCCACCATTAGACCATCGATTGTTAGATCAAAACTATATTCATTTAACACCATCAGATATTAAGCTAATGTCATCATTGATTGATAACATCATTAGAGAATCAAGCCATTTCTCATTGAGATTCCAAGAGAGACTAACACTGACCTAAGGTGTGACTATCAATTCACATCATTGCTCATAACCCTTGGTCACCACCTTCAGTTTTCATGAAGACCACACCATCGGGTCATGTGTTTAGAGGAGAAAATAACCTAGAAACCTGATATGAACCATCGTTGATAGGTTCTTAGCACCATAGGTGGTGATACCGACCTAAACTAAGTCATATACTTCCTTAGGAAGAACACACACATGATTACATGTTCATCTAGAACTGGAAACAAAATAGAAAACACCATAAAAATCAAATTTCCAAACAAGCTTAGCTTCTTAATGCTTAAATCACCATTTTTAAGCAAGAACACGAGCTAACAAGCTTATAGTAACCAATATAAGTAAAGAGTGTTATAAAACTCTTTTCTACTAATAAGAAAAGACTTCTAGAAGCAAGGTTCTTGAGAAAATCAGAAACCCAAGTTCCAGATCTGAACTCGACCAAATAGGTACCCTTCTCCACAAGGAAGCAAAACCCTAGAAGAAAGAGAAAGAAAGATGGGTTCTTGAGTTCTAGAGAAATTTCTACCATGGAACACCAAGATTTTAACATGGAGAAAGGTAGGAAGAAGAAGAAAAGAGAAAGAAACTGAGGAAAGAAGGAACTACTTACTCGTTTAGGTCAAGTTCACCAAGAAGAAACTTTATAAACCCTAGAAGGAAGCAAATCAGAACCCTAGATGCTTCTTCCAAGGAGATCTCCTTCTTATTCTACCTTGGACATGTTTTCCATAGAGGAATAGAGAGAGAATGAGAATATTAGCAGGAGGAAAGTAGAAGAGAGAAAATGCTTCATTTGGGAGGCTAAGGATAAGTATATAAAGCTTGCGGGATAAGGTAGAGAAGAAGTATGAGGTGTACAAGTAGCTCCCCATTTGTCCATGGCCTTAGACTATTAAGGATATACAAGCAACCACACAAGAAGCTTCCCCACCATTCATGGAGACCTTTTTAGGCACCATTTGTTGAATTTACAAGACAAACAAATAATTCATTGGTTGATAGCTCCTAAAGGTAGCTCATCCATAAAGGGGTAAACCCTAAAATACCCTTGAAGAAAAATACCTCCAAACAAAGGTTCAACTAGGTGCCCAATGGATCAAAAATCTCAAGAATGATAAGATAACATCTAAGGAACGTAATGCATGCGAAAAAATGTAAAGATAACCTCTCAATTGGGTAAATAGTAGAAAAGTCCAAAATATACATAAAATTACATAACTTGCTCAAACAATGTCCAAATTGGACCAAATTTGAAACTTATGCACGTCTTATGATTTCAAAGCATATCACAAGGATATATTAGGGTTCTAAGCACTCAACTATGGTAATTAATCTTATTCGACACTTTAAGTAAGTTCAGGGGCCTTACATTCTCTTACATATCTTCTTTATAAATTGTTAAATAAATGTATTGATATACCTCCACACAACTATACTAAGAAAATCGTCGATTCTTATTAGTCGTTGGGAGATGTTAAATGATTGGCATGTGTATGGCTCCCAAAAGTTAGGTGACAAGCATGCATGTCACCTAAAAGTTTGGTGACGGACATGTATGTCACCTAAACAATACACCCCCTTATAGATCACATGTGACTCATATACATGTTAGCTATATGGTAAAACCCCATTTGGACATAGATGATTCAAATGTATGTCACCTATGTGGTGTTACCCTTTCAAATATGATAAAGTATCTGTCATCTTGTTATGTAGGATAATACATACTATAGGTGATTTACATACATGTCACCTAAAGTATGTAATCCTTTCAAATATACTAAAATGTATGTCATCTATTTTACGATAGGTCTATAGAGATTAAAAATGACGTCCAAACACGTCACCTATAGTGTGTAACTTAGATGAATGTCACCTATACCACATTTTTTGGTAGTGTACCAATGGTAACTGACAACGACAATGTAGATTTCACAACGGGCGGACAGATGCACCTCTCTGCGCTCCCGCGGCAGTTTCAACCACCGTGGATGACGAGGCCATGGCCGGGGTGTTTCACGGGGTACGAATGCACGGAAGGGGATGATCTAGAGTTTTTGGGGATGACAAAGCTGAGGATATCGCTACGGCTTCTTCTGATGAAGGAGGAGACGCTGAGGACAGTGTTGAACGACTGCGCTACGGCGGATCTGACGGGGTAGTTTCTGACGACATTGAGGACATTCAACAGTTTTGCCAGGAGGAGAAACGGCAAGATGGTGAATCGAGGCATGCTATATAGTTTAAAGATTAAGGTGATAGGACTGGAGTTTGTATACTCTAGCCTCCGTGGAAGCAGTACGGATGGCGTTTCTCGGTAAGCAGACCAAGACAATGGTAATCTAGTTGTAGATGACCATCTGCAACGCAGATCAATGGAAAACCCTGTACTACGACCGACAGTTATACAAAACACAAAAGTCTTTCGGGGAGGCTGTGGCTGGACCTGCAACACAAAGTCAGTTTTTTGTTGATGATGAACCTGGAACCATCGATCCAGAAGACATATCGTTGATCCACGATAGAGGATTCCCTGAGGTATTAATTTACGGCAAATGCTCGTGACATACTCTCTAAACCCTGGAAATTTGCAGTTGTCATAAAGCTCATTGGCAAATCTATAGGGTATCTCACCCCATGTGACCGGTTACGTTTACTTTGGAAGCCAATGTCACTGTGGAGAGTGTATGAGGTTAGTTTCAACCATTTTGTTGTTCATTTGTCCAGTCACTATGACTTTCTTAATACTTCAACTGGAGGTCAGTAGAAGTAAATGGAGGTAGTTGAGTGGCACGCCGCTAGAGAGGAGCGACTACTAGTACTAGAGGAGGGTATTCGGAGCACACATCAAGCACTCCGTCTCCGAGTCAAAGGCAGGAAGCGGTATTGGAACGGCAGGCCTACTCAGCATAACGGCGATCAGCAGAAGGCGGTAATTGACGGAACTGACAGGTGGATAGCGACCACAAGACGACGAGAGTAGACAACGGAGGCTCTCATTGCAGCGGCTATAGGCATAGCAGCTCCGGTGTTATGGCTTGGACCACGACGGAAACAAAGGCGGAAATAGGGAATTCTCCTCACCGGATTCTTGTAAAGGAGATGTAATTCCGTCCCTTTTCAATGAGGCTCTAATTGATTTTCTATAATTGATCCAAAATAATTAGGAACTCCAATTCCCAAACAAACTAATATGGATGGTTTTCTGCAACTACGGAATTTTTTTTTCCTGGCAGTTGTTGGCCTTCTGAAGTATAAATAGAAAGTGCCCTCTGAGTTCTGAAACAAAAATAAGGAGAAACAAATTCGGCTCCCGTTCTACTCTGTTCCGACTCTCATTCTACTCTTGCTCTAAAGATATCTGGTTACTTCTCTTTCGTCTCAGACAAATTTCTTGTTTGAAATGTACCAGGCTACCTTTCCTGATCCAAGTTAATATAGCTTTGTATTGTACGAGACATCCCTCGACATAATGATTTTAGCCATTGAAACGAAATCCATTGCAGTGGTATTATTCTACCATAGCAGACATCTCAAATTGAGGGCAGGACAAACTGTTATATATATATATATATATATATATATATTGTCACGCAAATGGATAAATTCCTTATTGTTTACCTCTTGTATACTCTTAAACCAGTTAATGATTAAAAATTCACAACATCTGATTCTGGTGTTATGTTAACAATTTCGTTAAGCCCCTAGTGCATATGATTTGTTACTACTATAATACTTTGTTCTATACACTTTAGATACTATACATATTAGATTTATATTGTGTCAGACTGTTTAAGGTAAAAATTGATATAATGGATTTTCACATATTTTGTACATTTTATCAGACATCTACATTCTAAATATAAAATCCACTCATAGTCATAATATATTTACTACCATATGCTTGCATTGAACCTTACGCTTATATTTAGCTTGTATTTAGTTTATTTGTTTTACCTTTGAGCATAGATGGCTGATCATCAATATAAGGAAGGTCAACAATTGGTGGATCAAGCTTAATTAGAATATATACGACTATATTGGTATGCAAGTTCAAAAGAAAGCAAAATTATCTTAAAAATCTCAAAAAGTGAGATAGGTGTATATATGTATCAGTAAACCTTTTTCTTCAAAAAATCAAAGATAGCTTGATTCAATAAATAATAGTGAGGAGAACCAGGCTCAAGGAAATCATCTTCTTGGAAAAACTCAAATGCTAAACCAATCATCCGACCAAAACTTTTGGATGTGAATCAATTTTTTAGAGCTGAACTCAAGTATAGTTTCCACGAACCAATCAAGGTTTGCATATGATTGCCGACTTTTTTCTTGTAATCAGACAACAGTGAGTTTCAGTTCTCCTTCAACTCCCATATCACCTCTAGTATTGTTGTTTCCATTATCAAATAGTTCTCGCAACCAATGATAAATCATAGCCCTATATTGTGTCACACCCTTCACAAAGAAGGCAATTACATGTATTCATCCTCATTGGGATCTAGACACACTTTTTTGGTCGGTAGGGATCTAGACACACTTAACTAAACATGTCCATTGGATTCTCAATAGCATAAGTTGTGCACCATAGACAATAGTATGCGACAAGAAGAGGAAATGTCCATGTCAATAGTAGTTCGAGCTTAGTGTATGTATCTCGGGTCCATCCAAAAGCACATGTCACCATACCAAGTCATGGTCCAATTATAAATATAACCATTGTTGCTCTAAGATGACGAATGATATTCCTTCCAAGGTCACTTCCAATAGCAAGTTGATGTCTGACCCCACGTAGTAATGGCTCATCATCCTCATTGTTAAATTCTCTTGTGTGTCATATTACATCTATAGATTCATTTCCATTGGAATAACATTTCAACCATATTTCTTCAAATTCATACCACTTTTCTTCTAATTTGTTGGAGCATTCTGTTGGAAAAGCTAACCCCTATTAATCACACAAGATTTTGGAGCAATCCTACTTATTTATGGGATCGTGAAGAAGAGCCATGCATTCTTACCACCAGTTGCAACATCCATTGATGACCTCCCTTCCACCCTCTACATTATGAATCTCCTTCTCCTTCACCATAAGTAACACCAACTTGAATATATTTGAGAAAATATCTTGCACTCTTTCCCTCCAACTTAATATTACACGACGATAGGCACCTTCTTTGTATCTCAATGACATAGGATATCTTTTCATACATCACAAATTTTTACTAATGAGTTTAATACTAATTTTGGTAAGGAATGGCATGTGAACATGTTTCAAGATTTAGCCATACCCTAAATTCTGCCTCTAATTAATCTCCCAACGTTACACTGCAGCATAAGGCTTAGAAAATGACGGGCCATTTGGCACATTCTGTGAGGGACAGGCGCTACACATTGACTTATTACGGGCTTGCCCCTAATGTAAAAGTTTGGTAAAATGACTGAGCATAAAGGGACCCTGACCCGCAACCCAAACAGTCAAACTTAAATCAGACGACTTCAATTCATTTTTTGCATCCAACGATTGTGACACAAATAAGGTCAATAGAGTCGCGTGAATACCCCCACGTTCTCCGCTCTGTCTCTGCCACCTTTCCCACAGAACCTGCCGTAATGCTTGTTGCTGCTTTGATGGTCGCGATCGAGTGGTTATACAGAGGATCACTCCCACATCGCAAATGTGCTGACATTTTCATCTATTGCACGCAACGGAAGCTCCGACGAGATCTGGGCCGCCTTTTGCTTGAATCAGTTGACGGAAGCCAGTGTGCACAACGGTGACTGGTCAGAGGCAGAGTCCTTAATCGGAGTTACTGTAGGCGATGAAAGAAACATCAAGCCCGCTTTGAGCCAGGGCGTCGGAAGAGGCGGGTTCTGGAGACATCCGCAGTCGCTTGATCAAGCATTGCCGTCTCTTGCCTCTCAGCTAGGAGCAAAGGTACTGACTTTTTTCTTTTGAACCTAAATAATAGAGATCAGTGGCAGAGCCACTCCTAGGCACGGGTGGGCACATGCCCCACCCGCTCCCTAAAATCTCATTAGCTTTCTTGACAATTTAAGTAATTCATTTACGTCTAGCTATTTCTGTGCCCTACCCATCTTGTCGCAGAAAGCAAAACACTACATCTCTTATCATTAAGATAATATTAACTTTTATATTAATGGCCGATTAGACTTCTATTAGAAAACTACTAAGACTATACAGTATGTGTCGGCCTGTAAACAGATCGAATTCGAATCGGATATATGCATATCTGATATTCGAATCTGATTTCTTTCATCCGATCCGATATTCGAACCGATATCCGACGAATCTTAAAAAAACTAACCGAATTCGAATCTGAAACTTAAAATTCGAATTCGGATAGTATCCGAATTCTAGAGTTTTTTAAGTATTCCTAGTATTGTTATTTAGAATTGTAAGTACGGTGATTATTTAATTTTCCTCCAAGGTAGTTGAAATGGTAGAACAAGCAATTCACTTTTTCTTTACTATACACATTTATCTTTATATCATTAAGATTCATTTTAATGATTCAGACCCAACACAAACGCAACAAATGTGATATATAAAAATGCAATTTTTAGCTATTCATAGAAGACCCACGAAGAAGGATGACAACGGATTGGAGATCGATAGTGAAGAAAAGTTTAATTATTCATTCATGAGTGGTTTACTCAACATGATTCACAACATAATCTTACAAGATCAGTAGACCCCATACATAGTTTCAACACAAATGCACACATATACATCACTAGAAAAATGCCTAATTATAGAAGTGTATGGGCATGTTATCATCTTGCATTTCATATTTCTTCCTGGGAGTTGAGATGACATGCAACTGCAAGAAGTTATTCTCATATGCAGTCAAAGAGCTCCAAATAAACTCCCACCTGTACATATAGCTAGAAACCAATTAAAATAAAAAAAATGGGTTGCATCATACACAAACTAATTGTAAGTATGTTTCAAAGAAAAATGTTGACACTACATGAAATAAGTTAGTAGCCCATAAAGGCAATTAACAAAATATCTACCTTTTGGGTACGGAAGTCTAGTGCTCTGACTCTGCGGATATCCACCGTTCGAAGCCAAGAAAACACATATGCAACATAAAATAATCTAACAGAAAATAATCTTATAGTAATTTTAAAGGCATGAAAACTCGAATCTTGTTAAAACCAGAGTAGTAGGACCAACACATTACTGATCCATGGTGTAGGACTTCCAAGGATTATGCTTCTTTAATGATCTGTAGTCAGAGCCAAAAATAAATAGGGGGAAATTGAAACAAACCTAATGAAAATTGATGGGAGGAAGAAACACCCATATTACTTGTCAAAGATCTAGAGAGTAGCATTGATCGCAGGCCTCGTAGCGTCCAACCACACACCACACCTTTTGGCTGATGCTTGCTTTACCATTGTCTACTTGTTGACTCGCCCTACTTGCGTCACCCAGAAATTGTGTTTACCGTATGAAGGTCATTTGAATCGAAGTTTCCCATCTCTAACCTTGTTAAAGATCCGTATTTTACCTGAATGGACATTGACCAACTACACCAAGAACTCGTACACGGAAGAATACATCGGGCGTCACACTACTCTAGATGAGCACAGCTCTAGCGGCAACGTGATGATGCTAAGAAGGATGGCATTTTTGCAACCTAGTCACCGCTAGGGATTGTGGCACACAAAATGGAAAGGAGCAAGGAAGTGGAGCAGTGTGTGAGGGCAAAGAGTGAAATCGGGACTGTTTATATATCTAGGGTTAGTGATTGATAAAAAAATGAAAATTGAACTAAATCACAGACTTGGTTCCTTCCTTGCTTGTTCTGCACCGTGGGGCCAAGCGGACATCAGTCCACTGCGCGCCCGCTACAGTTGTAACATTACGTGCCTAATATATCTAGCTTTAATTTTAGTACACTTCTACTAACATGTATGTATATATTGTCGAATGCGGATATTTTTCGGAGAAAATAGTAGCATATTTGAAATTCGATCCGAAAATATTCAGATAAAAAATTCGATATCCGAATCTAAATGGATAGCTGTCGGATACGGATGTTTTTCTTAATTTTGAACTCGAATACGAATCAAATATGTGGATTTCGAATATCCATTTACATGTCTAAGTATGCGAGATATGATCCGTGCAGAATTTATTTAATAGTTTCCATGGTTCATTGCATCTCCTTTCTTTTTTATTCATTCCATTTAGAATCCTTATGCACTGAAGTCTCACTGTTATATTTAATTGCATATATATGTTTCTTAGCTTAACTAATCACAACTTGTAACAAATCACACCTAACATAACTTGATATACTTAAGTTGGTCCTATGATGGCCTAGTTTGTCCTCCTAATTAGGCATACATCTGAAGTAATTTTACATAAAATGAGGCAGTCATGCATACTTTTCCTGAGTTTTATTTGTAACTTTGATTATTTTTTAGTACTATGTACAAATTTTGTACATGTATATTTAGACCAATACTTGGTATTTATGTTCCCCAACGTAGAACTTATTCATCTTTAGGCAAATGATCCTAGTATATGACTCATTATCATCTCATAAGATGCCTAAGCGAACCAACGAGGGCACCCAGGAAGGTGCCTTGACAACTAAATGTAACCTCATATTTCATTCTATGTGATATTCTAGATCACAATAAAAAATTACTTTGCATCTCCTACATAGTATATGCATTCCAATATTAAAGCTACCAATTAGAATGATTACTCAAGAAAATGAATATTTATCTATGACGTAAAAAGTTACAAAAATATATAGACTTTAATAACAGTTAGTTTCTCTTTCCAGGAGGTATTAAGTAATGGCGTATGTGGATTTCATAACCGATAAAAGTTGGATTGGTCATGGAAAGACTTGCAATGATAGATGTCGTGATCAATATTTTATGAATGGAGTAGATGCTTTTATGGCTTTTGCATTTAGAAAGGAATCCACTAAAGAAGTTAGATGCCCATGTACTAAGTGTGAGAATAAATGCTTTGGAGATATGTATAACATAAAAAGTCATATTATCATTAATGGGTTTATGGAAGACTATACAACTTGGACACGACATGGTGAGGTACCTAGAAGTTCAGAAAGACATCCTTTAAATGAGACGATAGAATGTGTCGATGATATGTTTGGGCTTATTTATGATGCAATGGGGCATAATGACTACGTAGATTCAGACCATTCAATGAACAATTCTACAGACGAACATGGTGAAGATGTAAGACTATTCCAGAAAGTTGTGGATGATGCTAGCCAACCATTATATCTTGGTTGCTCAAAATTTTCCAAATTGTCGTGCATTATTTGGGTGTTTGAATATAAATGCAAATTTAACCTGACTAATAGTGCATTATCAACTCTATTCTTGATGTTGAATGAGTTTCTTCCCGAGGGTAATTCTTTGCCAAAAAGTTGGTATGAATGCAAAAAGATAATGTCAACTTTGGGATTAGACGATAAAAAAATCCATGCTTGTCAGAATGATTGTGTTCTGTTTCGGGGCCAGTATGAGCATTTAAATAGTTGTCCTATTTGTGGATCTTCTAGATGGAAAAGATTGAAAAAGAAGAATAGGGTTTGGAGGTTGCAGAAGATCCCTGTAAAACTACTTTGTTATTTTCCTTTAACACCAAGATTGAAGAGGTTTTTCATGTCCAAAAAACTAGCTCCTCTTATGATTGGGCATCAAACTTTTACACAGAGTACAAGTAATGACATGAGTCATCCTAGAGATTCTATAGCTTGGAAAGACTTTAATACAAAACATCCAACCTTTGGAGCTGATCCTCGTAATATAAGACTTGCCCTTGCAAGTGATGGCTTCAGCCCTTTTAGTATGTCAATGGGTAGTAGCTGGAGCACATGGCCTGTTGTATTGATTTGCTATAATTTTCCACCTTGGTTGGTGATGAAACAATCATTATTTATGATGTCTCTTCTTATAGAAGGTCCAAAATCTCCTGGAAAAAAAATTGATACATATTTACAGCCACTAATCGATGAATTAAAGACCTTGTGGTTAGATGGTACAATGAAAAAGTAAGCATGAGTGTATGACACTTCAAAATGAACCTGTTCATCACGAATCTACAACCTTGGCCAACTTCTTGGGTCTGAAGGCTAGAGATAGTGATGCATTTCCACTACATTTGAAATGGGGTGTCTTCCAAGACCGCAATTTTGATGGTGTTTGGGATGACGTCTTGGTAATTGATTAGTTCTACATTATTACATTTCACTTTTATATATTTTCTTAGATGCCCCAATATTTGTGATGTCTTCACTATATTTGGAATAGAAATTGTTTAACTTCACAAGTTCTGAAACAAAAAACAAGCCAAACATGTTTCGTGTTAGGCAATGGTGCTTAAACAAGGTGAAAGCTGGTGTTCAAACACATATGTTTCACTTGAAACGACATCTAAAGAAAAGAAGTCCAGAACAACTTCTTGTGTCACCCGAGTCTAGAGTTAGCCAAGATCAATGGGAAAAACTATTGGATTATTGGGGAAAGAGGCAGCAATTGCTGAGGCACAAAGAAATGACAAAAACCATGCACATATCAGACCTACATACACATTGGGGAGAAAATCAATAAGACAGAAGCAATATGAGATGGTATATGTTTTTATTTTATTTTAAGATTATCACATATCCAATACTGATTATTCATTTTTAGATTTTGAAAGGACTAGACCCTTCTTATTTAACCACATATGTAGTTTCTCATACCTATAAGGATGGTCGATTTCCAAATGAACATACCAGGACATGTGTGGTACGTAATTTTGTATTCATTGCATGTTTCATTTTGTATATAATTAGTTCTCATAAATTTAATTAAAAACCATAACCTATTTGTCCTTGTAGGAGAATGTTCGAACTGAAGCAGAACGACGTCATGTGGAACACAACAAAGACCCTGTTGATTTCATGCCTGTAATGGATCATGTATATGGTGATCATCATGGTGGATATGAAAGAGGTTATGGAAGTGGAGCAACTAGACAAATGTTGAAACAAGCATCCAACATGGAATCAACACAAAAAACCTATGAGGATATTGAAAAAGAGGCTAAAGTTTATGCTGAAGCACTTGCTAATGCAGAACATAGTTGGCACGATTGAGGAATCAGGTTAGACGCTCGAACATGATCTTATTCCATAAAACTATGTTGTTACTGAGAAATTAGGTAAGATAAACTATATGAGAAATTCTTTACTGCAGGATATTGGGTGTAGTAGGAGGCTTGGATTTGCCAATGAAGAGGAAGACGATTATGAGAATGATCAAAATTCAAGACCATGTTCAAGCACTTTCATCAATGATTGTTAAAGGATGAAGCCTACTAGATTAGGATTTTAATCATTTCAATATCAGAACTTTGTTTTATCACTTGTTTAACTGTCAAACTATTGTATGATCTTTTATGATTGTGTGGATGTTTATTTAGGATTTAAATATTTTCAATTCCTTTAATGCTCTTACATGTCTCTACTAATGTAAAAGTGGATTTCTTGGATTTTAACTTGGGCATCAAACCCATTACATATATATTAAGGATATCTTCTATTATATAGTTG
Source organism: Alisma plantago-aquatica (assembly GCA_963693085.1). NCBI lineage: Eukaryota > Viridiplantae > Streptophyta > Magnoliopsida > Alismatales > Alismataceae > Alisma > Alisma plantago-aquatica. The sequence goes on from OY856412.1 coordinate 1,491,024,810, forward strand.
CTGAATGGATGGGTTGAGGAAGATCACCTTTAGCCTTGGTAAATGGTCTTGCACAATACCTTGTACCTTTACTTAATGCTTTTTTATATCTTGTCTCATTAATTCTTCAATTTTAAATAGGTTAATTCACATAGGGATGTTGCCTCCTACAACCACCATCTTCAGAGCCAACCAATAAATTCCAAACTTAAAAGTTGGACATTTTAACAAGGTCATTTTGCCTAAATTCATTGCTAACTATTTCAGGATACATATTAGTAGTTGAACAATTGGAAAATTTAACATTTCAGCTTTACGGATTTGCATACTAACTATGTGATCATTTTTTTATTATCATGGATCTACTATCATTTATGGGACAATTTCTGTTGATGTTTTGTGAAGACTTTGTGTGTTCTTTTCCTTTTGAAGATAAGTGCTACACTTACATAGACTTATGCTTAATTTGATCTTGAATATCCTATTCTTTACTGATTTCCTCATCTTACTAGTGCAACTCTCTATCTCCACATGTGAAGACAAAGTCTTACTCTACAAAGTTAAAGTCATTGTTATCTTGGCTAGCCTATGTGCTTGAGGATTGTAGGAGGACCACACCCGAGGATCAATGAGAAAATTTTGTGCTTGGAGCTTCGGGAGGCACATGAATTACACTATTATGTATTTAAGGTTGTATACCTTGTGCCTCATAGGCTATTCAAATTCAAATGACAACTTTCTCCAAAAAACATTGCCAGGAAATGGGTTCCAGGTAAGCTTTTAAATCATGGATATAGTTTTCATCATCTTTTCATTATGAAGTTTATATTAGAAAGTAAGGATGGATGTTCTTAAAATTACATAACTACTTTCCAAGTGTATCATGAACTTGATTATAGGGTTGGTCATCAACTTGCATTGTCCTTTGGCCATTTTTATTTTTTTCTTTTGAAATCTTGAACTTATGTTTAGCAATGTCATCATTTTTATATTGTTCTTTTGAAACCTTGAACTTATGTCTAGCTGGAACAACCAATGTACGAAAAGAGTCATGATCATGACCATGAAACAAAAAACATCCAGACCATAGCACTGATGTTATCCAACACCATTGCCACAGTGTGACCAAGTGAGTCCTCGACACCATACTTGTCTACTGATCTTGACAAACACATGATCACTAGTACAGAAAGGGTCTGTAGTGTCGGTTTTTTAAAGCCTGCAACGTCACTTTTTGACCGATGCCTAGGTGGCCGTCACTACAGAATTTGGTCTATAGCGTCGGATTATTTAACCAAATAAAACCGACCTTACAGAGTAAAAACCGACGGAAAAGGTTGTAAAAATGCTGACCTAGGCGAGAAAAAAGGAGCCTGTAAGGTCGGTTATTTCATAAAACCGACCCTAAAGATTGAATAACATTTCAGTGGTAACTCTCGGTCGAGAAAATTTTCGACCGAAAGTATTTCGTTCTCGACCGAGAACCCTCTATAAGGTCGGTTATTACCCTAAAGATTGAATAAAACATTTCAGTGTAACATTCGGTCGACAAGTTTGTCGACCGATAGATTTTCGGTCGAGAATGCTGTCGACCGAGTCCTACACTGAAATGTTTTAATCAATCTATAGGGTCGGTTATTTAAAAAAACCGACCTTATAGAGGATATTATATACTCAATTTTTTACAAAATTCGACGCTAGAAGTTCTATTTTGGTTGAAAATTGTTCGACCGAAGAGTGTACAATCTCTAGGGTCGGTTGTTTAAAAAACCGACGCTAGAAGTTACGATTTTTTATAAAAAATTTCTGCAGAAATTGATATAGAACAGAAGAATAAGAAGATTCATATATTCTGGGAGAGGGGAGCATTGATGCTCAACCGTCACCATTCAAAACCACACATTCATAACAAAAATGATAATCAATATCATAATTTACAAAATGATAGAGTGCAAGTCTGAGATGACATATTAAAAAAGTAAAAATATGAAAGAGTACGTACTCAAACCACATACATAAATGGAGCGGACATATTTAATCCAATACTATTTTGACTTCACTTATAAAACACTCTGACCACTCTTCTCGGAATTCATTCAAGTCCACATGTGTGTAAGGCTGAGTTGTAAAGATCTGTAACAGAAAATGCACATGTTAATATTTTATAAAAATGACTACAATCACTTGTAAATTTATGATGTTATTCTTTATTACCTGACTTATAGTCTGAATGTCATGTGATGCTTGTTTGACAATAGCTTGCATGTATTTCATTACATAGTAGCCACAAGCCCAGTCATTATTTTGCATATGACACTACAAATAATAAATTATACTTAATGTTAGTAAACTCTTATAAACAACAATTGAGATAAGAGTATAAGAGTTGACATATTAAAGTTGAAAATTAATACATAAAGAGTAAGCAGTTGTCAAAGTAGCTACCTTGACATTTTTCAAAGTCAATGTCTTTAATTTTGTGGGTATTTGTCCTCCAGCTTCACAAAAAGCCTTTATACCCCTATCAATTAAACGATAGTTGGTAAAATAGAAATTCTAAATAAAAATATCATGTTGAAGCAATTGATTAAATTTATGCTTACTCCATAGCTGACAATTTCAATTTGTGACTCCTTGTTGTTTTACCCATTGGGTCAAGATAATAAAGAGTCATCAATTTTGGGACAATCACCAGTAATTCCCAATGTCTAGCTCTGAGTAAGAGTAAAACAAACATTAAAATAAATAGTTTCATTCATTATTAAAATTATATTGAATAATAATACTTACTGGACGTTAAAAGAAATTAGGATAATTTCCTTCCCCTCACTAGCAAAATATTTGAATGCATCAGAGAAGTACTCATTCACATCCTCAATATTTGTCTCCACCTGACTAGTGACCGAAGGAACTAAGAATGCAATATTCTTTATATCAAAGTTGGTGACCTCGGTATATAAATGGCTGTTAAACATTTGTAATTATTTTCATATGTAGAAATAAGCTAAAATGTGTATTGGAATTGTCTATATATTATTGATATATCCTTACCTTATCCATACTTCTATTATCGAAGTGTTCAGCCAATCATACCGGAACAACTCTATAATATCATCAAGAAAAATAAAATTCTCAAAGTCCCTCCCAACTGCATCTTCTGTTAACTTGACCATCATATTTGATCCCGATTTTTGGTTGGCTAAGTATCGACACAAACCTTTAGATTTGCTTCCCAATTCGTCGAATGTAGTTTCGGGAATGAAAGATGGCTTGGGCATAGGAGGACGACTAGCAGAAGTTTTACTTTTCGGTTTACAAACCTATTAATTAAATTACATACTTATATTACATGAGTTCATATATGCAGTCAAATATAAAAAATATGATAGAAATAAGGTATACCTTGTCATTGATAACCAAGTGTCTAGGCCAACCCACCATAGCACCCTCAACTTCTTCAACTGTACTATATTCAACATTAGGTATGGGTAGTGGTTTGTCCCCCATTCCGTCATACACAAGATGGATGGACACACGACAGATGTCATCAGTAATTTGTTGGCAATGCAATGTACCACCAAGGTTGTACACTTTTCCCACTACCACAACATTATATTTTGGAACCTCCACTGCAAGTTTACAGTTCATACCAACCTAGATTGAAATAATATAAGTTATATAAGAAACAGTAGAACAGATACATGTTACAACTATATATATTATCAATATATTTATCATACTAATAACACAACATAATAGAACAAAAACTTACTGCAGATTGTTGTGGTGGTTCATCGGGAGTGCTCCCATGACCTTCTACAACTGTAGCATGGGCTTGTACCTCATCACTTGAGAGACGTGCAGTATGAATAGGTTGAGAAGGTTGAGTAGGCTGATATGAAGACATTATTTCTTTTACTTTCTGCGCTACTAATGCTTCAACATCCTCTTGTGTAAGACCTCCTGCACGACCTCTTTTAGATTGTGAAGGGCCAAAATAAGACTTGAATCCTATGCCAACTCCTAATCCCCTAACACGGCCAGGATGATCCTTTGTACCAAGAGCAACTTCTAGTTCATCCATGTAGCTAGTTGGGATGAACTTTCCTTCCTTCCTTTGCTCGTGGAGATCAATCTATTCATAGTCAATAAAAATATTAAATCACAATATCAATTAGATATAAATAAATCTAAGTTTTTGGAAGTAACTCTTTAGTTAGTTGGGATAAACCTACCATATTTTGTGCCACCTCCTTAGTTGCAGGGTTGACAATTTCACCGGCTCGATTCTTTCTAGCATCAATCCATGTCATGTGTCGGGGTGGTCGCTCAAATTGAGTTGTACTAGATTCTTCTCCAGAAGATGATTGCTTCTCTTGTAGTTGGCGGCGGAAGGCATAACCACCGGGCCTCAAGCGATGGTCATGCACATTTTTAGCCCGTCTTTCCTTTTGAGCCTGGTGAATAGCCTGATCAATTAAAATGAGGTATTGCGATTTAGACTTGGCAAACATGTATAAAAAGATTCACCTCCTTAATTGTATAAAATATTCATACAATACATCACAATCTTTATTACCTGAAACTCTTCCGATCTCCTAGCTACAACAAATCTTTCCCACACCTTAGGATCAATAAAAATATATACATCTGTAGATTTCTTCTTTTGTTTAGGATTATTTATAAATTCCCTTACAAGATATGTCTTAAAACCCCTCCATCGTACACCACAACGTTGTAGCACTCTTTTCTAGTGATCTTTTTCATTTAGATGAAAAACACCCTATACATACAAAAGAAGCAATTAATAATGTTGTTTTGAAAAGGAATTAATTCCAAGCAAACTAAATTAGAATCAATAGATAAAAAACATATTAAAATGATATCACTTCCACTCACAAATATATCTTTCCATATGAGGTCTTTTTTGGCATTAGGAACATCATGCCAATTTTCTATATCTATTGGCACCTTACTGCGCGCGGTCACCCCTACGTAATGCTTGAAAGCACTAGCATGTTCCCCAACAGGTGCTCCTGTCATATCAAACTGGACTGGCAATTTATCCCCTTTAGCCCTGAGCTCCTGCAGCCTACGCATCAATGTAGGACCTCTACTGTTCTTAGCATCACCACTACCATCCTCATGGTGCTCATGCTTAGAATGTTCATCTTCATGGTGCTCATGCTCAAAATGTTCATCTTCACTCGCCATTTTAGAACCTGCAAGTATACATGATAAAAAAAATAAGTGATAATAAAAGCACAAGTGATAAGGTATACATGATAATAAAATAAATAATTCAAAGAATACATGCCTTTAGTATTGGTTGAGTTGTTAGTCAAGGAAAATTCCTTCAGCATGGTCTTGACATTTATAATATTCATCGGTGTTATCTTCAAAATTTACACTTGGAAAATCAACTGAGAATGGACTAGAATCATCATACTTTTCGTAGTATTCTTCTTCATTTATAGGATCTACAATAAACTGTCTTTTTCCATTAAGAACGACAGACCAATTTTTATTTTCCGGGTCATCAATATAGAATACTTGTTTTGCTTGGTTTGCCATGATGAATGGCTCATCTTTGAAACCAATCTTTTCAAAATTCACCAATTTGAAACCCAACTCATCCACTAAAACTCCTTTATTGTTGTCAACCCAATTACACCTAAATATAGGAACTCGAAAATTTGTATAGTCCATTTCCCATGTCCTGGTATAGGTTTAGGAGCACTTCGTTCCTCAGTTGACCCATTAAAGGTTTTGCGTTGCCTTCGATAAGGATGCACTGGTGGGAGAAATCTCCGATGACCAAGATATACGATTTTACCACCATGTTTCAGTCTGATTGAATTAGTATTTTCCTCACAAACAGAACATGCTTTGTATCCTTTTATGCTATATCCATACAAATTTCCATAAGCTGGAAAGTCATTAATAATGCAAAATAACATAGCACGCAAACTGAAGATCTCTTTACGTGAAGCATCATATGTCATAATACCTTCTTCCCATAGTTTCATTAGGTCATCAATTAGAGGTTGAAGGTAAACATCAATATCATTTCCAGGTTGCTTGGGCCCTGATATCAATGTTGACAACATCACATACTTATTTTTCATACACAACCAAGGAGGAAGATTGTATATAACAATCATAACAGGCCACGTGCTATGTTGGCTTCTTAATGTACCATAGGGATTCATTCCATCTGTACAGAGTCCAAGTCTTAGGTTTCTTGGTTCTTTACCAAATTGAGGGTATAATAAATCAATTTTCTTCCATTGTGGTGAATCAGATGCATGTCGTAGGATGCCATCATCATTGACCTTTAACTCCCCATGCCAAGACAAATTTTGCGCATCTTCTGTATTAGCAAATAAGCGTTGAAATTGTGGTATTATTGGTAGATACCACATCACCTTGGTAGGAGAGCCATTTGTAGCCTTAGCTAAATTTGTAGTCTTATACCTTGACACACCACATTTTGGACAATTTATCAAATTACTATAGTCCTTCTGAAATAACACACAATCATTTGGACATGCATGAATCTTCTTAGCCTCCATTCCCATTGGGCACATTATTTTCTTTGCTTGATATGTTGAAATTGGAAGCTCGTTGCCTTCAGGAAGAATTTCCTTTAACAAAGACAACAATGAAGTGAAACTCTTATCGCTCCACCGGTTTTGAGCTTTAAGAGTGTATAATCGCATCACAACACTCAACCTCGTGAACTTAGTACAACCCTTATATAATGGTTTTTCAGCATCATGGACAATGTTTGCAAATAAAGATGGTGGATCAATGACATTGTCCCGACAACTACGTAGCATCTCATCAATCATATCATCCTGAATCTGGTCATCTTCAATCGGTTCATCATTAACATTATCATCATTATCTATATCTTCTATGCCACAACTATTAGTATCGACATTTTCTGCTCCATAATTCAATTTCTCTCCATGCCAATACCATTCATTATAACCTTGTATGATCCCATTGCATATGACATGATTCTTAATTTCCTCACCAGTATCAACTTTCAAATTGTTACAACAATTTCTACATGGACAATATAGCCTATCTGTAGGTAGTTTCCTATGTTCCTCAGCAAATCTGATAAATTCATCAATACCTTTGGCAAACTCTGGACTGCAACGGTTCTTGATAGACATCCAACTTCGATCCATTTTCTATATCACATTAAAATTAATTATAAAACTAACAGTTTAATATTGATACTATAATAATCTGTAAGTTTTTATTGATAGAAAGTGTACCACCTATCTCATTTTTGAATATTTAATCTCACTAGTAACTGTATAATGTATGTTTAGTTTCGAAGAAAATTTTAGCAGCATTTCCCCTAAGTTCTCCAAGTACACCGATGTAAATGGAAAATAACCACTCACATATGTACCCAGAGAACAAATGGAGAAATCCTGAAATAATCTACAAAACTAAACATACATTATACAGGTACATCCTAAGTGAGATTAAAATATCCAAAAACAGTCCCAAACCGGGGACTATCCAAAGTTTACTCCTAATGATTAAATTTTGAACGTGTTTCTAAGTTAATATATAAATGCATTATTTTCATATTTATATATTAAGTTAAACATCATGCATCAACCCTAAAGTGTCAATCTAGGAGTACACATGTCTAATCTAGTATTAATGTCTAAAATTTATATAATGATTACATATGAAAAAAGACATGCATGTTTTGATTACTTGTACAAATTAGCAAAGTAAGGCCGTTTCCAACAGTCCAAAGATTGAAATCATTATAATATTCAGAACTATTTATGAACATTATAACAAATATGATTAAAACATTTATAGCTCCAACATAAATAAGTTCCAGGTCCATCTCGGTCGACAATTAGTCGACCGAGAGCCCACCTGCGCGCAGCGTCCATGTCCATTCTCGGTCGACAAATTGTCGACCGAGAGTGGACCTGGACGCTACACGCAGGTGGGCTCTCGGTCGACTAATTGTCGACCGAGATGGACTTGGAAGCAGCAATGGCGGCGGGCGGAATGAAGGGAACAAGGAGAAGGAAGCTCGAACTTACTTGGAAATGGCAGTGAGCTTCATGGAGGAAGAGACGAACTTCACGGAGAGGCGGCGACCTTCGTGGAAGAGTGGAAGGCGGCGACGATGAGCTTCACGGCAACGAAAAGCTTCACGGCAAGGAAGAGAGCTTCACGACAAAGAAGAGAGCTTCACGGCAACGACGGGCTTCGTGGAGTAAGAGTGGAAGGCGGCGACGGCAAGCTTCACGATCTTCTTCACGGCGCCGACGAGCTTCACGATCCTCTTGGCGGCGTGGAGAGGCGGCAACGGCGGAAAAAGAGGTTTCGTGGCGCCGCGGGAGAGAGATTAGAAAAGAGAAAAGGGTTTCGCGGGAGGAAGAAAGACTAAAATTTTGGCTTTTTGCACGGAGCAAAAAACTCTAGCGTCGGTTAACAACCAAAAAATGACTCTACATATAAACGGTGCCCGTGTCGGGTTGTTTAATAACAATCAATCGCACACTCGGTCGACGAATTTGTCGACCGAAACGATCTATAGGGTCGGTTATTATGTAAAACCAACGCTACAAGTGCTAATACGAAGAAATCTAGCTGGTTTCGGTCGACGATTTGTCGACCGAAAAGGAGCAAGACTTCCTTCGTACAAGCACCTCTAGGGTCGGTTTTTTCGTATAACTGACCCTAGAGGTGCTTATACATGTGTGAAAAACTAAACTGGATATTGTCGGTCGACAATATTGTCGACCGAGACCCTTATAGGGTCGGTTATTAGAAAAACCGACCCTAGAGGTGCTTCTAAGAAAGAAATCTGGCTTCATTCGGTCGACAGATTCGTCGACCGAATGTTTGTCGGTCGACAAATTTGTCGACCGAAGATGTGTGAAAAATTGGATCGAAAATTCATGTCGGTCGACAAATTGTCGACTGGGTATCGTTCTAGAGTCGGTTATAAAGGAAAAACCGACCCTATAGGTGCTTATACACGTGAAATCTGACCCTAACTCGGTCGACAAATTCGTCGACCGAGGAGCTCTAAAGTGCTTCCACAACCCTAATAATGATGTTATGTGAAACTTTAATATATGGTGATGTCGTATGAAACCCTAATATGGGATAATGTTATGTGAAACCCTTATATGGAATGATGTTATGTGAAACCCTAACATGGAAATGTTATGTGAAACCTTAATATAGGGTGGTGTTGTGTAAAAACCCTAATATGGGATAATGTTATTTGAAATTTCAATATGGGATGCTGATATGTGAAACCTTAATTGATAAAGATGGGAAACTCTAACCCTAATGAGGGAATAGAGATGTTATTTTTGTATTGCATGATGTTGATATGAAATTGATATGGTTGATATGAAATTGAGATGATTGTGTAACAAATATCCTGAATACCTTGGTCAGATGACCTGAAGGTAATAGTTACCTGTTAAGTGATAACCATGTTTAGTGATGAACTAAGGGTTTAAATACCCAGAATCAGCAAATGTGATGATGGTGGTATTGAGGGATGTGAATTCCCAACAATGAGACAAAAGATTGAGATCCCAATGCTTTATAACGTTTTGAAAAATACTAAACTCTATTCAAAAATTCTATCGGTCGACTATTTGTCGAACGAAAGAGCTCTAAAGTCATCCTCAGTCGACAATATTGTCGACCGATTTGTATCGGTCGATAATATTTTTGACCGAAATTAACCCTGTTTCAATGTTTTAAATTAAGTATCAAGTGTGTGTGTATGAGATTAACCAAGTGATGCTTTGTCAAATTTAGCCATAATTTATTTTTCAATCATTTGAAATAACAATATTCTTATATAACATGTATATGTCCAAATGAAGCCATGGAAAACACTTTTATTCATAACAATTTAATGCTCATACACTTTATATGATGAAACATGACATACTTGCTTTATAAAAAGATAAACATTACATCATTACAAAGATATCTCATAATCTCACTGGAAAGACCGAAGGATTACATCAATGTCTGGGTCTTTTCCAAGAAAGGGCTCAGCTCCATAATATTTGACCAGTGTCTGCCACTCCAAGGCACCTGTCATGGTTAAGGCATAAGCCTCCAAGAAGGTGGGAACACGATCAAAGCGAAAGTGGGAAGCAATGTCTTGAAGTTGAATTGGGGAAAACTGAGTATGTGTGAGATCAGGAGATGGTGGAGGTGGAATTTGATAGTAGTTGTAGGAAGGATTGTAGGGATTTATCATGCGAGGATTAAGGGAATAGGGATATTCATCAGGTTGGTTAGGAGAGAGAGTTTGCATCCTTTGGTTTAAATAAGTCATGGCATGGTGACTATAATCCAATTGCCTACTTAGGTGATATTGGGAGCCATCAATGTATGTCAAGGTATTTGTAATAGGATCATGGGGTAGGTTGGTAGGAGGAGGTGGTGGAGGTATGTCTTGGGTGGATGTCTCCCCTTCAGTCCTAGCCCTTTTGTGGCCAAAGTCAATTCCCATCTTTTCCACCGTATTTTTACTTATTTTTTGGGGTTTTCTATCCCATGTGTAACCTAAGTCGTCCTCAATATTCTTCTTAAGAAAATGTTGAGTGATTTGGCATACAAAGTCGGCATATGGTGGATTGCCAGAAAACTCAAACATATTCTTAATGATGATACGAATAAAGTTTATGGTAATACTTTTGAGAATGGCATAGATAAGGTACATACGAAAGGTGGGTACCTCAGATTTGTTTTCTCTAGGATGGATATTGGTGGCAACAATGAGATTTATGATCCTAGCTTCAGGTTTTAAATTTATTGCATAATAGGTACCCCTATCTTCATGACAAGTCGTATTGGATTGAAAGATGGTTGTTTTGACATCACTAAGGCTAATTGCTGTGTTATCTTGGGAGAGTTTGTTGAGTGGAGTTCCTCTAGTGAGATCAATAAAATTTTTATATTCTTCTATATCTATGTCAAGCATATCAAGAATACCCTCCTCAGTGAAATGGAATCCATACCCACCAACCATAGAGGAGAAGGAATCATGGTCAGGATGTTCGGCTAAATTGGCATAGAATTCATTAGCTACTTTGGAGGAGTAGGAAGGGAAGGAGGGATTTAGAAAATCAGTCAAATGTTGCACCTCAAAAAGTTCCTCCAAATCGACAATGCTTTGGAAGTCCATGACGTCGACCAGCCGTCGTGGAAGAGGAGCTTTTGCCGATAGCCTGAGGTAGCGGTCGTCTGTAGCTGCGTCGATGAAAGGGACGTCGTTGATGAACGGCAGCATTGAAGGGGCTGTCCTTCCTTTCCTACCTGCAACTTGCTTCTTTCCGCGCACAGATGATGAAGCCATTTCGTTGCTTTGAAATGGAGAAATAGCAAGCAAGAATTGGATGTAAAGAAGCTGAAGATTTTCACAAGAATACACTAGAGAGGAGCTAGAGAAGTGAGAATGTGAAGGTGTGAAGAAATGGATCGTTTTGGGTGCTATTTATAGCAAAACAGACCCCATTTCGGTCGACAATTTGTCGACCGACGCCCCCAACGGTCGTTTTCTGGACCGTTCTCCTGGTCGCCCAACGGTCGTATTTATGGCTGTTACGACCGTTGAAATTCTAGCCGTTATGACGGTTGATTTTTTTAGTCGTTACGACGGTTGATTTTCTAGCCGTTGTGACAGTTGGTTTTTCTAGACGTTATTCGGTCGACAAATTAGTCGACCGATATGATTCGGTCGACGATTCTTCGACCGAGATTGAGCTAGAATTCATTCGCTTAAGTACCTATAGGGTCGGTTTTAGGTTAAAACCGACCCTATAAGTACTTATTCATGTGTGAAAAATACTAAACTGGATCCTAGTTTATCTTGGTCGACAATATTATCGACCGAATGTGCTTCTAAGGTCGGTTATAAAGAAAATACCGACCCTAAAAGTTTCTTATTCACTTGAAAACTGACTCCTTATCGGTCGACAAATTTGTCGACCGAGAAATGCTCTAAAGTCGGTTATAAGTGCAAATCCGACGCTAGAGGTGCTTATACATGCGTGAACTATCTGGATCCAGAATAGATATCGGTCGACGAATTTGTCGACCAAGTATATCGGTCGAAATATTGGTCGACCGAGGAAGCTCTAAGGTCGGTTTTAAGTGCAAATCTGACGCTAGACGTGCTTATACATGAGTGAACTATCTGGATCCAGAATAGATATCGGTCGACAAATTTGTCGACCGAGTATATCGGTCGAAATATTGGTCGACCGAGAAAATCTCTAAGGTCAGTTATAAGTGCAAATCCGACGCTAGATGTGCTTATACATGCGTGAACTATCTTGATCCAGAATAGATATCGGTCGACAAATTTGTCGACCGAGTATATCGGTCGAAATATTGGTCGATCGAGAAAAGCTCTAAGGTCGGTTATAAGTGTGAATCCGACGCTAGATGTGCTTATACATGCGTGAACTATCTTGATCCAGAATAAATATCGGTCGACAAATTTGTCGACCGAGGATGCCTTTAAGGTCGGTTTTGTAGAAATAACTGACCTTAGAGGTGTTGAATTGAGGAGGACTGTAAGGTCGGTTATAAAGAAAAAACCGACCCTATAGGTGCTTGTATACGTGAAATTCAGCTCGTTTTCGGTCGACGAATTTGTCGACCGAGGTGCCCTTTAGGGTCGGTTATAAGGTAAAACCGACGCTAGAGATCGAGGCGCGAAACCAAATTTTTGCTGCGGGAAAAATTGTCTATAAGGTCGCTTATTTTAGAAAAACCGACCCTATAGAGATGTACTACAAGGTCGGTTATTTTAAAAAAAGCGACTCAAAAGGTCATAAGTGGTGCCCGCAATTTTTATAGACATATAAGGTCGGTTATTTGGAAAACCAACCCTATAGAGATACACTACAAGGTCGGTTATTTTAAGAAAAGCGACCCAAGAGGTCTTAAGTGGTGCCCGCATTTTTTAGAAACATATAAGGTCGGTTATTTGGAAAACCGACCCTATAGAGTTACACTACAAGGTCGGTTTATTTAAAAAAACCGACCTAAGAGGTCTTAAGTGGTGCCCGCATTTTTTTTAGACATATAAAGTCGGTTATTTGGTAAAACCGACCCTACATGTAGTGACGTTATAACCCATTTCTGTACTAGTGGATAGATACCATGCCTTTTTACATGCTCCAAATCATTGGAGATCAGGGCCATATGGTGTATGACTAGTGGAAATATATCCACTTACTAAGATTTAGTCAACAAAAACAAGCTACACTCATATCAGTTTTACAATGTGGCTTGCTTTCTCAATAAAAATCTTTGATTTCACTAAAGCCACAATGATACAAATAAATTTGGACTTCCTAATCAATTGTGTAGACCCTTAAAGGGATTTATGATTCATGGTAACCATATTGGTTCAATAGTGGAAACGATGGGAATCAATTAATCCTTATTCTTTTGTTGGTGACTCTGAATCTTCTCTCAACTGTAAAAAAGTTCCAAAACCCAATTCTAGTTTTGAAAATTATATGAAACATGTATACAATGTCAGCATTGTCCTAATGAATAAAGTGACTTTGAGAATTTTAGTTGTAGGCTAATGTTCTTGTTGATATTTCCTCACAGAATTGATGTTTGGATTTTGTGTTTGGTGTATTTTAAACTCGATCTTCTTGATGTCACAGGAACATGGTGGAGATCTTATCCGATCAGTAAATGCACACTTCAATGAAAACCCAAGAGCCAGGTATATTAACTGTTCTCTATTACTATCAGATGTTGTATTCACTTATCAATGATAGTGATAACTTCCTTTTATTTCAATTTATTATTTCTGTTTTTCTAAAGTGCAAACCTATTATTATATATAAGTAGCATTCTCTTAGATGTATTTTCTTTTATAATAACTTTACTGCTCCAATGTTATACATCTTTGTCTCAAGCGCTACCATCTTAGATTGGACATTGAAATTTGGAGAGTTGAACTTCTATCAATTCTATGTAGTTATCTCACATGAAGTATCTATTGGTTTCAGCTCACAAGCACATGTACTAGCTACAACTCATGAACCAATGTATATGGATGAACCAACTAATGTGTGTGAGGCTCTTCTGTTTCCACTATCTCGTGAGGTAAGAAAATCAAACCTTTTCAATATGTTAATGTCCTTGATGATATCTGTTCAAAGGAATTAGAGTTTTAGTTGTTCTGTTTGGTGTTTTCTAAACATTATTTTTTTTGTCATCGCAGGAATATGGTGATAGTGTGTTTTTGATTAATAAGTTGGTAAAGTCAGGCATGCAAGTCGAGCTATGGGGCAGTGTGGTTGAGGCGGCCCTCAGAACCCAATTAACAACAACAAGAGCCCGTAAAAGCAATGGAACGTGCAACAACAACAATATAATCATCAGAACAACACGGCCAAATCAATAGCAGTGTGTCATAAACAACAACAACAACATCAAGAACACCACAATATGTTGAAGGGTCTGCATGCGTTTGGTAGCAGTGGCCATCGCCAGCCAACTTCAGCAAGTCGAACAATAGCAGCAGCAACAATGGCCATTTCTAGCCAGCTTCATCAAGTCGAACAATAGCAGCAGCAGCAGTGGCCGTAGCCAGCCACATACAATAGCAGCAGCAGCAATGGCCGTTGCCAGCCACCTTCATCAAGTGGAACAATAGCAGCAGTAGCAGCTCCCATCAGCAGCCTTAGCCATGATGAGCGACTTGCATCCAAGATCGAAAGTAACCTCCATGAATATGCAGTATCAACAAGAACATATTAAGAAATCAACAACAACTAGTGAACGTGGTGGGCATTCTCGACAACTGGTAGAAATGGTTTCCTTCATCCTCTTGCTTGTTCTGAGACATCGTGAAGTACGAGTCGATGCTTCCGTTTCCAGCAGCTTCCCGGCAGTTGCATTGCTTCTTCCACGGCGACCTGCAGATGCCATAGCTGTCGCACACAGCTGGGTAGTCACAGTCTTCTAGAAATCCGTTGGGGACTATGGATCTCCACCCGACCATGTCTGTCACACACTCATAGAGCTTCAGATGGCCATCGGATTCAAACCTCAAAAACTGATTGGAAGATGGTTTAGGGTGAGCACTGAAGTTGTTGGAGCGTGAACCTGTAAAGAACATGATGGTGTCACCATCGGCCTTCAAGAAGTACGGATAATTACTTGCAGTGAAATCCCATTTTTGCGACTAGCCTCTGTTCTCCCGACAACATCTGTCCGGAGAGCAACACCTCGGTGGGGTGCATGAGCTGCAGTTTCACCCTTTGATTGATGAGTTGTAGGTTACTACTTGTATCGAGGCTCATTCCTGAGACGAACCTGCCTGATGTGCCCGTCGAGCTAGCAGACCATGAACTTTGCTGTCACGAAGCACCAGATCACCATCCACAGTTAGCTCCAGCGTCGCGCCGACCCTGACCGGTTTGTACAGATTCGCATACCACCCGACCTTTGGAATGCATGTTGATCCCATGTATGGTTCAACACGCATAGATAGGAAAGCGAAGAGGAACACGTTGCAGGAGAGCTGCCCCGCCATAGCAGTAAAAGCCGCATGCGAAGCTCGGCCTGTCATTATGGTATTTCTCGGCGAGAATGACCTTCAAGAAGGAGCCATCGGCGGTCCAAGTGGTGGTCAGATTCGCAGTTGCAGGATATTCGCAGTTAACGGTGTCCTTAACATGGTTTCTCAGGAGCTGGATATAATAAAAAAGTAGTACCTCCACTGCTTTTGTTCATCAAATCAACACCAGCTAAGCCACTAACTATTACTTCTACGGCTACAACTTTGTACAACCAACAACCCCTCTCTCACTATTCAGATTGTATTCTCTGCATACAATATTATCGAATGATAATTAAAAGATTCTTCAGCCAGTAGGCACTGAGTGACGATGTGCAGTGAGTTGTATTTTAGGCAAAATTTGTAACAGGGGCAACGGTTATATTTATATCCTCCCCTTTGTTCATTTTTCAGAAAGTAATAAATTTTCAGAACTGGATTCATGGATATTTGTTGTATCGCTGCTTCACAATACATATTTTTGTTGGTTGTTATTCACGTGTGATGCATATGCATACATACTGTGACAGAGGTACTGCTAACCTTATCCTAGAGTTAAGTTGAGTATAATGCGTTTGTGGCCTACCTTTACGTGAGGTGCATGACCGTCTTATGTTACACAGGCGACGAGGTTTTAGCTGACGGCCGGCCCCATGTGACGGGCCCTGGATCCATGAAGCCTTTGCCCGTCACGGATTAGCATTTTGTGTGGGGCATAATTCTCACATCTTGGGCTTTGTGTTGCAGTGATGGTCACTGTTCAATTCATCTCTAATGGTATTGGAATTAATGGAATCAGAATTTCCTCCCCTCTACTGCTGGAATTCCACTGAAAATCGTGATATGGGCAAGGATCTTGGATTTGCCACTTCACTTTTATAACGAGATTATCTTTGCAAGAGTGGGTGAGGCATTCGGTAAGTTAATTAAAGTTGACGAGCACACTTTGAATATCATGAGATCTCGGTTTGCAAGGGTCGCTGTGGAGATCGAGACATCTAAACCAGTGTCCGACAGTTATTATTGATGGCTCAGACTTCCGGGTGGAGTACGAGACTCTGCCATCTCTTTGCCATGTATGTGGTCTGATTGGCCATGAATCAGATGATTATACAGTTGTTGGGAAACAAAAGGATTCTACGATTCCAAACCTTAACAAGGATCAGGCGGGAGTTAGATGGAACCTTGAAGAATAAAGGTGGCAGACCTGTTTTGGGCGGAATATACATTCAAGAAGACAACCAAAGAAACCTATTAAACATATGCCAACAAAAGATAATCCTAATACGTCTTTAAACAGATATGCTACACTTGGTAACAATGATACTATGGAGGCTGAACAGACGAAAGGATCAAGGCCCACTCCTCATTGGTCGAATATGGAGACCTTAGAATATATTGCAATGGTTCTGGCGGACAATAATGTATCCACAGGCAAGGTTGTGGAGAAGAACTGGATGAGGAAAAGGAAGCAGTCGAGCAAAGAATCTAATTGCAAAATTCCACCAACAAGGGGGGAATCTTGTATAAATCTGACGATGGATGCAAACACTGATAGGATCATTCCTAATGAACTGGATGTAGATAAAGTTTCAAATCAGATAACTAGGATTACTGAATGTCATTCAGTAGTAGATCCAGAGGGTGATGAGATAATATTTCATACACCTGCAGATAACAAAACTGATACTTCAGAAACATGTTCTCCTGTACATGAACATATGGAACCTGCCACCTCTACTAATTCTGACATGCAACTTCCTAAGTCCATCACAAGGAAGATGGGCCGTGAAGTAAAAGGATCTAGTGGACAAATGAAGACTGCACCTTATTATACACGCAGTCAAGCAAAGAAGACTGCTGAAAACTGTTGGAACTCGACAGTCTAGAAGACTTAGATGTCGAAGATTTATGAAGATCGGATGCAGACTACTCGTACTGTTACTAATTGCATCTTCTATACAATTTTTCGTTTACAGTATTTTGTATTCAGAAATGTTTCTGATGTTGGAGGCTCCTACGATTGTCACATGTAATATGGTTCTTGTTGTTGAACCTTTGGTAGGTCAATTTAGGGTTTGAAAGTTTGATGCAATGTAACCTATGATCCGTACTCAATTTTTGAGTAGGTTAATTAAAAAGGCTGAATACCTTTTCCAAAAAAAAGTACTAGGGTTGCTTATGTATCTTTTAGTTGTGAATATTTTAGGTGTTAATGTTGTTCACAGACCACACATCCAACTAACAAGTCCAAACCACATAGGATTGAATCTAAGGTCCTTGTGTTATCAACCTAACAACCCTAAGGTTCACAAGAGAAACTAAAAAGTCATAGGGTACAAAATGTAGGTCAACTAAACCTTTATCACAAAACATATATTCCTAGTTATTACTCCAAACACCAAAACTAGGGTTTTGGATATCTTTTCTAACTAATTGTAGGATTTCCTTCCAAACTTCACACAGTCCATTGTGAATTAGCTCAGTAAAGCATCGATAAACCAAATAAAATTGTTGTGCATATAGTAGTACAATGGAAAATAAGTTATTCTTCAAGAAATCATGCGAGATAAAACAAAATGAGCTCAAAATCAATGTGAGAAACCAAGTCATAATTTTATCGATATGTGATCTCCATATCAACTATTTCTGCATTCTTATTCCAAAATCCACCCAAAAGTTAGATCTTAACATCCAAAGAGATCTATCACCACTAACCTACATTGTAGGGTAAGAGTACCTAATTCCTTATCACATTAGGGTGTACTAACCATGATTCTTATGTGTACCTGATATAATTCTAAATTGACCTTTCATTATCTCATAAATAACATAGGCCAATTCTAGGATAAACATATCACTTAGAGGGTAACTATGTAAGGTAAGAATGCTAATTTGGGAGACAAAATTGAAATAGTTAGATTTTGACTACCAATGGCTGTGGTACCATCTTGTACGGAGTGAGAGCTGAGAGGGGAGCTGCTCCCTACTTAATTTTGAGGAATAAACCATCTATTCCAAATACACTAGGAATGCATGATGGAACGGGTGTATTTTTATTTCTCAAATGATGGTAAACAAAAGACCAAAGTATAGAAGTGGAAATATAAATCATGACTATATTCAATTTTATACAAGTACGACATCATCTCCCATATAGGGTTTACATGAAAGTTACAACATAAGGATCTAAGTAGAGTGATATCTAGCTATCTCAAGTCTATCTCCCAAGAGCTCGACCTAGTAGGTCCATGTCATCAAGTCCAGTCATCCAAGTCCTGCACCTGGGGTTGGAAGCATATCCTAGAAAAAGGAGAATAGTAGAAGATATCAAAAAAATGCCGGTATCTAAATATTAAATATAGATTGAGCAATATAAGGAATACATGATGTCAAATAAACAAGGCTTCCCATAGAAGAGGAAAGTACCACCCAACTGGGTATCAAAAGAATATAAATTCCAAATACGATAAACACGAAGAATATTTGCCATTAAACAAACATAAAAGTTGTATCACACAAGCACATATAAAACTTGGGCACACAACCATCACAATAATATCAACCTGCATGCATGTGAAATAAACATAGCACTAGAACAATATAAATACCAATGGAGATCAAGGCTCACAACCTTAAAGCTTGATAGAGAATGACGTACTGCCAAACTCTCAATATATATTAAAATGGGCACACAATCCAGGCATGGGCCACACAACCTCCATACGAAAAATATAACATGGAGACACAACCCAAAAATAAAATACTTACACTACTCTTGTGTTACTGAATCACAGAGCATGCATAATGTAGATGCAAGTATGAAGTTTAGTCATATAAAATAGGGTAAATAATATTGCCATCACATAAATAGACAATATAAACATCCACCACCAAAGTGGGAAAAATTAGGGTTACATCTCACAATAAGGAACACCATGGTTTACATTTCACAAATAGAGTCTCATCAAGTATAATTTGGAAGTCCTACATAGATCAAGAGTTCAAAGTCATTCAGATTAGACCCAAATAGGTCATCAAGACAAGAAAGAGAATATATATCGTGAAAATTCCTCAAAAAGGCTCAAGAGAGAGAGAGAGTAAAAAAGTAATTGCTCAATATGACTCATGGGAGATGCAACATACCACAAGTGAATATCATGAATTTCTAAATATGAGTAATAGGTATGCAAGCATACCTCATGGAAATCTATATGTGTCCAAGGTCAAAATCCTAACATCTCAATCCAAAAGCATCCTATTCAAGGCATATATGAGACTAGGGTTAAGTTTACATTAATTTCGTAAACCCTAAAAATTGCCTTTTTATTATTATAGAATTAGGTTGTTAAAACCATGTGAGATGATAGATTATATTTTTTGAGTTCATAGCATATTTTACTTTATTTTTTCTGACTTAATGACTATTAGTTATGAATTTTAGCAAATCTAACCAATTAGATAAATTCAAAAAATCCTATATTTTTAGGTTGGCATTATGCTAGAAACTGGTATCATTGGATAACTTATAATTTTCTAATTCTAAAACATCTTTTCTTTTATTTTCTAATCTATAAATTAATTATTATGAATTTCAAAAGATTTAACTAATCGGAAAATTCGGTAAAGCCACACATACAGTGTTATCTGTTGTAAAAGGCCAAATAATGTGGCCCAAACCAACTGGCTCAACCAACATCCAACAAGGCACACCACCTAGTGCGATGAAGACAATAGTTTGAATGTGAAAAGTCTGTTCTGCCCCTGGTGCATAAATGAAAAGAAAAGGAGAGATGAAGACTAGACTTGTGAAATCACTAGCTATCATCTTCTCTACTTGTGATCGCGATGAATCAATAATGATGGCCACTGATGTGATGGAGTGGACTTTTAGAATCCTTAAATCTCTAATGACATAAGTGAGGTCATGCATGTTGTTCGTAAAGTTTGAGGGTTGATTGTGGTTGATATCGTTTCCAAGATCCAAAGTTTATGCCTATTTGAGGAATTTAAGTCGAATGATCAAACAATTGAGTTGTGACACCTAATTTTAGTAGAGTGTAGCTTGTGTCGTGTTAAGCTATGGCAGAATTTTATATTGGCTTGGTGCGGGGCCTTGGTCAGCCTTTGGTGCGATAATCTTCAAGTTCCTGGTCTATTGGAGCCTTTAAGCCGTGTGGCAGGTGAGGATCCACTTCACCACGATCTATGGACGTGGGATGATAGTGAAGTGTGCGTGGCAGTAGTTGTTTTCATCTCAAATAGGGGAGTTGAAAGACCCATGCTCCGAGTCAGTTGCTGTAGATATGAGGGAGACCGAGATCTCTACCCACCATCGCCGCTTGCCCCTTTCCACTGGTTTCAGGTGGTGCGAGTGCAAGGGAGGGGACTAAGAAAGAAGAAAGCTGAAGTGCAATAGAGGGAAGGTCCATCAGCAATGCTTCGAGGAGGAGACACAACTCCGGCAGCAAGCCTAGGTGACAGGTTGTCTGCACGCTGACGAACAACACCGAGTTTAGAGTAGTGGCTGATCGTGCCTAGGAGGATGGACTCTCGCCAGCTGCGGTGGCAGTTTTGTGTGAGGAACAGACGGCAGACTCACGTAGGTGTCGTACGATGAGCAGTGTAGCTGGCGGGTCCAGCGTCAGGCCCAGCCCCAATGGTGGCGCTCAAGGCGCAACTGGAAAGACAGGTGACCCCATCTCATCACCAGGAGGTGCGAGGTCGGCGCCGATGCTAGACTCAAAGTCTTGGAGTCTGTAGCGGTAGGCAGGGAAGACCATAGCTTGCATGAATATCCACCAGAGATTGGAGCCCAGTAGCAGCACTTATAGAAGTGAGGAACCGAGATGCTGCAATCGAAAACTGAGCGATGAGCATCCTCATGGAAGTAAACATGTGGAGGATCATCTCGCCGCTACTCCCACGCTGGAGAGGAGAATTGGCAGCGCTCACAAAGCTGAGGGGCGCGAACCTCACGTAGAGCGGCGGTGGCTTGCCTGCAGACTCACGCCCGACGGCAACACTGAGCGGGAGTCTCGCCCAGAACGGAGAGCACATGTAGGCTCAGAAGTTCTACGGAGGAGGACCTGCTGCTGATCACACGTCGATGAGGAGGCCAGTGGCCGCAACAGTGGTTTTCGTCGCTGAGACGGATGCCTCGGGCGTCTGTTTCGCGAGAATCGTGAGGAAGGAGAGGATTAACACCCTGAGCCGGTTGATCCAAGAGAAGACCGGGTCTAAAGCCTCGAACCAATTGGCTCAACAAGAACCCAAGCCACAGAAGGGGTCGTGCCCTCTATTAGACATGTGGCGGCACCTGATTAGACGGAAAAAGGTAAATGTTCAATTTTTGCCTAGATCTTATATAATTCGCAGAAAATAGCCTGCTTATCAGAAAATTAGAAATAAATTACCCAAATTCTCAAAAAAATAAGTAGAACACAATGAAAGCATAATATCAGTCTTTTGTTGCACAAACAACAGTGATATCAAATAAGATGTGTTATGCTTGTTTCATGGATAATAAATATCAAACGATGTTCTAAAATTATGATAACATGTCAGTAAGTCTATAATCATGTTTATCATGCACCTGATGTCAATGATGATTATGTTGATGCACGAAATTATGTAATTACTTAATATGGCTAGTTAGGGATAATAATCCTAAATAATATGTAATTAATGCATACATGCTCAATAAATCAGGGAAACTACAGAAAACCCTCATACCTGTAACTGGAAGATAATATATAAATATGAGATCAATTTTATACACGAAATCCATGTTATATGGAGTTGGCCTTAATACATGGGTTGTAACCCTAATTTGGATAATACATATAACCTAGGTTTGATATGTATAAATAATGATACAGAACCTGATATTCAGATTACTTATACTAATCTGGAATATGACATCAGTAAGATAAATCTAAGACAAGAATATAAGTAATTATGGGAATATCCTAATGAGATAAGCAAACCCAAATATGGATATAATTAGGGTTAAGATGATGAGAACCTGATGACAGTATGTGATCTTGTCTTAATCAGGGTTTGAACAAGGATATAGTTGACATCAGGAGTATATGTGATGATTAGAATGATCGGTCTCTTTGGAAGGTACACCATTACCTCTTGCTTGGCTTATTATACAATATGCTTGTGTTATATGTGTAGTAAAATACTTGGCATATGGTATTGGATGAAAGGATTGTTCTTGTATGATATCTTGCTTGATTTTCCATACTTATGGCTATGAACACATGAAACATAAGATATCAGATCCATCATATGATAACACTAAACTCTTTGGTAGTACAGTGCATTGAAGTGATCTCAAACTCTTTGGTAGTAGATCACATGTGTTAGATCTCAAACTCTTTGGTAGTAGATCACACGTTAAATGATCTCAAACTCTTTGGTAGTAGATCACGTTAAATGATCTCAAACTCTTTGGTAGTAGATCATAAGGCCTAAAAACATCAAATCCCTTGGGGGCAGATGTACGAGATATATGATGGAAATGTGATTAAAAATATGTGTTCTCTTTTGATAATGGATATCTTTGTGCAAGTATACACTTTTCTTATATTCTTTTGTTACTGCCAAGTATTAGTTTTATTTTATTGCCAAGATATGATGAGAGGTATATAAAAGACACGTAGGCGTACTCAGTACAATATTCTTGAAATATTGTGCTGATGTGTACCACATGTAATCTTTTGTTTAGGTTGTGGTTATGCTCTTGAAGACCCAGAATAGTGAGCGTTGTGTGGCGAGCTGATGTACAGGTGGACCTGTTGTATTAAGATCCTGTAGTTTAGTGGTAGTACATGTATATGTATAGTTTGCTGTTCAATATGTAATATCAAATGTTGTAATTATATGTTGAATGGTGAACATGTGTGTATGGTTTTATTATTGTTCATGTACATGTGCTACTGATTATTTCCTTTTGACTTCCTCTGATTTTCTTCTTCTCAGCCTTGTGTGGGATGTTTAAGTTGGGATCCTTGCTGAGGTGAGGGTTTCAATTTTGACGTCACACATCAGATTAAGTTTTAGAAAATCCAGGGATGTCACAAGTGGTATCAGAGCATGAACAATAGTAAATCCTGATATTTGCTCATCATGCAACTCAAACCTAAAGAACCTTGAACTTAATAATCTTTAGGGTTAGATTAGTCGTCTTTTAGAGAATAGATCTGACCTAGCCTCTAGGTTAGCACCTAGATGTCTGAGAACTAGGTCTAGACTGGTGCTTGTTGAGTAGCAAGTCATTAGATGTCGTTCTTTCCTTGTAGTGCAGCGGTATGGGACGTTGCACTATTTGGAAATGATGTGCATCAAGGGAAGAGAAACCCTAGACATATGGCGCTCGTTGTCTAGAGTAGCTACACTAGTCTACACCATGTTCTCACCCCTTTCACTAGATTTCATGACACTATACTCTCTACTATGTGTGGGATACTCATTTTTAGGATTTGGTTTTTGATTCCAATCAGATCGAACCTTGGTAGTTTTCTCTAACGCATGTTTTATCGGAGAAAAACTATATAATATTTTATTATGTATATGTATTACAAAAATGTGTCCCCAAACATGTACGAGTAGGAGGTGGTCATGCAACCTAAGTGAAAGTGAATGACATCAGTCTAGAAGAGAGAGTAGTTCTAGATTAGATGTCTAGAGCCTTGTTTGGTATATGTGATAGATGGAATAGATAGAATAAGTTTGATGATACGATCTAAGTCTTATATAGATGATATAAGATAGTTTGTGATGATCTATGTTTGTCTTTTAGGATGTAAGTTCAATATTGAGGTTTGGAGATAAGTTTTGATGATGTAAGTAACTAGGCTTTTATGAGATAAGATATGTTAAGTTAAGACATAATGTGAATCTGCAAGAGCCTCAATCTCTTTTATAAAGGAGGACCTCTAGTGTTAGGACCAATTTTGGGGTTAGCTCAAGAGAGAGTGAGACCCACAGGGAGAAGGTCAGAGAACCTAGACTCCATGATATGAGAAATATGAGATATGTGATATGATATGTCCTAAACTAGACTACTCCTGAGTGAATGAGTTGAGTTTCTTAATGCATGATTCCTATAGTCCTTTTGGACCCTAGATGTCCTTGGGAGTTCCAAACCCTAGTTTCAGAGAGAGGCTAGTTATGTGTGTATATGAATAAGAATATGAGTGCCTGCCATCTGGGTGAGGGAGAGAGCCCAAGACCCTGGAGAAGGTAGCTATGTTAGTTTCTGTGAAGCCTCATGCTCGGGTTGGTGGTTTCCCACATAGGAATCTAGTGGTGTATATAAGAGAGTTTTGGTTAAGCATGTCTCATGGGTAGAGACCTATGAAGAGTATGCCATATCATGTTTTGGTTTGTGCTCATGTGTCTAGAGCTAATGAAGCTATTAGCTAGTGCCAATGAGGTAATCCGGAAACCCTAGACTAAGAGAGGGAAGATAAAGTATGTGCTTATGAGATAATCATAGAGCTGAGATAGCTCAGAGAAATTGAGCATGTAACTACCCTCATGGTATGGGTTAGAGGAACCTATTTTGGCCTAAGTAAAGTTTTGATATAATATAAGTTTGTTTATCACAACCATGATATAATACATGTAGAGATGTGATCCAATCTTGAGATATGATAGTGGATATGACATGATAGAAAACGTAAAGATGGCTTAATAGATATTAATGCATAAATGGTTAACCATATACATGAATAAAGATGATAATGTGATATCCTTGGTTAATCTTGTGATGAAATCACTAATAAATGTTGCAATTTATTATGAGCAATGAAATAAGATCATATGAATGAAACATGTCATAAGAGGTGTTAATCTTAGTGATTAATGAAGATGAAATATATAGTTTGACGGTTAACACAACATGATGATTATGACATCTTGATATGATCTACATGGATAAAGTGGGTTAACTTTAGTTAACTCCCACCTAAAAGGCATATGTTAATGTTGAACATGTTCTAATAATTATCTCAATAAAATGTTGATGACACCTTGATAATGGGTTAACTTGGGTTTAACACCTTTAGAACATGGTAATATGATGTGAGAACCCCAATGCATGGGTAAAGATAAGGAAGCGACCCTAATATATGAGATATGGAATGACATAACCTAAGCTTTTAAACCCTTGTTTGAGCCTTCTATGGAGTGAGGTTTCACCCTTGATGCTCTTGAAACCTCCTAATGGTGCTTTGGATACATGGTTCTAGGTAACCTTTGCATATATGTTACACATAGAATGGTGCCTACATGTGGATGAGAGAAAGATAAGGTTTTCCTTGGAAGTATGAGTATGGTGTACTTTCGAGGACGAAAGTTCTTTTAAGATGTATATGATGTAAAAGATTGAATTTCTAACTTAATTCCGAGGACGAAATTTCTTTTAAGGTGTGTAGGATGTGATGGAGTGGACTTTTAGAATCCTTAAATATCCAATGACATAAGTGAGGTCATGCATGTTGGGTTGTTTGATAGTCCTAAGTGTTTCGTAAAGTTTGAGTGTTGATTGTGGTTGATATCGTTACCAAGATCCAAAAGTTTATGCCTATTTGAGAAACTTAAGTTGATTGATCAAACAATTGAGTTGTGACACCTAATTTTAGTAGAGTGTAGCTTGTGCCGTGTTAAGCTATGGCAAAATTTTATATTGGCTTGGTGCGGGGCCTTGGTCAGCCTTTGGTGCGATAATCTTCAAGTTCCTGACTATTGGAGCCTTTAAGCCGTGTGGCAGGTGAGGATCCACTTCACCATGATCTATGGACGTGGGATGATAGTGAAGTGTGCGTGGCAGTAGTTGTTTTCATCTCAAATAGGGGAGTTGAAAGCCCATGCTCTGAGTCAGCTGTTGTAGATATGAGGGAGACCGAGATCTCTACGCACCATCGCCGCTTGCCCCTTTCCACTGGTTTCAGGTGGTGCGAGTGCAAGGGAGGGGACTAAGAAAGAAGAAATCTGAAGTGCAATAGAGGGAAGGTCCATCAGCAATGCTTCAAGGAGGAGACATAGCTCCGGCAGCAAGCCTAGGCGGCAGGTTGTCTGTACGCTGACGAACAACACCGAGTTTAGAGTAGTGGCTGATTGTGCCTAGGAGGATGGACTCTCTCCAGCTGCGGTGGCAGTTTTGTGTGGAGAACAGACGACAGACTCACGTAGGTGTCGTACGACGAGCAGTCACTACAGGAAATGTAACTATTTGTGAAGGATGATTCCTTCACAAATGTACATTAATTCCTTCAAAAAAAAATTCGGTTGAAGGCCATTCCTTAACAAAAAGTCCTACTCTAAAGGCCTCTTCACAAATACTTTGATGAGAGACTCTAGCCTTCACAAATACTATTTTGAAGGATTATTTGACCTTCACAAAAAAACTTTCCAGGCTTCCCAAATACATTTTTGAAGGCTAATTTCACAACTTTCAATGAGGTTCTAGGGCCTTCACAAATACTTTTTTTGAAGGACTATTTGACCTTCACAAAAAGACTTCCCAGGCCTCCCAAATACATTTGTGAAGGCTAATTTCATAACTTTCAATGAGGTTCTAGGGCCTTCACAAATATACTTAATTTCTCATGAATTACAATTGTGATCTACATTTTCCTATTTGTTAATGAGGCTTTAGCTTTCTTATATTTCATGAAGTAATATATTTGTGGCTTCTATCAGGCACAAAGAAAATTTTAATAAACTAATTTAGTTAATAAGACACAACAACCATAACAAATCACTCTTTTGAAACATTACTTTTTATTTCACATAGAAAAATTGTTCATTACATAGGGGAGGACATGGGCCTTTTCCCCTTAATCGATACAAATTTCAATGTAAATATATATATCTACATTTTGACTTTATCACTCATTTAGCCAATGACCAACTTTGATAATGTTGAGAGGAAGCTTAGTGGTTATGAACAAATTTTCTCCAATAATCTTCGATTATAAGGTAATTATTGCCATCTCCATCAAATTTCTTGGGTTATGATTCCAATAATAGCCATCAAAGAATGACTTAGAGACAACTTCTCTGCATTCAATGAGATATCAATGATCTTTACTTTTTGCACCACCTTTCCAATCTTCTGGTCTTCCTCGTCCATTTAGAAGTAACCCTTTCCATATATAAGAGTGCCTAAACCCTAATAGCACACCAATAAACCTGCAACAACAGAAGCAATTATAGTTAGCAAGCAAAGTCTTTGCTACATCACTATCATTTAAACCATAAATAATGAACATAGCAATTTGAGGTGTAGTTATAACTCTATTCAGAATGTATAGCTACACACCACTTCATTATTTTATGAAATCCAAACATAGTAAGTTCTTACCAATCTACAAACTCTGCCATCATTACGTAGCTGCAAACACTGAAATAATGTTCCTAGTGTACTACTTGACTGTGGATAGACATCTGTAGACACACAAGACTAGATAGCTTCCTCACAAATTTAGGATGAGTCACTGAGTATCTTACTAATGTATTACCCCCTTCGAGAAACAAAGTGTACCATCAATCATACTTCACAAAAACAACAAAATATTAATGCCAACAATCCGCAGATCATTCAGTGTTGTTTCAGCCTACCAAGATCAGCTCCTTGGCAAAATGTATACACATGACTACATCCTAGATAGAACATCCTTGACTCTCTACCCCCCTAACACTGATGTCAACTCACTGCACGTAAAGGTCTCTGAAATGTTGTAAAAGCTAGGTGTCTCTATGAAAGTTCATCACAACCATCGCATGAAGAAGGACTGGGATCACAAGTACACAACTTTTATTTCTTGTCTCACCTTTCAATATTCTAACTTTGTAGAATAATAATGATCATCAAGTATGGCAATAATATAAACACAAAAATATGATTATAGGAGATCATGATTATGTACCATGAATGTGCGATACGGGGTGGCATTTGATAAACATTTGAATCATGCACCTCAGTTCCATCAGCTAGAACGACCTAGATGGAAACAACAAGTAATCCTGATTATAAATAGCATAGCAACAATGATTGAAGGCATAGATAGATTAGATAACTGACCCCTTTTACTAGTTCAGAGTTTGCATCAATAAGCAACTGCTTTACCTGCACACATCATTACATGTGAGTATTCTTAAACCGACATGGATATTTTACTTACCCTTTGTGTTACTAGTTGTTTGCATAATCATTTTCGTCCTTCAAAATGTCTCAAAACATTTTCAATAGATTGGACAAAGTGTGCGGTAAGGGAATTTAGCTTCATCACAATATTAAGTAAAGTATCAAAAGATGATAACTACACCTCAGCATTTGTTTAAATATGAGCACCTTCCTCTTCAGCTGCATTGCTTATGGCTGATGATACCGAACCCATTCCTCCTTCAACATATCTACAGAAAGACATATTTACTAGTGTTAGTAACAAAGAAGAACTATAAAGGTCATCAACTTATAAGCTTTCAGACACAATAATAAGATTTGTTAACATACACATCATAGCTACAACCAACTATGAGCAAAATTTTATTTCCAGGACGCATGCACTATAGCATACTTTCAACCAAAAATAAAAAGTCACCCTTTTGAAAATTGCATACTTTGATTGTCTGGAACACATTAGCATGGATAATTAATTTATAAGTCCGTAGCTCTATCTCGTCAAATCCAATCTGAAAAAGAAGCTTTATCTACCAAAAAGTGTAAGAACTATTAATTCACAACAACCTATAGAGAAAACATATGGGAAATTTGAGTAGATTGTCATAAGTGAAAGAAAGAACACAGGTTACCAATAAGTTACCTTTGTAGGTACATAATCATCATGGGAAAGGCGCTGTAAATTGTCCATAAAGTACTCAGTACATTCAGGCACTTGCAGCATATTTCCACATGAATAAGTTGCTTGAAATATAATACAGATCAATATAGCAATCTAGTCAATTTAAGTTATATAAATGACTTGATCATGGCCACATGTTGCATCTCTACATATAGAAGTAAAATATAAAAGTAAACCCATAAATATAAGAGAAAGACCTGAATTGCATCATCTTTCCACAGAGTCCCTATGTCTCGAGCAAGTTCCTTGGATAGGTGGGGGTATTCCAATCCACCTCCTATTTTTGATAACTTTTCTCCAATTACCTGATAAAGAAATTGTCCTAATCAGAACTCCTTCAAGACCAGAAATTTTAGATCAAGTCAGAGTGCCCTGACTAGCACCTGGGCTAGCTTTTGCCTGAACCAGACAAGTCCTGACCAACTATATGCAGAAACAGTAGGTAGTCTATGGGTCAAAAACAGAACTAGGGTAAGTCTCTGAGTCCGGAGATTCTAATTGCTACAGTAACTAGGATTTAATTGACCAGCACCAAACAGAGCTTAGAAAAATGACGGAAGGAGAAAAAAAGTACATCTTTCCTGATTTTTTTTCACTACATAGTAATAAACAACCAAGTACAAAGACTTTGAATCAACCTTATTCTCACTGGACACAGTATACTTTGAAGAGCTTGCTTCATTTTGTGCTAATTCTTTAGCACCGTCATACAATATCTGTCCAGGCAATAATAAGATCTGTTAACATACACATCATAGCTACAACCAACTATGAGCAAAATTTTATTTCTAGGACGCATGCACTATAGCATATACTTTCAACCAAAAATAAAAACACACCCTTTTGAAAATTGCATACTTTGATTGTCTGGAACACATTAGCATGGATGACAGATTTATAAGTCTGAAGCTCTGTCTCGTCAAAGCCAGTCTGAAAAAGAAGCTTTATCTACCAAAAAGTGTAAGAACTATTAATTCACAACAGAGTAAGACATATCACAACCTTTCTATGCTAGTAACAGAATGAGCAATCACGATTGATAAAATCATATAGATGAGATCGGATGATAGAAAACCAACACTGAAGAAAGAAGCTGCAACTAACCTACTGAAATATTGTGGATTTTCCTGATTCTCCAACTCCTAGAATGAAAGATATATTAGGAACTAATACTTAAATGGTTTTGGGAACATGTTTTGCTGATCTTTTGACAACAAATAGAAACAAACAAATGCACTTTTCAACCTTAATGTGGTCAAAGAATACTTGTGGAACTACAAGTTTTCAAAGTAAAACCAATTACAAAAACAATCTTTATAAATAGATTCAAATCCAGTACACAAATTTGTCAGGTTCTCAAAGTAAGAACTGGCTATGGCTTTGTGGCATTTCCCCTTTTGCTATCAATTAATAGCATAACAATAAAAGGCAACTTCTTTCAAAAAACAAAATTGTAAAATATGTGAATCTTCATTTCTAATAACAACAGTAGCATGAATAGCAACGACAATGGGAAGCTAAGTAGATCTAATTCCACTCACTAACACTGTTCTAGGTCAGCCAGTGTTGCCACATAGGCAGGTTAAGTCTAGAGTGTGATGTTACACAGCCAAAGTTCAGATAGCATTGGTATATAAACAAATTAAAAAAAGATCCACAAAATGCGGGCCATAAATATATGAAGTCCAGGTACTGCTAACACAATGACAAGCAAAAAAATCAGAGAACTGGCACACAAGTTACACGAGGATGAGACACGGATAGGCAGTCTACATGCATGACATGGCAGACACAAGTAGCAAACAAGACAATGCAGCCATACGATGAAAATCTACTTATGTGGTGCAAGAAGCTTAGAAGCACAAGAAAATAGGATAAATGCAAGTAATAAGAAACAAAACAAAAGCTCCACATGAAGCACTAAAACAATCAGTAACAAAATTTCTCTTCTCCCTGTCATTCCTCTTTCATTTATATCTCCAACAAATTGAAATATGAGAGTAGTTGGGTTGAACGAATCGCCCCCAAAAAAGTAGTTGATGCACTAGCAGAGAACTAAAAAGTACCAAATTATATATTGTTTATCCAGTAGGAGTCAGAATTGATTTACAGTTTCCTGTATACTTTTCTTTTTGAGGGGTTTTTGGTCCTAATAGGCATCAGGTTCATATGATGCTTAGGATTATTTTTGTTTTTTCTCCCCCTATATATGTCATATATACCTCCTCAGTGAGGGTAGACGGGCAGATTCTGATTACCATGGCTTTGAATGCATTGATTTTATCTAGGAATACATTATCCTCATTAAGACTTTTTAAACAAGAAAGCAACAATAAAATTTCTGATCTCATTCATATAAAAGCAGATTATTATATCTGCGCGGGGAAGACGCAATGGCACTGGAAGCTGAAACAAATGACCCTAGCTGCCCGCTTCTGCCAACACTGAAGTTGGTCTGGACCAACAATCCTATTTTACAATATATTGCAAAGTCCTCACAGTTGTTCTTGAAAAGGCTGTAGGTACTGAAACCATTGTTCAGATAATTGAAAAGGTTACAAGACCTCTGTTAGATCTCTAAATCAGTAAATATGATATATTGAGATAATTGAAAAGGTTATAAGACCTCTGTTCATATAGATAAGAGGGGATGACTTATTACAGAGGCAAGCAATATCGGATAAAACTATAGAATAAAAGAAAATAGAAAACACAAAACATAGCATGACATAACACAAAGTTTAACAAGACCAATATCCATCTGACATGTAACTTGTCTATTGGACCCAGTTTTAGTTTATAAACCACAAATTAAAAGCATGAAGAAGAAATGAATGACTTGAGTGATGCTGGAATGCCAGGTGACATTGTGGGGAGCACACTAAACATATGAATGCATATATTAGGTGGCTGGAGGAGCTTTCTTCAAGGAAGTGATAGGTTTAGATACACGCGGTGTTTGGATCATAGCACTGCAAATTTGAAGGACAATTAGGTAATCTTTCTTTTGTCATTTCTGAAATAACTGATGTATCTGAATCAATAGGAATTGGAGGTGTTATTCTTGATAGATGCACAAGAGTACACTGCAATAAGCCATCTCACAGATATACAAGTGCTTTCTATCCTAATTCCTACAATTGCTATTTTAGATTTATCATCCAACATCATAAGAGAAAAGAATTTTTTTTCTCTGATTCAGAATATAAAGATAAATTGATATGTATATGAAATGTAGAGCCGAAGTCATTGACCTGCCAAAAATCACCTTAGTGGGACATCAACGCAGTAGAATCAGTTGCAAAGAGACAACAATGGAAATCACTGTGGTGCCTCCCCTCCCCAGCTCAAGTCATTACTATAATTCACCTTGCATTGGAAGTAGGTTGGCCCATGTGAGCGAGGCTAGAAAAGCTACCCCCACCCCAGCCCCACCCCCACCCGCACCCCCACCCCCACCGCCACCCCCAACATACACACACATCCCAAATTATCATATTGCGTAGTTCTATGAATTGGATGGGCATTTATGTCACTCTTTGAATCAGGAAACTCTTGAATAGCATTTCCATTTTCCTGCGAAGCATAGGGAAATGGCTTGAGGCATCCTAGAGGCACCTCCGAGTTCCTTTGAATTTTATCACTTTGATCTGGATCAGTCATCGACCTGGTGATAGCAGAGATCCCCGGACATATAGATCAAGCACCGTCCCCCACCCTTCCACATGGAGCGTGAGCACCTCGAAAGGGGAGATGGAGAAAGCGGTTGGGATCAGGCCATCCTCATTAAGACTTTCATTGCAATGTAAAGATCATACTACAGATTTTAAACCCATCATAGACAAATTCCCATAACAAGTGAACATCGAACAATAGTATTTACCCAAATGGCATTACTGATATGATAACAACAATAACTAGATACAATGAACTGTGCAGGTATATTTTTTTGGAACAATAGTAAGGGGTGACCCCCCTGCTGCCCCAACATGTATAAGAGACACAACATATAATTTAGAATCTGGAAAATCCAAATGGTATATGTTTATAAGTACTAATTTTAGGAAAAGGCAGCAAGGCATGTTGCCACCTTAACAAGCTCAAGAAATTCAATATAAACACTTAAATAACATTTGTAAGTGTCAATTTACTTTACAATGCTTCTGATTGTCGCTTCTGCGTCCTCTCTAAGATTCTCTTGCGGGGTAGTATCAGAATCTAGCCTGACTTTTCACAAAAATTAATCCATATTGAGTATTGGTAACTGTAGATCAGTTGATGTCAAGATATTTAAATGCAGGTGATCCCAAGTATTCATAACAGGCTTCACCATTTAAATCATGAGAAAGATATAAATTGCAAATTCTCATCCATGCATGTCTACAGACCTTTTATTATCAGCTGCAATGCACAGCAGCTCTTCATTTTTTGCAGATACCAAATGCTGAATTCCTTCTGACACTAGTATCTCCTTTTTCAAAAACTGGATGTTTTCCTCTGTTCGACAGAGTTAGTCACGAAAAAAAATAATACTAGTTCAATTCACGCTTCAGGATTATCTTTCAAGAAAAACTGCTAGCTACTAATTGTGATCTATTCTTTCTAAGTTGAAAAAATGAATATTGACCCACCCCCCCAACCCCAACTCCCAAGCTGGAGCGTATGCCAACTTGATTCACATGATAAAAAAAAGTAGATAGTCTTGGTAAATACATCAGCAATTTGATCATCGATGAGCACATGCATATGAATCATCTTACTTTGATGTGCTTTGTGAAAAAGAAGAGGCGATGGCAATATGGAGGGCTACTGAATTGCCACACTTGTCGTAAGATTCTGCACTCATATTTTCAACTTAGAAAGAATATATCATACCATTATAACTGATGCATGCAAGGGCATGACATGATACCCAACTTCAATGTTGGATCGAGCAAATTATAAATTGCATGTCAGTTTTCCAAATGACTAGATCTGCACCACGGAAAATCAACATCTAGAAATGGATAGATAATATATTACATCATAAGCTATAATGCATCAGCAAAGTGAAGATTGCCAAATGTGATGCATCCTTTCTCCAAAAGCATTGGTTTACAATTATATAGGTCTAAGCACCCATGTCCTCACAAAAAGGTCAAGATCAGATTTCCTGTCAAATAACAAGACTGTCTATAAGTGTACCCATGGAAATATTATTGGAGCAGTTAGAGAATATTGAACAAAATGAAAGTCAAGATTCTAAAGAGAGGATTGTTCCTGTTGTAGATTCTTTTAAACTCACATTTGTCCAACTACTCCCGAGTCAATTAAATTTAAAATTTATCAATATATATACCTCATAAGTCTCATATGGACTATCCAACTACTCCCAAGTCAATTAACTTTAAACTTTATCAATAATGAGTTGACATATGGACCAAATGTAATTTTCTCCATGGATAATAAAAAACAAAGACAATGTAAATAAAATTCATACACATTTTCTAAATACTATCTATAACCAAGGAATTGTGAAGTTTCACAACACTTGAAAACTCTATTGTAAATTGTTGAAAATTCTTCAAGCATTATGAATGTCTTCCGTTGCAGTATCCCTTGCATGATTTTCTCCACTTGTACCACCATGAGCAGGAAAAGCACCAGTAGGAGTTGAAGTTGGAAAATATTGAGGCTGACAAAGAATTTAAATTTTCAATTTAAGATGAACATGAAATAACCACACATTTGATAATACATTTATATATATACCTATGATGCACTTGTACCACCATGAGTGGGAAACGTACCAATAGGAACACCATTTGAGAAATATTGATGCTTGAAAAGAAATTAAATTTTCAATGAAGTTAAACATGAATAGGCAAATATCAGTAATATATTTTTTATTTATACCTGGGATCTACTTGTACCACTTTGAGCCGGAAACACAACAGTAGGAGGTCCATTTGGAAAAAAATGTGGCTTAAAAAAAATTGATAGCATGAGAAGGAGTTTCTTTCAGATATGCCATTATAAACAATGTATGTAATATTATACCTGTGATTGAAATGTAAACAATGGCCCGTTCATACTATATGTGGTAGCTTGAGTAGAAAACACATCGGGAGAAGTCCCGTTTGGAAACATTTGAGCCTTTAAAACAAGATTTTCATTTTCAACTTATGTTATTTACAAACATTTAAAAATTCTAAAATTATGTAAATATGTACCTGTGTTCCAAAATTTGACGATGTTGTACCAACACTAGTATGAAATACTCCATAAGGGGGTGGACTTGGAAACACACTCGCCGGTCTAAATTGTGTACTTCTAGATGATTCGACCTATTCAAAACATAGAAGAGAATAAAACAAATTCTATTTATGTTGTAATATTATATCAATAAGTTTGATCTAATACTTGATTGTTGCCATCAAATAACCTGATTTTGTTGCACCCATGTTATAAATTGGGACCAAGATTTTTGCATATTTTTCATTTCTTGAGTAGCCTCTTTTAATTTATCCTACAATGAAATATATTTTTAGAAGACAATAATTACAGTATCATATGATACTTACAAATTTGTTAAATTACTTACATCTTTTGCAATACTTTCTCACAATAACATTTCATACCGAATTTTGGCAGCTTTCTCAGTATTCCCTTCTGAGGCATGTCCGAGTCCAATACCACGAACCCTATCTTTTTTACAGGGTTGACTACACGCAAAAAAGCACGACATGTCACCTCATCGATTTGTGTTGGATCCGTTACTTCACCATTTGTAACTTCATTTTCAACAATATCAGTTATCTCATCCTATCATATTTTGAACAAAGTCAAGGTACAAACTAGAAAAGTTTTATTTGAAAATTTAATATACTATTTATTTAAAATATTGAATAAATTACCACCAATGATTGTTCTCATATACTTTCTTCAAAAAATCTTTTTGAGTAGGCTCCCCTTCCGCAATTTTCTTTCATAAATCAAATAATAGAATTATTATTGCTAAATAGACAATTTCTTATTTAGAACTCATTGGAAATAAATACAAAGTGAAAGGTGATACCATTTCCTCCCTATAACAACTCCATGGTTTGGATCCTGTAGTATGATGCATTTGTTTTTTTGACCTGTTAACCTTATTTGTGTTAACAATTTTCTATATAAAAATTACTTAATTAACACTATAAATTAAAGATAAATGATTACATATTAATTTGATATTACCTCAGACTTCTCAGAAGACCATTGTTTCACAAGATTGTCAAACTGACGAATATCTAATGATGCATTCTGCTCAACCTTTTTTCTCATCAAATCTGGGTCATCCTTATACTTTAGATAGTAATCTTTCTTAGCCCGTGACTTCCAACTTTGTAAAGCTTTGTGAATGTGAGCGTCTACATAGTTCCATGCATTTGGATGATCTCCCAAATCAAAGAATTTCTAACAACATATGTGGAGATGTTAAGAAACAATAAAAAAATCTTAAAATATACACTAAATCTAGAATAAAAGAAATTTTGTAGTTACTTAATTACCTCAATGCATGATTTTCTATCTTCAAATGCTAGTTGTGGTTGCTCTCGCCATTGTAGATCTAAACTCCATATTTGTGGTTTTCTAGCTAATATGCCACAATAACTATTCAACTTTATACTGTTCTTTCCAACTGCATTACCTGTTGCATTCCACTCCACCTTGTGTCGTTGCTCTCCTGGTTTTGGAATTAGATTGGCCTCACTTGTAGGGCCCCTGCCATATCTATGGTGGTCACGTTCATCCTCAAGTTCCTCATGCTCATCTCCTACTTCAGTTGAAGGAGAGGAGACTGTAGTTGAAGTAGCAGTGGGTTGTGGTGGAGTTGTAGAAGCTCTCATAGTTGACCTTGTGTTCCACATCCTACATAAGATGAAAACATAACAATTGTAGAAATGCATAAGAGGTTATAGTCCAACAGTTTATAAAATAAATGTACAATATAGTAAGCACATAATAATCCACAAAGAAAAAGGGGCAGATGACAAGGCAATATCTTTGCACCAATACATAATAATCCACAAAGAAAAATATTACATCAACACAAAATGTTCCTCATCCTACATAAGATTCAAAAAGGAACAAATGAGAAGGCAATATCCTTGCACCAACACATAATAATCCACAAAGAAAAATATTGCAAGCACGATCATTCACTAAGGTTTGGAACGACTAATTAAAACAACTTTATTCCTCAGACTCCCTAGCAACAAATGATCCATGCATATCATTCCTCGACCAGGAGATATCATCAATTGTGTGGTTGTTAACACTATGAACTTGTGTCCCACTTAGATAATCCTCAACGATAGGTACTTCAGAATAATTTCGAGGTGGAAGTTTCAAAGTAGTGAACCAATTATCATCATCACGATCTTTGACATAAAAGCATTGCATTGCTTGTGATGCAACAGTGAATGGCTCATCTTGATTGCGTCTTCTTGAGAAATTGAGTTGTGTGAAACCATATTTGTCAATGCGCAAACCGTTAGAAGAACTTTCATCAAACCAAGCACACTGAACCAATGGTATTTTTATGTCTGGACCATAACATAGCTCAATGACCTCCTCCAATTGTCCATAATATGTAATTATAGCCGTAACCGGATTTTTATCCCTTCCACTTGCATAGCTAGATGTAACTGCCACCAAGTACACCCCACTATTCTGAGTAGTAGAAGTACTTTCAACATGTTTTGAGCGGAATCGGTATCTATTTACTGAATAGCCTTCATATGACATTCCATCTACAGAAGGACCCTGGGATATCCATCTCAACTCCTCACTAACATTCTTTGTATTATCCATTCGCATACGCATTACCTAATTTATCAACATAAAAATAATAAGGGACAAAACACTCTTTCAAAATTTAATTTCAGTAGATTTATAAATTACTTACATGCTCTCTCAACCACCTAGCAAACTGTGCTGCATGTTTTTTTTTCTAAAGCACGTAGTGTGATATTTGGTTCAACCTCTTGAAGCTTTATCATGTGTTCACTAGTTGTTAAAAAATTTCAAAAGTTGTGGTTAGTATATACTAGAAACTATTTAGCATTGAGAAAAAAGTTTGATTACCTTCTGTAATCATCGAACAAGTCAGTATTGAATAGTACATTTCGATGGGCTTGTTCCAAAGTCTGCACATCAAAGTGTTTCGGTACTCCCACTCTAATAGGAGAGTCATCAACATTACGAGGAGTACGAGTGAATTTTGTATCAAAATCAGGTAGATATCTAGCACAAATGTCAAATATTCTTCTGCCAAATAGCCTCTAGTAATAGAACCGGTAGGCTGAGATTTATTTCTGACATAATTCTTGAGTTTCTTCAAGTACCTCTCAATGGGGTACATCCACCTATATCGTACAGAACCGGAAACCCTTGCTTCATAAGCTAAATGGATAGGCAAGTGCATCATAATTGTAAAGAATGATGGAGGAAAAACTCTCTCTAACTGGCATAGTGTGATAGCAATGTCTTCTTCAAGCTTCTTAAATTCTTCTACATCAATAGCATCTGAGCAAAGTTTATTGAAAAATGAACATAGGCTTGCAATAGGTTTATAAACATCTACGCCTATGCAATTCTGCAAGGCAACAGGAAGAAGTTGTTGCACTAAAACATGACAATCATGGCTCTTCAATGTCAACAATTTTTTCTCTCTTATGTTGACACACCTAGATATGTTAGAACAATATCCATCAGGAACCTTCAATGTTTGTAAAACATATAGAAACTTCTCTTTCTCCATACTGCTCATTGTGAAAGATGCTGGAGGTAAGTAATAATGGCTCCCTGAATCGACATGCCATAAATCCCTTCGGATACCCCATTGTTTTAGATATTGACGAGCTTGTAAGTTGTCCTTACTTTTCTTTGAGTCGCCCAACAAAGTGTTCAAGATGTTCTCACAAACATTTTTTTCTATGTGCATTACATCCAGATTATGTCTCAGCAACAGATGTTTCCAATACGGGAGTCGGGAAAAAATGCTTATCTTATTCCATCCAGGCGGCAATTGTTGATGTCCATTTGTAGGCATTTTGCGTTTATTATTTTTTCCGAACGTGATGTTCGTGCAACCCTGAAATTGTTGTAGTATATCATCACCTGACCAGCGCCTAGGCGGTTGACGAAAATCTTGTTCTCCATTGAAACTTTTTTTATCACGCCTATAAATATGATTATTTTTCAAGAAATGTCGATGGAAACCATAACATTGTTTCTTGCCAAACTGAATCCACTTGGATAAGGTGTCTACATTACAAGATGAGCAACCTAAATCTTTTTTCCCTTTGGTGCTCCAACCAAAAAGGTCACCATAAGCCAGAAAATCATTTATGGTCCATAAGATCATTGCCCGCATAGTGAAGTTCTTCTTGCTATAAGCATCATATACTTTAACTCCCTGACCCCAAAGTTTTTGAAGCTCGTCAGTTAGTGGCTCTAAGTAAATATCAATATCATTCCCAACCATATGAGGACCTAGGATCAACAGAGACATCATTATGTATGGCTCCTTTAGAAGAAGCCAAGGCGGGAGATTGAGAGGGGTTAATAGTAAAGGCCATGTGCTGTGTGAAGCACTCATAAGTCCAAATGGATTGAATCCATCTGTAGCTAGAGCAAGTCTGACATTTCGTGGCTCAGCAACAAAGTTTGGAAATTCTCTGTCTATTGAGACCCATTCTTTCATGTCAGAGGGATGATGAATACGACCATCATTTCCTTTTTCTTTAAATGGCCACATCATATCTTTTGCAACAGATGGGCACATGTAAAGTCTCTCCAGACGAGGGATAATAGGAAAGTGATACATCACCTTTTCAGCTACCTTCTTGTTTTTTGTTTTATATATCTTTTCATTCCATCTAGACTCACCACAAGTATCACATCTGTCTTTCTTTGATGAACCTTTACGAAATAGCATGCAGTCATTTCGACATGCATCAATTTTAACTTTTTTAAGACCAAGGTCTTTTACAACTTTATTTGCTTCATAATAAGTCTCAAGAAATAGACTACCTTCTTCTGGGAAGGCTGAGATTATCAACTTCAACAACTTTGTAAAAGAATTATTTGACCATCCAGACTCCTCCTTCAGATATAACAGTGGCACCAGAAAGGACAACTTGGAGTGGGTTTTACAACCTTTATACAATGGCTGATCGGCTTCTTTGAGAAGCTTGAAAAAGTGTTGGGCATTAAGATTTGCAGGCTCCTCCTTGACTTCAAAGTCACTGGCATGACTTGTATCAGCCATTCCAAATATATCTCCCAACATTTGATGCATACTTCCAGATGTAGGTCTAGCAGACGTTGCACTTGTTGTATTCCTCCCGATCATCTCCCCATGATATGTCCAGACATCATAGCTACAGACAAATCCTTTTTGTAAAACATGCAAGAATACATCATCCTCTGATTTAATGTATCTATTCGAGCATGTTTTACAAGGGCAAATTAATTTTCCCGGTCTTGGTGGTATTTGATGGGTACGTGCAAATTCAATGAATTTTTGTAAACAAGACTGGAATACTTCACTTTGCATCCTATTGTCAATATACATCCAATTTCTATCCCGCAAGAAATCCATCTACATACAAGTACACAAGAAGTTAACGCCATTTCAACTAAAAAATAAAAATGAACAATAGAAAAATAAAAGATATAAGTTTAGATTGTAGTAATATTGATTCATAGATTATCATCGTCAGTTCGTCCATTAGTTGACATCTAGGAAGAAAAAACACTTCTAGACAGGCCCCATGTCAGTTTCGGACACGTTTTAGACACGGACACTTCCCAGACATGGCATAAAATGTTTTGGACACAGATGGGACGTGTCCAGTTCATTTTTGTCTTTTCAACCCCCTGCACACAGCTGGACACTTCCTGGACACATCACTGCAATAACTACTACTGCAATAACCTATTTTCTTGTATAAATGTTGAATATGCAGCTACTGTTTATGACTTATTACTGAGAAAATGTAACATAGAGCTGAAATCTGATGACAATTACAAATAAATCTGTTGAAAAAAAATAAAGTCTAAGCAGAATCAGATATATGAGTCAAATTATAGTCTAATTAGTCAGTTAAATGAGTGACTCAAAATCATATCTATATTATGTGGTATACTATATTTACAATGCACATGTTTAGTTTTCTACTTCACATTGTTTATACTCTACTACACACACAAAGACACACATCTATATGCATATAAGAATATACATCCATGAATACATTAATCTGGACAAGTGCTAAAATAAGTTTCAGTTCATACATCATACACCCACATATATGTATAAATAAAAATATTTTCCCCTCACTCAACGTCGTGTATGTGTCCTACATTTCAGAATTTTTCCATGTCCCGTGTCCGTATCCGTGTCTGTATCTGTGTCAGTGTCTGTGTCTTTAAAGGTGTTCGTGCCTCCTTGGTTGATCGTTAGATTTCATTTGGGTTCTCATAATGAGATTATAAGTTTTTTTATTGTTTATTCTTTTTCATTAGTATAAAATCAAATGTGATATCTATTTTGTTAATATACTATGCAAGCCCAAGGTCAACATACTTTGACTGAGGGTTTGGTTTGTTTAGTTTAGACTAAGGTGAGGGTGTGCAAATAATTTCTTGTGAATTCCTAAGATCGTGTGTTCTAGGATAGAGTCTTTCATCGGTAACGAAATCCACTTTTCTTATGATTAAAAATGTTTGTATCACTAATATGAAATGGTTTTTCTTTAATCTATGTTCGTCACTTGTGCACCTTCTAAGATATTCTCACTTTAATTTTGTGCCAAATGCTATTGACTATTAGATTTACCAATGACGATCTTTCCTTTGGTAATGGTTGGCTTTCAGGTTCCTCACTAACCATTTTATCATAATATGATTCTGCCTCAGTCTAGAGGCATAACCTCTCATTTTATCATAATATGATTCTGCCTCAGTCTAGAAGCTATACTTGTGTCTTATTATATCCTAAGAAATGATGGTGATGAAAGCTCACTTTGGCATCAATGAACTGGATCAAGACCTGAAAGTCAACGAAGGAGATGAGGTAGACGACACTCATTGTTATTAAGAAAGTGCAGAAATAATAGAGGTTGTCTTTGTTGTCACTCTTATTTTTTTATAATAGGAATAAGCATGTCGTAGGAGAAGCTACCTGAGTCTAGACAAATCTTTGTCGACGATGTTCTAGTGGAGCCAACTAACCTCGACAAGAATAATCCAGCAGAGTAGACCTAGCAAACAACAATCCAAAACGGAAATAATCCAAAGCTCTAAGGCGCAAGAACATCATACGAATAAGGGCATAGAGCACCAAAAGTCTATATAAGAGTAAAAACATATTGCATCAGAAATAAAAGATCATAATACCGTAATACTCAATGGTCTGTTGAAAAGGAACAATATTAGGAAACAATGTGTAGATTGTAAACAACCAGACCTACAATCAATTTTCTTATATACTAATGAATTTAGGGTGTATAGAGGAGTGAGAATAAGCATATACAGTACGTAACGACCTCATGAACATGAACATCGGGTTTTAATAGAAGATAGGTACCATCGTTATCTTTGTGCTGAACTGAATCCAGTCATACCTCAAGGATATTCACGGAGCAGATATCCGTGATATGCGGGACTGTTGAACCATCGTTCGTTGTCCTTTCATAAACAATGCATAAACTTTTAGTCAAAACTTGGTTGAGGCTCGTGCCTCAGGCGGCATGTATGTGGCTCCGCCACTGCAGGGACCAGTGGCAGATCCAGAAAATCACCGTAGGGGGAGCTAAGTTTTAGAAGAAGGACGACTTAATATTAGCACACTGGACATATTTATTTATTAGTTAACTAATCACGATTGCACCCTCTTGGTTTTATTAGCAAATTATTATTATCAAATGTATCTTAAAATATTGATTATATCATGTTTTATAATTTATAAAAAAATCGATATTGCATTTTGCTGAAGATTACAATCTGCATACCTCTAATTAGACTTTATCTAAAAATTACAATTTGCACACTCTAATTAGAACGGTGGACTTTTAACTTTTCGTCGGACTGTAGTGGGGTAACATACAAGTGAAAGACTGATTAGAGAACAAACAATTATTGTTGTACCATTCATTTGGCCTGCAATGATGGCGAAATAATTCTCTATATTCAGCTAGTGGTATGTGACTTTTGTAGATTGGTTTATTCTGATCATTATAGAGATATTTTCCAAGAAGAAGGCATTGCCGGCAGCTAGAACTCTATTAATATCTATGTAGTGTCTTCTATTTGCTCTTAATATGGTAGAGAATCAAACATTCCTACGTAGTTCATCAAATAACTATCGCAACCCAACGAAGACTATTTTACTCACCAATATGCGCCTTTTCAGCCTCTGGTATTGTAACGACCCGTGCTCATTCATATTCTATATAAAATTTTTGGTGGTCTGTATGTCCTTCATTTACTCAACCATACAATAACAGTAGTCTTGGGATTGTAAGGCCTAGTTTGGGTAGATACTTTTACAATCCCGCTAAACTTAAACATGTAATGGTATTTTAGACTGCCAATTTTAATCGGTCGTTGTTAGCTGTCGTGTTAAATGAGAACGGCTTTCCCCTGAGCTGGAAAAGGTTGCGTCCTTTTCAAGTCCCACCAA
The DNA here is from genome assembly GCA_963693085.1 of Alisma plantago-aquatica. Classification (NCBI taxonomy): domain Eukaryota; kingdom Viridiplantae; phylum Streptophyta; class Magnoliopsida; order Alismatales; family Alismataceae; genus Alisma; species Alisma plantago-aquatica. Next base: position 1,491,069,022 of record OY856412.1, read on the forward strand.
AATAGGTGGGATTTAGACTACCGATGCTGCTGGGCGCGGATGACCGGACAGCCGTGTTCTTTTGTCAGGCGAGGCCGTAGCTAGACAGTTACTATTTGATATAGCGGTATTTAAGATGTTGTCATCCAAACGGCCCCTAAGGGGCTGTTTGGGTTCTGCAATTCACGGCGGGATTGAAATTAGATGTAGTATTCGAAGTGCTAGTAATTGTAAAGGCATCATTTGGATATTTAAAGATGTGGTCGATGATTACCGGTAGTTTTAGACTTGTATTCTCCCGTGATTAAATGTTGCGTTCTGAATCGCGCCAGGATCGGAGGGATTAGGAATGTCCACGGAAGACGGAAGGCGTGCTTCTCAAGACCCATCCCCAACTTGTCCTTCCTCTCTCCTCGAACGGATGCCTCCTACCTCCGCCATCTCTCCGTGTTGTACGGTCTCCTATTCATCCTCTACCTCCATCTCTCCCTCCTCTACCCTTTATATCCTCTCAGCCTATGGATCTATTGCCAACAATAGAAGTCGCTGCTTCTATCTACACAGCCTACGGACTGTGACATTGTTGATCTTCAGACCTCCTCCTGACCTCCCCCAAATTCCCTATGAGCAGGCTCGTTCGAGCAGGCTTCTCCATAGCCGTCTCAAGGTCTTAGGAGAACGCCCGCACGACTTGGCAAGTGAGTAGTCTACATTTCTGTATTGGAAGCAAGCTGACTCAGCCCAAACAAGGAATTTCCGAACAACGTCATTCCACTTTGTTGCACTTAAACTCCTAATACTTAGGAATACAGGGCCTAATTTGGACGGGATCATCTGGACTACTAGTAGTTGATGTAATAAATGATACTTAGGACCTCTATATTTCGTACTTATGATTACCGTAAGATAGTCTTTAAGGGGTTGTTCGGCCGCTGACATATAAAATACAGGTAGTTTTATATGTATACGGTATTTGAGTTTAAGAGCATCAGAACTGGGAGCCGTGTTGCGGAGCAGGCTGAAGACAAGTATGCGAACAAGATGACGACGGCACACAAAAGATGACGACGGGGCTGACTTCGCCGATGTGTTCAGTCCCACAAAACACGGCGGGATTCTGAATCTCGCCATTTAACGAAGATGAATACCGAATTAAATACAATAGATAATGTATCGCTGCCGAACTACGTCTCAATTTACACATAAATACCAGTTGTTACGATAACAGCGGCCAAACGGGACCTAATATAGAGCTTTAGGGGCTATTCGGGGGGGAGCATTGAGAATTCTGGTAATCTATACATAAAAAGGCGTCTAGATATGTCGAATAAAAACTACACGACTTTTAATCCGGTAGTTACCTGCACACATTTGTTGCGTTTAGAATCCTACCATGTCCGGCGGAATTCACAACAGACGCCTCCGCTCCGGTTGTATACAATTTGAAAGGTTGCCGGTTGTTACCAGCAGGCTATTTATAGTATTAGCAGCCGTACGGTGCTGCGGTCAGTAGTTATCTTACGTATATAACTACTGCATTTGCAATGTCTCCATCCAGACAGCTCCTTACTGGATTTTAAATCTCGTCAGAAATGGGGTGCTTCTCAACTGCCGTCTTCCGTGCCATTTTGCTTGGGTTGCAGGTACGCACGAGGTGCATAACACTACTTTGCACAACTGGCATACTTCGGTTCCAGTGGCAAGCATCAAATGTCTGTAGACGACTGCTGGGATTTGTGATGGCAAAGGCCAAACTAGGCCCAGATGTACTCATGAAAGTTTTATACAAACGGGACCTAACAGCCTAGAATTGAAGCTTTATTTGTAGAGACGAGCAGACCTACCTCAAGGTCGAAGCAGGGCGAGCTCACCACAACCACCGCTGCTTTCAGACAAAATCTCCACACCGGTGGCCGCTGCTTCTGCTGGAGGAGGGGGGCGCTCTTGCAGGCATTCGGCAGCTGCTCTTCCGCTGGGGCACCGTCGGGGGCGAAGGCCGTCGTCGTCCGTAAGCAGACGATCAAACAGGAAACGCGGGGGTGGGGGTGCCAGGCGAGGAACGGTTTCCACTAATCTAAACTTCTATTTACTAATTAGTGGGGCGGGAATTTTTGGTGGGAACCCGGTGACGGAATTTTTGGATTCTAGTAGGATTTTAGACCTTCACTAATTGTCTTTTGCATAAAGAATTCGGCTGAAGGAAATTAGTTCATCTGTGTAGGACGTTCCTTCACAAAAACTCAATATTTTTTAATGGTTTTGGTCCTTCACAAATAACCTTCACTAAAAACCTATTTTTTTGTAGTGAGTGTAGCTGGCGGGTCCAGCGTCAGGCCCAGTCCCAACGGTGGCGCTCAAGGCGCAACTGGAAAGACAGGTGACCCCATCTCATCACCAGGGGGTGTGAGGTCGGCACCGATGCTAGACTCAAAGTCTTGGAGTCTGTAGCGGTAGGCAGGGAATACCATAGCTTGCATGAATATCCACCGAAGACTGGAGCCCAGTAGCAGCACTTGTAGAAGTGGGGAACCGAGATGCTGCAATCGAAAACTGAGCGATGAGCATCCTCATGGAAGTAAACGCGTGGAGGATCATCTCGCCGCTACTCCCATGCTGGAGAAGAGAATTGGCAGCGCTCACAAAGCTGAGGGGCACGAACCTCACGCAGAGCGGCGGTGGCTTGCCCGCAGACTCACGCCCGACGGCGGCGTTGAGCGGGAGTCTCGCCCAGAACGGAGAATGCAGGTAGGCTCAGAAGTTCTACGGAGGATGACCGGCTGCTGATCACACGTCGATGAGGAGGCCAGTGGCCGCAGCAGTAGTTTCGTCGCTGAGACGGATGCCTCGGGCGTCTATTTCGCGAGAATCGCGAGGAAGGAGAGGATTAACACCCTGAGCCGGTTGATCCAAGAGAAGACCAGGTCTAAAGCCTCGAACCAACTGGCTCAACAAGAACCCAAGCCATAGAAGGGGTCGTGCCCTCTATTGGACATGTGGCGGCACCTGATTAGACGGAAAAAGGTAAATGTTCAATTTTTGCCTAGATCTTATATAATTCGCAGAAAATAGCCTGCTTATCAGAAAATTACAAATAATATACCAAAATTCTCAGAAAAAAAAGTAGAACACAATGAAAGCATAATATCAGTCTTTTGTTGCACAAACAACAGTGATATCAAATAAGATGTGTTATGCTTGTTTCATGGATAATAAATATCAAACGATGTTCTAAAATTATGATAACATGTCAGTAAGTCTATAATCATGTTTATCATGCACCTGATGTCAATGATGATTATGTTGATGCACGAAATTATGTAATTACTTAATATGGCTAGTTAGGGCTAATAATCCTAAATAATATGTAATTAATGCATACATGCTCAATAAATCAGGGAAACTACAGAAAACCCTCATACCTGTAACTGGAAGATAATATATAAATATGAGATCAGTTTTATACACGAAATCCATGTTATATGGAGTTGACCTTAATACATGGGTTGTAACCCTAATTTGGATAATACATATAACCTAGGTTTAATATGTATAAATAATGATACAGAACCTGATATTCAGATTACTTATACTAATATGGAATATGACATCAGTAAGATAAATCTAAGACAAGAATATAAGTAATTATGGGAATATCCTAATGAGATAAGCAAACCCTAATATGGATATAATTAGGGTTAAGATGATGAGACCTGATGACAGTATGTGATCGTGTCTTAATCAGGGTTTGAACAAGGATATAGTTGACATCAGGAGTATGTGTGATGATTAGAATGATCGGTCTCTTTGGAAGGTACGCCATTACCTCTTGCTTGGCTTATTATACAATATGCTTGTGTTATATGTGTAGTAAAATACTTGGCATATGGTATTGGATGAAAGGATTGTTCTTGTATGATATCTTGCTTGATTTTCCATACTTATGGATATGAACACATGAAACATAAGATATCGGATCCATCATATGATAGCACTAAACTCTTTGGTAGTACAGTGCATTGAAGTGATCTCAAACTCTTTGGTAGTAGATCACATATGTTAGATCTCAAACTCTTTGGTAGTAGATCACACATTAAATGATCTCAAACTCTTTGGTAGTAGATCATAAGGCCTAAAAACATCAAAGCCCTTGGGGACAGATGTACAAGATATATGATGGAAATGTGATTAAAAATATGTGTTCTCTTTTGGTAATGGATATCTTTGTGCAAGTATACGCTTTTCTTATATTCTTCTGTTACTGCCAAGTATTAGTTTTATTTTATTGCTAAGATATGATGAGAGGTATATAAAAGACATGTAGGCGTACTCAGTACAATATTCTTGAAATATTGTGCTGACATGTACCGCATGTAATCTTTTGTTTAGGTTGTGGTTATGCTCTTGAAGACCCAGGATAGTGAGAGTTGTGTGGCGAGTACAGGTGGACCTATTGTCTTAAGATCCTATAGTTTAGTGGTAGTACATGTATATGTATAGTTTGCTGTTCAATATGTAATATCAAATGTTGTAACAATTCATTTTGTAATTATATGTTGAATGGTGAACATGTGTGTCTGGTTTTATTATTGTTCATGCACATGTGCTACTGATTGTTTCCTTTTGAATTCCTCTTATTTTCTTCTTCTTAGCCTCGTGTGGGATGTTTAAGTTGGGATTCTTGCTGAGGTGAGGGTTTCAGTTTGGACGTCACACATCAGATTAAGTTTTAGAAAATCTGGGGATGTCACAGGTGGTATCAGAGCATGAACAATAGTAAAGCCTGACATTTCCTCATTATGCAACTCAAAACTAAAGAACCTTGAACTTAATAATATTTAGGGTTAGATTAGTCGTCTTTTAGAGACTAGATCTGACCTAGCCTCTAGGTTAGCACCTAGATGTCCGAGAACTAGGTCTAGACTGGTGCTTGTTGAGTAGCAAGTCCTTAGATGTCATTCTTTCCTTGTAGTGCAGCGGTATGGGACGTTGCACTATTTGGAAATGATGTGCATTAAGGGAAGAGAAACCCTAGACATATGGCGCTCGTTGTCTAGAGTAGCTACACTAGTCTACACCATGTTCTCACCCCTTTCACTAGTTTTCATGACACTGTACTCTCTACTATGTGTGGGACACTCGTTTTCAGGATTTGGTTTTTGATTCCAATCGGATCGAACCTTGGTAGTTTTCTATGACGCATGTTTTATCGGAGAAAAACTATATAATATTTTATTATGTATATGTATTACAAAAATGTGTCCCCACACATGTACGAGTAGGAGGTGGTCATGCAACCTAAGTGAAAGTGAATGACATCAGTCTAGAAGATAGAGTAGTTCTAGATTAGATGTCTAGAGCCTTGTTTGGTATATGTGATAGATGGAATAGATAGAATAAGTTTGATGATACGATCTAAGTCTTATATAGATGATATAAGATAGTTTGTGATGATCTATGTTTGTCTTTTAGGATGTAAGTTCAATATTGAGGTTTTGAGATAAGTTTGGATGATGTAAGTAACTAGGCTTTTATGAGATAAGATATGTTAAGTTAAGACATGATGTGAATCTACAAGAGCCTCAATCTATTTTATAAAGGAGGACCTCTAGTGTTAGGACCAATTTTGGGGTTAGCTCAAGAGAGAGCGAGACCCACAGGGAGAAGGTCAGAGAACCTACACTCCACGATATGAGAAATATGAGATATGCGATATGATATGTCCTAAACTAGACTACTCCTGAGTGAATGAGTTGAGTTGCTTAATGCATGATTCCTATAGTCCTTTTGGACCCTAGATGTCCTTGGGAGGACCAAACCCTAGCGACAGAGAGAGGCTAGTTATGTGTGTATATGAATAAGAATATGAGTGCCTGCCATCTGGGTGAGGGAGAGAGCCCAAGACCCTGGAGGAGGTGGCTATGTTAGTTTCTGTGAAGCCTCATGCTCGGGTTGGTGGTTTCCCACATAGGAATCTAGTGGTGTATATAGGAGAGTTTTGGGTAAGCATGTCTCATGGGTAGAGACCTATGAAGAGTATGGCATATCATGTTTTGGTTTGTGCTCATGTGGATAGAGCTAATGAAGCTATTAGCTAGTGCCAATGAGGTAATTCGGAAACCCTAGACTAAGAGAGGGAAGATAAAGTATGTTCTTATGAGATACTCATAGAGTTGAGATAGCTCAGAGAAACTGAGCATGTAACTACCCTTGTGGTATGGGATAGAGGAACCTCTTTTGGCCTAAGTAAAGTTTTGATATAATATAAGTTTGTTTAGCACAACCATGATATAATACATGTAGAGATGTGATCCAATCTTGAGATATGATAGTGGATATGACATGATGGAAAACTTAAAGATGGGTTAATAGATATTAATGCATAAATGGTTAACCATATACATGAATAAAGATGATAATGTGATATCCTTGGTTAATCTTGTGATGAAATCACTAATAAATGTTGCAATTTATTATGAGCAATGAAATAAGATCATATGAATGAAACATGTCATAAGAGGTTTAATCTTAGTGATTAATGAAGATGAAAGATATAGTTCGACAGTTAGCACAACATGATGATTATGACATCTTGATACGATCTACATCCATAAAGTGGGTTAACTTTAGTTAACTCCCACCTAAAAGGCATATGTTAATGTTGAACATGTTCTAATAATTAGCTCAATAAAATGTTGATGACACCTTGATAATGGGTTAACTTGGGTTTAACACCTTTAGAACATGGTAATATGATGTGAGAACCCCAATGCATGGGTAAAGATAAGGAAGCGACCCTAATATATGAGATATGGAATGACATAACCTAAGATTCTAAACCCTTGTTTGAGCCTTCTATGGAGTGAGGTTTCACCCTTGATGCTCTTGAAACCTCCTAATAGTGATTTGGATACATGGTTCTAGGTAACCTTTGTAGATATGTTACACATAGAATGGTGCCTACATGTGGATGAGAGAAAGATAAGGTTTTCCTTGGAAGTATGAGTATGGTGTACTTTCGAGGATGAAAGTTCTTTTAAGATGTATATGATGTGAAAGATTGAATTTCTAGCTTAATTCCGAGGACGGAATTTCTTTTAAGGTGTGTAGGATGTGATGGAGTGGGCTTTTAGAATTCTTAAATGTCCAATGACATAAGTGAGGTCATGCATGTTGGGTTGTTTGATAGTCCTAAGTGTTTTGTAAAGTTTGAGTGTTGATTGTGGTTGATATCGTTACCAAGATCTAAAAGTTTATGCCTATTTGAGGAATTTAAGTTGATTGATCAAACAATTGAGTTGTGACACCTAATTTTAGTAGAGTGTAGCTTGTGCCATGTTAAGCTATGGTAGAATTTTATATTGGCTTGGTGAGGGGCCTTGGTCAGCCTTTGGTGCGATAATCTTCAAGTTCCTGGTCTATTGGAGCCTTTACACCGTGTGGCAGGTGAGGATCCACTTCACCACGATCTATGGATGTGGGATGACAGTGAAGTGTGCGTGGCAGTAGTTGTTTTCATCTCAAATAGGGGAGTTGAAAGACCCATGCTCTGAGTCAGTTACTGTAGATATGAGGGAGACCGAGATCTCTACCCACCATCGTCGCTTGCCCCTTTCCACTGGTTTCAGGTGGTGCGAGTGCAAGGGAGGGGACTAAGAAAGAAGAAAGCTAAAGTGAAATAGAGGGAAGGTCCATCAGCAATGCTTCAAGGAGGAGACACAGCTCTGGCAGCAAGCCTAGGCGGCAGGTTGTCTGCACGCTGACGAACAACACCGAGTTTAGAGTAGTGGCTGATCGTGCCTAGGAGGATGGACTCTCGCCAGCTGCGGTGGCAGTTTTGTGTGGGGAACAGACGGCAGACTCACGTAGGTGTTGTATGATGAGCAGTGTAGCTGGCGGGTCCAGCGTCAGGCCCAGCCCCAACGGTGGCGCTCAAGGCGCAACTGGAAAGATAGGTGACCCCATCTCATCACTAGGAGGTGCGAGGTCGGTGCCGATGCTAGACTCAAAGTCTTGGAGTCTGTAGCGGTAGGCAGGGAAGACCATAGCTTGCATGAATATCCACCGGAGACTGGAGCCCAGTAGCAGCACTTGTAGAAGTGGGGAACCGAGATGCTGCAATCGAAAATTGAGCGATGAGCATCCTCATGGAAGCAAACGCATGGAGGATCATCTCGCCGCTACTCCCACGCTGGAGAGGAGAATTGGCAGTGCTCACAAAGCTGCGGGGTGCGAACCTCATGCAGAGCGGCAGCGGCTTGCCCGCATACTCACGCCCGACGGCGGCACTGAGCGGGAGTCTCGCCCAGAACGGAGAACGCAGGTAGGCTCGGAAGTTCTACGGAGGAGGACCTGCTGCTGATCACACATCGATGAGGAGGCCAGTGGCCGCAGCAGTGGTTTCATCGCTGAGACAGATGCCTCGTGCGTCTGTTTCGCGAGAATCGCGAGGAAGGAGAGGATTAACACCCTGAGCCGGTTGATCCAAGAGAAGACTGGGTCTAAAGCCTCGAACCAACTGGCTCAACAAGAACCCAAGCCATAGAAGGGGTCGTGCTCTCTATTGGACATGTGGCGGCACCTGATTAGACGAAAAAAGGTAAATGTTCAATTTTTTCCTAGATCTTATATAATTCGCAGAAAATATACTTCTTATCAGAAAATTACAAATAATATACCAAAATTCTTAGAAAAATAAGTAGAACACAATGAAAGCATAATATCAGTCTTTTGTTGCACAAACAATAGTGATATCAAATAAGATGTCTTATGCTTGTTTCATGGATAATAAATATCAAACGATGTTCTAAAATTATGATAACATGTCAGTAAGTCTATAATCATGTTTATCATGCACCTGATGTCAATGATGATTATGTTGATGCACGAAATTATGTAATTACTTAATATGGCTTGTTAGGGCTAATAATCCTAAATAATATTTAATTAATGCATACGTGCTCAATAAATCAGGGAAACTATAGAAAACCCTCATACCTGTAACTGGAAGATAATATATAAATATGAGATCAGTTTTATACACGAAATCCATGTTATATGGAGTTGACCTTAATACATGGGTTGTAACCCTAATTTGGATAATACATATAACCTAGGTTTAATATGTATAAATAATGATACAGAACCTGATATCAGATTACTTATACTAATCTGGAATATGACATCAGTAAGATAAATCTAAGACAAGAATATAAGTAATTATGGGAATATCCTAATGAGATAAGCAAACCCTAATATGGATATAATTAGGGTTAAGATGACGAGAACCTGATGACAATATGTGATCTTGTCTTAATCAGGGTTTGAACAAGGATATAGTTGACATCAGGAGTATATGTGATGATTAGAATGATCGGTCTCTTTGGAAGGTACGCCATTACCTCTTGCTTGGCTTATTATACAATGTGCTTATTTTATATGTGTAGTAAAATACTTGGCATATGGTATTGGATGAAAGGATTGTTCTTGTATGATATCTTGCTTGATTTTCCATATTTATGGCTATGAACACATGAAACATAAGATATCGGATCCATCATATGATAACACTAAACTCTTTGGTAGTACAGTGCATTGAAGTGATCTCATACTCTTTGGTAGTAGATCACATGTGTTAGATCTCAAACTCTTTGGTAGTAGATCACACGTTAAATGATCTCAAAATCTTTGGTAGTAGATCATAAGGCCTAAAAATATCAAAGCCCTTGGGGGCAGATGTACGAGATATATGATGGAAATGTGATTAAAAATATGTGTTCTCTTTTGCTAATGGATATCTTTGTGCAAGTATACACTTTTCTTATATTCTTCTGTTACTGCCAAGTATTAGTTTTATTTTATTGCCAAGATATGATGAGAGGTATATAAAAGACACGTAGGCGTACTCAGTACAATATTCTTGAAATATTGTGCTGATGTGTACCACATGTAATCTTTTGTTTAGGTTGTGGTTATGCTCTTGAAGACCCAGGATAGTGAGAGTTGTGTGGCGAGCTGATGTACAGGTGGACCTGTTGTCTTAAGATCTTGTAGTTTAGTGGTAGTACATGTATATGTATAGTTTGCTGTTCAATATGTAATATCAAATGTTGTAACAATTCATGTTGTAATTATATGTTGAATGGTGAACATGTGTGTATGGTTTTATTATTGTTCATGTACATGTGCTACTGATTGTTTCCTTTTGACTTCCTATAATTTTCTTCTTCTTAGCCTCGTGTGGGATGTTTAAGTTGGGATTCTTGCTGAGGTGAGGGTTTCAATTTGGACCTCACACATCAGATTAAGTTTTAGAAAATCTAGGGACGTCACAACTGATGTAGGTCAAAGATGAGAACCAAACTGGTGTATCCTACAACCAAATCACTCAGGAAAGATGACCAATGTTCTCATAAGAAAATGAAAAATAAGACAGATGCAAATAAAAGATGGAGAAATATAGTTTGAGTATGAGAAAGGGAAAGGTTAGAGTTTAGGTGGTGGAGACGGAACACCACCCACCCTCCACCCTCCACCCCCAACTTCAAAATTCTTCTCATCCTCAGGCATACTAAAGTTAGAGATGGAGGGGATTTGATATGGAGGGTGGTGGGGTAAGATATGTAGGGAGTGGACGTCCAATGGTAACCTTACTTATTGGACTTGTACACCTTCCCTAGAGGTTCTTTTGAGGCCTAGGCTTGGATCTAGGATTGACTTGGACTGTTTAGATTCTGAAGTTGAGGTATGATGTATCCCCTATTCTTATATGTTGAGCAATTCACCTATGCTTATTCATTCTCTTTGTCTTATGGACATTATCCTATACACAATGTCTTTTTTTTAAATCATGGTTCATATGAACTACCATATTTGATATTGTTCATGTGATCATGGATATTCTTTTGAATTCTTATCTTATGCTTTGTTCATGATGGAACTCTAAAAGATGACATGTGATATATTTTTCCCACTTATGAGGTGGATGTAGATGTTGGTCACTTATGTGGTGACTAGTTTATATTCTTTGACTATACTTTCTACTTGCCTCTACATTTAACATGCTATGTGATGTAGTAGAACTAGAGTAGTGTAATTGCATTGGTTTTTATGGCAGATGTGTTATTTTCTACCGATCATATGTGATATTTCCTGCTCTTTTAAGATGGAAAGGAACCTCATACCCAGGGAAAGATGTGTGATTCTTGGCCCATATTTTATATATTTGGGAGATTGGTAGTATTCCTTTCTCTATCAGGTTTCAAGTTTATGAGACTTGGCCACCTTTGTGTTTAAATTGTTCTAGGGCTATGTTTATCTCACATGCATGCAGGTTGATGATATGGGGTGTGTGCCCTAATTCTTTACATGTGCTTGTGTGGCACAATCTTTATGTTTTATTAATGAAAAGTATTATTTTGTTATCATATGATTTCAATTCCTTTTCTCTTGATACCCATTTGGGTGGTCCTTATCCTTTCTATGGGAAGCCTTTTATATTTATTGTCCTTTATTCCATATATAGCTCAATTTTCCTATTTAGTATGCACATACCAGCCTTTGTTGATGTCATCTATTTTCTCTTCTTACTGGGGTATGCTTCCAACCCTAGGTGAAGGACTTGGATGATAAGGCATGAAGTTTTGGACTAGCTTAAGGAGTTAAAGCTTGGAGACAAAGTTGTTATGGTTTAGATTTCCCTCTACTTAGATCATTATGTTGTATCATACATGTAAACCCTTTATGGGAGATTATGATGTTCTTTTGTAACCTTGTGATAAATTGAATATAGTCAACATTTTTATTCCACTGCTTTACTTTGGTTGTTTTGAATACCATTTATTGAAATTTCAAAATGTTACACCTATTCTAGCATACCTTTGAGTGTGTTTGGAATGGATGTTTTATTCTTCAATTTTTCTTTAGTAAGGGGGTGATCCCGCCTCCTTACAAGAACCCCATTGATAAAGATTTGACAATTGACATATTTTGAAGATTTCCTTCACGCATTCAACAAAACAATAAGGAAAGTTCATATTGATCAATACAAACTCCAAATAAGCCCAATCAATAGAGTCATACGACTTCTTAATGTTCATCTTCAAATAGAATTTTAGAGAATTGCTTTGCATCAGAAGTGTGGAATCCACGATACTCCTCCCTTTTAGAAAAGCACACTGGGACTTATTGATAATCATAGGAAGAATAGATCGCAGTCTGTTAGCCAAACCTTTGATGCGATTTTATAGATCTCATTATAGAGCAAAATCAGCTTGTAATACTTTACATCCATAGCAATATCCAGCTTAGGAATTAATGTGATAAAGGATCTATTAGCTTCCTTCAACATTGTCCCTATGGAGAAGAAGTTCTTCACAACTTTATTAGCATCCTTCCTAATGATACTCCAACAAAATTTGTAGAATAGGTAATTAAACCCATACAACCTTGGAGCTTTATCACCATTAGCTTCTTTAGTAATACCATCTATCTCTTTATCGCTTACAAGCGCACAAAGACTATCAAAATAACCAGAAGTCAATTTAGGGAAATTCATATCTTCAGGCTTCTTGATGCAAGCTTTCTTTGTAAATAGTTCTTCATAGAAGGAAGTAATATGGCAGGTGATTCTATCCTTCTCATAAAAAAGTTCATTGTTAATATGCATGCCCCAGATAACATTCCTCATTCTTTTTTTCTTATGGGTTGCATAGAATAACTTTGAGTTCTTGTCCCCCAACTTAAGCCATTACACTCTAGATTTCTGTCTCAACAATGATTCCTTAGCTTCATAAGCTATACTAGATTCCTTTCTTTTAGCAGCAACCTTTTCTAGAAAAACATAATCATCCGGCTCCTTTTCAAGCATTTCAGATAGTATGGCATATTCAATTTCCAACCATTTCCTATTATCATGAATATTACCAAATGTTCTTTTATTCCATTCATATAAAGCAACTTTCACATTATCCAACTTTCTGTACAAATTGGACAAAGGGTTTCCATTAACTTCAATCTCCCAAGCACTCCTAATAATCCATTAATCCTAGATAGTCCACTGAGGAATTAATGAATCTAAAGGGGGTCTATTTCTTAAATTTAGTATCAACATGAGTAAGCATTATCTTATGATCACTATGAATATAACATTGATTGACTCCTCATGTTTTAGGAAACTCATTTAATAACTCACCATTTACAAAGGCTTATCAATCATGGACATCACCAATCCTGATTCCTATTGTCTATTTTCCCAAGTGAACTTGGAGCCATTAAATTCCAATTCAATCCAACCAGTTATATTCACATATTCATTGAACTCTATCATTGAATTATAGGAAACCTGATCTCACCCAAACCTATCTACAACAAACTAGATGGCATCAAAATCACTAGTAATGAAAATATGCTGACCACTAACTTGTTTCAAAGATTGAACAAGGCTCAACCACAAGCAAGACCTTTTTATCTCTAGGTTTTTCCCATACAACTACCAACATGAACCATTTATTAGTGTAGTTAACAACACAAATGATAAACTGCTCATATTCCTCTATGACTTGCACATCCACATTATTCTTCATCCACATAATTGACACTCTTCCAAGGGGATGACTATTTTGGTCAGAAATCCAACTACAAGCCGAATATACATTATTCATAACCCCATTCATCTTCCTCTTCATGGTTTTGTCCTAAAAAAGACAGGTCATAGTAGCTTTATTACTCACAATCACTTCAAAAAACCACCCTTTGACGCCCTGGTTCATATAAACCTCAGACGTTCCATGAAACCACATTGAGGGAGTTAACCATTGGGATATGAGTTGTTCGATCGAAACCTTCCAGCCACAATATCCATACTTCCACTTCCAGGGTTCTCAGAACCATCAAGGAATTCCAACATTCTGAAACTATTTGGAGATAGTGGAATGCCTACAACTTTTTGTTGAGGAATTTGGGATATATTCCTTGGAGGGGATCTTTGTTTCCTTTTCCCTTCACTCCAAGAATTTGTTGAAGGAGTACTGGCTCCATCAAGACTTTGTATACTCATAGGAGTAGCAAGATGCATCACTTACTCATTTTCTTCTACCACTGAAAAGCTATTCTCAATAGCTTTAGGAATCTTATCGACTACCTGCACAACATTAACTTTTGCCATTTTGACAGTCACTTGCAAATCACTAGTTTTTGAGATTTATATAGATCTTTGATGGGTGTATTTATACCCATCTTTGCATACTATTTTACTCGCTTTTTAGGAGTTGTTGTGTTTCTATTTCCTAGTTTTAGCTTTATATTCACTTAAATGCAATTATCTCCTCTTTTTTAAGTTTAATGCACTTCATATATTTTTCATGCAGAACCAGCAAAAATACACGATAATGTCCAGATTGACGATCGAGCCCTCATGGTGCTACGCCTCAAGGGAAGGAAGGTTTTGGAAGCTTTCCATTGTTCATCTTCCAGCCACCTAATCATGCGATCGGCCTCACCATTTGCCCAACTCAAGCCGCTCTTTACCCAGAGTCTTCCAGATTCTTCAATTTTGACGCATACTTTCAACATTCAGTCTATTCCAGTTCAATTCATGTTTGTCCACTAAAAAACTGGATGCGAGGACAAAATTGAGTAACCCAGGAGAGTCGCCTATTGAACCAATTATGGGCCATGCTATTAGCTGCCTTTGACCACAAATATTCAACATTATGGTTTTGACAACAAGGAATGCATCTATAAAAGGGAGCCCTTACCATTCATTCTAAAGGATATCTGATCGATGATTAGAAGGCACACTACACAACACAAACCCGAGAAAGGAGCGAGGAGGCAGTAGACGCAACAGAGAGATTGGTCTTCTTGCGCCAAGCATCATGCCCTCCTCCGTTGTTCTTTCTACCTGTTGTTGTCATTTGCCATGAGCGATTAGACATTTGTGCTGGGGCATGGGGACTATCCCCAAAAGTCCACATTTTATCCTAGCATATATCTAAACTCGATAATACTATTGCTAAATAAAGTATCATTTTGGTTATTTTCTTGCCTTGCAAATTGATGAGTTGCTTTGCATGTATGTTGTAATCATGGATATGTAGGTTGTTGTGAGTGTGATTAGAACTCTAGAACGATCTTGTTATCCCCTTGAGGTGTCAGCAAGGGATATTGAGGTGATTGAGCTATGATCTGGTAACATGCTGAGGATCGGTCATAAATGAGAGAGTCCATTTGGAATAAACTAGGAACTTGGGTGTCGAGGATGGTTAGTTCCAAGGGAGTTTAGTCCAAGTGACGATCTATATCCCGTGAGGGTGCATCGGATAAGCCTCTATTTAGTAACTACTATTGAAAAGTTAGATCTTGTTAGGATAATTATGTGGGTTTTGGAAGTGAAACCCCATGCCCCTATCCTCTTAAATATCATTCATCTAGTACTTTAATCTCTATTGTTGCTGACAACACTTTAGTTTAATCAATCAATCAACTTCTTGATGATAAATATTACTCTTAAGACTTCTAAATTTATATAACTTCTTAAAAAGGTTGTCCTTTGGATTCGATCCTAAAAAATATATGCATTAAGACTTCCACTCGTGTGGAGTGGGGAATTAGTGCACTGCTTTTGGTCAAACTTAAGAGTTATTCTTTTAGGGTTTTTCTTGGTGCGACATTTGGAGCCCCATTAATAGTTTGCTTCGTTGCTGGGGAAAATGGTAGTTAAATATTTTGGAAGTATAAGTGTAATTAGTGTTTTTCTTTTTATTCTTGATAATATTGAAAATTTTCTATAACTCAATACATCAACTCACAATCATTCTCCCTCTTTTTTAGGTACTCTTACCATATGTGAAGATCAAAAGTCTTGACTCGGGATTGATAGTCATTCTTGAAATCTAGAGAACTCTATAAAGATTTCACAAGGAGAATATAATGGCAGATGAAGCAGTTGTAGAAGTAGTTATCTAAGCACGAAATGAAGCGGCTATGATGGCCCAATGAGAATTATTCACCACAGAATCTAGGAAGTAGGCGGAAGCCAAATTCAAGACCAACTTAGAATCCACCCAAGCTATAGAGTGTGCCAAAGAATTACATGATTTCTCTATCCCTAAAGGCACCGACTTGACTCATCTAGTCCAACCTCCAGGCGATTGGATCGAGTTCAAGTCCCAGTGGGTCAACCTACTAAAATACTTCACCTTTATGGGAAGGATTGGAGAGGATTGTCGGGAACATCTCCTCAAATTCATCAAACTTTACACGATGATGAAGCCATCTGGCGTAAGTGATGGCGCCATGCGACTACAACTCTTCAAATATTCATTGGTTGATAAAGCTAGAGGATGGTACATATCTCTTTGAGGGGACCCGATTGACATATTTTCTCTCATTGAGTCTTGCATGTTGAACCCCTCAACATGTTAACCATTAGCTTAAGAATTTCAACATTCTCATGCATTCATGCTATTCCATAACACTTAGATACAGTTAATAGTACTCTTTCGAGGTAAAAATGATCAAACGACACAAGATGGTAGCTAAGCATACAAGTGAAGTATTAAGACCAAGAGTATGGAGATAAACATTTTCAAGAGCATCTATTGAACAAATATAAATATATACATGTTGGGAGAGCCTTAGTGGCTACTCCCAACCCAAGCTATATGTTTAGCCACTCATGTTGGTGAGTAGCATTATGGAGGGGTGACAAAATGAACGAAGTAGATGGATGAAGGAGATGAAGGAGGATGAACAAATTTGGAGAGGAATATGGGGGATGCACAAATGGTAACCATGAATGATCAAGGTTGATGTACGTCTCCTCCACATATGGATCTGGTGTGGATGTCAAAGATGGTTTCTCCTTCTCTCAAAGAAGAAATCAGTGTGGCTTGGTGATGGCATAGTTGCACTATCTCCTTCAGAATCTCACCTTTGGAGTTCTCTGATCGATGGGGTGATCAATGGGAGGTGGTTGTCCAGTGCCACAACACGTTGTCCTCTCTCTCACATCGTGAACCCCTTCACTTACCAATGTGATCAACTATTTATATGCACACCTTTCAAAGTATAAGTCCCATCAGGTGTTGAGGATGTAGAAAAAGTGGTTGCTAGGCTTATAGATCCATCAGTCTCTAAGATCGTAGGTTTGGCAGTTGTTGATGGGGTGAGTCCAACGATCACAAAACCTTCCATGTGTCAATAGTCATTGATGGTGACGCGTCCTTAGTTGTCAGGTTGTTAGGACCAGTGTTAGTTGAACTTTGCAATCCTCAGCTGTCACTAAGGCTGGAAGATCTTCTGGAGCTTATGGTGAAGGCCTATTGACCGCCGAGGATGTAAGTCCATCAATTGTTTGGCCAAACGGTTTTCCCTAATAGTCTACCCATGCGGTTTTGACCTATCGGTCTCCGACATTCACCTACACGGTCCTCCTCTCACTAAACAGTCTCAAAACCATTTGAGCCCAAACGGTCTCAAGACCGTATGATGCCTAACAATATCAAGATCATTTAGATGACAAAGACCGATCAGAGGCCATCGGTCCTCAAGACCATTTAGACGACGAAGATCCAAGACCATTTGGATGAAGACCGTTTGAACACTCAAGCAAAGACCAATGAAGAGCAAGACCGTTTGGTCCCAAGACAGTTTGGAACCATATGGCCCCAAGACTGTTTGGAGCCATACGGTCTCAAGACTGTTTGGAGCCATATGGTCTCAAGACCATTTGGAGACAAATATCGTTCGGTCTCAAGAACGAATGGAATCCATCGGTCTCCAAGACCGTTTGATCAGTCCAATCGGTCTTCAAAACCATTTAAAGCGCAAGACTATTTGAACAAAGATTCAAGACCGATCAAGTGTAAATGGTCTTCAAGACCGATCAAAGCCCAGAGATCTGTAAGACCATTTGTCCAGCTACTGCTGAAGACTGATTGGAGCCTATCAGTTTCAAACCGTTTGAAGGCAAAATTCCAGAACCGCATGGGCAGTTCCTCCGTAAAACCGTTTGGTCATTTGATCGGTCTCCAAGACCGTATGGTCATATATTATCAAGACCGTTTGGATGTCAAACGATCTCCAAGACCGTTTGGATGTCAAACAATCTCCACGACTGGTTGCTCTAAACCATTTGGAAAAAACTCACAAAAAAAATATGAGGACCCCATCGAAGCCTATAAATAGGACCATAAGGGTCCCCATTTAGGCATCGATCCATGGACGCCGACAGGCTGCCCAAGTGCAAGGTTCGATCAAGCTTCATCCTCCACACTGCCATCCACCATCTTCATCCATTGCCACACTGCCCACACCTCCTCCTAGTGCAAGCAAGGAGGTTGAGAAGAGAAAGAAGGTGGAGAAGAAGGTCTTCCCAGCCCGCCTTGGTGGTTCCTCCTCCTCGTCCAGATCTGCTCCGACACCACATAGAAGACCGCATCATCTTCAATGAGCTGTGACTACCTTCTGCATCTTGCTCATGGCAGAACCTTCCCTCTCTCTTATTATTCTTGCTTCTCACATCATGAGCGAGTAGTCACTTTTCACTGGGGTGTGGGGACTAGACCTTCTGCCCATGCTTTCATGTCTTTTCATTTAACATTCCAAGGAAATGTATATAAGTTTCCATTTCGTTATTAATTGATAATGTTTTTAGCTTGATTACCTACTTTCTTTCATCTTGCTCTTCCCTATGTTATGAGAACTTCTGTATGTAGGGTGGAATGTCAATTAATGAGGTAGACTCTCAAACTAGAAATAGAATGAGATTCCTTGAGGTCGAAAGTGTATGATCTGTGAGGGGACGAGCCATCTAGCCTACAGTGATGCTTCTGTGGCCTAAACATCCCTTAGGGAGGGCCACAACCTTAGTTGGATTTTGTATCTTCTTTGTTAATTGTCTATGTTTTCTTATAGATTAATCACCTACTCTCTTGTCAATTAGCACGATTGACTCCCTGACTAGAAATAGATTGGGATTCCTTGAGGTCGTAAGTGTATTATCGGTGAGGGGACGAGCCATCTAGCCCAATGTGATGCTTCTGTGGTCTAAACATCCCTTAGGGAGGACCTCAGCCTCAGTTGGATGTTGTATCTTCAGAACTGTGAGTGCATGATCCGGATGGCAACGAGAAATCTGATGCCTAAGGGGATGCTTACGCGGGCCTAAACATCCCTTAGGGAGGGTTCGTAGTAGTTCCATTTGGATAGTTAGATTCTTGCCTGGATGTTATGTGTTTGGATGTGTTTGCATGTGTAGTGGTGGTGAAACCCGGTACCATCCCAGTGATTTCATATCATTTATCTAAAACTAACTTTAATTCTTCTCTTTTACTTTCTTGCATTTAGTTTAATCAACCGCAAACCTATCAAATGTTCTAAATATCAGTCTTACTTGTACTAGATTTGACTGACAAAGATTCTTTAAAATATTGTCCTTTGGGATTCAATCCTTAACTATACAGTGATAAAACCCGTCTGCTTGCGGGTGGTATTATTGCACGAGGTTTTGGTAAAAGGTCGGGGATTTCAACCCCGAGTGAGTTTGTAGTGCGATAACATTCCACGTCACGTATACACAAAGGAAGTCATCAATTTGAAAGGCAAGGAAATAAGAAGAATGATACTTTATTTAGCAACAATATTGTCGAGTTTAGATACAAGTTATGATAAAATACATGTTGTTGAAGAGCAAAGATGGCTCTGATGACCGAGGAGGCGACGGTCCAGGCGAGCGAAGGGGAAATGGTGAAGTCGACGTCGGCGTCTGATCCTCTGGATCTTGGTCGTGGGAAAGGCTCTTTGTCAGGAAGCTCTGCAAAAGGTTCAAGTTTTGGGGTCTCTGTCACGAAGAACTTGCTAGACTGGTCTAATCTCTTAAAAGGGAAAGATGATATCAGGCCTATAAATCTGAACAAGATGGAGATCAAGATGGTTGACGGAAAGCTTCTCTACCCAAGATCTATAGCGGAGAGGAACTTGGCGAGATGGAGTAGGACGACTGCTGGGTATGTTGTTGGACTCAAGCCCCATTGGCCTATTCTTGTGCGACATCTTTTTCTACTATGGAAGGTCAAAGTCTCTATTGAAATAAGATTGCGAGGAAGGGGATTTTTTCATCATCATGTTCTCAAACGATGAAGATCTATCGACTGCGGTTGATGGGGGTCCCTGGTTCATGGTCAGCAAAACTGCTTATTATCAAGAAATGGGAGCACGGGGAACCATTGGAGAAGATGAAACTCATTGAAATTCCGATCTTGCTTAAGATTCATAACCTCCCTCTAGAACTATGGGATGTAGAGATGTTCAACTACATTGGCTCAGTTCTGGGAAGACCTCTACATCCGGACAAGATGACACTAGAATTTCGAAGACTGGAGTATGCTAGGATTCAACTGGTTATACCTACAGATTTCACATATCTGAAAGACCTACAAATTGTTAGTGACGATGTCCATTCAGATACTATTGAATTTGAGTATGAGTGGCATCCTTCAAAGTGTTCGACATGTGGCTTGTATGGCCACGAACCCTCTCGGTGTGATGATTCCAGAAGTATGGAAGGCAAAACTCCATTAAAGAAAAGCACGAAAGTCTGGGTTCCCAAAAAACCTGTTGAGGAAGGAGAAGCAAAAGTCTTCATGGATGTTGTTGAAGCTATTCCTGGGGTTTTGGAAGTGCAGGATTCTGACCCTGTTGGTGTTCAGGGGCCTGTATGCGGAAAAACATCCTCAACTCCTACTTGTGCTTCTGAGGCAGAATGGGTGACGAGTAGGAAGAAGTCAAAAGCTACTCCTAAAAATTCATCTAGAATTGCTACGAAAACTCTAATTAAATATTCCCCATTATCAAATTTTGATGATTTTGAGATTCAAAAGGAAGTGTTGATCACATCTGACCTGGATGTGAGGGTGGAAGAGATAGTGAATCTTCTTCCAAATGGTTGAGTCTTTATCCATTCTATCTTGGAATGTGAGAGGAGGTGGAAATAAAATTCCTCACATTTGGGATGAAGTGAGTAGAAATAAGGCAGACATTTACATCATTCTGGAATCTAGATTACAAAAAAAAGATGTTGCTGACTTTGTGGATAATATTTGGCTTGGTGCCTCTTTCTATGTGAATTCTGATTTCTATGCATACACACGAATCATTATTATCTGGGTGGATAAGATGATTGATGTCAGATTGGTCCTGAGTAATGAACAAGTTGTTCACTGTGTGATTTCTAAAGGTCTTATTAATTTTTAGATTTCTGCTGTCTACGGAGCTAATTTGGATGATGACAGAGTTGTTCTATGGAACTCCTTAACCTCTACTTCAATTCTAATCCTATCAATTAGTGTGTGATTGGTGATTTTAATGTCGTTAGATTGGCTAGGGAAAAAATTGGTAAACAACCTCCCTCTAACTGAAGTATGAATGATTTCAATAGAGCTATTGCTGATACTAATCTCTTGGAACTCTCGACCAAAGGCCTTTACTTTACTTGGGACAACCATAGAAGAAGTGGGAGAGCACGTTCTTGAGAAGTGATCGCATTTTTACTAGCATTGGTTTCCTCACTGAGTTTCCTGATTGCTGGGGAGAGGTAATTCCAGCTTCTATTAGTGACCATAAAATCATTATCCTTCGTCTTGGAGATGGAAAGAGGGGTGCCACCCCTTTTCATTTCATTAATTCGTGGATCAATCAAGAGGCCTACAAAGATACAGTTTAGAAGTCTTGGGGAACCACAAAGGTCCATGGGATGCCTATGTATCGTGTCTATAGAAAACTATATACTTTTTCTTGTGCTTTAAGAAGATGGAATAGAGAGAAAGTTGGTAATTTTGTGACTAAAGCTAGAGAGCTTGAATTGAAACGTGTGGAGATGCAAAGAGAAGTCGATAATGACCCCTGTAATGATGTCAAAAATCTGCAGCTTGCTATTTTGAGTGATGACACTGGTTAGGCTTTAAGGGATGAAGAAAGTTTTATCTGTCAAAAGAGTAGGATCCAGTGGCTTAAACTGAGGGATAAGAATACATCATTTTTCTATGCTTCCCTCAAGACCAGGAGGGTTAGAAATAGTATCAATGTTTTAAAGGATGGCGATGGAGAAAATATATATGATACTGACAAAATTTGAGAAAGGATCAAATATTTTTATGGTGATTTGTTTAATAGTTCGGCTGATGAAGTTGTTGTCTGGAAGGATGAGTGGAAATTACCACATATTTCTAAAGAACAGTTTGACATGTTAAGAAGTGTTGTTAATAGGAAGGAGATTGAGGAAGTGTTGATGAAAAAGAATGATGACAAGGCCCCTAGCCCAGATGGGTTCAACTCGGTTTTTTAAAATCAGTTTGGGAAATCATAGGTGATGAGACTGTTTCTGCTATCCTTAGTTTCTTCAGCTCGGGGAAGGTTTTAAAGGAATGTAATAATACATAGATTATTTTAATTCCCAAGATACCTGGTGCTATTGATTTAAAGGATTTTAGACCTATTTCTCTTTGTAATGTCATCTATAAGGTGATCATGAAGGTTCTAGCTAACAGGATGGATAGTGTTCTTCCTTCTCTTATTGACTTGAATCAAGTTGCCTTTATTAAACGGAGGAAAATTGATGATGCTATCTTGCTTGCGAATGATATTCTTA
The DNA here is from genome assembly GCA_963693085.1 of Alisma plantago-aquatica. Classification (NCBI taxonomy): domain Eukaryota; kingdom Viridiplantae; phylum Streptophyta; class Magnoliopsida; order Alismatales; family Alismataceae; genus Alisma; species Alisma plantago-aquatica. The sequence goes on from OY856412.1 coordinate 1,491,091,646, forward strand.
GTACCTTTGCAGGTCCTCACAAGAGCATATGTGTTAAAGTAGATCTGGCCAAGGCCTATGACACTGTCCGAAGAGATTACATCTTATTCCTTTTGAGTAAAATGAGCTTCCTGGTCTATTGGACTAATTGGATCCATGAATCCTTTATCTCAGCCTCTTACAAAGTTCTAGTCAATGGTTGTCCAACTGATATGTTTTTAGCATCAAACGGTGTGAGGCAAGGGGACCCATTATCCCCTCTTTTGTTTGTTATTACTATGCAGGGGCTGTCTGCCATTGTAAATGTTGAAGTCACAAGTGGTAGACGGAATGTTATTCAAGATGGTCATACAAAGATTTCCCACATTATTTTCACAGATGACTTACTTCTTTTCTCTAAAGATGATGATCAAGATGCTAAATGTCTGAAGAGTATTATGGAGTATTTTAATAGGATCTCTGGATTGAAGCTCAATAATGAAAAAAGCCATATTTTCCTTAGTAAAGGTGCAGAGGGTTCTAATGTGGCTAATATTATGAAAATCCCTATCTCTAGCCTTCCAGTTCGGTATTTGGGTGTTCCTTTGTTTACAGGGAGGTTAACTAAGGAGATGTTCTCACCCATTGTTGACAAGTTCAAAATTAGATTGGATTCCTAGAAAGGTAACTTCCTTTCCCAAGCGGCCAATATTGAACTTATCATATCCACCCTTTCAGCCTTTAATATCTTCTAGACTTTTGTTTTCCCTCTTCTTAAATCTGTCATTAAAGTTCTTGAGAAGCTCATGAGAGATTTCCTCTGGAATGACACAGAAGATAAAAAGCACCTTCACACTGTTTCATGGGATATTATTTGTAGACCTAGAAAAGAAGGTGGTTTTGGTATTCGACGTATTGATGATTGGGCTAAAGCTGTTCTTATTAAAAATCTGTGGAATCTAGCCTCAGATAAAAACAATCTTTGGGTTAAGTGGCTACATGGTAGATACATAAAGGAAGAATCGATTTGGGTTGTGAAAGATAAAACTAATTCTTCTTGGCTCTGGAGAAAACTTCTTGAGAAGAGAGAGCTGCTTCTTAGTGAAGTCAATATCTATTTGGGAAATGGTGAAAATCTTATTTTGGAGAGACCCGTGGCTTAATGGTAAACTTAAACTCTTTGATGTGGTCGATCACAATCTATTCTATAGGTTGGGTAAAGGTTTTAACTGTGAAGCCTCTCAATGCATAAAGGAAAATGACTAGAATCTACCAAATTTTAGAGGTGTACAACAAGTGGAAGATATTCTTAGACTTCAAAAGAAACCGTCAAGGGAGAAGGATATTGTTACGTTTAAAGGCAAGTGCAATATGTCTCTTAGAGATAGCTGGAATCTGGTTAGAAAGAAAGGTCATGACATCCATTGGGGTGTGTGGATCTGGTATGGTGTTCCTAGAAGAAGTTCTTTACTCCTTTAGAAAGGATTTTTGGGAAAAATCTCTACGTGTGACTACCTTAAAAGGATTGGTTTTCAGATGGCTTCGAGATGTGTTCTGTGTGAAGATCATGAAGAAACTTCGACACACCTGTTCTTCAACTGTTGGTATGCTTGTTCTATCTGGCACTTGTGGTCTGCTGAGTAGAAGGCTCACTGTGTTCTGAAGTTGTTTAATGATCTGCTACTATTAAAATTTTTGGTCTTACTTTAAAAAATATATAGCAGCCTTGTACAGTTAGTTTTTCTTTTTTCTCTATGCAGCTTCGTTAGCTTTGTGGTTACATTTTGTAATCACCCAAAACGTTTTGTTTTAATCAGTAATAAGGAGTGACACCCTAGTTTCACCAAAAAAAATACATGTTGTTGGGGATAGTCCTCATGCCCCATCACAAACTTCTATTCTCTCATGGTGAGAGACAATGGTGAAATGATAGAAACAACAATGGAGGGAACCATGGAACTTGGTGTAGGAAGACTGATCTCTCTATTGCAGTTGTTGTGTCATTACCCCTAGCTAGGATTTGCACTATGCAATGTGGCTTCTAACTCATTGGTCAGAGACCCCTTAGAATAGACGATAAGAGCTCCCTTTTATAGATGCATTCCTTGTTGTCAAAACCATAATGCATACTACTTGTGGTCGAAGGCATCTATTTGCATGGCCCGTACTTGGTCCGATAGGCAACATGCATAGGTTACTCTATCTGGACCTCACATCTAGTTCTCTGGCAGACCAACATGAATCAAAATGGAGTGGACTAGATGCCAAGAGCATATGTCGCAATGGAAGAATTGGGAAGACTTTGGGTAGAGAGCAGAGCGAGTCAGGAAATGGAAAAGTTGATCGCTTGACTAGGTGGTTGGAAGGTGAATAAAGGAAGGCTTATGGGTTTTCCTTCCCTTGAGGGTGTAGCATTATATATATTTTGTATACAGAACTAGTAAAAAAATCATGATCTTGTCTAGATGGATGACCATGAAAGGCCTTTCTGAACAGACTACCAACAATTGATATCTTGAAGAAATTTGGGTTATGCCTGGTCTCGAGATGCCCATTATGTGAAACTGAAGAAGATAATACACAACATATTCTATTTACGTGCAAATTCACCAAGGAAATCTGGTGTTATTTCGGCGTTAGAGTCAAGCCTACTGTTGTACCATCATGCCTAGATAACCTGAATCAGCTAAAGGAAAATGAAAAAATAGCAGCTGCAGCTCTCATATACCATACGTGGACAGAGAGGTATAAAAGGATCTTCCTGGGCATAAATAAAAATCCAGTCGAAATCTGGAATAGCAGTATAGAGGACTTCACAAATGGATAGATATGTATATTTTCTTTCTTTTTTTACCATTTTTTTCCACCTTGTTACACCCTGTAACAGGACGATACGATTTTTTGAGGAGATAGCAATAAAGAGAGGCACACTTGGATCACCAAATATATATATATATATATATATATATATATAATGCATTGAAGTTTAGAAAATAGAGGATAATTGTATTTAAGTGAATATAAAGCTAAAACTAGGAAAGAGAAACACAACAACCCCTAAAAAGTGAGTAAAACAACATGCCTGATGGGTATAAATATACTCATAATCTACCCCAGACTTAGTCCTTTGTCATCTTAAGTAAAGCAAAATATAAAGGAGGGCAACAAATTGATACTAGGATCCAAGCTTTCCTCTCCCAACTGTGAAAACTTTGTACTCCCCTTCCACCAAAGACGATCAAGTGACTCTAGTCCTTTGGGACACATAGCCACATTTGTATATACCCTAATTGGGGCTTGTTCATCCATTTGCTAGACTCCAAAACTTGCAATGAACTAATTTCATCTCAATGATACTCCTGATCTATCTGTGTAAATTGAAGCGAGCACAAGTTAGGGCTAATTGGTTATTTTGGGGAGAATTTCTTATAAGTCCCCTAGGCATGAAAAATTGGACGAAAGGGGGAGAAAGACATGGATCAAACCTGATTCCCCGATCTCTCCTCTACTCAACTCAAGACCTTATTTGGGATTCAATTATTTTATTTGTCTCTCCTCTATTCGACTCAAGACTTTTATTTGGTTGTAGTTACATTGACCACACGTTTTCTTTTGGGCTCATCGGCCTTTTTTATTTATTCCATGTCTATAAACAAAAGTAAAAAAGGAGGTATATTTTATTATGGAAGGTATGCCACCCCAGACTTATTGTTTGGCATATAACAAGAAATATTATTTTCTTTCTTTGTGGATGGCAAACAAATAAGAAATGATATAAGATGAGTGAGAACAAAAGGTTGACTTGTGATTCTTTGTTGTATTGCTGCATTGGAATCAAGTCATCATATTATATTAGTTAATTCAGTTAATATAGGGTAAAGAAGTGTTTACTAATTTTGTTGCAAGTCATATTGGAGGTACATATGACATAACCTTTCTGACTCATTCTACTTATCATCATCTCCAAGGGGAATGAACACTCAATTGTTTTCATCATGGCTCAAATATGGACATGTTTATTCCTTAAAACTTCCTTCTACACTGGTTATATTAAGAAAAGAGGGAATATTTCATTCATATATTTCCAATTTTTGCATACATCAAAATGGTAGACTAGGTAAATGACACAACTCACACAAAAAATAAAAAATAAAATGAAAAACAAGACAGATGCAAATAAAAGATGGAGAAAAGAAATAAAGAAGTGTTTGAGGATGATAAAGGGAAAGGTTAGAGTTGCGGTTGTGGCGAGTTTGTATGTGCTTGTGTGCCCCATTCCCCACAACCTGCATCTAGCCAGTGCCTTATCGCTAGAGAGATGGATTACTGATCATACAACTAGTGGATCAATGGATCATGATCTACTGGTGGCATCCCTCATCAGTGTACCAAGTGCATGAAGCGAAACACCCAAAGGACATATGTGTCCTGTGAGTAGTAGAGGAGGATATCGTAGTTAGATGTTATCTTGTCAGTCGTGGAGGGTCTACCACATGGACACTAAAGTCCGCCATAGACGTTGTTAGTTGCTGGCTCCATCCATGGTATCGAGGTTGATTGAATATGGATGCTTGTCCTTGTTTCTGATCATCAAAAGGAAGATGTCAGTGCTACTAAGTCCTACACTTCACCTAGATACATAGAAGAGATGTTTGGGATTCCCAAAAAGTCAACAATTACAAGACATGCATGCGTTATGCCTACCCCATAGGGGTTGCATGTCAATTACTTCCTAGAAAGCCCCAATTAAGATATTATGGTAGTGAATATTGATGATGGGAGTGAGATAAAAATGGCTACTAATTCCAAGAAATAACACCTCTCGTGAAAGTTGAATACATATTTATCTGAGAGAAGGAAACAAAACTTTTTATGGAAAATAAAGAGAACAGTCCTTATCATGCCACGTAACCCACTCTTTGTTTTTTTATTGCTTTACAAGATCACGAGATCTCTTGCTTGTCAATCGGGTGACTGAACTGAGAGTTATTGATGGATAGAAGGGAATTTTCATCATGAGCATGTTGACCCCTCCAACTATCCATCAATTAGATTGAGTTGTTAAGGGCATGCTACACTCCCTCTCCTTATTTCCACACACTCTTATTTTTTTAAGCCAAAATATGAAAAGAATAGAAGAAATAACAACGAAAGGTTAAAAAAAATAAAGAAAAGGGGTTGGGTTGCTTGCCAGGAAGAATCTTGATTTAACATCATGGATCTGAATGATGATAGTGTTGTTCACATCAAACACGTGAACATGGTTTCCGAACCCTTATCCTTTGAAACTGTAGTCCATGGATCATTGTTAGATGATACATATTCCTTGCTCATGGGAGAATCCTTCATATATTGTATGGTTCCATGGGGGTCTATTTTTTTGGTTCAGGATTACCTTCTACTTTGAAAGCCTCGATTGAATTATGTACCTTCTTTAGATCTTAGAGGGTATGATATTCAGTCATCTTCTCCTGGTCGCAAGACAAGTTTGTTGGATTCAACATCCACTAAATCTCTCACAATGGCTAAGATGGGTCTCCATAAAATGAGTGGGAAATGATTGTCCTCTTTGATATGCATAACCAAAAAATCAAATGGGAGATAAGTGTCATGTACTAGCTTCACTAGGACAACTTCGATTATTCCCAAGGGATTTGTAATGGATGCATCAACCAATTGAATGGTCATAGATGTGGGTAAGAGGTCTGAGAATCCTTGATGCTGACATAAAGTGTATGGTGTAATGGATATTATGGCACCCAAGTTAGTAAGTCCCTTACAACATGCGTCATCTCCTAGGAAATAATCTATCTAAAAAGATCCTAGGTTCTTTTGCTTTTGAGGCAGTTGGTTTCTTACTATACTGGAGGCCGGTTGTGCTAGCTTCACAGTCATGGATATTTTGATCAACTGCTTCCCGAACAAAAGTGTCTTGAGATATTTGCACCACATTGGCATTCCAATAAGTAAATTGAGGAATGGTATTTTAGCATGGATTCTCTTCATAGTGTCTTTGAATTTCATGAATCCGTCATCTAGCTTGGTTTGCTTGAGGATTCCTATGTATGGGGAATGTGGCTTGTACACATGCGTTGTAGGTGCCTTCAGTGGTTCAAAGTTGACCTCCAGTGTCACTTCAGCTAAATTTTGTTCATTTCTTGGCTGCTCTGATGCCACAGGGGGGTCAGTTGACAGGACTTCTATGGAACCGACCTCCAGGTGGTCATCTGAGCAACTTGGGGCCTTGATTGGGGTGCTTTATTATCTTCTGGTAGAAATGTAGGCAAGGGCAGAATACACATTACCTGATCTAGTAATTATGTTTAACTGCTCTGGCTAATCTGGATACTTGGGGTTATTTTTAGTTTGACCAATGATTGTGCTTTCTAGGGGTTGTTGACTAGTTGCCAAATGGGCGATCTGAGATTCCAACACCTTTTGATTGGTTGTGGCATTGGCAAGTTAAGTCTGGTATGATGCCATCATCTCCTAAAGTGTCTTCATTTGGTCCTACATTGGGGCTTCCTCTATTTGTAACGGTAGATCCTGATTTGGATTCAGATACTGCTTCCACTGCTAGTAGTTTTGGTTAGGAAAATTAAATCTAAAATTCCCTAGTTGCGTGGGCAAACATAGGCCAATGATGATCTAGCCTGAGCAAGTGGCATCGAGGTTTGATTTTTACTCTTGGCTCCATTGAGGTTCTCGTATTGGAAACTAGGATGGCTACGAGCTTGGTCTGGATTATAGTACTCTTGCCTTGGGATATTTTGGATTGATTTCATGTCCTCGGCTTGGGTGACTATATACTATTTCTCATCATGGTGCTCATGAAATGCATCATATATTTGTTGATAATGGATCATGTTATGATCCATTGTGTGACAGATGAAGGTTTAATAACATGTCTCTGAGGCATGTGGTTTTTCCTCTCATATGCATTGAAGGAATTTTCAAGACTATCCTACTTGATAGAAAGGGCCTTGAGAATTTTGAAAATGGATTTGAGTTTAGAATGCCCCTCCCTTGTGGCTGCTTCGGGAATACTTTTCCTTGGGGGTCTGGTCCAGTGAGTTTGGTTCTCAGCTACAAGGTCATCTACATTTAGCTCACTTTTGAAACTCTATCACATGAAATTTCCATTAGAGGAAGAGTCGATGAACTTCTTCTTCTCATTGTCAACCCCTTGATAGAAAGATTAAATTATTTGATTTTAGGGTATGCCATGATGTGGGCATTTATGTAGGAGTTTGTTTAATCAATCCCATGCTTCGTATATGGATTCTTCAGAATCTTGATTGAATCTCGTGATTTTCCCTCTAATAAAATATGTTTGGGGGATACAATTTCTCCAAAAACTTATTTTCTGGAATCTCCCATGTAGTGATCAGATCCCCTTGAAGGGTGTTGTTCCATGATCTTGCTTTGTCATTCATGGAATATTTGAATAGTTGCAGCCGTATAACATCAACAGTGGTTTCAAGTGGCTTCTTCATTGAGAAAAGGTCAATTAATTTGAGCAGATGTTCCCAACAATCATCTGCAATCCTTCATATAAAGTCGGAGTTTTGCAGTAGGATGACCAACTGGGCTCTGATCTCAATTGGGTCGCATGGGGGTTGGACTGGATGAGTCAAGTCGGTGCCTTAGGGATAGAGAAATTTTGTAACTCCTTGGCTCATTCTACAGCTTGGGCAGTGTAAAGACCACTTTCCCCTATTATCCTCTATTTAGGAAGATCAAGAGGGCAATGGCCATTACCTTTATTATAGGATTAAAGGTTTATCAAATAAACAAAAATAATTAATAAATTTTTACTAAGTAGGAATGACTTTATACCAGATTAACGTTCCACAAAGGAACTACATAATATGGTTTTCTAAGTTTTGCAACACTAGATAAAAACTAACAAAACCCTCCAAAGATTACATTATTGTCTTTTTTTTGAGTGCCTTCTTTTCCTGGATATCCTTTTTCATCTTCTTGTAGAATAGCAAATTATCCTAAAGTGACGTGAAACAAAAGAACGATCACTATAACGAGTTATACTTGTATGTGGGGGAAACCAAATGTTCTCATCTAGTTGTCACAACATAACCACAACAATTATTATTACTTAAAAAATTATCATTTTCTTCATAACTTCTCAACCTATTTTTACTCAACCTCCGATATACCCTCTCTTATGGTCTTATCCCTATAGTGGACTTTAGGCTACCTATCAATATGGATCTAGGTGTCTTATTGGCCACCTCTCAATCTCCAGGTAGGTTCCATGTTGGTCTTCCTAATATGGGGCACGATCTCTTATGACCTACCCAATCTGGGGCATGGTCCGACCTTCCCAATCTGAGGCCTGGACTTCAGTTATCACCATGACTTTATATTTCTTTCCATTCTTAAACTTCCAGAGTTGGTACATGGGGTTCGGGCGATGATAACCTCCAATTTTGGATGTTTATCTTAGTCTTTTCTTTAGTTTTCCACACTCTTTCTAAATTAAAATTATACATAATCTCTAAATATTCCCTCTTATTGTAAATATACTATTAGACTAACTTTTCCCTCTTATATTTGTAGAAAAAGACACAAAAAAATCATAAAAGACTAAACCAGCCTCAAGACCGCATGGACTCAAACGGTCCCAAGACCGCATGAAGCCAATCGGTCCCGAGACCGCATGGAGTCACACGGTCTCAAGACCGCATGAAGCCAATCGGTCCCGAGACCGCATGGAGTCACACGATCTCAAGACCGCATGAAGCCAACCGGTCCCGAGACCGCATGAAGCCAATCGGTCCCGAGACCGCATGGAGTCACACGGTCTCAAGACCGCATGAAACCAACCGGTCCCGAGACAGCATGGAGTCACACAGTCTCAAGACCGCATGAAGCTAATCGGTCCCGAGACCGCATGGAGTCAACCGGTCTCATGACCGCATGGAGCCAACCGGTCCCGAGACCGCATGGAGTCAACCGGTCTCAAGACCGCATGAAGCCAATCGGTCCCGAGACCGCATGGAGTCAACCGGTCCCGAGACCGCATGAAGCCAATCGGTCCTGAGACCGCATGGAGTCACACGGTCCTGAGACCGCATGAAGCCAAACGGTCTCAAGGTCCAAACGGTCTTGAGATCCAAACGGTCTCAAGGTCAAAACAGTCTTGAGATCCAAACAGTCTTGAGATCCAAATGGTCTTGAGGTCCAAACGGTCTTGAGATCTAAACGGTCTCAAGGTCCAAACGGTCTTGAGATCCAAACGGTCTCAAGGTCCAAATGGTCTTGAGATCCAAATGGTCTTAGGCCCAAACGGTCTTGAGGTTCAAATGGTCTCCAAACCGTTTGGACTTCACTTAAGGCCTATAAATAAGACCCCAAGGGTCCTCCACCAGATATTAAGTTTCATACGTCGAAAGGCTGCCTGTTACGACCCCACCTCCCGATAACCCCCAATTAAGGGAGACCGAGAGGTCGAAGCCGCACCCATGACTTTCGGATCAAAGGTTCGACAATTAACCAAGAATAATTATCAAATTCTAACATACTATACTGAAAGTTGTAAGAAAAACAATTTTTGCATACCTTTTGAAAACTTGGATCTCTAAACTTCTATCCACACCGATATTAATTTATCTAATCCTCCTTTGCACTTTAATTCTCATTTAGTATCACATGTGCCACTATACTGTTTGTTCTTTTCATTGTACCTAAAACGTCGACAAACAAAACATCAATCAGCCGAAGGTGGTATGTGGGGGAAACAATAAACATGCAACTATGATAACAATGTAATCATTCAATTACTTATTTAAAAACCAAGATTACGTTTTAGATATAACTCCACGATCCAAGAGTACCCTATCCTCTGTGTTGTCCCCATTAAACCCCTCATGATCCACCTATAAGTGAACCAGTTTCTAGGGTTGAGTCACATGGCACTACTCGTAAGTAGACCACTCCATAACTCGGGATATGCTAAAGAGTCTCATGGCACTACACATAGGTAGCCCAGTTTCTAACTCATGGTAACCTAGACCTTGCTCTAGGATTACCCCTTTTTAGCCTTTTCAGAGTAACAGAGGTGGACCCGGATCTAGCCAGTTATATATGTACACTTATGGTGATAATCATAGCCACTTTATAGTTGCATGAAATAAATAAACATCCAAACAGTTTAGTTGCATTCAATGCGATTAAACATCCGGGAAACCATCGGAAAACTAAAGCGATTATTCATAATTGTAACCACATACCTGATTTGGTGAGTCATGCAGATTATTCAACATATACTTCATGTGTATACAATCAAGTCAATCAACAGATCCAAGCAAGTACACATATCAAAATCCTGAAACAATTATACAATTTCCTTTTATTACTCATGTCATTAAGATATATTAAATCTAGCTTGCTTCTTAGGGTTTCTAGTCCACTTTTTGGGTTTCCATTGCAATTAGGGTTTCCCTTCATCTTTTACTATTTTAAACCCTAATTTAATGCAATTGGTCCCAAACCCTAATTATATCAACATCTAATTCTCAGTTTCGGATTAACGGCATAATTAACTATTAAATAAATCTATTAAGCCTCTTTTTCATTGAATCTATCATTTTTATCCTTTTAAACCATGACAAGATCATTAAACACATTCACCATTAACTCATAGTTCATTATAGTCTAATTCTCATATGAACCTAATTTGCCATTAATTCTATCCTTTATCCATAAGAAAACCCTAATTATCATATTAGGGGTGTTTATCCACAATTATGAACTTTAATGCTCAAAATAGCATATTCCAACTTTAACCATGAAATTAATCAATTAAAGCCATTAATAGTCGAATTAATCAACATTAGGGTTTCAAGGCCCATTAAAGTATATTCATGCATATAAAACTCCAAATTAACCAATTATATGCAAAGTTCATCCTTTTTCTTCCTAATGTTCCTTTTTATCATTAACAGGCTATTATCAACTTTAATCATCAATTAAACCCTATAAATCACATTAACCATACCAAAGTAGGGTTTCTTTAATCATCATTACACTAAAGTTAATAACTTCTATTATTTTTCAAATTGCAAACATAATCAGGCTCCAATTATATTTTTAATGGATTCCTTTTGTTTTTCTGAGCAAAATTCATGTATCATATGTTCTCATCGGAGCTACCAATTAAGAGTTATGATTTTTGTAAAAATTACCTTTCTGGACCAATGACAAGCTGCCACGTCAGCCTCTCCCATGCAACGTATGCTTTGGGAAACATTTCAAATTGACCGAAATGCCCATGGTTAAGTTAAACGTCACTTTTGCCCGCGAAGGGCAAAATGGTCCAAAGCCGCCTCCGCCTCCTTCTTCCTCACGCAGATCCACGGCGTCGCCCTAGCAGATGATTGCAGGATCGTATCCTGCCACCCAGGGCACGAAGCTCGTCGGAAACCATCGCCCTGGCTCCGCCGTGCCCCTGCGCACGTGGAGAACCCTCAGGTCACCGCTGAGGTGGCCGTTCCTAGGCGTGCTAACACCCGCGACCTGCTGCATGTGTGCAGTCCTCCAGCAGAAGTTGCACGACGACGGAGTGGGTGAGAGATCACCAATCCTTCCCGGGGTGGTCGAGGAACTCTTTCCTTCCATTAGAATACCTCTGTCGTTCCCATGGCTCCAGGAATAACCCAACTTCATGGCTAGGGTTTACGCATTGAAAATGAAGAAGACAAAGATGGGAGAGAGAGAGTTTTCATGGAATTCCCTAAAACTCGATCCATATCCTCTCCCTCCTTAAATAGGGGTGGCTATCCACGCCCTAACATGACCATCTATGTGTCAAAAGGTTCTATTCCCAATAGGATTCTTATTCCTTCATGGAGAAGTAATCTTTCTCTCTCCTACTTACTTCCTTGATCTTCCCTATCTCATGAACACTTAGAAAAGCAAGAATTATTTCTCTCACTCTCTCTTTACTTGCCTTTTAATTCATTAGAATGAATTTCTATTTTCTTTTAATAGAAATTACTTCCTTTTTAATAATTCCACCAAAAACATTAATAAAGTATCATACTATCTTTTATTTTGCAAGTTTTGGTATTTTCTCTTTCCTCTTCCTTCATTGGGGCTCCTTGTACCCCAAGAAACTCTATTATTTCTAAATTACTTTTTAAGGATACTTATTATCCTTCTAGATGCATCATTATGCATTATTTCACATTATCTTGTTTATTTCTCATTTAAAATATCTCTTTTTGAGGATTTATTTTTATTTCTCCTTTTAATTTCCTCATTGGAATTCCTTTTATTATTAGAAACCTCATGGATACTAATTATCACCAAGAAAACTCATTTATGCCTCTTTCCACTCATTTTCCACATTTTATCATCATTTTCAATTTCTTTCTTAATAAAGAAACACTTAATTAAACCTTTCTTTTCTTATTGCCGTCTCTATGCAACTTTGGACTCCTTGGAACCCAAGGAACCCAAGAGGCACGAAATCTTCTTTGGATGTGCCTTCTAGAGGTTTCTATTTCATTCTTTTCTCAAATATTCAATTATTGAATTACTAATTGAATTTTCTTGTTATTTCCTTGTTATTGGGCCCAATAGCCAATAAAGCCCACAACACAAACATCAAGGCTATTGTAAACAAAATCCATGTATTCAAAAAAGATTATACCATTATTTGTTCAATTATCCTTAATATGAGAAATTGCATTTCTCACCATTTGAACCCAAAAATTGGGGTTATAACATCCTTCCCCTCTTATAGGAATTTTGTCCTCAAAATTTAGGCAAGCAAACAAACAATTCAGGATAAGACTTTTCCATGTCCATCATTGGCCCCTATGTGGCTTTTCCGTACTCATGGCGTTTCCAAAGAACCTTTATCATCACATATTATTTTCTCTGAGTTCTTTCATCCTGGCGTCTATAAACTAAACAGGTGACTCAGGCCATTTCAGCCTCCCTTGGGGCTCACTAGGTTCATTGCTCAGCACATGGTCGGGGTACCTCACATAGTGCTCTAAATTGGACACATGGAAAACATCTCCCATTACTCTATCCTGAGGGGTAGGGTCAAACCCAACCTTCTCCACCCATCCATCTCTAATGGACCCATGTATCGGGGACTCAGCTCTCTTAGTTATAACTTAGAGGGGTCGGATTTTCATGTCACATTTTCTCCCACAGTAACTTGTATGTCAGTCTACTTTGCATCTGCTCATGACTCTTATCATCTCTAGGCTCCTTTCAGCCCTTGCAAAATCAAAGTGACTTCATCTACACGCACTGGGGTCCCTTTTTCTACCCATCATGTGGTACTTTTCTAACCATCATGTGGTCCTTTCACCAACATCACCTTACTGAAGTGGTGACCGACACAACCTCCCTTATAGAGCTTCATATAAAACCCGATACTGGATATGGTGGTCATTGTCACATCTTTCATAGGACAAGAACTGTCTCTAGATATCACCCTGAACGAGCACACATGCCCTCATCAGACCCTTTAGTCTGGATCAAACTAACCCTAGTTAGGGGTGATAAACTATACTAACATTGAGTTCTTCATGTACCTACTTCCACTTTATGGAAGTGAACCTTTAGGTCAAACTCAAGAACCTTTGAACTCACTTCATGGTGTAGTTGAACCATCTCTCTCATGGGTAGTTCAACTAAATTTGTCCCTTAACCGAACTCTTCCTTTCTCATATTATCTAGGTAAGGCGACCTACCATAACCCATATTGTATCTCGACCTTCTTTGGCCCAGGGAAGACCTATCACAACATCCATAGTGTTGAGCTCCCATTCCCTCTCAGGGACTCTTTTGTCCTCTATATTGATACACTGGGTTACTGGGGTTCGTCCTTTACCTCCTGGCTTGCATGGTCATAAACCACATGTAACTTCATCTTAAGCATCCAAAGTTCTATTGCCATTTACCACAGTGTATGGTGATCTTTTATCATGATTTCCTGTATGTCATGATTCTTCAAGATCGATTCCTCTGAAACCCTAAACCATTTTATCAGGGTTTCATCACTTTCTTTTCCAAAGAAGTGCACTTGAGGTTCTACCACCATCCTTTCATCGTATCAAGGACTAGACTGGCTAACCAAACAACCCTTAACTTTTCAACGATCTTATTACATCCGAGTGTTGTCCAAACACCTATCCTTTCTAAACTTAGGGTTAGCCAAACAACCTCTTCTAGCTTCTAGTCTAACAAGTCAGATGTATCTCAACTAGAGCATCCATTACCACTTCACATCCTTAGGTATTAGGTAACATTGAAGACATACACTTCCATGTATTTCACTTATCATCTCACCTCAAACTCTATGTCTATCTTCCATTAAGAACACTCTCTGATTTCATCATCATGGTGCTCAAACTCAACCTGGTATAACTTGTAAGTTCTACATAGCTCATGATAAAAACATCCTCGTAAGGTGACAACCTCATTCCTCTTAGTGTTTGCAAGCCATCCATGTATCATTCACTTTACTAGGGTAGGTTATCTTCTCTATCCCCATTTCTCGTGGCAACGTTCCAACCTACATCATCTCTTATCCTTGGTGTATGGCATGCGTAATGTCCTATCTCTCCCCCCATAACAAGAAGAAACAAGCATTTGGCTGCAGTCCAAATACATAGTTATTCTTGTTCCAAGAGTAGAGATGGTACATCCCACCTTGCCAATACACCTTTACATCTAAGTTGCAACGATCCACATATGTCTCTTCATCACAAACATTTCGATATCAAAGTTACCTCCATAGAAAACTAGCCTTGAGCCTACTGGGGTTTATATCCTTGGTCATCTCCTCTAGGTCTATAGGGTACCGACTCTTTTTGGGGTCATCCCTCTTCCCTTATGCATCAAGAGAGTGCCCTACTCATCTGTCCTTTGGGTCCCATGAATTCATGAAGGTGATCAAACTCCTAACCCATGGCCCTCAGACAATGATAGCTATTACCTCCCGACCCTATGGTCATGTGCAACTAGGGAATTAGACAACTCCTACTTTCATAGATCTTATCCCTACCTGACCCTAGGATAGACTTAGGATTCACCATTATAGTACATGTTTACTTAGAACCTTACCCAAGTCTTCATCATCTCTCTTTCTGCATTCATGGGCTGGCTCTCATCCTTTCATAGGCATCATGGCAACCTGCCTACCTTGGTCAAGCCCCATACTGGTTACCTCCATGGTAACACATTCATATGCAATTAGAGATGGATATCTATGGATCTACAGGTTCATTCCCATACCATGTACTTTTCACTTAACTTCTCAAGATCCTATGAGACCTCTTCAGGTCACCTTAAACCAACAAAACTGATATACACCCTACCAAAGGGGTCCCTCTCCCAGGATGGGAGGAAAACTATCTCTTGACAACAAGGTCGCAAAAGCTCTAAGGTGTAGGGTTTACATCCATATGAGCCTACTTAACCCTAGCAAGCTATTACGGTGCAAACAGATCACTTATTGTGCCATGCTAGGTCATACTTGCCCTCTTTCCTCAAAGTTGTATCAAGATCATACCTTTCTTTATCAACAAACTAGCTGTGAGGGGTTCATCAAACACACCTTAAACTTAAGGGGCTTCTCTTTTCTTCTATTCATGAGGATTACCCCGCTACTAAACCTTTCTAGGTCTAAGGAACTCTTTTTCCTACCTCAGAAGGTAAACACCTATACTGTAGGCACATAGGCACCAAATGCTTCATCTTCATCTCTAGGGTTTGGTCCCTCTAAAGGCAACCAAGAAATCATCAACTTTCAGGGATTGATCATGAGGCAACCACTATCATCCATTGTTCAGGGTTTTAGGCTTCCAACCTTCTTGCTGGGTTTCCAGCTCTCTCTCTAGAGCTAACCCTACATCCAACCTCACTATTAAAGATCCTCACTTCATGAAGGTTCAACCTAAAAATCATTTTACATGGGTGAAGCCTAGGTTCGAACTTATGTTTGCTCAAGATCATCCATAACCCTTTATGCTCCATCACAAATCCTTATCTAGGGTTTCATCCTACTGTCAGCACTATGACGTGCCCTAGGTGCCAGCTAAACCCTACTTGCACAAGCCCATAGGGTTTCTATGGTCCTTCACTAACATCATCATTTAAGGAGTTGTCCTTTACCCTAACATGCATGACCCTTTCCCAGGGTTGGGTTGCCAAAGGTGCTAGGTCACCCATGGATTATATGGCATCCCAAAGGCATGTCCTTTCAAACACCTGGTCCAACTCATCTCTCTCTAACCTTCACTTAGATTTAGGGTTAGCATCATCCTCAGACGATGTGCCAGGTCTCTACTTGCAATGGAGATCTCTATCTCCAAGACTAACTTATCCTCCTAACAAGAAGGTCTAGCCTCAGGTCTCTTCTGAGGGCATGACAACTTATGTCATACGACCTAAGCATGTATCTATTCTTTAATTTGCACTTAATCTATTAATCTTATGTCCATGACATCTTATTTACATGCTTTTCATTAATTTAGTGGAGGATTCCTTAAACCTTATTAACCTTACCCATACCTCAAGAGGGTGAGGAGAAGAAAGAAAACCCTAATCCTTTAGGTCCTTATCATAATTTTGTGATGAGAAGGGATGAATAAGATGAGAAGTCCTAAAGGTATCTTATTTCGATTCATACCCTAAGACTTTGGCTAGGCGGTCACACGGGTCCGGGAGTCCTCGTATTCCGACTAGCGGTGCGGAGGAAAATCTTGCCAGCCCCCGGTCGTGATTCCTTTCTAGACACCTCCGTTAGACCTGTCAAATGGGTGGGTGGGTTGGGTTTGGGTTGGGTCATTGCGGGTTTGGGTCTCGCGGGTGTGGGTTAAAAAGATGTAATTCTAAACGGGTCGAAGAAACACAAATCCAAACTCGACCCAGCGGGTTGCGGGTCACCCGCGGGTGCCCATATAATGTGTCTAATAAACAAGTATTTTGTAAATTACTACTGTAACGGTAAAAGAAGACCGTTTGCTAGTATTTTTATGTGAAATATAGCATAAGAACAACCAACTACAAAAGTTGTCACTTCAAAAAAAATATTTTATATTTTTACAACCATTAAAACACATACATATATTTAGATAAAATTCTCTAATGTACAATGAACATTCTCTAATGTATGATTATGTTCAATAAACTAGAGTAAGTTTGATACAACAATTAGATAATGTAGTTGATGTTGAATTTATTTCCCCAATCTCTCTCTCATATGAAATCTTGTTGGACAAGTTTGAGTTTGGATTAAAACTCCTTAACTGTTAATAGTTAGTAGTAAATCATTTTATTTATTCTAAGTACTAGTGTATCATTATATTTATTTTTATATAAGTGATTGAGTTATGCGGGTCACCCGCGGGTGCCCGTGGGTCACCCGCGAAACCCGCTAAATAAGCGGGTGGGTATGGGTTTGGGTAATTTCCAGCGGGTGGTAAATTTCATCACCAAAAACCAACTTAAACGGGTCGACCCATGGGTGCCCGCGGATTTTGACCCAGTTTGACAGGTCTAACCTCCGTCTTTCGGATACTCCTCTAATAACTCCCTTAGGTTCTATGGAGTTTGTAAAATTTAATAATTATTAATGGTTAACTGAGGAACCTAAGCTCTGATACCATTTGTAACGCCCGAGCCCACTGCCCAAGGCTCTAATAGAGTTTTAGGAATGTCAACTATCCCCACAGAACACCACTAGCCTTAACTGTGTGCTTTTTCCTCACTCACGCGCATGCCAGGATCAACTTCTTGACAGGTCACCCATCCCAATACTACTCCAAGTTGAGCACGCTTAACTATGGAGTTCTTAGTGATGGGTTCCTGGAAAAGGAGGTGCACCTTGGTGATATGGGTAGTCCAATCATTCCTTTTAAGATCATCATATCTGAGGCCTCAAATCCTGGGATGTTACAATCTCCCCCACTTAGACTCTTAACGTCCTCGTCAAGGCTCAACTATAACGCCTCATAATCTCTTCCCCATTTTAGTGCAGACCCACAATGGCCCATGGACACCCAACTCCCGATCACGGAATACCAACGCAAGGATGGCTACGTCAACCATGGACAACCCTTTCCTATATGCCTGGACCGCACGGCTCAAGACTGGCATGCCATGCCCATGTAGGATCCACCTACTGGAGGGGAATTGGCTCTGATACCAAATGTTACGACCCCACCTCCTGATAACCCCCAATTAAGGGAGACTGAGAGGTCCAAGCCGCACCCATGACTTTCAGATCAAAGGTTCAGCAATTAACCAAGAATAATGATCAAATTCTAACATACTATACTGAAAGCTGTAAGAAAAACAATTTTTGCATACCTTTTGAAAACTTGGATCTCTAAACTTCTTTCCATACCGATATTAATCTATCTAATCCTCCTTTGCACTTTAATTCTCATTTAGTATCACATGTGCCACTTTACTATTTGTTCTTTTCATTGTACCTAAAACGCCGACAAACAAAACATCGATCAACCGAAGCTGGTATGTGGGGGAAACAATAAACATGCAACTATGATAACAATGTAATCATTCAATTACTTATTTAACAACCAAGATTACATTTTAGATATAACTCCGCGATCCAAGAGTACCCTATCCTCTGTGTTATCCCCATTAAACCCCTCATGATCCACATATAACTGAACCAGTTTCTAGGGTTGAGTCACATGACACTACTCGTAAGTAGACCACTCCTTAACTCGGGATATGCTAAAGAGTCTCATAGCACTACACATAGGTAGCCCAGTTTCTAACTCATGGTAACCTAGACCTTGCTCTAGGATTACCCCTTTTTAGCCTTTTCGGAGTAACAGAGGTGGACCCGGATCTAGCCAGTTATATATGTACACTTATGGTGATAATCATAGCCACTTTATAGTTCCATGAAATAAATAAACATCCAAACAGTTTAGTTGCATTCAATGCAATTAAACATCCGGGAAACCATCGGGAAACTAAAGCGATTATTCATAATCGTAACCACATACCTGATTTGGTGAGTCATGCAGATTATTCAACATATACTTCATGTGTATACAATCAAGTCAATCAACAGATCCAAGCAAGTACACATATCAAAATCCTGAAACAATTATGCAATTTCCTTTTATTACTCATGTCATTAAGATCTATTAAATCTAGCTTGCTTCTTAGGGTTTCTAGTCCACTTTTTGGGTTTCCATTGCAATTAGGGTTTCCCTTCATCTTTTACTATTTTAAACTCTAATTTATTGCAATTGATCCCAAACCCTAATTATATCAACATCTAATTCTCAGTTTCAGATTAACGTCATAATTAACTATTAAATAAATCTATTAAGCCTCTTTCTCATTGAATCTGTCATTTTTATCCTTTTAAACCATGACAAGATCATTAAACACATTCACCATTAACTCATAGTTCATTATAGTCTAATTCTCATATGAACCTGATTTGCCATTAATTCTATCTTTTATCCATCAGAAAACCCTAATTATCATATTAGGGGTGTTTATCCACAATTATGAACTTTAATGCTCAAAATATCATATTCCAACTTTAACCATGAAATTAATCAATTAAAGCCATTAATAGTCGAATTAATCAACATTAGGGTTTCAAGGCCCATTAAAGTATATTCATGCATATAAAACTCCAAATTAACCAATTATATGCAAAGTTCATCCTTTTTCTTCCTAATGTTCCTTTTTATCATTAACAGGCTATTATCAACTTTAATCATCAATTAAACCCTATAAATCACATTAACCATACCAAAGTAGGGTTTCTTTAATCATCATTACACTAAAGTTAATAACTTCTATTATTTTTCAAATTGCAAACATAATCAGGCTCCAATTATAATTTCAACGGATTCCTCTTATTTTTCTGAGCAAAATTCATGTATCATATGTTCTCATCGGAGCTACCAATTAAGAGTTAAGATTTTTGTAAAAATTACCTTTCTGGACCAATGGCAAGCTGCCACGTCAGCCTCTCCCATGCAACGTATGCTTTGGGAAACATTTCGATTTGACTGAAATGCCCATGGTTAAGTTAAACGTCGCTTTTGCCCGCGAAGGGCAAAACAGTCCAAAGCCGCCTCCGCCTCCTTCTTCCTCACGCAGATCCACGGCGTCACCCTAGCAGATGATTGCAGGATCGTATCCCGCCGCCCCAGGCCACGAAGCTCGTCAGAAACCATCGCCCTGGCTCCGCCGTGCCCCTGCGCACGCGGAGAACCCTCAGGTCACCGCCGAGGTGGCCGTTCCTAGGCGTGCTAACACCCGTGACCTGCTGCATGTGTGCAGTCCTCCGGAAGAAGTTGCGCGATGACGGAGTGGGTGAGAGATCACCAATCCTTCTTGTGGTGGTCAAGGAATTCTTTCCTTCCATCAGAATACCTCCGTCGTTCCCATGGCTCCAAGAATAACCCAACTTCATGGCTAGGGTTTATGCATTGAAAATGAAGAAGACAAAGATGGGAGAGAGAGGGTTTTCATGGAATTCCCTAAAACTCGATCCTTATCCTCTCCCTCCTTAAATAGGGGTGGCTATCCACGCCCTAACATGACCATCTATGTGTCAAAAGGTTCTATTCCCAATAGGATTCTTATTCCTTCATGGAGAAGTAATCTTTCTCTCTCCTACTTACTTCCTTGATCTTCCCTATCTCATGAACACTTAGAAAAGCAAGAATTATTTCTCTCACTCTCTCTTTACTTGCCTTTTAATCCATTAGAACGAATTTCTATTTTCTTTTAATATAAATTACTTCCTTTTTAATAATTCCACCAAAAACATTAATAAAGTATCATATTATCTTTTATTTTGCAAGTTTTGGTATTTTCTCTTTCCTCTTCCTTCATTGGGGCTCCTTGTACCCCAAGAAACTCTATTATTTCTAAATTACTTTTTAAGGATACTTATTATCCTTCTAGATGCATCATTATGCATTATTTCACATTATCTTGTTTATTTCTCATTTAAAATATCTCTTTTTGAGGATTTCTTTTTATTTCTCCTTTTATTTTCCTCATTGGCATTCCTTTTATTATTAGAAACCTCATGGATACGAATTATCACCAAGAAAACTTATTTATGCCTCTTTCCACTCATTTTCCACATTTTATCATCATTTTCAATTTCTTTCTTAATAAAGAAACACTTAATTAAACCTTTCTTTTCTTATTGCCTTCTCTATGTAACTTTGGACTGCTTGGAACCCAAGGAACCCAAGAGGCACGAAATCTTCTTTGGATGTGCCTTATAGAGGTTTCTATTTCATTCTTTTCTCAAATATTCAATTATTGAATTACTAATTGAATTTTCTTGTTATTTCCTTGTTATCGGGCCCAATAGCCAATAAAGCCCACAACACAAACGTCAAGGCTATTGTAAACAAAATCCATGTATTCAAAACAGATTATACCATTCTTTGTTCAATCATCCTTAATATGAGAAATTGCATTTCTCACCAATTGAACCCAAAAATTTGGGTTATAACACTGCCTCAATCACTCCAGAGCACATCCGACTTCCATCCTCCGCCCAGGGGCTGCCGGTCTGAGACCCATACTCCATCTCGAAGCTACTTTCTCTCTCTCCGCCAAAGAAGGTGGGAAGAGGGAGATCTCATCATCGCGCAACCTGTGAAGCCGGTGGATCGTTTCTCTCTCTCCAAGGGGTTGACTTTCCTCTCTCCTTTATGGGGATGATGCTCTCTCTCTCTTCTTGCCTCCTTCTTTGTCCTAGTCATGAGCGAGTAGTCTCTTTCACTAGGGTGCGGGGAGTAGCCCCGCTACCCATGTTTTCATATCATGTAAATGTAATCCATAGTTTGTAATATAGAGTTTTTATCCTTTCAGTTCAACATCAAACATTTAATGAATGCATGTTGCTTGATCTCCAACTTGTGTTATCCTTTATCTTTTAGTATGAATTGTCTACGTTTATACTATTAGATTCGAAACTCGTTTGTATGTTGGTTCTTGGTGCATGTATCCACCATGCATCTATTTCGGTATCTAGAAGTGTCTCTCAAGAAGTGGAGTAAACTCACTATCATTCGTTGCACTTTCATACTATGAAATGGAATCAGTTGACGTATGAAAGTGCAACCTTGATAAGTCGAGGAACACACTTTGCGAAGGGAATGATGCAAAGTAGGTGACCATTTGTTCGGGAATGGCTGGCATTGCAACATTCCCGCACTTCTCGTAGTTAGTTCTCTGAAAGGAAACTAAGTCTACAAAGATACTAACTGACTAAACTCTTGTTGCAGGTTATGTTTTATTTTGCATGTCTTGATCCATGTGTAGTGGTGGTGAAAATCGATCACACCCTAGTGACTTTTATCATAGTTTTACATCCTTAGATTTACTTGCTTTCTTTACTTTACATATTCTTAGTTTAAAACAACAAAAACCAACCTTTAAATTTAAGTGCCTACTATTAAGTGACTAAGTGAAATTCTAACATTTTCCATCTTGTTGCTTGCAACAAGACCGTTGTCCTGAGGATTCGACCCTTAACTATACTACGATAAGACTTCCACATATCTTAGCATACGTGGGTGGAGTTTTCTATCTAGTATATGAAAGGCTAAACCTAAATACTTATCATCTTTAGGATTTTTAGTTGGTGCATGGAATTCCACGTAAGTGGAAGCTCCATCAAAAATTGGCGTCGTTGCCGGGGACAACGGAACATTTTAATTTCATTTAGTATCTTGCTAGTTGGTTAGGGTTTTACACTTTCTTTTAATCATAAGTCCATATCCTCTTGAATCCATTATATCTTTGACATCATTTAACAGGTGTTTTCTTTTCTCTACTCAGGTAGAAAATGTGTATGCGATCATCGCATGACCGTGGATTCTCCCCTGATCCGGAGTACAACTCTGAGGTAGAGAGAAGCTTCCATCATCACATTAGACTCAATCGCCAAAGAGCCAGGAAAATGGCTGAAGATCAACGCCAGGTTGCATTGGTGATGGAGAAGGTCAACGTCACCATCGCCGCTCAACGGGCACAACTCATCGCTGATACTCGTGCCCAGATTCAAGTGGAGATTCGTGCGGAAGAACAGGCCCGCATCAGAGCTGAAAATGACGCAACAACCCAAGCTGCTCAGTTGTAACTAAGGAACAAGCAGCTGAGGGATTATGCTGTCCCAAAGAATTACGAGGACAACCATCCGGTCCGACCTCCGATCATCAACATCCCCAACTTTGAGATTCGGACCCAATGGATCCAGATCATGTAGGGCATCTCATTCTCCGGAGGTTCTGGAGATGACTGCATGGATCATCTGAAAAGGTTTAAGGCACTGTGCCGCCTGGTCTCGCAAGCCGGAGTTGCTTTTGATGCAATAATTCTTCATCTGTTTCATTTCACTCTGTCTGGGAGAGCTCTGAGTTGGTATAACTCACTTGACAGGGAGCCTATAATAACCACTTGGGCTCCCCTGGAAGAAAAGTTCTTGGAGAAGTTCTTTCCCCCTTCACTGACTTACGAGATCAGGGGGCAGATTAATCACTTCTCTCAACTTCATGGGGAATCCCTTGTTGAAGCATGGGAAAGGTTTAAAGAACTTTTGCAAAAGTTCCCTCATCATGGAATCTCCCAGAACCAATTGATAGAAACCTTCTATCAAGGAGTGAGTGATGATATCAAATAGTTTTTGGATTCCTCATCTGGAGGAAACTTTATGAGAAAGAATTATGAGGATGCCTGGAAAATAGTCACACTCGGAGATGAGAATCAGTCCAACTGGGGACGATCAGCTGGCAAAGGTGTCCTCAAGGTCTACAAAGCTGAAGAATCAATAGAGATGAAGGCAATTGCTGAAGCCTTGAAAACCATAATTCATAAGCAACAAGCTCTCGAGACTTCTCTTGGAGAGTTTGATAAGAAGAAAAATCCTCTGGTTCAACAAGTCAAGGCCGCCACAGGAGCCTGTGAGACCTATAATGCTTCTGATCATCCAACCCTTTCTTGCGGTATGCTTTATAATGTGATGATGGATCTGCATCCACCACCACAACAATATGAACCTATCACTGACTAGTCTGAAGAACAACTGTCGGAACATATCAACTCTATCCATTCTATCCCTGGACAAGTCTATTACAATCCTAATCAGCCAAGGAACCATCCAGGATTTCAGTACGGGAACCCTGCTGGGACCGCAAATCCGCAGCACCAGACGCAGGGAGGATCCTCTAGTAGGTTACCACCTGGATTCCCAAACAATTTCAATTAAAATCAAGGGAACTCCAGGAATAACTTCCCGAGAGCTAACTACCCCAGGAACTCATCTACTTACTATCAGTATACTCATCCTCCACTCCACCCACAGCTGCACACTCAGTTGCAGCAACCTCAGCTAGCACCGCCTACGCAACAACCTCAGCAAGGACAACAACAAATTCCTCAGAAAAACACTCCTTCTCATCCGGAAGATGAAATATCTTTGATAAGGTAGATGTTGCAATCCCAGCAAACTATGCTTGCTAATCAAAAGGCACAGCAAAAGGCAGTAGAAGCTCAGCTTGCCCAGATTGCTGCACAACTGAAGCCTCCAGCAGGAACATTTATAGGGCAGCCCGAATCGAACCCCAGACATATACAGAATAGGCCTGAATAGTTGAATGCCGTCACCACGAGATCTGGACGCACTCTTCATGAAACAACAAGGATCACTCTTGATAATGATGATACACCTGCCTTTATGACGAATGAGAGCCCAAAGCAAGGATCAGAGAAGCCCACAGAGGGCGCAAAGGGGAAAGATAAAGAACAAGTATCCATAGAGCCAGATGTCTCGCATTATAAGCCAAGGATCCCTTATCCAGGAAGATTGCAAGAAACGAAAATGGATACCAGGTTCCAAAAGTTCAAGGAGGCGATGAAAAACTTTACATCGATATCCCGCTCCTTGATGCTCTCTCCGAGGTACCGGCTTGGGCAAAATACCTCAAAACTCTATTATCAAGAAAGTACATCATTGAGGAACAAGAAACTGTCAAGCTTGCCCAAACAACCTCTGACATCATCCTCAATAAAATGCCCAAAAAGAAGAAGGACCCAGGTTCCTTCGGAATTCAATGCTGCATTGGAAATGCATCTACCAAAAAGGGATTAGCTGACCTAGGGGCCAGCATATCCATCATGCCCTATTCTATGTGCAAGCGATTGGGTTTCACTGAATTGCTGCCTACAGCAATGACAATTCAATTAGCTGACTCCATCATCACCGCATCTATGGGGATCATTATAGGCAAGGATGCCTATGTCCCGTGTGACTTCGTCATCATGGATATTAAAGAAGATCTGAGATACCCGATAATTTTCGGCAGACCTTTCCTCGCTACTGCCAGGGCACTTATCGATGTTGAAGCTGGTACCATAATTCTAAGACTCGGAAAAGAAGCAATTCAATTCCGAGTTCTTAACAGCATGAAAGGCCCTAGTATTCAAGAGGAGGTCTTTCTTCTAGATGCAATACAACAAATGTCTCAATTATAGATATCTGAGCCATCAGACAAACTAGAAAATGTCCTCACCAATCCAGAAGTTGAATTCTCTGCGAATGAACTAGTTCAACAGTGTTTGCAACATTTAGAAAAGGTCGAAGAAGCACCGACGGCCACTTTTGAAGAACTTAAAGCTGTCACCATTATAGAAGCAACTGAGCCACCTAAGGCCCCTGAAATGAAGACTTTACCAAAGGGGCTTAAACATGTTTTCTTGGATGAGGAAAAATTATGCCCGGTCATCATCAGCTCTACCCTTACAGAAGATCAGGAAGAAAGGCTTTTGGACGAGCTGAAGAAGCACAAAAAGGTCATTGGATATAAGATAACTGACCTGATGGGCATAAATCCAGCCCTGTGTATGCACCGACTTCCAATGGTTGAAGAATTTAATCCATCTCGTGAACATCAGAGGAAACTGAATCCTAATCTCAAAGAGGTGGTTCGCCTGGAGGTCCTCAAATTACTTAAAGCTGGCATAATCTACCCTATCTCTGACTCCCAATGGGTCAGCCCTGTCTAGGTTGTTCCTAAAAAAGGAGGCACTACTGTCGTGCTTAACGACAAAAATGAGTTAGTACCCACCAGGATTGTAACAGGGTGGAGGATGTGTATTGACTATAGGAAGCTGAACAAAGCCACGAGGAAAGACCATTACCCTCTACCCTTCCTCGATGAAGTCCTAGAATGTTTAGCTCATCAGAAATATTTTTGCTATCTTGATGGTTAATCCTGGTTCTACCAAATACCCATACACCCAGAAGACCAGGAAAAAACTACCTTCACCTGTCCTTTTGGGACATACGCCTTTAGAAGAATGTCGTTCGAGTTGTGTAACACACCCGCTACGTTCCAACAGTGTATGTCCGCCATCTTCGCTGGATTAACTGAATCCATCATGGAAGTGTTTATGGACGATTTCTCAGTTTACAGAGATTCCTTCGATAACTGTTTAATCAACCTTAGACAAGTTCATCAGCATTGCGAGGAAACAAACCTTATCCTGAACTGGGAGAAATGCCATTTCATGGTAACTGAAGGTGTCATCCTCGGGCACAGGGTGAGTGACAGAGGGATCGAGGTCGATAAAGTAAAAATCGATGTTATCTCTAAATTATCACCACCAAAGGATATAAGAGGAGTTTGGGCTTTCTTGGGTCATGCGGGATTCTACAGGAGATTTATCAAGGATTTCTCAAAAATAGCAAAACCCATGACCCAACTCCTGACCAAGGACGCTGAGTTCATTTTCAACCAAGAATGTTTACAGAGTTTTTCAACGCTCAAAGATGCTTTAATTTCTGCACCTATATTGAGAGCCCCAGATTAGTCGCTACCGTTTGAAATCATGTGCGACGCAAGCGATTACGCCATAGGGGCTGTTTTAGGACAGCGGATTGACAAGAAACCTTATGTAATCTACTACACATCCAAAATGCTAGATGAAGCACAGAAAAACTACACTACCACAGAGAAAGAGTTTCTGGCTGTCATCAACACATTTGAAAAATTCTGCTCCTATTTGATTGGATCCAAAGTCATCGTTTACACCGACCACTCTGCCATTCGATACCTGATCCAGAAGCAAGATGCCAAACCCAGGCTTATCCGCTGGGTGTTGATGCTTCAGGAATTCGACACCGAAATTAAAGATAAAAGTGGAGTGGAGAACGTTGTAGCCGATCATCTCAGTCGTATCAAAGTTGAAGATAAAGATAAAATCCCTATCCGGGATTCTCTTCCAGACGACCAACTTATGAAGGTTACTCATGGATTCCCTTGGTATGCGGATATTGTCAATTATCTAGCCACATGGATTATGCACCCCTCTGCTTCCTACCATGACAAAAGGAAATTCCTTCATGATATAAAGCAATATTATTGGGATGAACCCTATCTGTTTCACCTATGTGCTGACGGACTTTTCCGTCGTTGCTTGCCAGAAGAAGTAATCACCCCCGTCCTAGAGCATTGCCATTCAGGACCCACAGGGGGGCACATGAGTGCAAAGAAAACTTCTATAAAAGTTTTGCAATCAGGATTTTTTGGCCCACCATAGCAAAGGACTCCTACGACTTTGTAAAAGCTTGCAACAAATGCCAATTTTCTGGCAACATATCCAAAAGGGACAAAATGCCCCTCACAATGTAGCAAGAAATCGAGCTTTTCGATGTGTGGGGGGTAGACTATATGGGCCCTTTCCCTTCCTCCTATGGCTTCTCTTACATACTGGTTGCGGTAGACTATGTCTCAAAGTGGGTTGAAGCTATACCCACTGTGTCTAGCGATTCCAAACCAGTTATTAAATTGTTCAAAGATATTATTTTCCCCAGATTTGGAGTCCCCAGAACGGTCATATCAGATTGCGGGACCCATTTCCTGGAGTGAAGTTTTGAAGCCCTGTTGAAAAAGTACGGAGTCAACCACAAAGTAGCAACGCCTTACCATCCACAGACAAGTGGTCAGGTTGAAGTATCAAATAGACAATTAAAGGTGATCCTAGAAAAGACAGTTAATAGAAACCGCTCTGATTGGTCCACCAAACTTTCCGATGCCCTCTGGGCATACCGAACAGCCTATAAAACACCAATCAGGACAACCCCATTCCGTTTGGTATACGGGAAGTCATGTCATCTTCCAGTAGAGCTGGAACATAAAGCCTGGTGGGCCATCAAACAACTAAATTTCGATCTTAAAAGTACAAGAGAGAATAGACAACTCCAGTTGCAGGAGCTAGAAGAGCTCCGAATGGTTGTCTATCAGAGTGCCATAATCTATAAGCAGCAGACCAAAATGTGGCACGACAGTCATCTTAAGAGGAAAGACATCGCCGTCGGCGACAAAGTACTCCTTTTTAACTCCAAGCTCAAGTTGTTTCCCAGAAAACTTCGAACAAAATGGTCTGGGCCCTTCACCATAAAACATATTTATCCAACTGGAGCTGTCATAATTGTTGACAACAATGGAGGAGAAAGGACGATCAACGGTCATCGTCTAAAAAAATACTACACTCCGACAGACAAAATGCCAAGACAAACCATTGAAATCAAAGACGCCACGCCGTCAGCATAACAACGTCACAGCTTCGTCGAGCCAGCGACGTAAAACCCAGGCGCTACTTGGGAGGCAACCCAAGATTTCAACTTTTTCCTTTATTTTCCGTTCTTTTAATTACCCTAGGTTTATCTTATGAAAATATAAATAAAAAATTCATATAACCAAAACAAACAAAAAAAATACCAAAATCAAATAACATAAAAAATATATATAAACCAAAAAAAACATAAAAATATAAAAATCCTTTCAACCTTTATCCTTCCAAACGGTCTTGAAATCGTTTGGAGCCAAACGATATTGAAACCGTTTGGAGCCAAACGGTCCTGAAACCGTTTGGAGTCCAAACGGTCCTGCAACCGTTTGGAGCCAAACGGTCTTGAGACCATTTGGAGCCAAACGGTCCCAAACCATTTTGAATACAAATGGTCGCTAAACCGTTTCCTATAAATATAAACCCTACCCCCTCCTTCTCCTCTCTTCGACCCTCGAGTTTTCTCTGACCTTTGCGCAAGAACTATTCCATTGCTTCTGCTTTCTCTACTCCCCCACGGCTCACCTCCGTCGACCTAGCTCTGTGTTCCTTCGCGGTGACCTCGCTTCCGCTCTCCGCTTCACAGTCATCGTCTCCGCTTCCGGCTGCAAGGTAGTCGAGCCACCATGGCAACCTGGCCGGCCATTTCGCTTTCGCAACCTTCTTTACCGCCGTCAACAACTTTGGCGCTGCCGCTGCGTTTCTCCTTCTCCTTCGCCGCCTTCGTCCTCATTGCCGCCGGCCCCGCCGCGATCGTCTTCATCTTCGTCTTTATCGCCGTCGGCTCCTTCCATCATCGCCTTTGTTTTCATCACTGTCGGCTCCACCTTCTTAATCGCCGCCTTGATCTTCATCGCCGGTGCCTCCGCCTTCCCCTCGCCGACTGTTACCCGATGTTTCACCTTCCAAACGGTCTCTAAACCGTTTGGGACCAAACGGTATTCAAATGACTGCAGCTTGCACGTCCTCTACTGGATGTACACCATCATCGTCCTTCAAAGACCAGTAGAAGATATGACTGACGTGGATTACCACGCTCTACGCGGATAGTTCGCAGCTAACCTACTTCAATCACATGGGGCAAATTCAGAATTAACTTAGCCTGCAGCCCTTGTCATCATACTTCTCAACCTATCACTTTGACACTCTGAGGACAGAGTGAGTGATAAGTTGGGGGGGGGGTACATTAGACAAGGGTGAGGTATCACTTCTAACCCCTCTTTTTTCCATCTTCCCCTTCCTTTTTTTATCTGTACATATTTTATCATTTTCCTTTACACATTCTTTTTAATTGAATTCTTTTGGAATAAAGTCACCCTCAACTAACCTTAGAATCATGTTAGTCCTCAAAAGTAAATAGCACTTAGACATATAATGGAAATTTAATAATGTCCCTCCACTATTGATTTTCATGCCTTTGCTTCACTTCTTCATCTGACTCTCCTCATGTCAATATCAAGGCAGAAATAAGCCAGGCTCTCAAGGATGAGAGGGGCATCAGGAAAATTCCAAATCAAGAAGTTCTGCAAGTGGCAAACTCTAAGAACATCTTTCCTTCCTTCAAATAAAAGAGGCTTGGCCGCCCAAAATAATTTCTCAAACAAAACCCAAAACCCAAGCATGCGAGTCTTCAAATAAAATCCAGAGAGTTGAATAAAATTATGAGAGTTGTGCCATAAATAAGGATCTATATAAAGAACCGATGAAGGTCTCACCCGGATGGCACATTCAGTTGCCCTCACAAAGGCAGATGTGTTGTGCCCGGTAGTGAAACCCTAAGGTATCTAAATATATGAAAGGCTTATAAAGGACTCACCCGGCCGGTACATTCAGCTGCCCTCACAAAGGCAGATGTGTCGTGCCCGGTAGTGAGATCCTAAAAGAATAGAAAACCCCTCCCCCACTCGAAGGGGGAGTTACACTTCAAGCCTTTAGCCAACCCTCATACCCTCTCTAGCTTCCAGTAGGTCTTTCAGAGAGGTATAAAGCTGATTAGAGTCAACAACATGCACATAATAAAGGTGGTCCGGATGCGAGCTACGAGATACGGTAGGAACCCTAGGAACCCGAGACCCAAGCAACTCTCGAAACCTGAAGGAGTCAAGGCAAGCAATAAGACCTGATATAACCTTAGGAGAACTCATGTTGAGAATTGAAGCAAGAGTATGGAAATCCTAACTAAATAAAATCGCCTCACCATTACATGCCTCATCTCTATCTAACTTGACGACAAGCTAGACTCTAAGTTACGGGGGGTGATAACCTCCAATTTTGGATGTTTATCTTAGTCTTTTCTTTAGTTTTCCACACTCTTTCTAAATTAAAATTATACATAATCTCTAAATATTCCCCCTTATTGTAAATATACTATTAGACTAACTTTTCCCTCTTATATTTGTAGAAAAAGACACAAAAAAATAATAAAAGACTAAATCGGTCTCGAGACCGCATGGACTCAAACGGTCCCAAGACCGCATGAAGCCAATCGGTCCCGAGACCGCATGGAGTCACACGATCTCAAGATCGCATGAAGCCAACCGGTCCCGAGACCGCATGGAGTCACACGGTCTCAAGACCGCATGAAGCCAATCGATCTCAAGACTGCATGGAGTCACACAGTCTTAAGACCGCATGAAGCCAACCGGTCCCGAGATCGCATGGAGTCACACGGTCTCAAGACCGCATGAAGCCAACCGGTCCCGAGACCGCATGGAGTCAACCGGTCCCGAGACCGCATGGAGCCAACCGGTCCCGAGACCGCATGGAGTCAACCGGTCTCAAGACCGCATGAAGCCAACCGGTCCCGAGACCGCATGGAGTCAACTGGTCCCGAGACCGCATGAAGCCAACCGGTCCCGAGACTGCATGGAGTCACACGGTCCCGAGACCGCATGAAGCCAAACAGTCTCAAGGTCCAAATGGTCTCAAGGACCAAACGGTCTTGAGATCCAAACGGTCTCAAGGTCCAAACGGTCTTGAGATCCAAACGGTCTTGAGATCCAAACGGTCTTGAGGTCCAAACTGTCTTGAGATCCAAACGGTCTCAAGGTCCAAACGGTCTTGAGATCCAAACGGTTTCAAGGTCCAAATGGTCTTGAGATCCAAACGGTCTCAGGCCCAAACGGTCTTGAGGTCCAAACGGTCTCCAAACCGTTTGGACTTCACTTAAGGCCTATAAATAAGACCCCAAGGGTCCTCCACCAGATATCAAGTTTCAGACGTCCAAAGGCTGCCTCAATCACTCCAGAGCACATCAGACTTCCATCCTCTGCCCAGGGGCTGCCGGTCTGAGACCCATACTCCATCTCGAAGCTACTTTCTCTCTCTCCACCAAAGAAGGTGGGAAGAGGGAGATCTCGTCATTGCACAACCTGTGAAGCTGGGGGATCATTTCTCTCTCTCCAAGGGGTTGACTTTCCTCTCTCCTTTATGGGGATGATGATCTCTCTCTCTTCTTTCCTCCTTCTTTGTCCTAGTCATGAGCGAGTAGTCTCTTTCACTAGGGTGCATGGAGTAGCCCCGCTACCCATGTTTTCATATCATGTAAATGTAATCCATAGTTTGTAATATAGAGTTTTTATCCTTTCAGTTCAACATCAAACGTTTAATGAATGCATGCTGATTGATCTCCAACTTGTGTTATCCTTTATCTTTTAGTATGAATTGTCTACGTTTGTACTATTAGATTCGAAACTCGTTTGTATGTTGGTTCTTGGTGCATGTATCCACCATGCATCTGTTTCGATATCTAGAAGTGTCTCTCAAGAAGTGGAGTAAACTCACTATCATTCGTTGCACTTTCATACTATGAAATGGAATCAGTTGACGTATGCAAGTGCAACCTTGATAAGTCGAGGAACACACTTTGCGAAGGGAATGATGCAAAGTAGGTGACCATTTGTTCGAGAATGGCTGGCATTGCAACATTCCCACACTTCTCATTGTTAGTTCTCCGAAAGGAAACTAAGTCTACAAAGATACTAACTGACTAAACTCTTATTGCAGGCTATGTTTTATTTTGCATGTCTTGATCCATGTGTAGTGGTGGTGAAAACCGATCACACCCTAGTGACTTTTATCATAGTTTTACATCCTTAGATTTACTTGCTTTCTTTACTTTACATATTCTTAGTTCAAAACAACAAAAACCAACCTTTCGATTTAAGTGCCTACTATTAAGTGACTAAGTGAAATTCTAACGTTTTCCATCTTGTTGCTTGCAACAAGACCGTTGTCCTGATGATTCGACCCTTAACTATACTACAATAAGACTTCCACGTATCTTAGCATACGTGGGTGGAGTTCTCTATCTAGTATATGCAAGGCTAAACCTAAAGACTTATCATCTTTAGGATTTTTAGTTGGTGCACACAATTCCACATAAGTGGAAGCTCCATTAGGAGAGTAATAAGCATAAATTGTGATAGACATAATGACCTTATAGATTGTAGGAATTAAATAAACATGCAACCATTTAATTTCAAGTAATCCAAAAAACCTCAAAAAATGTCCGGAAACTAATTCGGTTATTGATAGGCGTAACCACATACTTGTTTCAAAAGTAACTTGATGTCCAAGAAAGAGCAATCAGGAATAACCAAGCAAACAACCAAGCAAATTATCCTAAAAGTTAAAGAAATACACCCCATGTGTCATTATTTTACCCAAATCATCACTAAGACTGACTTGGGTCTAAAGTTAGGGTTTCATTAGGTTTTTTTCTTCCTAAACCCTAGCTACCACTTTTCATGACTTTTGGGTTGCAAACCTTAATTTAATAATTGCACTTTTAGTCTCAAGGAAACCCTAATTCATCAAATTATTGGCTATTAAGTTCACATAAGTTCCAAGTTACTCTTTTTATCCGTAAAATACCAATATTTTGTTATCAACATCAATTGGAAACATTAGAATCATCAAAACTTAGAAATTAGGTTTTTGATTCATTTAACACATTAAAGATCAACTTTAGATACTTCTCAAACTAGAAGAATATTTAGGTCTTGATTATTTTTTATTGAGATCTTTACATTCTTCTGATAAACTTTCATATATAACATGCCTCAATCAAAGGGTCGTATAACTTGTAATGATTTTTGTAAATTTACTTCAATTTAAGTGAATCAGGGACCATCACCTAAGCGACCCAATCAAAAGGGCCCATGCCATGGGGCCAAGGCTGAGCCATTATGCTCTTTCCTTGTTGGCACTCGGGCTCACCCTCTTCTAATGAAAAAGAAGAATGAAATGACAGAAAGGTCTTTACCGATTAGAAGAGAAGTCGGGGCAGTGGAGTCATTTCCCCAAATATCGTCTCAACCTCACGCTCGTTCCCTGTTCACGAGCTAGCATCCTGAGCTAATCAACTATAAAGTAGACTTTGAGCATTTGGCCTCCCCAATAGCCAGCAAAGATCCCAAATCTTTCTCTGCTCCTAGCCAAAGTTCAAGACGGAGGCAATTTCTTGGAGGGGTACGGACAGAGAGGAAGGGCAGGTGGTGCTCCGAGGAAAAGAGGAGAAGAATATGAAGGCAAAATGGGTACTAGAGATGAAATTGGAGGCAGGGACAACTAGGAAAGGTCTCATAGAAACTCTCGAAGGAGTTTGCAATCTCGTAGAGGGATCTACCTCCTTATATAGCCTTGGTCTATGTAGGTTGTCTTCCATTGGCCAATCAATTGGGGAAACCAATAATTGCTTCTTAAAATAGGAAAAACCAATGATGATTATACTCAAAATTCTTTTCTAATCTCAGTGTGAGGGTTTTTAGATCTTTGTGTAAACTGATGTGAGAGGGAACTGTAAAAAGGAGGAGGAAGTTACTACTCCTAGCTTTCCTGATCTGACCTAAGATGGATTAGAATATGTCCACTGTTGGATCTGGGTTCCAACAGTCCACGAAATTCATGCAACTACAATGTTGGATTCTATATTTCCAAAAAATTGTAACATTTATTACCATCCTAATAAATCATTTCACTTTATGAAAACTTGTTAATATCACATATCTCTCTCTATTTATCCTTTTCCTATCAAATTTAAGGAAAAGTAGATAATAATTTTATCCAACTTTGGGCAGAGTTTGAGATCAAAACTTAGAAAAGAAAATATACTTTTCTCAATATGCATGTCTTCTCTTTATAAAGAATATTTCAAGCATTAAAATACATCCTTTTCTCTTTCTTTCTTTTCTATTATCTTTATTTTGACTATACTTCCTATTAGAAACCATGTGCAAATGAAAACTAATTAACAGTGGCATTCATACCACTTTCTAGAGAATCTTCACAATTCTCTCAAGTACACATAGTTATTATCTATTTCCTATTGCTTTTTGCTTATTATGGAATTTTCTTCTCTCCCTTTTTCCTTTTACCCATTATTAGATTAATAATATAGTAAGAAACCACAAAATTCATGGCAAAGGGAGTTTTTGCAAGGAAAAACCATCCTTTTAAAGCAAATGCTACAAATTGCCAATGTGTCCTATTTATTCAAATAATTACATTTCAATTATATAATTACATGGGAAAAACTAGGCTGTAACATCCTTCCCCTCTTATAGGAATTTTGTCGTCAAAATTCGACCAATGATGCAAATAATTTAGGATGGGACTTTTGTTTCCATGTCCGGCTTAAGCTCGCATGTTGTTTCATCCTCTCCATGGTTCTTCCAAAGAAACTTTACCATCTCTATCTTTTATTCTTGAGCTTCTATCACCTTGGTATCCAGTACCCTCACAAGTGACTCAAGGTATATCAACCTCCCTTGGAGTTCAATAGGTTCAATGCTCAGTACATGGCTCAAATCCTTCACATAGTGCTTAGATTGGACAGATGGAACACATCATGTATTACACTATATATTATGGGGGTAAGGATAGATGATAAACAGCTTTACCAATCCTCTCTAGCATTTCCAACAGATCCATGTATCATGGACTCAATTTTCCTCGGTTCTTAGATATATCTTGGAGGTTTCACATTTTAAGAAACATGTAGTCACATACAATGAAGTGTAAATCTGTCCGCTTCACATCAGCATATGACTTTTATCATTCTTGGGCTCTCTTTAGCCTTTACTTGATTAAAGTGACTCTATCAGCATTCAATTGTAGTTATTCTAACCTCAACATCGTCCTCTCACTGACATCATCCCGATGAAGCGGTGACTAACATGGCCTCCCTTAAAGAGCTTCATATGGAGGCATCCCGATATTGGCTTGATAACTATTATAATAGGCAAACTCAGCTAAGGGAAAGTACTACTCCCATGATCCACCCAAAATGAGAACACATGCTTTCCACAGATGCACTAAGGTCAAATCATCCTTTCTGACTTCCCATCAGTCTGACAAAACATAGGTTGTGCTGAATTTCAACCTCATACCGAGTTCCTCATGCACTTACCTTCATAACTTTGAACTAAACTTAGGGTCATGGTAAAAAATAATAGAACTTAAAATGTCATGCAGATGAACTATTTCTCTAGCATATGTTTCAGCTAGATTTGATACCTTGGCAATGATCTTTAAGGTAAGGAAGTGTGTTGACTTGGTTAGGTGATCCACCACAACCCATATTGCATTATGACCTTTCTTTTTCTTATGAAGACTCACACAAAATCCATAGTGTTCTGATCTCCTCTCCTCCTAGGAATCTCAATTTGTTGCATTAAGAGATCGGGTTGTTGGTGTTCATCCTTCACCATCTGGTCATGTGAGACAACTAGCTACATATGCTACTATGTCTTTCTTCATTCTAGGCTATAATAAATATCACTTTAAGTCTTTAAACATTTTTGTGGTGCCAGGGTGTACTTGTATACTTAGATACATGAGCTTTTGCAAGTTTTGAGTCTTTTAAGGGTGAATCCTGAACTCAAATATGACTTTAATATCGAATTCCACCATTCACATCCATCGATAGACGTGTCTGAAGTTTCTCCGTCAAACCCTTCATATTTTCTAGCTCTGGGCTGGCTAACTGGGTAGCTAACAACTCAGCCAATAGGCTTGGTTTGGTTCACTTTTATTCGGCACCTCAACTCTTACATCCATCATTTCAAATTCTATTTGATAAACATATCCTCATTTGAAATCTTAATTTTGGTGATTACCTTTCTCAACTAGTTTTCCAAACCATTTATCCAATACTCTCTCCAAAAGGTGTGGTAATTGCTCAAATTCTTGAGCATCCTAATTGGATTTCAACTTAAGTAATTATTGTTCATATCACTTTCATAATACAACATGTGTCTATCTCATCTCTCCCACTCATAACATGATGAAATAAGCATTTGACTACAGTCCAAATACAAAGCTCATCCCATTCCCAAATAGTGCATCACACATTACCATTTTATTTTCAAATCTAGGTTGAATCATTCTCCACATGACTCCAAACCATGAATATTACCATTCCCTTAATTCCATGTATACATATAGGAATTTTTTTTCTCATAAACTTTGAGTCCTATCATAACTCCTATTTATGATCGTTAATCATTCCCTCAAGGTCTCTAGGGTGCCAATACTGTTGGGGTGATCTTACCCTTATGCATCTAGGGAGTGCCTCTCACCTTTACCCCTTTGATCCTATGAACTCACGAATGTGGCCAACCTACTAACCCATGGGCCTCAGGCAAACATAGTTTTTACCTCTCGACCATATGGTCTTATGCATTCAGGGAACAATCAACTCCTACTCCCATCGGTCTCATCCCTACTTGACCTTATGATTGACTTAGGGTCCTATCATAACTTTATTTTATTTCATCACACATTTTTCTTGTTCTTCATCTAATAATATCCAAGCACATTATATCCTTTAAAATACTCACCCAAATTTCCTTCATCTCTTAGGGCACTCATACTTGTCCTTATGTCTTTTCATGGGAATCATGGAGACCTACCCATATGAGCCTGGCCCCATTTTATGGTCGCTTCCATAGTGAATTGTCTTCACGTCCATTAGAGATGGTCATACATGGGTCTAAAGAATCATAACTCAATCTATGTGCTTTTGGGCTTCATGCACTTAATCTCTCAAGTTTTCAGTTGACCTTTTTAATGTTACCTCAATTCTTAAACTACTTTGTGAACTTACCCTTTTAGGAGGGGTCCTATCCTAAGACAAGATAAACCTAATACTTGATAGTACCAAGAATTACAAAAACATACTCGAATCTAGAGTTTATATCATTATATGAGAACATGTCCTTTAGGCATATTTCCAATTATTCCATCCATGCATTTTCTACATGTGAGTTATATCATTGTATCCCGTGACCTACCACTCAAAAGTTGGGTCACTATTGGTACCTTACTGCCACAAATTGAAGCATTTGGATACCATGGGATTCATATATTATGTCTCATTTGTTCAAGGCTATAAGAAAAACTATTGTATCTGGCATCATATGCCAAGTACGTTATCCAATACATACCATATGGTAGGCCAAATAAGGTAAATCATTCCTTAAAGAAGACAACCTTATATACCACCTAGTCTTCATGTAAATTGTAACCATGTTCCCTATTTATCATGGACATTATTCCATTTCCAAGATTTCCACCATGTCATACCCAGTCATCACCTCGCGAGGTTGGATACGTAAATATGATAGTATAGTGGTGCTAAACCAACTTGTATGAGGGGCTCCACAAAAATATATCCACATCAAAGAGGGGCTTTATTTAATCAAAACTTAGGGAGGGTGCCATACTCAACCTCTATGAGCTTGATAATTCTTAGGGATCATAGTATGTACTACATAACACCACTTTTCCTCTTTTGTCTCAGGACCTCGGGTTTACTTCCTTAGCATTGGTCATCTAAACTGCTTGACTTAACCACTCAAGAACGTATCTAGAAAAGTCATGACATGGCATTCTCTCCTTAGATTTCTACTCATGAAATATTATTATTCAACTCTATCTCTTTCATATTAACATCCCTTGTGGCCCTACTCAGAGACTACCAACCCGAGTACACAATTTCACAACATATCACCATCCCTTACATCTCTATGATCTTGGGACTCCCTCACCTAGATGATAGGTACTCATATCATATACATGTATATGCTAGTAGCCTCTTTGTCCTTCTATATGGTTTGGTCCTTCCAGAGATGTCTAAGGTATAACAAGCCTCTAGGGATCAAGCTTGTAGCAACTCAACTTATCCACTCAGGGTAGTCTAGTTTAGGACATATAATTAAAATATCTCTTGTTATTCCTCATGTCTTGGAGTCTAGGTTCCCAACTTTCTCTTTTTGGGTCCCACTCTCTCAAGAGTTAACCTATCCCTGGTCCTAATGCTGGGGGTCCTCCTTTTGTAGATGAGGCTGAGGCACCTACTAATTCACATCTTATTCTCACCTATCCTACCTTATATGATGAAACGTACACATTTGTACTATCAAATCTTATGTCCAACTTCAAAACTAACATCAAATTCTCAATCCCACTGAGGTCACCATAAACTATACCATCTCATTATCTGATACTAAACTCCTGTTACATTCCATCTAGTATGCATATCCCATAATCCGATAGGCATAAACCATTTGGCTGAGAACTAATCTCTTTTCCAAATTTGATGTTGCTAACGTCCACATAGGTGCATGTCTACCTCCCACTCTTATCTGAGTGGGAAAACACTTCTGTTAGGGTTCCTACTTAGAGGAGTTTAGACTTTTTGGACACATAATAGCTCTCCCATTTAGGGTGTTTTATCTCTCATAGGTTTTTTTCCCTCTTTGGTATCGACTCACCTCTGATCGGGACACCAAACCTAAAAGACACACTAACTACTTATTGTCTATGTTTTACATGCATACTCAAGTCCTCCACATGTATCATTCATGCCCAACCTATGTACTTACATGCATGGACAAACTAAGGTATCCCAACTTATTATGTTCTCTCTTTCTCTATCCACTTCTTAGTGTTTATTAAGGTCACGTTATTATTTTCCTCCTACTTTGTTCATACCCCAGGATTAAGGTTTTGGGTTGAGGTTAGGGTTTACAACATGTACCTTGGGCTTTGAAATTCCCTTAACCCATTAAGGTTGTTCCCCGTACCAGCCCTAGTCCCATCTAGGGTTTACCCATAAAACATTTTCTTCTTATCACTATGTCCACTTTTATACATTATTTAGTAGAATATCCCTTAATCCCTAGTATCCATAACCCTGGTACTTAGAAGAGATCAAAGGAGAAGATACAGGTAAGCTAGGGTTTAGGGAAAGAAGAGGGTAGAGAAGTGACAAAATTAGATGAGAAATCCTAGAGGTATGTTAGTTTGAGTAAAATCCTACAAATTTGGCCAAGCCAGATGCACGAGTCTAGGACTCGTCGTAAGTTGACAAGCTATGTGGAGGAAAATATTGTCAGACCCTAGATTGTGGTCCTTTCTAGGCACCAACATATTTGGAAAACACTCAAACAATTCCATTGGGGCTCTACAAAACTCATAAAATTCAATAATTATTAGAGGTTATGTGCTAAACCAACTTTGATACCAAATGTAATGACCCACTTCCCTATTATACCCTAATCAGGTGAGCCGAAAGGGAAAGGGCCATTTTCTTTATTTTACAATCAAAGTTTTAGCAAATAACCAGAAATAAATAATAATTTTTCACTAAATAGGAATGAGTTTGTACCCGATTAACCTTCCATTAAGTAATTATATAATATGGTTTAATTAGGGTTTTGGCTTCCTAAATCCTAGTTACCACTTTTCATGACTTTTGGGTTGCAAACCCTAATGTATTAATTGTAATTTTATTTTCAAGGAAACTATAATTCATCATATTATGGTTTGTTATGTTCATAAAAGTTCCAAGTTACTCTTTTTATCCATAGAAGATCAATCTTTTATTATCAACATCAATTGGAAACATTAGAATGATCAAATATTAGAAATTAGGGTTTTGATTCATTTAACATACAAACTTTAGATACTTCTCAAACTAGAAGTAGATTTAGGTCTTAATTATATATATTGAGATCCTTGCATTCCCCTGATCAACTATTATATATAATTTGCCTCAATATGATGTTCCTATAATTAGTTATGATTTTTGCAAATTGCTTCAACTTAAGCCAATTAGAGAATGCCACCTAAGTGGCCCAGTCAGCAGGGCCCACGCCACGTGCTAAGGTCGAGCCAATCAAATCACACCTTGTTTGCACCTAGGCTCACCTACTTCTATTAAAAAAGAAGAAGGAAATGGCAGAGATGTCCTTGCCGATTAGAAGAGAGGTCGGGGTAAGTGGAGTCATTTCAACAAATATCATCTTCAGCCTCACACTCATTCCCTGTTCGCAAGACAATTACCCAAGCCAGTTGATTTTGAGCATCTACCCTTCCCATCTGCTGTGAAGATCTCAAATCTTCCGCTACTCCTCATCAAAGTCCAAGATGGCAGTAATTTCTTGGAGGAGGTATAGATAGAGAGGAAGGGGAGGTGGTGCTATGGAAGATAGAGGAGAAGAATAGGAAGGGAAAATGGTGACTAGATATAGAATTGGAGGTAGGGACTACTAGGATAAGTCTCGTAGAAACTCATGGAGTATGCAATCTTGTAGAGGGATCTACCTCCTTATATAGCCTTGGGCTATGGAGGGTTGATCTTCCAATGGCCAATGAATTGGGAAAACCTATAATCGCTTCCTAAAATAGGCAAAATTGGGAATGATTCTACTCAAAATTCTTTCTAGATGTTTTAATGTAAGGGTTTTTAGATCTTCATGTGAAAT
Source organism: Alisma plantago-aquatica (assembly GCA_963693085.1). Taxonomy (NCBI): domain Eukaryota; kingdom Viridiplantae; phylum Streptophyta; class Magnoliopsida; order Alismatales; family Alismataceae; genus Alisma; species Alisma plantago-aquatica. The sequence continues at coordinate 1,491,133,027 of OY856412.1, forward strand.
GATGTGAGAGGAAAGTGGGAAAAGGAGGAGGAAGTTACTGCTTCTAGATTTCCTGATCTAACCTAAAATGGATGTAATGTGTCCACCATTGGATCTGGGATCCAACAGTCCATGAAACTTGTGAAACTAAAATGTTGGATTATATATATTTCTAGAAAATCATGACATTTACTACCATCCTTATAAATCCTTTCACTTTATGAAAACTTATTAGAATCATATCTCTCCCTGTTTATCCTTTTCCCTCTCAAATTTTAAGGGAAATTCTATAATGACTCTATCCAACTTCAGGAAGAGTTTGAGACCAAAACTCAAAAATAAAATATACTTTCATAATATGCAAGTCTTCTCTTTATAAAGCATATTTCAAGCATTAAAATACATCATTTTCTCTTTCTTTCTTTTCTATTATCTTTATTTAGACTATTCTTCCTATTAAAAACCATGTGCAAATGAAAACTAATTAATAGTGGCCATCATACCACTTTTAAGAGATTCTTCACAATTCTCTCAAGTACACATAATTATTATCAATTTTCATTTGATTTTTGCTTATTATGGAATTTTCTTCTCCCTTTTTCCTTTTATCCATTATCAGATTAATAATACAGTAAGAAACCATGAAATTCATGGAAAAGGGAATTTTTGTGATGGAAGACCATCCTTTTAATGAAAGCATACAAATTTCTAATGTGTCCTATTTATTCAAATAATTGCAGTTCAATTATATAATTACATGGGAAAAACCAGGTTGTAATAGGCGTCTTCTAAGTTGGTCTTGAATTCAGCCACTTCCTTCTCCCTAGCTTCTATGGAGAGTAACTCTCACTGGGCCACAATAGCTGCTTCAATATGCTTTTCGATACCTATTCTACAGCCGATGCGTCTACAATGGCTTTCTCCTTACAAAGTCTTCTAAAGGTTCTTTCGATATCATGATCGAAAGGCAATCACGAGTCAAAGCTTTTGGATCTTTCCATGCTCTAGGAGTACCTGAAAAGAGGAAGGTCGATTGTGAGTTGAGGTTTGGAGTTCAAGTAAATTTTCAATAATATCAAGCATAAAAAAAACCCTAATTATACTTATACTTAAAAAAATATTAACTACTATTGTCCCTAGCAAAGGTGCCAATTTTTGGTGGGGCTCCAAATATCACACCAAGAAAAACCCTATAAGAAGTACTCCTAGGTTTAACCAAAAGTAGTGCCCTAATTCCCCACTCCACATGGGTGGAAACCTTACTGTAGTATACTTTAGGATCAAACCCAAAGAACAACCTTTTTAAGAAGTTCTAAAACTCAGAAGTTTTAAGAGTATTATTTAACACTAAAAAGTTGATTGATTGATTAAACTAAATTCTTGCCAGAAGCAACAAAGATCAAGCAGTAAATGAATGATAATAAATAGGACGATGACATGGGGTTTAAATACCCAAGCATGTGTAATTATTCTAATGATATCTAACTCTTCAATGGCAATTTCTAAATAGAGGCTTAGTTGTTGCACCCTCACATGATACAGGTCGTCACTTTTCCTAAGCTCCCTTTCTGACTGACCATCCATGATTATAACATATATGCAAAGCAAGTCATCAATTAGCAAGGTAAGGAAATAATCAGAATGATACTTTATTTAGCAATAATATTGTAGAGTATAAATACAATCTAGGATAAAATATGGGTTGTTAGGCTAGTCCCCATGCCCCAACACAAATGTCTACTCGTTCATGGAGTGAGGCAACCATGAAAAGATAGAAAGAACAATGGAGGGGGCCATGGTGCTTGGTGTAGGAAGACCAATCTCTCCATTGCGGTCGCTGCCTCCTTGCTCTTTTCTAGGGCTTGCACTGTGCAATGTGGCTTCTAATCACCAATCAGAGACCCCTCAAAATGGACGATAAGGGCTCCCTTTTATAGATGCATTCCTCACTATCAAAACCCTAATGCAGAATACTTGTGGTCGAAGGCAGCTATTTACATGGCCCGTACTTGGTCCAATGGGAGACTCGTGTGGGTTACTCAATTTGGACCTCACATCTCATTCTATGATAGACCAATATGGATTGAACCGGAGTGGACATGATCCTGAGAGTGTGCATCACAATAGAAGAATTAGGAAGACTCTGGGTAGAGAGAGGATCGAGTTGGGTGAATGGTGAAGTTGATCGCTTGACTAGGTGGTTCAAAGGTTAATAAAGAAAAGCTTATGGCCCTTCCTTCCCTTGAGGCACATCATCATGAGGGTTTGATCATCCAACTGGGCATTATCGTGCATTTTTGGTTGGTTCTACATAAAAAAATAAAATGTTTTGAAGTACAGAAAAGAGAGGATAATTGCATTTAAGCAAATATAAAGCTAAAACTAGGAAATAGAAACACAACAGAACCTAAAAAGTGAGTAAAACAATATACAAAGATGGGTATAAATATACTCATCAAGTAACAATATTAGTTCTAGAGAGAACTATCCCAAAAGTGAGAAGTGATGGTGACATGATAGTTTGGAGGTAGTAATATGATGCATATAAGGCTTGAACCCTACCAATGATAATATACACAACACACAAACACATACAAAAATACACTCACACACAATATATATATATATATATATATATATATATATATATATATATATATATATATATATATATATATATATATATATATATATGGGATAAAGAGAGGCATTCTCTCCCCCTCTCCGATGGCCGTAATTGAGGTTGAACGTCTGGGAGGGTGGTAAACCAAGGTGGCAACTGGGATTCAAACCTAGGTCCCTTCGTGAGGAGACACCATGCTTGACGACTTGAGCCACTCCTTGTCAGCTATATATATATAATATAAATATATATATGTATATTTATATATATGCATGTATGAATCTATGTATGCATGTATGTATGTATTCATGTTTGGTTTTGATGTTTTGAATTGGGGGAGTGAGAGACTTCATGATTGGTGTCTATACATAGTTGGGTTGTGGTGACTATGGTTGTATCATGTTTAGGAAAAAAAGTATATGTCAAAATGAATTATTAAAAAAAATGGTTGAGGGGGATAAAAATCCATAACTTCCGTACTTTGCAATTGTGAAATTTAGTGAAGAATAGTTCTACAATATACTTCTCCCAAGAATTATGTATTCTTTTATAAAAAAGAAACTGTGAGAGAATATTTTTTTCCTTACCAAAACCCATATGTTCTTCTATAATACATTAGAACCATCTACCTTTTTGAAATTCCAAACAACCTCCTCATGTGAACTCTTTGTTACATTTCCATCTCCACCTTAAAACTTACAAGAAATTTTAAACAGTTACATGCTATCTACTTTTGTGAGTGTATGATAAGTTAATGTATTAATATTGTATATCACACTTACTTTTGAAATAAACACTACTTGACATCTATATTTTATTAGGGTTTCCCATTTGAGAATTGGACAGTCTTTTGGTAGCACACATTTTGTTAATGATCCATATTTAGATCAACTCTTGGAAAGGATATTGACATTAACTTAACTAATAATCTTATTTCAAACTAAGATCTTTCATTAAAGAAACTTGAAGCATGTTCTTTTAAATAAAACACAAAATAAGAATTAGACATGTCAGACTATATGAAATTTATATTTATTTGTAATTAATCATTATTTCACAATAAAAAATAGAAAGTGATCACTTCAAAAATTAAGCCATTCATTGCAACTCATATTTGGTTCAAAATTCAAGAACAAATTAGTGTTGAGACAAGCTTCTTTTTGGTTCAGGTAAAGTCTTACCTCTTTTGTTTGTAGTTTAATAGAAAGTTCAATTAAAAAATAGAAGAAGGAGAAGATAAAATTGTACATGATCCTCATATCAAAGAATAAATAACAAGCAAGAAGGATCTAAGACTGAGATCAAGATCAACTCTCATCTAGCAGTAAAAAAAGACATCCAAGCTTGCAGAGTATCTATACATAACTTATTTAGATCAGATAAATCTCCAAAATGGAAAATGCAATATCAAGCCAAGATATGTCACAAAACTCTAGATCAAAATATCCAAAAAAATAGCATATATGTCAAATCTTTTAGGAAAGATAGAAAAAAACCAAAAACCTAAAAAATCTATGCAATATTTATGACAAACACAATAGCAAATAGTTGGTTATAAGTCAATCCCTCAAAAAATCTTTGAGAATAGATAAGTAGACACCCATAAGATAATATTAAAGATTCAAAAAGGATGAGTCAACTTCATAGATACCTAGTCAATAAAAATAAAAAAATCCATTTCAATGCATCTTCATAGAACATCAGGGCGACATGATTTCCCCTCATGAACTCTCAAGTTCCTTTTAGACCAAAAAAACAGAATACAAGGCATATAATCTTCGATTTACCATATTTGATATCAGTAAGATGGGACGAAATACCAAGTTTAAAAGCCAATGATCATTCCTAAACATATTTACCTAGACGAGTGAAGTATAGGAGCATGAAAAATTAATATAATGACAGACCTTACAGTCATTCATACAAAGAAAATACATAGATTTATCATAAATAATCCTTCTTCTGGTATAGTCAAATGTAGTAAGTTTGTCATGTCTACATTTCCAAGAGTGGGTTAGGAATTTCTTTGGAGCTATACACCTCCAAATTTTCTTAAAATCCTAGTTCAATGCACCTTTATTTCTTATAATATCCCAAAAAACATTGAGAGAAGTCATGTTGGTATAATTGAAAATAATCTTATCCTCATCATAGATCTTGATACATTATTGCAAATGACTTCTAGAATCAAATTAGAGCTTGTTCTCTTAGGAATATGCCATTTACCGTCATGAACAATAGAACTAATAAAATCATGTTGGAGAAGACCAATTCTAACAATTATATCTTTACCAACAAAATCCTAAAGGAAGTGGCCACTAATCCAAGGATCAAGCCAAATCTTGAATCTTTGACATTCTAAAAATTTAAATATAAATCATCGATAGAAGAACATATCTTACTTTAAAGATATTATTAAAAAGCAATGAAAAGTTATAATATTTAGAAATGCTCCATAAGGTTCTAAAATACTTTTCATTAATCTGTGTTGCCCAAAATGAGTTCTTTTTCTTATTGATATTCCATGCATAGAGAATTGAACATGATTTTGAAACTTCCTTGTTTTTCCTTAAGTTGAGACCTCCTTCATTCTTTGGAAGAGTAACCTACTTCCATCTAATGAGATGAAGATTACTCTTGTCTTCAGTTTGTCCACACAAGAAGTCTCTACTAAGATTATTAATGTCATCCAACATAGAATAGTGAATAGAAAAGGAGAAAATCCAGTATAAGTGCATTGAGAAAATAATTGAATTAATGAGTTCAAGTCTACATGTAGAGACAATAACTTGATTTTCTAGGATTCCAAATTCCTTTATACTTGTACCAAAAAACCCAATCATAGTTTACTTGAAAGTTTACCCAAGAATATAGGTAAACCAAGATACTTAGAAGCATCAAAGGAGGCAACCTTCATTCCAAGAATATCCAAAATATTCAAAGAAAAGTCCATGTTGCTAAAATCATAGAGCTTTTGCTAGGATTAATAAGTAGACTAAGTTTCTTGGCAAAACTCTCAAAAATGATTTAAGGATAGTAGCACACTGAGTATTTGCTTTCATGAAAATCATTACATAACAGAAAAAATAAGATGAGATAAGGAACAATTCTTTTAAGCTTTCATAGGAATAATCCTCTTTTCGTTAAAATAAATTTCATGATTTCAGTTAGGTCTTGTATAACAATCACAAAAATATATGGAGCTATAGGGTCTCCTTACCGAATATCACATGAGGGAGAAAAAGCTTAGTAGGTTCTCCATTAATGAGAATCTAATTTGAGGTCGGATTATATATAGTACATCCACCTAATTCACATAATAGGGGATCCCATTTTATATGTAATAGAGAAGAGAAAATTCCACTTAACCTAGTCATAGACTTTAGAAATTTCTACTTGGATGCAAATGCCATCACTAGAACCTTTCTTAAAATCACTCAAAATCTTGTTGGTAAGAATTGTTGTGCTTTTTGATGACTCTTCCTATAACAAAGCCACATTTACATGTAATAATAATTGAAGAAAGGATAATCTCGAGCTAATTTACAAGAACCTTTGATATAATCTTATAAAGGCATTATGCCTCCAATTACCAATAGCATTTGTATTTTGATTATTGGGAATTAAGGTAATGATGGTTTTATTTGCCTCCTTAATAAGCTACCATGCATGAAAAACTCATGAATGGCAGAGAAGACGCCATCATCAATGGTATTCTAACACTTTTATAGAAAAAATCATTAAAACCGTTAGGCCCAAGGGGCCTTATCAATGTTCATATTAGAGATAGTATCATCTACAACTTTCCTAGTAACATGGGAAGCAATAGTAATTTTATGTTAACTAGAAGAGTATGTCTAGTTTGGGCACCTTGCCAAACCTCGACATGAACATTAGAGTTATTGAATAAGAAACGATAAAAATCAGCTATGGAGTTCTTGATAACATAAGGATTGTTACCATCAATTGAGAGACTTCTTATATGATTGATATGTCTTCTAGTATTCATACTTGAATAGAAAACGTTTGTGTTAGAATCTCCTTATTTAAGACACTATACACACAATTTCTATCTAATCAAGATTTCTTATTCAAAAGACATATTGTCAAAAATAAGTTTTAGATCTTGAGCTATGACCCATTAGGATTTAAATCAGTTGGACACTAAGTCGATAGAGCAACATTCCTTGCAATATTAGCCTTTTAATAAATACCACCAAAAGATTCTTTATTCTATCTCTTGATATGAAGTGTAAGATTACCTAATTTTTTTATAGAAATGAAACATAGAATAGCCTTCCTGTAAAGAGTGGGACCCGATAGGGGATCCACTCAATGAATTGAAGAAGAAGTCCATCCAATTCCAAATAAGAAGGAAAGGAGGAATTTCGTTCACTTCTAAAATGGTATAAGTAACAGAACATGAAGTTTATAAGAAACAAAAAAAAACTACAACAAAGTTATATGATGGTTAATTTACAATTGTTCCTCACTATAAAAGGTGGTATAGAAAAGTGAAAATGTATATATCTAATAAATCTATTCACATGTAATACATGTTGCAGATGGCAACTTAACAATTTCAAGCTATCCTTTGGTCCAATACCTTTTTTACGATCTTTGTGCATCCTTGTAATTAGATGTACCTACATCTAGGTGGAAGGGAACGTCATCCAGGAAATAGGAAACAAAATATGGTCAACAAAGGATCAGTATGTACAATAATAAACACTTTGCGCATTATATTGGGTCAAAAGTAAAAAAGAGATGTTCCCACAAGAGGGGGCTATTTTCAATTAGGTAAGTTCAAAAGAATTATAACAGAGAAATGAGGCATATTAAAATTCAGATTACAAGCATAAAAATAAAATTGTCTTTCCATAACAATTAACCACAATTTCCCTTTCAAACAATAAACATTTGCATGCATAACAATGTAGACTAAATATACCTAATATAGGACCATAACACCATAGGATCATGGCCTAAAAGAAATAAGGGTGGAAACACACACCCAGAGCAGAATATGCAAACCCTTCATAAGCATGGTTGTACATATGTACCACTATTCTAGATATTCTAGTCACACATATAGCATGCAAGAATAGAGTGGCAAGAGTAGCATTTAGTGAGTTTCACATAAAATGGAAATCATAGAAACAGCAGCCCAAAGACCCATTATAGAAGAATATTTAAGAAACATGTGAATTTATATGAATCAAAAGTAGGAAATATGAATGTCCAACAATTAGATTTTAAATGGAACTGATAGTTCAAGAGATGCCTCATTAAATACATTTAGGTTCAGTCAAATAATGCCCAAAATAAAGTAGAGGATGTACATACCTTATGATCAGACCTATATATTCAGTATCACCTCCTAGTGTTAGGGTCAGGGTTTTCTCAAACCTAGTCACAATATATGTGCATTCAATTAGTATAAATTGTATTGAATCTCTCATTTAGAGAACAACCCTATAGTAAACTAATAATCTGGTCAAGAAACCTATCCCATTAAATTGGTAATCTTTTTTTAATTCTAAAAATGAATTTATATGTGTTAGTTCGACAAAGGAGTAATTACTTATGAATTTTACAAGTTTAAGCAATTTCTATACAAATACGAAAAATCATTTGTAAAAGATGGTTTTGCCCCTGAATAAAAATGTGATATTGCATTGTAGTGTCACACAGGCTTTTAAGAAATTAGAATCCTGGGGTGTAGAGTCAACAGGGTCAAATGATTGCTGAAATTATGAAAATGCCTTTGCTAGGTGTGACAATATGCAAATGGTCTCATGGGCGAGGCTGGGCTTTTGCCCCGAAGATAGATTCCCTATTGTTTCGCATCATGGCCCATTGGTTCAATGAGAAACACCTCACCAAAGATTGACCTATAGATCATACATGATCTTTCCATCATGACTTGTCTAGTAGAGATTCTCGGATAAGCTCTATCCATATTGTGGGCTTGAGGCAAAGCTGGCATCCAAACACGTATGCTCGAGGTGTCCAGAACTGGGAGGATGGATTCTTGCTTCCATAGAAGGGAGGAGGAGGAGAAGTGGAGCTGGGTAAGCTAAGGACAAGAGGTTTGTACCCCATCTCACCTCCAAACATATCATCCGAACACGTAGAAGCAACATACAAAGGAAAAGACCGTGCTCAGAGACTACTCGACGTCTGTAACATACTAGATCTCAAATCCCACCCTAGAAGTTCAATCTCTTAGACTTAGCCAAACAAGGTTGAGGACAGATCTAGATGAGATTTAATATAACCCTAATGTGTTAATGCATCCTAATGTAATCTAGTGTTCTCACATTAGTCTTAGGCTAATAATGGACACATAATATTTTTCACGTGAAATAATAAAAAATTCTTGCTAATAACCTTACATAATTCATTTGGTGATAATAATATGTTAATTGAATAAGTAATTATGATAATGGACCACTAATGGGACATAAGGTATATCTCATTAAAATAAGTCCAAAAAGTCAAATATAAATCTAGATTCATGTTCCTTGGGTCCCAATTTCCTTGGAGTCAAGTTTCATATTTTTTCCATAATAATAATTAATTTAATTCAAATTAGAGTAAAAGATCTATGCTTTTCCTCAAAATACCAAATAAAATAATAAATGACTCCAAACGAGGAAAAAAACCTTGGATTTGTAATCTACATGTCAAAATGAGTCTATGTGTGAATTTGCATCTAATTTGATCAATGTTAAATATTTTATTTTATTTAGAAGAGAGAAAATAATTTAAAGACCTAAAATATTAAATATAAGTTGAAAAAAATCAACTAATGTGAAAATAGTTTTTATCACATTTAGTATTGCTTATAGGCCAAGTTTCATATTTTTGGAAAGTTTTTAGATGCCTCTAATAAATTAAAAGGATAAAATAAGTGATAAAATTTAAATGTATTAAAATAATAAAATCTTCAAAAAAAATAAATTAATGCCAAATTCGTGCTCTATAGGTTAAAATATATCTTTGGATGAATTTTGACTCAATTTGAAAAATATATGATGAGAAGGTGAATTTAGGAGATAGAACACGTGTAAAACCTTTATATCATTATTTAAACTAACAAACAACTTCAACAAATGAAACTAATAGTAAATTCTTATCCAACACATTGAATATAACTTGTGGGTGAAGTTTCATAATTTTTGGATAATTCTAATGTCATTAATGAAGGAGGAAAGAGAAAATAAGTTTTAAATTATTTACCCCATTAAAATTTCTCAAAAGGCAAATCTAATTTCATATTCATATTCTACACATCAAAATATGTAAGAGTGTAAATTCTGGTTAATTTTGGAAATTATTTGGGCCCTCAAATAAATAAAGAGATATTCATTTAATAATATATGCATCACTTTATTCAAATCCTATTCTGACTATAGTTACCAATTTAGTTTTTTGCGGCCGATGAGGACCATCTGATCTTGATAGGATGGTGCGTGCATCATTTCCTACCTTGGGTAGGAGAGACATGTGCATGAACAATGACCTTGACATGAGGCCTAATTTTTCAGATATTTCTCCCTCGTTTCCCAACGCTTTTTAGTGATTTTTCGTGCTACGAATTCGTGAAGAGTTTCTACATCTCTTGACTCATTGTTTGTGCGATTTCGTCGCTGATTCAAGAAATCCACAACCATGGACTCCAAGCTTTCTCACATCCACATTGGTTTTGGCCTTAACCTTGAGTTCACCTATATATAGGGGTACCCCGATCAGCGTCGTCCCCCACACAAATCTCCTCCCTTCTCAATTTTGTTGCTTAAGCTTTATTTTGGCTGTGGGCTACCTCATTTGTGTATAAGCTTTGCGATGCTCCTCTCGTTCTCTACACATCATCTTCATTGAAATTGTTGGCTTCTTCAGGTTCGAATTTTCTTCTTCTTTCTTTCGCATATCCGAGCATCGAGTTTGGTCGAGTATTGTGATTTCACCCAAAATCGCAGCTAGGAAGTTGTTGCTTGCTCGCCGCCATGGACGACTAAAGGAAAGGGATGATTTGTGGTGTTTTGATGCTTTTACCCCACTCTATTCCTCTCTTCTCTCTCTATGCTCACGCGTGGGCACTGCTATATTTTTCTTAGCTTTGTTTCTCGTTTGACCCGGTCTTTGCCCCAGGCGCCACTAGGGCTGCCAGTCGGCGCGGGCCGCTGACTTAACGCCCAATGATTGGGCCAAGCAGCGGGCCTGACCTCCTCCCTCTCTCTCAGATTGTTTATGTGGCTTTTTGATGATTTCTGATTGGCCAATTTTGTAAAATTCTTATCTTTTGTTGTGGTTGTCCAAAAATTACAAACAAATACTCGTTGGATTAAAAACAATGCAAGCTTTCTAATGTTTTAGTTTGGTTGTCTGAATATGATGTTTTGAATAGGTGATTTTAATAGATCTAATTAAATAAGATAATCACTTGTATAATCCATAACTAAATATTTAGAAGTCAGAAAAATAAAATAAAATATATTTTGAACTCAATAACATATAACCTAAAACATGATGTGGTTTTGGTAACCTAATTCACATATAATAAAAAGGCGATTTTTAGGGTTTTGAATAATTAATGCACTTCTAATCCTAATTTCACATATATGTTATTAGGTACTTTGAAAACCTATATTTGGATCTAGAAGTAATCTTATCTTATTAAGGCTTTGTTAGAGGTATGTTAGCATCTCATATTTTTCTTCATTGAGCAAAAACCTAAATTGTCTTTCTCTTGGTCCCATGGATAATAGCCTAAAAAACCATATCTTTTCTTTTGAAATAATGCTTCATGTGAAGTACCCTTCTTGTTACTGATCTTGTGATCATAATATCTTCTTGAATTTCTTTTGAAATCATTATTATGCCTTGTTCATTATGGAACCCAAATTGTTGTTATATGCCCACTTTGAGGTGGTTGATAATGATGAACACGTATGTGGTGATTAACTTGTAAATCTGACTATACCTTTTTACTTGCCTCCCTATTAAGCATGTTATGTGACTTAGTAGCTGTAGAGTAATATAATTTGCATTGGTTTTGGGTTATGTGCCCTTATTGATTATTTTGGGATGATGGTATGTGCCCCATACCCGGGTTTCAAATTTATGATGTTTAGCTCAACTTTATATATATTTGGGATTTTGGTTATGTGTCAATCTCCATCTAGTTTCAAGTTTATGAGGCTTGACTGCCTTTGTTACTTATGTTGTTCTAATGCTATGTTTATCTCACCTACATGTAGGTTGTTATGGGTTTTGTTCCCTAAAAACATTATGAGTGCTTTTGTGGCACCACTTTTATTAATTGTTTTAATGGCAAGTATCCCTTTTATCATATGTCTGTGATTCTTTCCTTTTATGCCCTTTTGGGTAGTCCTTATCTCTTTGCATGGGAAGCCTTCTATACTTGATGTACCTTTTTCCTATAATAAAATGCTCAATTTATTTTAGCATGCTCATACACTACAGCAAACATACTCATTAGTGGCCTTTTAGAAATGCCACTAAAAAAAGCCAGTAAACAGGTTTAGCGGCATTTGTTGACATTTAAGAAAATGCCTCTAGCGCCAATGCCACTAGGAAGATAGTGGCTTAAGTTGTAAAAGCCACTAAAGGTTTGTCTTTAGTGGCTTCAAATAAATGCCACATAAAGGCCACTAAACCATCATTTGGCATTTATAGAAAAGCCACTATCCATCATTTGGATTTTATACAAATGCCACTGTTTTGTATAATGTTGTTGTATAAAACAGTTTTGATTGAATGTAGTATCTTATGAAAAAAGCCAGTAATGACATACTAGTTCTGCATTACTAATTTTTTATGGATTTTAGTCAGTCAATTTGTAGTCCATGATCAAGTTTTCTAATTGAAGCCGAACACATTTTTCCAGAAGTATTGAACTTTTTTATTTATAATCAAATGACAATTACATGGGGAGGACATTTTACCTTTCCCCTTATATTCAATACAACACCATAACATATGATATATATGGTACATATTCTAGACATGATCACTAACTAGATATCAACTCAATTTGCACTTGGAGACCTCCCAAAGGAATACAAACTCATTTTCTTACAAAAACATACAACTCCATTCTAGCATTCCAAGTAGTTGTGAGCTTCTACAGGATTAGACCAGCTACATTGCAATGAAGGTTCATCCTTCTTCTCAGTTGCAGTGATAGCATATGATAATTCGGCCATAAAGTCATCAGCTCAGTAGGTTCTTCCTTCTTCTCTTCCACCTTGGCAGCAGAAGCCGTAGGTGCAATTGCATAGCCTGAAGCAGCAGCAGGGGCAACAACAACTACAAACTTGCTAGGATCCTGCCATGAAGTGAGCAAAAAGTTGAGCACTTGCATGCAAATGTAAGACAAAAAAACTTACAGCACTAGCATGCAATAAGATAGTATCAGGGAAGATAGCACCATTGCCAAATTTATAAATAAGGTCATCTTCAGTAAGGTCAAGGACCTCAGGGTTGAATACAGATTTACTATCATAAACTGACATCACAACCAGTCCATATGAGAAGGGCCTAATACCGAGCTTTGCAAGAAGGGGAGCCTCACAATAACCCACCTTCTCACCTAATAAGTTCGACAGGGGTGATAATTTCAAATGTACCATTGACATTATGCCAGCTGAATAGAGTTTGCCATGCAGCAAAGCTTTAGCATTTAGCTAAGCACACAACTAAGCAGATTATAGAAAGGGGGCAAAGCTGACAATCTTGACAATTCTGTAAAAGCAAAAGATTATAATCAAACTCAATCTCGTCCAGTTTTCTCATAAAACTATAGTCTATACATAATAAGTTGAAAGAATTTTAGTAAGGTAAGAAAGCATAAAATAATTAATAAGAGCAGAACCTGGTGAAGGCCTTCATGTTGTTATAGATAGATCTCCCTTCGTCAACTGCAATAAATATTGTACTGAAGTTATCATCAGCAAGAACCATGTTTGAAGCCTCCTTGGCAACCTGGACTGACACATAAAAAGAGAAGAAACATCATTATCGATAATAATTACTAAAAGACAAGAAGATAGATATACAAATTCCCATGGAAAATATAACCACCTCAGTTCCAGAAATTCCCATGGCAATACCAATGTCTGCCATTTTCAGAGCATGTGCATCATTGACACCATCACCAGTCATGGCAACCACCACATGTAAAAAACAAGAAACTGCAAAACATGCAAGAAGACTTTCCAGAGTAGGAAGCAAAAAGACATTTACAACCTTATCTCTCGAGAATGACCTTTAATCTCTTGGAGAAACCATTCTTCCTTGAGGCTTCTTCGTAGACTTCTCCACCAGAGCATAGTTCTGACATGTTGACAATGAATTCATGTACCTCTGTAGAGAAATTAGGATGCAAAACTATAGAGGTACACGAAGTCATTGTCAACATATCAGTAACAGTAGAACTAGCAACAGTGTTAGTGAAGAGGATTGCATAAAAATGAAACTCTGATTGCATACACCTACATTAAGGCAAGGAAAAAGGTGATCATCATTGTTAGTAAGTTGGACATCAAAATTTAAGCAGAACATACTACTTTAGATACTACTTTTAGATACCACTTTGGCTAGGCTGCAATACATCAAAGGACCTCAGGGCTGAATATAGATCCACTGTCATAAACTGACAGCACAACGAGTCCATATGAGAAGGGCCTGATGTCGAGCTTGGCAAGAAGGGCAGCCTCAGAAGAACCCACCTTCTCACCTTTCCTAATAAGTTCGACAATGTTGATAATTTCAACTGTACCATTCACATTATGTCAGCTGTATGGAGTTTGCCATGCAGCAAAGCTGTAGACATTCAGCTAAGCACACAACCAAGCACATGATAGAAAGGGTGCAAAGCTGAAAATCTTGACAATTATGTAAAAAGCAAAAGATGGTTATCAAACTCAATTTCGTCCAGGGTTCTCATAAAACTATAGTCTATACATGATAAGTTGAAAGATTTTTAGTAAGGTAACAACTAATAGCAAAAGATGCAAGTTGGCTATGTAGATCAATAGGAGGCTTCAGGTCTTCAAATGTATACTAACATGGCCACCAAGAATAGATTCACTATCCCCTGATAAGCAAGAAGAGTTTCCAGAATAGATTCACTATCCCCTTCAACTGAAAAAAAAAATCAAAGTGAAGTAGTGGAATATACCTTATCTAGGAATCCTTAAAACAACCCAAAGCAAAACTGGAAACCAATGTTGGCTAGGCTGCAATACATCAAGAACATGTAAGCATGCACCATTTTGTTGGATTGCATGTAAGACCAGTTCCAGGGTGAGGAATCCCATCTTTGAGTCCTAACAACAGCTCTGTTCTTGGAGATTAAAGGCCAATCATAAGTGCTGAGCTGAAGGCTTTCATAAGAGATGAGATGACAACCTTATCTCTCGAGAGTGGCCTTTGATCTCCAAAAACATGCCTTTTTGAGTCCTAACAACAGCTATGTACTTGCATATTTAAGGTCATTCTCTGTACATGATCTTAGCAGAGGATCCTTACCATAGTTATTGGCTTTTAGGGCCTGCATCACAACCACATGTTACCCATTATTTCTTGAGGCTTCTTCCTTGACTTCTTAACCAAAGCAGAGTATGGAAATGTTGAAAATGACTTGTTGTACCATGGAAATGTTGAAAATGACTTGATGTACCTATGCAGAGAAATTAGGATGCATAGAAGCATGCAACTAAAATATCTCAATTACATTTCAAACATCTTAATAGCCTAAATATTGAGCAATCATAGAAGCTCAACCACAAACCATCTTGAGGCGAATCATGACAACAAAGTATGTTGTGTAAATCTCACACACAAGATTCCAAAAACACTGCTCATAGCTAAAAACCACTTTGACAATTCTTCAGAGAAATATTGACTTAGTAAGCTATCATGCAACATGTGATCAGTTTATGAAAGAAAAATTTACAGAGAACTATTGACTTAGGAAGCAAAAAAAGACATTTACATTCAGCAGGTCAAAACAAAATATGTTGTGTAAATGTCACACACAAGAAGGTAAGACACTGCTCATAGCTAAAAGCAAATAGGATTGTCATTTGGCAACATTGTCTACGACAATGGACATGAAACAACAGTATCCAGATCGTTATGTACTAATAAAAAAGTGGACCAAAGAAACACAACTATAGCTTTCATCTCTCTACACAGTATCTAAGAATGCAATTATCTATCTTTACACTTCATGACCTGCAACAAATGGAAACGACTTTAGATACTAGTTTTGTTTTCAATTACGTCATATTATAAGCAATACTATATGCTCACTTTGGCAGTAAATGTGATTTCGACCATGCTATGACATTGCCAATAACTTCATCCATATATTGATGTTGCTCAGAAGGTCTGACTAAAGGTTCATTGGCCATCACCACAACCTCTACATAAACACCAACACATGATGAGCCTAAAATTGCACCTCCCACCATTTGCAAGGGGTCAACCTCAAATACTCGACCGATTGCAACTTTATCATCTGCATTTGTGATACTCATCACATACACTTCCTATAAACAAAATACAATTTAAATAAAAATTTATATAAACGTAGAATGATGTGCAACTTACACAAATACAAACACACTTGTCCCTTATAAATTGTTGAATGTCTCATTCCGATCTGCACAATTATTTTATCTTTGTCATAAGGCCATCAAAATTCAACATGGAAAATAATTGATACCACACATCTCGTATAAAATGTATTCATACCTGGCCAGTGCGTACATGTTGTGTTGATTGACTGCTCCCTTCTCTAGACAAGGCTAGTATCTGCTCTATTTTTGCATTTTGTTCTTGAATTTTAGCTTCAAATTCCATCTGTTGTTGTTCAATCTGATCTTGAAAATGCTTCCTTTGCGCTTCATCAGCTTCTCGGGATTTACGGTTCTTGCCCCAAATATCAGAAGGTGATGGTCCAAGTCCATAACCACGAACATATCCTGATCTCTCTTCTCCCATAACCTGCCTATAAATTTCAATTGAAGTAACATCAGGTTGGTTTCTTCGCAACTCATCACCTACCTCAGAAATTTTTTCCTACACACAATAGAACATAGGAGATGAATTTTATACCAAACATATAAATGTTTCCATGTAGTAAATGTAACATAATACTATAGGATAGGAATCCTTGTACCAAAATTTTGGCAGATTCAATATCAACTATGCTCCCATCTTTCTTACGATGAGTTTTCTCAAAAAACTCAATGGGATCAACTTCCTCGCCTTTTTCCTCCTCCAACTGTATCATTCAAACAAGGTTATTGCTAACATCATTTAAACGGATGTCTCCAAATTGTCCAATTGGATCACAATATTGACTAACTTACATCATGTTTCAGACAAGCAAACGACTTGGTTCCTGTTGTGTGGCTAACCTTTTGAAATTTTCTACTTGTCTTGTTAGTTATATATTTCCTCTATGAAAAAAAATTTTAGTATTGTCCATAGAAATTATCTGTGAGGTAAATTAAATATCAATTAATAGATACAAAAAATTACCTTTCCTTTATTGCTCCTCCAGTAATCTACAAGAAATTTCCATTGAGACGTTTCCACACGGGGAACAACATGTTCAAGTTGTTGTTCATATGGACTATCTTCTACGAAGTATAGTTTCCATAACTCACACTTGTGATCCTTCCATTTCTTTCCCAGTCTCTTCATTGTCCACTCCTTTAATTCTATGTCCATCATGAATTTACTCTACCGACAATAAGGATATCAATTAGAAGCTTCATTTAACCATTTAAAAATAAATTTAATATTGTACCTTAACAAAATTCCATATGGATTCTTTTTTATTTTCTGGAAATTGTCTCCAGTCCTCGTTGTTTAGTGGACAAAGATTGGGATCTCTTGCAATGGTTGTCAAAAAACTTGATAAGTGACATTGGTTTTTACCCACTGGTTGTCCAAATTGATTTATCTCAATGGGAATTTGATCGCCGACCTTTCTTTTCCAGACTTGCAAACATTGTGTTTGGCCACGTGTGCGATGTCTTTAACCTAAGAATTCATTTATATATCATTAGATGCAGCACTATAAATGTAATGATATGAATAAACCAAATACCTAGCACATCAGTAGGTGTTGGCGTAGCATTCAACGGCTCATCATGGTGATCAGAGACATCATTTTGCTCCATGGTTTCTTGAAATGCATTGCTATTTTGGCTATTGCTAGCTCTACTCTTTACTCTTCTTGATTGATTGGACATGGGAACATTGACAGTAGGCACCGGGGGTCGATGTCTTTGACCTGAGCATTCATTCATAAAGGATACAACATAAATGGAAATTATATATCACTAAAGGAAGCACTATATATGCAATGAATTAACCGATTACCTATCCCATCAGAAGGTGTTGTTGTAGCATTTAACAACTCATCATGGTGATCAAATAGGCCATTTTGCTTCATGTGATCATGAAATGCATGGCTATTTTGACTATTGGCATCTCTACTGTCTACTCGTCTTGAATGATTGGACACTGAAGCATTGCCATTAGGCACCCATTGTCGATGTCTTTGACCTGAGCATTCATTCATAAAGGATACAACATAAATGGAAATTATATATCACTAAAGGCATAACTATATATGCAATGAATTAACTGATTACCTAACCCATCAGAAGGTGTTGTTGTAGCATTTAACAACTCATCATGGTGATCACATTGGCCATTTTTTTCCATGTGATCATGAAATGCATGGCTATTTTGACTATTGGCAGCTCTACTGTCTACTCTTTTTGAATGATTGGACACTGAAGTATTGCCATTAAGCACCCGTTGTCGATGTCTTTGACCTGAGCATTCATTCATAAAGCATACACCATATATAGAAATTATATATCATTAAATGCAACACTATAAATGCGATGATATGATTACCTTGTCCATCACAAGGTGTTCTTGTAACAGCAGAGCTAGTAACAGTGTTATTGAATTTCCTTGGTCTGTCATTTTGAAAATTGGGTGGAAGGGAAGCTAAACTTTTTTTGGAGCGATTACTGGATGACAGGTTCAAAGCTTTCCAACAACCTTGTGGAGTAATGCTAGGTAAATGAGTCCATGTATAAGAGTCGATGATGTTGTTCTGATCATTCCTTGTAGCTGTCTTATTATGGAAGTTGTGACTTAACTGTTCTCTTATCCTGAGTATATCAAGTCACACAAAAATGAAGACACTTAAAACAAAATTGAACAACATAAAAGGTATTTTTCTACTCGTTCGGTCATCCTATGCCATCCAACAATCATCCATTCTTAAAAAAAGTAAAAAATATAACATTTATGAGTAAGTCTGTCATACAAACAACATATATAGTTATAATAAGGATAAAAGTAGAACATCACTTTGAGGCAATCCTCAAAGAAAAACATCACTCAAAATCACACCAGAGAAAAACATTTGCAATCCATCATCAAGATCACTTGGGTACCTTAAATTCACAGTACTTGATTGATTACTAATGTTCATTAAGTAATACAACACAAATTACATTTTTTGATTATTTCCTAATTTAAAAGTTAAAAAAATTCATCAACAATTGTGACGGCCATTATGACTGTGACGTGTCCATTTTCTTGATGATGCTGTGTCGAGGATGGAGTCACTCGTAGACGAATCTGAATTGATGGTCATGGGGTACAAGGCGGTACCAATGGGCAAGGATTGCACCTCAGGCATGCCGAATTCATCGAATGACAACTCCTCAGATATGATACAGCCTAGCTCGTGCATATACCGTCTCAGGTGAGAAGGCAAACTATTGTTGTAGTTATGTATATAAGCCTGTATGGTATTGTCGCCAATCAGACGAAGCAAAACCCGGTCCGTACGACCAATTCCCATTCTCCCAATCCACCCACACCAACTGGTTGTGGATACCAGATTGTCATCACAATCATACTGAACCTCAATTACATTTGTCGAGTTCCCAAACTTTAAGGTCATTTGACCAGCCGTGTAGCGTCTTCCATCTAGATGACGCCAATGTCTGGGAATGGTGAGTTGTACAAGTGTACGCTCGTCTAGGGTGATGTCCAACTTTTCTGCTTCAGGGAAAAGGAACGGGGGGTAGATGCCCAGGCCATAGTGACTGTTGTGGGTGAACAGAGACTACAAAATATTAGTACTAATAATTGTAAGTATATATAATGATATTATATAACGATAGTATATGGAACTGAAGTAACCATAATGCAATGTGTTTACATTAAAGCAGTATTAAGATAAGACGTACACTCCAAAAAAACATGAATCAACCATTATGTAAACATCACTGCATAGAATCCATGCAGTTCGTTCAATATAGAAATCAAGAGGGAAAACCAGACTTCCTATGGCAGAGAAAAAATTATTGTTGTTCCACAATGGAACCCCTGCATTTTGTGCAATCATAGCTTAGTGATTTTAGCAACTTGTCTGCATGCCCTTGGTATCTTGCTTCATTGTTGCTTAAAGACCCTAATTTTCAGGGATGGAGAAGGTTTTTGTCAATTGGTAGTGCAGAAGAATATAGATCATTCAAGTTTATGGTAATCAAAGGAAAATTGAAGAAACCACACCCAAAAAAACATGTATATTATAAGTAATTATACAAAGGTCTTATTCTTCCTTAGACATTTCTGAATCCTAGAATATTACACAAGAAATGACCATCTCATAAACCTGGTTCTCTCCTTAGCCTCTTCCTACATACATAAAGATGAGTATCTCTCCCCTTCATTAGCCCAATGGTGGGAACCCCTGTTCTCATCAGAGAGTGCCAACCCACCAAAGGTGTTGGCCTAGGTAAAGATACATTACTTGCCTATTCGTTAATGATTTACAAACAAAGACACAGGAGATGTGCACACATCACATGAGCACCTAAGCGACCACTTTTTAAAAAGTGGATGTTTCATTTTCCTTACAATTTAATACAACAATACACACATTTTTATATGAATATACTAACATTTAGCAAACTTGTATATATAACCAAAACCAATGCGACACTGTAAAATAAAACAACAGAATAATCATATTTCAAGACTATAAAATAATCCAGGTTTAAATATAATAAAGAAGGATGGTCGATGGCTTGATATAAACAATTAAGGAAGTGATTGCTGGATATAAAACAACGAAATCATCATATTTTAAGACTATCTTCATAAACTGATTATCATATATACCTTGATAGAATGGAAACTGTGAGAATGCAATATTCTTAGGTTGTAGGAATGCCCACCACAACCTACAGCTGAAGTATTATGTATAGAGCGACTCGAAACAGGCGGTAGAAATTATACGAGGAAATACATAATGCCCACCACTGCTCAGAAATATAACCAGAGCCATCAAGCAATTACTCAAGGAACAAAATCAAATACATGTCGTATACAAGCTGAGAGAGCATAATGTGCTTGCAGATATGTTGGTTAAAAGGATACTGAAATCTGAAGAGAAGTACGTCATCTTTCATGGCTTCCTGGACTGGTTATTACAGCAATACTTAAAGGAACGACAACAATGTGAGGAGGATGGAAATAGAGGAACAGGAGATGGAGGATGAAAGATGATGGTGATGTGTACCAAAAAAACTGCGAGAATGGATGGGAAAGACCATGTGTGTTTATTGTTTCGTGGGGTGTACTTACCTGTTGCACACCAAAGCAGTAGGGAGGCAAACTACCGTAGTCCTCTCTGGAAAGTTGGGAGACTGATATGTTCTTCGACGTCCCCTCCAACCCTTGGCAACGTCGCCGGCACATTGGAGAAGAGCAGAGAGCGTTCCAGCAGGTAGCGTCCACAGTTTGGCAGATTAGGGTGAAAATGCTAGCTAGGTCGACTTCGTGGGTTCTGTGAGCAGAGCAAATGTCTCTGCCCTAATGCATGGAGAAGAGGAACCATTTTGCATGTCGGTGGAAGCTGCGCGGGAACATAAATTTTTTACTAATTGTGGCCCGCTCATTTGATTTGGCAATTTTGAAATGCCACTAATTAATTATAAAAATGCCTTAATTGGTAAGTCATTTCTATAAATTCCATAATACGTGGTTTAGAGGCATTTAAATTACAAATACAACTGCATTACATAGATAGTGGCATTTTTTTAGAAAAGCCACTAATGGGTATTTTTGTTGTAGTGATATTAGCATTTTGCTGATATCCTCTTTTCTTTTCCTTTTGTGGGGTTCGCTTCCAACCCCAGGTGTTGGACAAGGAGAAGGAGATCTAGGAGGACGTGGACCTCAACAAGTGTAGCTGACTTTACTGGAGACTTGGCTGAAGTTGTTAGGTGATCCTCAGCTAGTTCTAAATATGTAGTTAGTTTTCCTTTTTGTCACCCTGCGTGGTGAAAGTTTAGTATGTTAAGAAGCCTTGTGATGGTTAAATATATCTTTCAATTTTGCTGCTACTTTGTGTTATGATACAATCATGTTAACTAAATTTAGTTTCATCCCCTTTTGAGAAAAAGTTTTTGTTGGTGGATGTTGCCCAATGTATTTTTAGTAGGGAGTGGATCCCTATGGGATCCCACTCCTTACAGTATGGTATCAGAGCCTGTAGCTTTCTGTTATCTAACTGTTTCAAACATGTCTCCCTTAGGTTGTTTACCTTTACCTTAGGTTGCTTATACCTAGTATTCTTGCCTTGTGCAGGAAACCTTATGACTTTTGGATGATCATGTAGGGTTGATAGGTTAGAGAAACGAGGACCTAAAACTCAACCCTAGATGGTAGAGCTTCTATATGGATACATGAGAAACATAAAATTCAAAAACATTCATAACTAAAGGATATGTGGTTAGTCTTAATGCCTTGATGATGATTAGCTTGACTTGTTAAGATGAACCCTTTTTAAGGGGTGGTGAATAAGTTTGCTTATGAATGTTTTGATTTCGAGGATGAAATCCCTTTAAGGGGCAGTGTGTTGCAACATAATAGATCTCAAACCCCACCCTAGAAGTTTGATCTCCTAGACTTTGTCAAACAAGGTTGAGGATTGATCTAGATGAGGTTTAATATAACCCTAATGTGTTAATGCATCCTAATGTAATCTAATGTTCTCACATTAGTCTTAGGCTAATAATGGATACATAATATTTTTCACATGAAATAATAAATTTTTTTGCTAATAACCTCACATAATTCATTTGGTGATAATAATATGTTAATTGAATAAGTAATTATGATAATGGGCCACTAATGGGCCATAAGGTATAAATCCTTAAAATAAGTCCCAAAAGTCAAATCTAAATCAAGATTTGTGTTCCTTGGGTCCCGATTGCCTTGGGAGTCAAGTTTCACATTATTCCCATAATAATAATTAATTTAATTCAAATTAGAGTAGAAGATCTATATTTTTCCTCAAAATACTAAATAAAATAATAAATGACTCCAAAAGAGGAAAATATCCTTTGATTCATAATCTACACGTCAAAATGAGTCTATGTGTGAATTTGCATCTAATTTGATCTATGTTAAATATTTTATTTTATTCAGTAGAGAAAAAATGATTTAAAGACCTACAATATTTAATATAAGTTAAAAAATTCAACTAATGTGAAAATGATATTTCTCATGTCTAGTGTTGCTTATAGGCCAAGTTTCATATTTTTGGAAAGTTTTTAGATGCCTCTAATAAATTAAAAGGAAAAAATAAGTGATAAAATTTAAATGTATTAAATAAAATAATAAGAGTCTTCAAAAAAATAAAATAACACCAAATTCGTGCTCTACAAGTTAAAATATATCTTTGGATGATTTTTGACTCAATTTGGAAAATATATGATGAGAAGGTGAATTTAGGAGAGAGAACACATGTAAAACCTTCATATCATTAATTAAAACAAGAAGCAGCTTCAACAAATGAAGCTGATGGTAAATTTGTATCCAACACTTGAATATAACCTGTGGGTGAATTTTCATAATTTTTGGATAATCCTAATGTCATTTATGAAGGAGCAATGAGAAAATAAGCTTTGAATTATTTAACCTGTTAAAAGTTCCCAAAATACAAATCTAATTTCATATTCAGATTCTACACATCAAAATCAGTCAGGGTGTAAATTTTGGTTAATTTTGGAAATTGTTTGGGCCCTCAAATAAAGAAAGAGAAATTCATTTAATAATATATGGATCACTTTATTCAAATCCTATTCTGACTATAGTTACCAATTTTGATTTTTGTGGCCTATAAGGACCATCTGATCTTGATCAGATGGTGCATGCATCATCTCCTACCTTGTGTAGGAGAGACACATGCGTGAACATTGACCTTGGCCATGAGGCCTAATTTTTCCTTTCTCCCTCATTTCTCAACGGTTTTTACTGATTTTTCATTATACGGATTTGTGAAGAGTTTCCGCATCTCTTGACTCATTGTTTGTGTGATTTCATCACAGATTCAAGAAATGCCCAACTATGGACTCTAAGCTTTCTCACGGCCACGTGGTTTTGGCCTTAACCCTAAGTTCACCTATATATAGGGGTACCCCGAACTGCGTCGACCCCCACACAACTCTCCTCCCTTCTGAATTTTGTTGCTCGAGCTTTGTTTGGATGTGGGCTACCTCATTTTCATGTAAGCTTTGTGGCGCTCCTCTTATCCTCTACACATCATCTTTGTCAAAATTGTTGGATTCTTCTAGTTCGACTTTTCTTCTTCTTTCTTTCGCATATCCGAGCATCGAGTTTGGTGAAGTATTGTGATTTCTCCCAAAATCATAGCTAGCAAGCTACTTCTTATTCACCGCCATGGCACGGCTGAAGAAAAGGGGTGATTCGTGGTGTTTTGATGCTTTTACCCTTCTCTATGCCTCTCTTCTCTCTTTGTGTTCGCACGGGGGCACTGTTGTCTTTTTCTTAGCTTTGCTTCTCATTTGACCTGATCTTTGACCTAGGAGCCACTAGGGCTGCCAGCCGATGCGGGCTGCTGACTTGGCGCGCGGTGAATGGACCAAACTGCGGGCTCGACCTCCTCTCTCTCTCTCTCGGATTTCTTATGTAGCTTTTCGATGATTTCTGATTGGCCGATTTTATAAAATTCATATATTTTACTGTGCTTGTCCAAAAATTACAAATAAATACTCCGTTGGATTCAACAAAATGCAAGCTTTCTAATGGTTTTGGTTTGGTCGCCTGAATCTGATGTTTTGAAGAGGTAATTTTAATGGATCTAATTAAATAAGATAATAACATGTATAATCCATAACTAAATATTTAAAAGTCATAAAAATAAAATAAAATATGTTTTGAACTCAAGAATATATAACCTAAAACATGACATGGTTTTGGTAACCTAATTCACATATAATAAAAAGGCAATTTTTAGGGTTTTGAATAATCAATGCACTTCTAACCCTAATTTCACATATATGTTATTAGTTTCTTTGGAAACTAAGATTGGGATCTAGAAGTAATCTTATCTTATTAAGACTGTGTGAGAGGTATGTTAGCATCTCCTATTTTTCTTCATTGAGCAAAAACCTAAATTGTCTTTCTCTTGGTCCTATGGACATTAGCCTAAAAACTATATCTTATCTTTTGAAATTATGCTACATGTGAAGTACCCTTCTTGTTACTGATCTTGTGATTATAATATCTTCTTGAATTTCTTTTGGAATCATTATTATGCCTTTTTCATTATGAAACCCAAATTGTTGTTATATGCCCACTTTGAGGTGGTTGATAATGATGAACACTTATGTGGTGATTAAATTATAAATCTAACTATACCTTTTTACTTGCCTCCCTATTAAGCATGTTGTGTGACTCAGTAGCCCTAGAGTAATATAATTTTCATAGTTTTTGGGTTATGTGCCCTTATTATTTATTTTGGGATGGTGGTTATGTGCCCCATACCCGAGTTTCAAATTTATGAGGTTTGGCCCAACTTTATATATAATTGGGAGTTTGGTTATGTGCCAATCTCCATCAGGTTTCAAGTTTATGAGGCTTGGCCACCTTTGTTACTTATGTTGTTCAAGTGCTATGTATATCTCACCTACATGCATGTTGTAATGGGTTTTGTGCCCTAAAAATATTATGAGTGCTTTTGTGGCACCACTATTATTAATTGTTTTAATGGCAAGTATCCCTTTTATCATATGTCTGTGATTTTTTTCCTTTTATGCCTGTTTGGGTAGTCCTTATCTCTTTGCATGGGAAGCCTTCTATACTTGATATACTTTTTTCTTAAAATAAAATGCTCAATTCCTTTTAGCATGCTCATACCAGCTTTTTGCTGATATCCTCTTTTGTTTTCCTTTTGTGGGGTACGCTTCCAACCCCGGGTGTTGGACAAGGAGAAGGAGATATAGGAGGATGTGGACCTCAACAAGTGTAGCTGACTTTGCTGGAGACTTGGCTTGAAGTTGTTAGGTGATTCTCAGCTAGTTCTACATATGTAGTTAGGTTTCCTTTATGTCACCATGTGTGGTGAAAGTTTAGTATGTTAAGAAGCCTTGTGATGGTTAGATATATCTTTCAATTCCGCTGCTACTTTGTGTTATGATACAATCATGTTAAATAAATTTGGTTTCATCCCCTTTTGATAAAAAGTTTTTGTTAGTGGATGTTTCCCTCTTTATTTTTAGTAGGGAGTGGATTCCTATGGGGTCCCACTCCTTATAGCATGGTATCAGAGCCTGTAGCTTTTAGTTATCTAACTGTTTCAAACATGTCTCCATTAGGATGTTTACCTTTACCTTAGGTTTCTTATAACTAGTGTTCTTGCCTTGTGAATGAAACCTTATGACTTTTGGATGTTCATGTAGGGTTGATAGGTTAGAGACACAAGGGCCTAAAACTCAACCCTAGATAGTACGACTTCTAGATGGATATGAGAAACATAAAACTCAAAAACCTTCATAACTAAATGATATGTGGGTAGTCTTAATACCTTGATGATGATTAGCTTGACTTGTTAAGATGAACCCTTTTTAAGGGGTGGTGAATAAGTTTTCTTATGGATGTTTTGATTTTGGGGACGAAATCCCTTTAAGGGGTGGTGTGCAATAACATACTAGATCTCAAACCCCACCCTAGAAGTTTGATATCTTAGACTTAGCCAAACAAGGTTGAAGATAGATCTGGATAGAGGTTTAATATAACCCCAATGTGTTAATCCATCCTAATGTAATCTAATGTTCTCACATTATTCTTAGGCTAATAATGGACACATAATATTTGTCATGTGAAATAATATAAAATTCTTGCTAATAACCTCACATAATTCATTTGGTGATAATAAGATATTAATTGAATCAGTAATAATGATAATGGGCCACTAATGGGCCATAAGGTATATCTCATTAAAATAAGTCCCAAAAGTCAAATCTAAATCTAGATTCATGTTCCTTGGGTCCCAATTGCCTTGGGAGTCAACTTTCACATTATTACCATAATAATAATTAATTTAATTCAAATTAGAGTAGAACATCTATGTTTTCCTCAAAATACCAAATAAAATAATAAATGAATCCAAAAGAAGAAAATAACCTTGGATTCATAATCTACTTGTTAAACTGAGTCTATGTGCGAATTCACATCTAATTTGATCAATGTTAAATATTTTATATTATTTAGGAGAGAGAAAAAATATAAAGACCTAAAATATTAAATATAAATTGAAAAAATAACTAATGTGAAAAAGTGTTTCTCACATTTAGTATTGCTTATAGGCCAAGTTTCATATTTTTGGAAAGTTTTTAGATGCCACCAATAAATTAAAAGGATAAAATAAGTGATAAAATTTTAATGTATTAAATAAAATAATAAATCTTCAAAAAAATAAAGTAATGCTAAATTCGTGCTCTACAAGTTAAAATATATTTTTGGATGGATTTTGACTTAATTTGGAAAAAATATGAGGAGAAGGTGAATTTAGGAGAGAGAACATGTGTAAAACCTTCATATCATTAATTAAAATAACAAATAGCTTCAACAAATGAAACTAATGGTAAATTTGTATCCAAAACATTTAATATAAATTGTGGGTGAAGTTTCATAATTTTTGGATAATCCTAATGTCATTAATGAATGAGGAAAGAGAAAATAAGTTTTGAATTATTTAACCCATTCAATGTTCTGAAAATCAAATCTATTTTATATTCAGATTCTACACGTCAAAATCAGTCAGGGTGTAAATTTTGGTTAATTTTGGAAAGTATTTGGGCCCTCAAATAAAGAAAGATAAATTCATTTAATAATATATGCATCGCTTTATTCAAATCCTATTCTGACTATAGTTACCAATTTTGATTTTTGCAGTCAATGAGGACCATCTGATCTTGATCAGGCGGTGCATGCATCATCTCCTACCTTGGGTAGGAGAGACACGTGCATGAATAGTGACCTTGGTCGTGATGCCTAATTTTTCGGATTTTTCTCCCTCGTTTCTCAACGGTTTTTAGTGATTTTTCATGCTACAGATTCATGAAGAGTTTTTTCATCTCTTGACTCATTGTTTGTGCAATTTCATCACTGATTCAGGAAGCACCCAACGATGGACTCCAAGCTTTCTTATGGCCATGTTGGTTTTGGCCTTAACCCTAAGTTCACATATATATAGGGGTACCCCGACCTGCATCGACCCCCACACAACTCTCCTCCCTTCTCAATTTCGTTGCTTGAGCTTTGTTTGGCCGTGGGCTACACCATTTTTGTGTAAGATTTACGGTGCTCCTCTAGTAATCTACACATCATCTTTGTCAAAATTGTTGGCTTCTTCAGGTTTGGCTTTTCTTCTTCTTTCTTTCGCATATCTGAGCATCGAGTTTGGTGGAGTATTGTGATTTTGCCCAAAATCACAGCTAGCAAGCTACTGCTTGCTCACCGCCATGGCATGGATGAAGGAAAGGCATGATTCATGTTGTTTGGATGCTTTTACCCCTCTCTGTTCCTCTCTTATCTCTCTATGCTCACGCGGGGGAACTTCTGTCGTTTGCTTAGCTTTGTTTCACGTTTGACCCGGTCTTTGACCCATGCACCACTACGGATGCCAGCCAGCGTGAGCCGCTAACTTGGCCCTCGATGATTGGGCCAAGTATTGGGCCCAACCTCTTCTCTCTCTCTCTCACTCAGATTGCTTATGTGGCTTTTCAATGAATTCTGATTGGTCGATTTTATAAAATGCATATCTTTATTGTAGTTTTCCAAAAATTATAAATAAATACTCGTTGGATTCACAAAAATTCAAGATTTCTAATGGTTTGGTTTGGTCACCTGAATCTAATGTTTTGAAGAGTTAATTTTAGTGTATCTAACAAAATAAGATAATAAATTGTATAATCCATTACTAAATATTTAGAAGTCAGAAAAATAAAATAAAATTTGTTTTGAACTCAAGAATATATAACCTAAAACATGACGTAGTTTTGGTAACCTAATTCACATATAATAAAAAAGTGATTTTTAGGGTTTTGAATAATCAATGCACTTCTAACCCTAATTTCACATATATGTTATTAGGTGCTTTGGAAACCTAGATTTGGATATAGAAGTAATCTTATCTTATTAAGACTCTGTGAGAGGTATGTTAGCATCTCCTATTTTTCTTCATTGAGCAAAAACCTAAATTGTCTTTCTCTTAGTCTTATGGATAATAGCCTAAAATCCAAATCTTTTTCTTTTTAAAATGATGCTTCATGTGAAGTACCCTACTTGTTACTGATCTTGTGATCTAATATCTTCATGACTTTCTTTTGGTATTTTTATTATGTCTTGTTCATTATGGAACTCAATTTGTTACTATATGACCACTTTGAGGTGGTTGTCTATGATGATCAGTTATGTGGTGATTACTTTGTAAATCCAACTATACCTTTTTACTTACCTCCCTATTAAGTATGTTGTGTGACTCAGTAGCCCTAGAGTAACATAATTTGCATTGGTTTTGGGTTATGTGCCTTTATTGTTTATTTTGGGATGGTGGTTATGTTCCCCATACACGTGTTTCAAATTTATGAGGTTTGGCCCAACTTTATATATATATATGGGAGTTTAATTATGTATCCTTCTCCTTGAGGTTTCAAGTTTATGAGGCTTGGCCACCTTTGTTACTTATGTTGTTCTAGTTCTATGTTTATCTCACCTACATACAAGTTGTTATGGGTTTTGTGCCCTAAACACATTATGAATGCTTTTATGACACCACTTTTATTAATTGTTTTAATGGAAAGTATCCCTTTTATCATATGTCTATGATTCTTTCCTTTTATGCCCATTTGGGTAGTCCTTATATCTTTGCATGGGAAGCCTTCTATACTTGATGTACCTTTTTCTTAAAATAAAATGTTCAATTCTTTTTAGCATGCTCATACCAGCTTTTTGTTGATATCCTCTCTTCTTTTCCTTTTATCGGGTACGCTTCCAACCCCAGGTGTTGGACAAGGAGAAGGAGATCTAGGAGGACGTGGACCTCAACAAGTGTAGCTGACAAGGTTGTTAGGTGATCCTCAACTAGTTCTACATATGTAGTTAGTTTTCCTTTATGTCACCCTACGTGGTGAAAGTTTAGTATGTTAAGAATCCTTGTGATGGTTAGATATATCTTTCAATTCTACTTCTACTTTGTGTTATGATACAATCATGTTAAATAAATTTGGTTTCATCCCCTTTTAAGAAACAGTTTGTGTTGGTGGATGTTACCCTCTTTATTTTTAGTAGGGAGTGGATCGCTATGGGATCCCACTCCTTACAATGTCCCTGGCGGTTCAGACAATAGGCTTGACTACCAGGAATCACAACCTGGTAAAATGCCCATGATCTTAGGGGGGCGGAGATCTATGGACATTCCTGCTGGTCTTCGTGGCATATTCGTGGAGGCACCGTGACCCCAGTGTTCACAAAACTCCTAATAGACATTTTGTATCTAGAACTTGAGAGGGAGTGAGTTATGTCTCATTATAACCGCGAGGGCAAGGAAAATCAAGTGGAGAAGAAATCCTGAGTGATTGTTGAGGGAGGAGTGAGCATGACTTGCAGCACCATGTTGAGTCGAATAGTCTCACACACATGCGGAGGAAATAGAGGTGGGAGACGAAGTCTCCTGCCCAATTTCCTGACCCGGTAAGTGCATACATGAGGCTGAATGTGTAACATCTAATTGAAGATGATAGTTAGGTACAGTGAGTGTGACATTCGATTAAATCTCTTATCGTCTAAACTTTCTTTTAGGGGTGTATTCACTATCCATTTAAGCCCAAAGTTGGTAGGTTTCCTAATTAGGATATGAGAAACAAGAATTTGGACTTAGTTTTTCATTTTCAAATTATTTTCTTTTACACTTTAGCCATTATTCATTAATCACTTAATTATGGTAGTTAGCTTGACCTAATGACCAATAGGGTGAGATCTTTTGAGTTACCTCCAAATCTTTCACTTTAATACTCTACGGTTACCCTTGAGTATAATATTAGAATCAATTCATTAGGTTTGTATAATTATTCATGAATTCCCATAATTTAATTATTACATTTATTTCTTTCTAAGATGTCATGTTCCTTGGATAATAGTGAGTCAGTTAGCGTTAAAAGATCCTTCTAACGTTTGATATATTCCACAACATGGAAGCATGGGTACTTAAAGTATCTAAGTGAAGAATGGTCAAGAAAAGGGAAGAAGGAGATTGGATAACAACATAGTTGAGTAAGGACCTTGAAGAATGGAGGATCTACCTAAATGCCCAGGATTGAGTATGCTACACTTCCACATCACATTTCTAAGTGTCTTCAAATATAGAAACATATTCAATATGACTTAACCAAGAATTTACGAAGCTAAAAGATGATTTTATGAGTCTCGGATTCCCTAATTTGAGAGATAATCTCCTGCAATCACTAATGGTATTCAAACAATCTCATTATGATATTCTCACATAGAAATAAGAAATTTAGCAATATGATTGTTTTATCTATCATTGAAATTATAAAATTAGAACCTTCCTTATGGTTATCCCATGTAAAGAACAAACCACTTAAATTCATCTCAAATAGACTAGAATTAAGATGACAACTATTGAAGTCTTCCCCAAAATTTGGAAGGAGGATGTTTACCTAATTTGTCACTTTCCTTCCTCACCAAATTGAAATCTCCCATAATAATACATGGTTCATTATTAATAGAACAAATATCTCCAATATCATTCCATAGAGCCATTTTTTCCACATCACCATTATGACCATAAACAACAGTAAGAGAAAATGAGAAATTGTTGAAATCCACACTAGCATGAATAAGTTGATCCAATTCCTATAGTTTACTGATAGTGCAATCCTTCCATGGGATAATCACTCTTCTAAGAACATGAGAAGAATGGTTTGACATCCAGTTGTAATCAGGAAAAAAATAAATCATAAACATGATCATTCTATTGGGTCCAACTTTAGATTCATTTATAATAATAATATCACTTTTTGAACGTTTGAGATCATCAAGAACACCACTGATTGTATTACTGATCCTATGCCATTCCAAGAAGAAATTTGAATAAAGGGAATCATTTAACCATCTTAATTGTTGAGATGGCAGCCTCAACATTAACCTCTTCATTGATAATTTCAAGACCATCAAATCTATTATAATGCATAGAAGAAAATAACAAGTTTGTGACTCCATGAAAATGTTAAGATGTAATTTGATAGAGAAATTTGGTGGAGATTTGTACTTAATTATAACCTCCTAAAAATCTTCTTCATCAACGACAATAGAGGAAGTAGGGGAAGCCTAAGGGAACATAGGAACTGGAGAAAAAATAATTAACCTTCTTCCCCCTCACTTCTCAAATTTTAGATAATTCCAACAAAATGTGCAGTAGAAAATGATTAACATTGAATGTAGCTTTATTAGGATCAAGAGTTTATATATCTTTACCAACAAGCTTGACTTTTCAGATTTGTTTCCTTCTCTAATGAAATTGAATTTCAGGGTTGCAATAGTATTCTTCATGCCTAAAAAACCACATAAACAACATTTAGTAGGAAGCCATTCATAATATAAATCAATAGTAAGTTGATCAAGCCCATCACTGGATAATATAAGATCCTTAGGGAACAAATAATTAGATGGAATTTTAACCTACATTCTAGCATACTCCATCCTAGATCACGATTCTGTAGGTTTTTCTATGCAAATAGGAGTACCAAGAAATGAGCGCAATCTTTCAAGCATACATGAATCCCAGATTTCAAGGGAAGGTTAAATACTCAAACCCACAATCACAGTTCCTTAAACTTCAAATTCTCAAGATACATATGCATATTCTTTACAAACTAGGTCCCAGACAAAGCATAGTTAAGATCCAATTCTCCAAAAAAACAATTAAAAACATTCCATCACCCGATTCAAGATCTCCAGGGAACCATATGAAGCCCATAACCATTTAATATTATTCAAAAAGGTGGGAACCTGTGGAATGAAATCAATCACATAACCTACCAGACACTTTCTCCATTTACTTGCATTCTCCCGAGCCTCATATTTAGGATAAATGAGTTTACCATCCACAATTGGGGTCTTCTTACATTGAAGAGAGAGGACTGAAATGCTTTCTGCATAGGTAGTTTGTGTATCTAGAGGGTGGGAGTTGGGTAGATATGGGGTCTTCTCCAGGTTGTCTTTTTGTTTCTTCCTCTAGAATAATATTGAAATGTGGGGAGGAGCATGGCAGCTCAAGGTCGCCCAACTAGTCACCCATCTTTTTGCCTTTGAATGTTGCATGCCACTATTTGTGTGATGACCCCAATTTTTTGGGATTATATATTGAGTATAGTATTTGAGGACCATAAATGCTCTATACATAGTTGAAAGAAAACTGAAAAATTCTTTATTAAGTTATGGGTTATTTTTGGATATTTGTGGTTGAATGTCCAATTGGATATATTGGCACAGTGATACAATGTAAAGTTGAGTTTAGACATTGATATGATGATGGACAACCTACTTGATTGTTTGGAGTACATTGGATTTTGGTTTCTTAAACTATGATGAACTTTAGAATACCACATAGATGTGAAGCTTCATACTACTAGATGAGGAGATTGATGTGTAAGAGATAAATTAAGATTTAGTTGAAAATATTCAAAAATGGTCTAATCTAGGTCCCGGGTTATATTAACCTACTTACAATAACCAAGTTAATGGAATGCATGGTTCCTACCTATCCACTATAAGTGGATCTAGAGTAGGGACAGTGGTTGCACTGATATGCAACAACCATTAGATGAAGATCTAATAACCTATGCTTATCATCAACCTTTGATAAAACTGAGGAGGAGAAGGAACCAGAGTGACGATTCAACAGTCTTGTCTACCCACTCAATCCTGATCTTCACACAATGCAAATAGGAGAACAAGATCCTATTATTTCAAATCTATGTAACAATCATTGAGGGAGTTTGTTCACTACATCAAACTGAGAGATCGATGCCTCTCTTTTTTCTACTTATCCAAGCTTTTCTCATATGGTGGTCAGAGGTGAAGAAGACATGGAGATGTCTCAAAGCCTTTTTTATGGTATAAGAATCTCAAACAGAGATAGTGTCATCCTTGGGGTAGCCTGGTTGTGGCGTGGAGGGATGTATCATCATTTCCTTCCTACCCATTGCCGTAGATGCAAGCCCAAGTTGGGGAAGGATCCCAATTTATTTGGTCATCTACTAAAAGTGTGTCAAGCTACCTACAAACCCTGCCTATCAAACCAGTCCCCTGCACCCTCAATTTTTCGATCACCCTTCTTTGAGCCTGACCATGCACCACCTTGTTGACCCTTCATGTTGGAGTTCTGGGTTACCCTTGTCCATAGAGAGAAGTCCTAGTACCCCTCAACTAAGAATATATACTAACCCCTTCCTTTAAGGCTCCTTGCAAGGCCGCTCCCAGACAACCAAACTCCTCAATGGTGTTGTTTCAGAGGGGAGGCCATGGAGGGCACACCGTTAGAATCGATCTTGGAAGAGGTGGTGGTTCATTATTTCTCTAGACATCCGAAGGAGCGATCTTGGGTGTCCTTTTTATACTTGAGTGTGTTGCAACTCCTTGAGCCCCTTTATCTCTCTAGTTTACACTTCATTTTGTGATTATGAGTGAGATAGGCATGTTGTAAGAGAGCTACTTCCTTGTGCTTGTAAATCTCTCATCTACTCCATCTTCCCTACCCCTTTCCTCCATGAAGCAAAGGTGGAGAAAGCTACTTCAAGTAAAGGTGGAGTTGTTGTTGTTCCTCTTCAAAGTTGATGAAGAGGTGACGATCTTCTCCAGCTGAAGGAAAAGGCAAAGGCTGAAGATCCAAGAAGAGTGGAAAAGTCCTTGAAGGCGGAAGACTTGTGCTGGAGTGGGTAAGACCTTGGAAGAAGGTTGAAGACTCTTGCAAAGTGGGTATGCCCTTGGTAAGGTGGAATACTCTTTGTGCTTGGATGGGTAAGTCCTTTGGTGGTCTTGTGTTGTAACTCTAATTGATGAATATATAGAGAAAAAGCACTTGCAAAGTCCTAGAGGTTGACCTCTTTAGGTAGTGGACTAACTCTCTCCCAATTTGGAGAGTGGAACCACTCTACATGAGCTTGTCAAGTGCTTGCTATCAATTCCTATCATCCTTTCTATGCTTGTTAGTTAGGACTTCAAATTGCCCTTAAGATAGTGGTTTCAATTTGATATAATTTGAAGGTCTAATCTATCTAGTGAGAATTTTTGTAGCTCTATTCACCCCCCTCTAGAGCCCTAGATCCAACACTTTATACAACATGTAATGTGTATGTTTTGATACATGTATTTTATAGAATAGTTGAAACATGTTATCTTTCAATGAATGGCCCCATGTAATATGATTTTTTTATACAACATGTGATGCACCTATAATTATATATATTATACAACGGTTGAACCATGTTGTCTTTCACTAAACACACGTGTTGTATTAGGGGTTTTTATATAACATGTTGTGCACCTATTGTAATATATATTATACTACAATTGAAGCATGTTGTCTTTCATTGAACACACCCATTGTAATAGGGGAGTGTTTTACAACATGCAGTACGTCTGTTGTAATATATATGTTTATACAATAGTTGAAGCCACTACTACAAAAGTGCCTTTTAGTGTCGATTGTTTAACCCCCTTTGGCGTCGGTTTCTGAACGACGCCTATGTGGGCGCCGCTAAAAGGTTGGACACTTCAGCGTCGGTTAAAAAACCGACGCCTATTTAACATAAAGGCGTCGGTTTATTATAAAACACCGACGCCAAAAGGGTTCGCGCCATAGAAAACAGCGTCATCTAGGACGCTTTCTGCGTCGGTTATATACTAAACAACCGACGCAGAAAAGTGTCCTAGATGACTCCCATTTCCTGTAGCGCGAACACTTTTGGCGTCGGTGTTCAACAAAAAACCGACGCTGTAAGTCTGTGCTGACGGTTATCGGTAAATAACCGACGCC
This sequence comes from Alisma plantago-aquatica, assembly GCA_963693085.1. NCBI lineage: Eukaryota > Viridiplantae > Streptophyta > Magnoliopsida > Alismatales > Alismataceae > Alisma > Alisma plantago-aquatica. Next base: position 1,491,169,146 of record OY856412.1, read on the forward strand.
TATATCTATTTTTTTTTTATAAATCTGTTTGCAGGCCTGCTGTGGCTGGTCAGCAGGATGAGAACCTGCAGTTCAGTTTTCTAAACTGCAGGTTTACGACATCCATTGATATCAGCCTACAAACAGGCCACAAACCTGCAAAATTAACATAAAAAGATTCACACAAGTAGATACATTCAGACATCAATTCAATTGTCACGTTCACACATATAGAATCATTCAAATACATGTTTTAACATTTAGAAACATTCATTTACAAAGTATCATTCATCATCACTATCAACATCCCAATTATATCTTACAGTTGCCACTGTTTGTACAGCTATTGCCCATTCTTCTCTTACTTCATTTAATGCTTCCCTCGTATATGGAGCATGTACATTTTTTAAGCGTTTGCCTATAGTGTGGTCAGTTTTAAACACCTGCAAAGAGAATGATGTATATATATAAGTAATAATATAAAAATAAGATTGATATATTTCATACTAACTAATGAGACTATATATAATACCTCATGTATGGTATCGATGTCCAATGCGGCATGTTTGATAATCATCTGCATAAATCGCATCACATAGTATGCGCATGCCCAGCCTTTGTCTTGTGTAGCGCACTATAAATTGAAACATACAAAATAATACAACTAAGCACAATTCACATCAATAATATATACATTGGAGTCGGGGAGTCAGGAACTTACTTTTACATTCTCCCAAGACAATGGCTGGTTCTTTTTCCTTGGGACCTTTCCTCCAGCATTTTTGAATGCATCTAAACCCCTACATGTTAATATAACACACTAAGTTGCATAAGTAAATAGTAATGTAATAAAAGATGTTAACGGATATAAAAAATGAAATATTTCTCACCAGAATAATGCCATTCTCATTACGTGTCCAATTTTAGTGTTTAATGTACTTCCTGCGGGATCTAGATAATAAACAGTGAACGTCCCGGGGACAATAACTAGTAACTCCCAATGTCTACCACTAGAGGTAAAAAGTTAACAATTAATAACTCAAAATGCAAAATAATAATGGAATTTTCTTAAGTCCAAATTATAAATAAAGCAAACTTACTTGACATTGAATGGAGCTATTATTATCGTCTTCATTTGATGACCAAAAATTGTAAAAGCATCTATACAGTATTGTTGAACACTATCAGGGTCTTTAGCTACCATACTAATCAATGATGGAATAAAAAATCCCACATGATCATATGCAAATTGTTTGCAATGATCTTCGATTAAGTAGCTGCAAAACATATAGACGTATGCATTAATATATAAGAAACTAGATCACCGGATCTTACACAAGGTATATGGATGTATAAACAAGATCTCACCTTATCCATGTCTCTATCATTGATGTATTCAACCAATCATACATAAACAACTCAATAATATCTTGTATAAATAAAGAGTTGTCGTATGATTGACCTGCATAATCTGCATCTAAAGAAACAATTATAGGGCAAAGTATATTATGTGCCCGTAGCCAACATGCCATTCCCCTACAAGCAGGACCTAACGGGTATTGTAGGTCAGTTGGAACCCAAGTTGGTAATGCGGGAATTGGAGGTGGAGGCCTAGGTGCTCCTGGTGTCTTCTTTTTAACCTGTATATATAATTTCAGATCAGTTGACATCATATATACACATTAACAGTCTAAATCAATGTAAATTTATCTTACAATTTCAGTCGTGTAGAGGACATCTGCTTTGGGCCACAATATGACCCCGCTTTCTGCCTCACCAAGTGTATCAATATCTGGGTGGGCATATGGCAACTCAACTTCCCTCCAATCGGGTAATACATGTATCGGGCTCACACGAATGTAGCCCTGCGGCATTGGAGTCCCATGAAACGTTGCCCCAGGAAGGGACTGGTAAGCTTGCGCCTCTGCAACAACATAGTTTTCCATTCTTAAGCGGCATGGCTTCAATGCCTACAAATTTACGTAAAGAATGTTATACATATATACATATCATCTTGAAAACATATCATCTTGAAAAGACTAGCTACAATGTCATAAACAATACTTACAGCAGACGTGTTAGGCGATGGGTCTCCAGGATTACTTGCAGTCTGTGCACCAGGAGAAGAGTGGGTCGGCATAGGCTGATTGGAAGCCTGAGATGCCTGCCACCGCATCAATTCTTCCTTGACCTTCTCAGCAACCACATCGTTGAGCTTCTTAGCAACTATATCCTCGACTCTCTTATTCTCCTATACATGGATAAAACAAATATTAGCTTTTTATTAATGAATTTCCTTTTACAGTAACATTATAAAAATAGAATATGTTACCTCTTCTTGAGAAAGTCCCGCTCTGGGTTTGCGCTGGGATGGCCCAAAGAATGCTTTGATGCCCACACCAGCGCCGGCACCTCTAACACGTCCAGGATGCTCTGGGTTACCCAGAGCAACTGTCAATTCATCCCTTGTGCCCTGAGGGATGAACGTGCCTTGTTTCCTCTGCTCGTGCAGCTCCCACTAATCACCATAAACAAAAATTGGTAAGTTAACACCACAAATAATCAATATTCAAATGATTTCTCTAAGAGTTGTATTTTACCATTTTTGCAGCCGCCTCAGCAGTTTCGGGCTTCTTTATTTCACCCTTCTTGTTTTTCCTGCCAGCTATCCAAATATCATGGCGAGGGAAGGGTGTGGCCGCAGACTCCTGAGTAGTCGCAGACTCCTGAGTAGCTGCAGACTCCGCCTGTAGTCTTTGGCGAACGCTTGCATAGCCTTTTGGACCCATAGTATGGTCATGTACATTCAGTGCACGCCTGGCTTTTTGTGCGTCACTGAGGGACTAGTTAGTATGCACATTTATAATTAGCTTGGTAGCACTAAATGTTAATCTTGAATAGGTGAATACAATGTATATTAATTAAAATGGGAGTGACGCCTAATACCTTGAATTCTTCAGATTTTCTTGAAGCAACAAAATTGTCCCAATCTTCTTTGTCCAAGAAGTTCCATTGTTCAAGGGCTGACTTCTTCTTCTTATCACCCTGTCTTATGTATTCTCTGTTCAGATTTGTCCTGTAATTCCTAAGCATCTTTCCAGCGCGTTGCATCACACTTTTACGATGCAACATCTCATCCAATGCAAACAGATTCTGTAAAATAGAAATGTTATTAACTAGTACCAAAAATATAATTGCAAATAATAGAATTTGTAATCTACAAAATAGAATTGCAAATAATAATAACTCACGCATAAATCTTTCCATATCAAGTCTTTCTTCGCCTGAGGAACTTTATGCCAATTATCATACTTAACACCACAATGGCTTCGAGTGACAACCCCAAGATAGTTTATAAAATTATTGTGGTTCACTCCAATTGCATTCCCTCCATTATCAAACTCCACAACCAATTTGGATCCACTGCCACTCAGCGCAAGTAACTTTTTCAACAGAGTGATACCCCTTTTCTTGTTAAGTTTTTGTTGCTGCGCATCAAGTTGCTCAATTGCTTCAGTGGGTAGCTGTGCATCATCAACCTAAAATTTGACAAAAATAAACACACTGAATTAAGCCAATATAGAAATACAGGATATATGACATAACTAGAAGATAATGAATTTTATAGAAATACGGGATATGTTTTTAGAACTTACGTTGGTATCCTCGCCATGCTCGTCATGGACAACATGCTCATCATGGACTTCATGCTCATCATGGACATCATTCTCATCATGGTGAGCCATCTGAAAATTTCATTAAAAAGGAAAACATTTAGCATTTGTATCAACTAGAATAAGGAAAACATTTAGCATTTATATAAACATACATGTCTCTAAAATTGTGATCTTTTATCAATTAGCAATCCTTCAATGTACAAGTAATATAAAAAACAATGATTGTTCACATTCTAGGCCAACAAACACATGTGATGTCATTCTTATATATAATAAATGTGTACCACCTATCCCATCCTTGAACACCTAATCTCACTAGTAAGTGTATAATGTGTATTGGGTTTTCAAGAAAATTTCGGCAGCATTTCCCCGCTGTTCTCTAAGTACATATGTACTTAGAGAACAAACGGGGAAATGCTACCAAAATTTTCTCGAAAACTCAATACACATTATACACTTACATCCTAAGTGAGATTAGGTGTTCAAGAACAGTCCCAAACCGGGGACTATCCAAGATTTACTCCTAATGAGTAAATCTTGGACGGGTTTCTAGGCCAACAAACACAATAATAGATATCTACAATGAAGCTGGACTCCATACAAACAGTATATAATTTAGTGATTGTTCATTCTAATTTATATCAATGTACAAGTAATATAAAAAACAATGATTATTCACATTCTAGGCCAACAAACACATGTGATGTCATTCTTATATATAATAAATGTGTACCACCTATCCCATCCTTGAACACCTAATCTCACTAGTAAGTGTATAATGTGTATTGGGTTTTCAAGAAAATTTCGGCAGCATTTCCCCGCTGTTCTCTAAGTACATATGTACTTAGAGAACAAACGGGGAAATGCTACCAAAATTTTCTCGAAAACTCTATACACATTATACACTTACATCCTAAGTGAGATTAGGTGTTCAAGAACAGTCCCAAACCGGGGACTATCCAAGATTTACTCCTAATGAGTAAATCTTGGACGGGTTTCTAGGCCAACAAACACAATAATAGATATCTACAATGAAGTCGGACTCCATACAAACAGTATATAATTTAATGATTGTTCATTCTAATTTATATCAATGTACAAGTAATATAAAAAACAATGATTGTTCACATTCTAGGCCAACAAACACATGTGATGTCATTCTTATATATAATAAATGTGTACCACCTATCCCATCCTTGAACACCTAATCTCACTAGTAAGTGTATAATGTGTATTGGGTTTTCAAGAAAATTTCGGCAGCATTTCCCCGTTGTTCTCTAAGTACATATGTACTTAGAGAACAAACGGGGAAATGCTACCAAAATTTTCTCGAAAACTCAATACACATTATACACTTACATCCTAAGTGAGATTAGGTGTTCAAGAACAGTCCCAAACCGGGGACTATCCAAGATTTACTCCTAATGAGTAAATCTTGGACGGGTTTCTAGGCCAACAAATAATGTGTTGTCATTCTTATACCTAAAATCCTAGTTCTTCAAATTAGGGTGATTATTGATGTCTTTAAAAGCATGATTGGCAATTTAGGGAAAAGTTCATCATTTAAATTCCAAGCATTCACATGTGTGCATTACAGTTCATCATTAAGCAAGAAGGGTGATTAGGATTCTCAATATACTCAACAATAAAATAAGTTAAACATGTGTGCATTACAGTTCATCATTTACATTCCAAACATGTCACATGTGTGCATTACAGTTCATCATCGAGATATCTATAACTTACTTAAACATTCAATTATGAAGTAAATATACACTTAATTAAGAATAGCATGACACACAAAGTTGCAGTCAACATCATTATGTTTTGTTCTATCATGGACTATCAGATTGGTATATCACATATGTATCAGTACATTATTAAATAAACACAATCAGTAAATAACTTTTAGCAAAAAATCCACTAGACGTGCAGCCTAGACGTGCCCTGGCGCCACCCAAGCATCTGCCCAGAGGCCTATCTAGGCAGGGCACCTGGGCTTGGGACCCTAGGCGTGCCCTGGCACCTACTTAGGCGCTGCCTGCGTGAGTTCTAGGTTGGCGGCGGCAGAGAAAAGCAAGGCAGAGGACAAAAAAGGTGGTGAAGGTTTGTGGGTTACCTTACACGAGGACAGCACGAGTAAAGCTGCTTCTACCGGCGGGGGCGGAGGTGACGACGACAGCACCGTAGCTGCTTCTACTGGCGGCAACGACTAGAGGAGAGCAGGGGCGGTGGGCAACGACCGGCGGCGACGAGCGGACAGCAGCAGTAGCAGGGGCGGCGGAGAAGAAGGGCGCCGGAGAAGAAGGACGCCGGAGATGGGGCGCCGGAGAGAAGCGCCGGAGAGCAGCAGCAGCAGAGAAGCGCCGGAAAGTCGCCGCAACAGGGAAAATCGCCGCAATAGGGTAGCAATGAAACAGAAGAAAGGGGAAAAGTCAGGCGATCGCGGGGGGTTATAAGTTCCCAAATAGTGTCGGTTGTTTACAACAACCGACGCCTAAACATCTTTAGCGTCAGTTGCTTGAAACAACCTACATCCAATCGGACGATATTTTCATGGAAATTTTTGGCGGGAACCACCTTCAGCGTCGGTTAGAGAGGGATAACTGACGCTGAAAATGACACTATTTTTTTTATCAAAAAATGGATTTCGCGGGCGACTTTAAGCGTCGGTTGTTTATAAAAAACCGACGCTTAATACAAAGCGGTACCCGTGTCTGGCTGGTCTTCGAATATAGACGTCGGTTTTATTAAACAACCGACGCCTTATATGTTAGGCGTCGGTTTTCCTTAATAACCGACGCCCAGAAAAGCGACACTGAATGCTATTTCTGTAGTAGTGAGCATTTTGTCTTTATACAAATGCACCCATTATAGTAGGGGTTTTATACAACATGTAGTGTACCTATGATAATATATACATTTTATACAGTAGGTGATGCATGTTGTAGTTCACTCGACACACTTGTTGTAATAGGGGTCCATTTTTCAAACACACTCATTGTAATAGGTGTGGTTAACACAACATGTTGTTCATCGTAGTATCACACCTTTTGTAATATATCATTAACTGTTGTATTTGATTAGAGTTTGACATGTCATATCGAACCAATTTTATTGATCATATTACTAAAAATTTAAAAAAGATATAAAAAATATGAAATTATACTTTTTTAATTTTATACACAATTACAATATTGAACAAAATTTTCATCAAATCCTAAAAAAATTATATTATATTTAATAAATAATCAATCATCCATACAAAGATTCAATAATATAATGGAATGAGTGTACACTCTAGAATCGAACTAAAAATTAACTACATCGGTTTCACATATTGGTCTATACTAAAGAACAAATGTCTCTCCCTCATGTCACATAATCTAATGAGTGTTCAAGAACACACATCCCACACTCATTTTGGACCTTGTCAATCTCTTCCTGGCTGAAGCATGACCAATATACTTTGAATGATACTGCAATCATATGTCAAATATATCAACATATTATCGTTTATTCAATGTATTTAGAAAGTTGAACAAACTAAAAGAATATAATGATAAGTAGCTTACACATTCAGGAATATTCCTAATTCTCACATCAACGATGTCTCTCTTGTACTTCAATACATAATACCCATAATTTGTCTTGCTCGACTGCTTTGGACACTATATAAAATAAATATGAGATATATAGAAATAAAATTTAGTTAAAATTGCACTTCTATTTAGTCAAAATCGGAAAAGGAAAACAATAACTAGGAAATAGAAAACCATTATCTGGATAATAGATTGACAGATTGTTGCAAATAACCATTCTGATGGCTTATGGGTAGATATTTCAATAATATGTGGAACCCATCAGGAAAAATAGGTAGTAACTTGTTTAATCATAAAAAATCGAATAATTTTCAAGATACCTTACTACAAGTGGGACTAACATGTATAGGGTTCTTGGTCATTCCTTTCTCTTATAAGAGTGGAACTTTACATGAGTAGTTAGAAAACTTCCTAAAAATAGTGATTAAATTTACTAGTATTCAAATTGTAATGGTTGACATCTATGAAGGGTAACATGTGATTAACTGATATGTCCAGTAGCAGGTCAGGAAACTCCTATACATTTCAATGTGGATGAATAAGTTCATTGGGAACAGTATCTGATTCTAATGCACTTGTTTATAAATACAACAACATATCAAAGTAATATCCGTAGGAGTATACAAATGGCATTCACTTACCCTACAATTAGTTAGACGATATTAGAACGTCTCATATGTAATATATGTATTACAAGTGTCAATATTGGTTAGTGGATGATTCCTTTCATCTGTAAGGTATCCAATGAGTGTAAACACATCCTAACTGATTAAATTGTTCTATATATTTTGAAGTTCCTACTGGTATATTATACAAGTATATGTATCTACAAAAATGTATTAAAAACTCTATTTTTTCTATATTATTATCAAAATGTAGAGTCCTAACGATCTATTTTGTGTTAGACTGAAACATGAGAAATAGGAAATGATAACAATTAGTTAAAGAGATGGATTGTACATTGGTAGTATAGGTAACAATATATTTAGTCATTGGAAATTATTTAGCCTTATACATTAGCACTGCCATATGAGCAGATTAACTAATGTGTGAGCATGAGATAATGGATAAAATTATATAGCCTTATACTTCTTGTAATAACCATCAACAGTCAGATAGTGGCTGAAATATCTTTCTACATAATCATATCCATTGATAAGCCAATAGAAATTCCAGATTAGTAGACATCAACATGCACCAGTTGCAATAACTACAAACTTCCACTACTTGTTTGGAATATATCTTGTATCTGGTTTAATGCAGATTTTAGAAGGTGGTTACCATTGATAAGGTAAATGTCATCAGTAGTGACCAATTTGGTTAGACCAATTTAGTTAAGTTTTGATCCAGGAAGATTGAAGAAGACTAGAAGATGTTGGTACTTGCATCCCCGAAACTATTCAAGACGTGAAGACAATCAGCAGAAACATACAAAAAGAAGAAGTGAAAATAGAAGGACGACAAGGTAGGTTAGGCAAACTGATAAACTGCCTAACATACAACACACTAGGAACATATTTGCTAAACTAGATAATGAGGGGCCTTTGGAAAATCAAGCCAACAACACAAAGTAAGGCCAAGTGAAGGCACGACAAATGGTAGTTGAGCTAATACAATAAAAGTGTGGAAGGAAATAACAAATATTGATACTGTGGAGAAGAAAAGGGAAGTCCTTAAGAATTATACCAACACAACAGTGGAGAAGGCCAAGGAAGATGCAAATATGTTAAAGATAATGACACAAGAAAGAATCGCGTAGTCCTGCACCCAACTATTGATGAGGTTATTCATGCTATGGGGTAGGAAAGCTCACAAATAGTCATGATTATAGATTACAATGCAGAAACAAAGGGTGATATGGAAACATATATGGGCACTAAGATAAGAGTGGAGAATAAGGACTCAAAGTTAGATGATTTGGACCATACAACCTCAGGAAACTAGACGATGGAAGGAGAGTAAACTAGATCATTACCTGATGATAGTGGAACTACCAGGAGTAGACAAAAAAACTCCATAAATCTTCATACTCGACAATAATTGTTTCTTCAATTTTGCAAAAGAGGAATTTCAAAAATATTATGAATTTTAGTAGACCAGTCAAGTTGCAATTCAAATGATTTAATGTTAATATCTATAATCTTATAAATATGAATTCCCATAATGCACATCAATTAGGATGACTGTCAGTTGATTTTGGGTATGCAAACCATTGATATGAATTGTCGTTTAGTTAATGTACCTACAATGTATGTTCATTTCTATCAAGTGGCTAATAATAAAAAATATATACTTTTTAGACCTAGAGAGGAACCTACAATGTAATATCATTTCTCTCAAGTGGATAATATAGATTCTACTATCTTTAATTGGAAATTTTAGTGCTTGGATCTTGGAGTTTACTTTTCAGACATTGATGGAATGTGTTTTCCAGTTATGTATTGTGAACAGTGTGTTCATCTACTTTTAGAAATATACCCAAAACCTCCATGGTCTTCTCAATGATGATTCAGTTATACAAATGCAAGGGAAGGGCTATAATAACCTGGGAGGAAGTCCAAGTCACTAATGGTGTATAATGCTTCTAATAGCAGAAGGGTAATTAATAACATTGGTCACAGAATGCACAACGTCACTTGAAAACATAGGTGCAACTATGTGACCTATTAAATTAGAGAATAAAGAAAAATTAATTTGCAACAACAAGAAAGAAAATGTTATCTTACCTTGATAATTTCCCATTTCAAATTCCTTGGCTACTCTAGTGATATCATTAGAATAATATCTACAAAAAATAGAAAATTGGGATAGTTAGATTGTTTTTCAAATCATACTATTTCAACTTCATGCGGATATAAATAAACCACATAGAGCATATGACAGGAATACAAGGATTAACTATAGGTGTAACATAAACAAGGATTACAATAAATGGTTTATTACACATAAAATAGTATTGCATAATTTTAAGAAATGTGAAGGATCACAAAAATAAGTCAGTTTCTAAGGAAGTCTTTTAATCTCATCAGCATGGATCCTAAGCACACAAGTAGTATTTCCTCTTACAATCATGTGATTGGAGAGTAACATGTTTTGTTACATCTTATAGTCAATGAAAAGCATGTACTTACTTAACTATAACCTCTCTAGGGGAGGTCCATTATCCCAAGAGATTACCTTGAAAAAAACTTATTGAAACTAGATAACCTTCTGAAAGGGACGCCATCCACCCACAGGCCCAACAATAAAGGTTATCTAATCACACTGAAGTTCTAGAAAGATCTAGATACAAGAAGAAGATTGATAAATGTATACTTATCCCTTTATTTTCATCTTTTAGATATCTTTCTAGGATTGTTTTGCTATTTATCTTCTTCATTTTTTTATTAATTGTATTAGTTTGGAATTTTCTATTTATTTAGAGTTTTAAATATATTTGCTTATTTTTTTCATAGGAAAATAGCTCATGAGTAAATTCCCCTAGAAGATATTTTTGCACAAATTTCCACAGTGTCTAACTTCAGAATATACCTTTCACAAAAATTGGTATAACTCCCACATCCCAAGGCAGAATTTAATGTGCAAGTATGCGTTGGAAAGAGAATTAAATTATATACAGGAAAAACATAGTTTTTTACCGCTTCCGAATTTATAACTGGCCCAAAAATACGTTCAAAATCACTGTTGTGGGAAATTACTGCAAAAGGAATGCAAAACAATCAATTGTTTCCTCTATTAACTAGATCCAGATTGTTAGCAGTTGTCTTCGGCCATTTCTTTTATCCTAAACCTAATGTATACCCCCTCCTTCTCCTATAAAAGGAGGGGCACTTCCTCCTCCTTGAGCATCTCAATTTTTCTTGTATTAGCATTCTGGAGCAAGTTTTCTTGTATTCTTCTAGTTCTGAAATAAAGAAGCCTTGCAAATTTTGTTACATGTTATTTCTTTAATTCCGTCATTCTATTGTGTTTAGATCTATCACTCTCATTTCTCCTCCTCCCCTCTCTTGAGCAATAGAGCAAGGTAGGAAGAGGCAACCATCTTCATTGTCTCTAATTGAGGATCAATAGTTGTAAGACTAGAAGATGGCTAGATCACTTCCTTCCTCCGTCTCTCTTTGCTCCTTCTCCATGAGTGAGTAGTTCTTTATCGAGGCAAGGGGAATAACCCCTTAGCCATGGCATTATTTACTTTTCCCTAAAAACAATTCTAGATGAATTTTGGGTTTGATAACTAATTGATCTATCAAAGTAATTAATTGATTTGATCAAAAGTTAATCTGGATAGATATGACCGTAAAAGTTCATATTTAAAACAACAAACCCAATCGCATAGAAGTTTTGAAATGACCGTGAATCTTCTTCTTTTAGGTTGATGAACTAAGAAGCATGAGCACCAGGACCAATGGGCTCATGTGGAGTCCATCTTTAGTGGATTTTTATTAATTTACTTGCCTTCGTCGAATACATCATTTTTAAAGGATTAGTTTGATTTTACCTAGGCTAAGGTGGTGAAAACTGCTAAAGCCTCGATTCTCATCTCTTGATCTAATCACCGGTTGCTTTTGCTTTCTTTAATCTATAGTCTTTTCATTCATAATAGTTTTTCTTGTTCTAACAACAATCTTAATTTTCCTTGTGACAGGGCAAATTTACATTATTGTTAAGTGCATTTTCATTCTTGCATTTCTTTCCTTAGTGTTAATCACCAACCCCCAAAACTCGACTTTTACTTTCTATTCCAAATCTGAAAAATACCAAAAACAAATAATAAGGTCTTCAAACAATTGGGATAAAAGAAACAATCTTAAAAAGTTGTCATGTGGGACCGACCCTTTCTATACTAGCCTTAATTGAAAAGTTGAAAAAGGATTAAACTCAAGGATAATTATCTTAGTGATTGTAAGTGCTAAACGATGCATTAACAATTTGGCAGCGTTGTCGGGGATAACAGATTTGTTACTTTCGAACCCCAAAAATTTTTGAAAAAACTTTTTTTTATTTTTTTTGCCTTCCGAGTAACATTCTAGAAGTGCTACTCCTCCTTCTGCCGAGTTTCCATTTTGGTAGTCTATTTTTTCTGTATACAATTAATTGCTTCATTTATGCATGTGACGCCCGAACATTGATTCTCAATCGTATGATCCCGAAATAGAAAGGACATTTTATCATTTAAACCGTCAAAATCTAGCAAGATTGAATGAAGAAGAAGTCGCACGTAGAATCGACCAAGCTCTCGTAGCTCAAAGAGAGCTCATCTTAGCCAAACAAGCGGAAAGATAATCCACTTTACGAGTAGCCTATAGGGATGAACAAGAAGCCATAGAAGCTGATAGGATGGAAGTCGAAAGGAAAAAACAATTAAAAGATTTTTCTGTTCCAAAAACGGCCTATACACAACATCCAGTCATACCTCCTGACATCATTGCTCCAGAATTTGAGATCTGAACACAATAGATCACCATGATGGAAGCCAACCCTTCTCAGGCAACAATGGAGAAAGTTGCCAAGATCATCTCCAAAGGTACATTGACCTTTGCTCTCTCAACAAACTTCCTGGTGTCTCTGAAGATGCCATCCGCCTTAGGTTGTTCAAGTATTTCCTCTCCGGCCAAGCTAGTAGTTGGTACAACACTATGGAGAGTGAAGACCATGTCACAACTTGGGAAGTTCTACAAAGCAAGTTTCTTGAAAACTTTTACCCCCCGTCTCTCACCTACGAACTTAGGGGTCAAATAACTCACTTTTCTATGTCCTCGGGGGAGTCTTTAGGAGAAGCCTAGAAAAGATTCAAAGACTGACTTAGGAAGTGCCCCCACCATGATATCTCTCAAGCCCAACTCATAGAGATCTTCTACAGTGGTGTTGATGATGATACCAAATTCTTTCTCGATTCCTCATCTAGAGGAAATTTCTTGCATCAAAGTTTGACTAGTGCATGGGAAGTAGTCAAACGGGCTTCCGAAACAAGGGCTAGAACAGGAATTGGTGGAATCCTTAAGGTAGCTAAAGAAGAAGTTAATAATGATATCCAAAGCATAGCAGAAAGCCTCAAATTAATTGCCTTAAAATAAGATCGGTTAGAGTCATCCTTGGTCACCCTTAGGGAGTCACCCCAATAACTAAAAGCCATGGATTCTCTTTGTGGTATTTGTCAAGAATACGACCATACCAACCTCCACTCTCAATATCTCTACAACATGCCCATGCAACCTGAAATAGGAAAACTACCAGAGGACCTCAATTCAATCCATACCATACCTGGCCAAGGTTACTATATCCCAACCCAACTAGAAACCATCCTAATTTCCAATATGGGAACCCTTCAGGTTCCGAGAACTCTAGCCAACTCCAAACCCAACAAAGGCTCCCCTACCCTCAAGGTAACAATCGACCACCACCCGGATTCCCATACAACAATTAAAGGAATTTTGGAAACCAAGGAAATTACTGAGGAAATTATCCAACCCGACCACCATATCAAGGACAACAATTTCAAAATTTAAACCTTCCTCCTCAAAACCACAATCAACCACCCCTCAACCAAATGTCCCTATCACCACCCCTTCATCAAACGAAAGGATAGCTACCTTGGAGCAAATCATCGTTGCTCAACAAGCTCATCAAAAGGCGACAGACGCCCAACTAACTCGTCTATTTGCCCAACAGAAACCTCCTGTCAGGACTTTTATAGGGGAGCCCAAAAACAACCCCAAACATCCCGAACAACTCAAGGTTGTCTCTACTCATTCAGTGAAAGTGCGAACTCCTCCACTTCCTAAAAAAATCTCCAAACCCACCTCTAGAATTTAAGGATGAGGACATGGTCATTGTCGAACCTAAAGCTACATTCAAACCATCCACCCCCACCCCCGAAACCCCTCAAGTAGAAGACGAAGAACCAATCTACAAACCCCGACCTCCCTACCAAGCCCGCCTCAAACAAAGAATACTTGATTCCCATTTCATGAAATTTAGGGATGCTATGAAAAAAAATACATGTCGACATCCCCTTCCTTGATGTTTTGGCTGACATGCCTGCATGGTCCAAGTACATGAAATATCTCTTGACTAGGAAGTATGTTACTAAAGAATACGAGACTGTTAAACTTTCTAGGACCACTTCAGACATTATGCTAACTAAGATGCCTAAAAAATAGAAGGATCGAGGTTCTTTTGGAATAAGATGTTACTTGGGTGACAATGCTTGTAGAAAAGGGTTAGCAGATTTAGGAGCCAGTATATCCATCATGCCTTATAGCCTTTTCAAAAGGCTAGGATTCAATGACATGTTACCCACAGGCGTGACCATCCAACTAGCAGACTCATCCACAACCAAACCCATGGGAATCATAGAAGACATTCTGGTAAAAGTTGGAAATGATGCATATGTCCCTTGTGATTTTGTGATCATGGACATCAAGGAAGATTTACACTACCCTCTCATTTTTGGACATCCCTTCTTAGCCACTGCTCGTGCCTTAATTGATGTCGAGGCTGGCACCATTTTTTTAAGGCTAGGGAAGCAAAACCTTGAGTTTAGGGTGTTTGAAAGCATGAGGGGACCTAGTCTTGAGGAAGAAGTCTACCTCCTTGATTGCATTGATGAATTATCCCAACTAAGGCAAGAATGGGAATTTGTTGATGACCCCCTACGCAACTCCCTCACTATCCCCACCGAATGTGATTTTGACAATGAATCACTAAATCAACTCAAGATTCATTTGGATAACTTTGAGGAAATCCCATGTGCTGAGATTGAGGACCTTAAAATGATCTCCACCATAAAAGATAAACCTGAACCACCAAAGGTCCCAAAAATGAAGACTCCATAGGTCTAAAATATGTTTTTCTTGATGAGTTAGAATTGTACCCAGTCATCATAAACTCTTCCCTTCCATTCGAACAAGAATTATGGGTGAACTTAGAAAAAAGGAGCTGCCTTGGGGTACAAAATGACAAACTTAGTTGGAATAGATCAATCCATCTGCATCCACAAAATCCCTATGATAGAAGACCACAAACCTTCTCGAGATCAACAATGAAAACTCAACCCAAATATGAAGGAAGTAGTCTGTCTAGAGGTGATCAAACTTTTGACTGCAGGAATCATCTATCCCATCTCTGACTCCCCATGGGTCAGCCCAGTTCAAGTTGTTCCCAAAAAGGGAGGGACTACTGTCATTCATAATGAGAAGAATGAACTCATTCCCACTCGCACAGTCACAGGATGGAGAATGTGCATTGACTACAGGAAGCTCAACAAAGCTACTAGGAAAGATCACTTCCCTCTTCCCTTCTTAGATCAAGTTCTTGAACGTTTAGATCATCAACAATACTTTTGTTATCTAGATGGCTAGTCAGGTTTTTATCAGATTCCCATCCATCCTGAAGATCAAGAGAAAACCACTTTCATATGCCCTTTTGGTACATACACCTTTAGACGAATGCCCTTTGGCCTGTGCAATGCACCGACCACTTTTCAAAGATGTATGTCTGCTATTTTTTCAGGGTTAACTGAAACTGTTATGGAAGTGTTCATGGACAATTTCTCCGTCTATGGATACAGTTTTGATTCCTGCCTTCAAAACCTCTCTCTTGTCCTTGATATATGTATTGAATCACACTTAGTTCTTAATTGGGAGAAGTGTCACTTCATGGTCAAGGAGGGTATTGTTCTAGGCCATAAGGTGAGCAACCAGGGCATTGAAGTAGACCAAGCTAAGATTGAGGTCATCACCAAGCTTCCTCCCCCAACCTCAGTCAAAGACATCTGAGCCTTCTTAGGACATGTCGGGTTCTGCGGCGATTCATCCATGATTTTTCCAAAATCACAAAACCTCTCACCAATCTTCTTCAAAAGGAGGTGCCTTTCCATTTTGATAAGGCATGCATGGAGAGCTTTCTATATTTGAAAAATGCTCTCACCACCACTCCTATCATCCGTGCTCCTGACTGGGCTTTACCCTTTGACATCATGTGTGATGCTAGTGATTTTGTTGTAGGTTTCATTTTAGGACAAAGAATTGACAAGAAACACCATGTCATTTATTATGCATCCAAGACCTTAGATGAAGCTCAGCGAAATTACATAGTCACCGTAAAAGAAATGCTAGCCATTGTCTATGCATTTGATAAATTTTGCTCATATCTTGTTGGTTCAAAGGTTGTTATCTACACTGATCATGCATCCATTCGCTACCTCATGACCAAGAAAGATGCCAAGCCTAGACACATAAGATGGATTTTGTTATTATAGGAATTTGATTTAGAAATACTAGAAAAAAGGGATCTAAAAATGTCATGGCTGACCTCCTAAGTAGACTTAGCTATAGCCCCATTGATGGAAATCCCATAAATGAATCCTTACCTGATGACCATTTTCTCAAGGTAGACTCCCAATTCTCTTGGTTTGCTGATTTTGTGAATTATTTAGCTGCAAGTGTATTGCATCCCGAATATAAGGGACACTGTAAAGCTAAATTTTTACATGATGTTAAAAATTATTATTGGGATGAACCTTGTCTTTTCCAACTTTGCACCAACGGTTTGTATCGTAGTTGTGTTTCCCAAGAAGAAAGCATTAACATCCTAGAACAATGCCACTCTGGTCCCTATGGTGGACATATGAGTTTCCCAAAAAACTGCTAGAAAGGTCTTGCAATGCGGTTTCTATTGGCCCACCATCTTCAAGGACTCTTATGACTATGTGCTTTCTTGTGATCAATGTCAAAGGATAGGAAACATTTCCAAATGTAACCAAATTCCCCTAACATCTTGGCAAGAATTAGAGATCTTTGATGTATGGGGAATCGACTACATGGGCCCATTTCCATCTTCTTATGGGTTTTCTTACATCTTAGTTGCAGTCGATTATGTGTCCAAATGGGTTGAAGATATTCCCACGAAAACTTGTGACTCCAAGCCCATTAAAAAACTTTTCAAAGATATTATCTTCCCTAGATTTGGAGTCCCACGCACTGTCATTTCTGACGGGGGATCTCACTTTCTAAAAAAAAGTTTTGAAGCTTTATTGAAAAAAATATGGATTCTACCACAAATTCGCCACCCCTTACCATCCTCAGACTAATGGACAGGTTTAAGTATCCAATAGACAAATCAAATCCATTTTAGAAAACAATAGTGGGTCGCACTAGGAAAGATTGGGAATTAAAGATCAATGATGCTCTGTGGGCATACATAATATCTTACAAAACACCCATCGGTACTACCCCCTTCAGACTGATCTATGGCAAGTCATGCCACATGCCAATAGAATTAGAGCACAAAGCCAGTTGGGTCATCAAAAGCTTAAACTTTGACCTTTCTGCTGCAGGAGAAAAATGCCTTCTCTAAATGAATGAGCTTGACGAACTTCTAATGAGTGCCAACAAAAATTCTAGAATCTACAAAGACCGAACCAAAATGTGGCATGATGGTCACATCAAGCGTAAGGACATTAGAG
This sequence comes from Alisma plantago-aquatica, assembly GCA_963693085.1. Lineage (NCBI taxonomy): Eukaryota > Viridiplantae > Streptophyta > Magnoliopsida > Alismatales > Alismataceae > Alisma > Alisma plantago-aquatica. Next base: position 1,491,186,869 of record OY856412.1, read on the forward strand.
AAGGAGACCAAGTTTTAGTTTTTAATTCAAGATTAAGACTTTTTCCTGGGAAACTTAAGTCAAGATGGTATAGGCCCTATATTGTCAAATGTGCCTATCCTCATGGTAAATTTCTTCTATGGGATAAAGTTTTAGGAGAATTTAAAGTTAATGGACATCGACTTAAAAGATACATCACCACTGAAGAACTTGTCGCTTCAGATTCAAACAATTATTCATCTTTGAAAGGCCTAAACTTATTCGACCCCACAACTTCCCCAGAATCTCAATGACTGATCCATCACTCATCAGGCTTCGACGTTAAACCAGGCGCTTATTGGGAGGCAACCCAATCATTTAATCTTTTCAAATTCCTTCTAAATTTGTCTTAGCTAACACTTGTGTTTTAATTTCAGTTCTTGCTCGCAAAAAAAGAAAGAAAGAAAAAAATCGAGAGCCAACTACCCCATCAGGCCTACCCTGACTCCCCTTGTTGTGGGCTTCACCCTTTCCTTCTCTAGAGTGATTTTTTTTCCTCCATCTCCAAATTAGGTTTTTCTCGGGACGAGCAAAAGTCTAAGTCTGGGGTGGAGGTGGGTGGTATGATTCTATTCCACCCCCTATCTTTTCCTTATTTGTTTTATTTTTCCTTTTCACCTTTTTCATTAGTTACTTTAGTTTATGGCCCTTATCTAGTCGGACAAATTTTCTCCTTAGTTGTAAAAAGGACATTATCTAGTCGGCCCATTAATTAGATGTATATCATTTTACCCCAAATTGAATTTAGTAAACTTTTTTACAAAGATTATTACAAATTGCCATTTTTGAAACCACCATGTCACCTAGGACCCCTAATAACATCACTCCTCAGAATAATTGGCAAGTCAAAGAAATCGATCAGAACCAAGCATAAAAATTTCCCTATATTTAAGCAATGGATTATCTTGTTATAAAATTTGTATGATGTGATTTATAGAAATACTCTAGCTAGAGAAATGACACTCTCTGAAAAAAGTATATGAAAAAAAAATTGAAAGTTATAAGCACAAGAACATCTCTTCCTTCCCTCTATTTTTTTTCTAAAAAAGAGAAGCAAAGAATCACCACCAAACAAAAATCAAGTCCGGGGTGGCATGCTTCCCAAAATGAAAACTTCATACCCCACAAAGGGGTGTACCATTAAAAGATGCCAAAAGTGCACATGAAAAAAAAATTGTGACCAATGTAGCCACAACTCCATAAATTCATATCTCGAGTCGAATAGAGGAGGGATCAATATATTTTTGTCACTTCTTTCTTTGTTTTCACACCCCCAAATTCGTCCTATTCTTGTGCTAACTAAAAAAAGAGTAATAAAATTGAGAGTGTCAAAGAGAAAGTAAGACGATGCCTATTTTTCTACAAATTCTTATTTTAGAAGCTAGATTTGACAATTGTTTTGATAGGGAATATAGAATTTTATGCTATGTGGTTCTAGGAGATTGGGTCACTTAGCCAAAATTTGGAGGTGAGGATTGTAGTGATGTTATTAAGTTGAGGATGGCATATTGGGCGTATAAATTGGACTTTATTTGTGATTTTATTTGCTTGAGGACAAGCAAAGATTCAAGTCTGGGTATTTTGATAAATGTATACTTATCCCTTTATTTTCATCTTTTAGATATCTTTTTAGGATTATTTTGCTATTTATCTTCTTTATTTTGTTATTAATTGCATTAGTTTGGAGTTTTCTATTTATTTAGAGTTTGAAATATATTTTCTTATTTTTTGTAGGAAAATAGCTCATGAGTAAATTTCCCTAGAAGTTATTTTTGCACAAATTTCCGCAGTGTCTGACTTCAGAATATACCTTTCACAAAAATTGGTATAACTCTCACATCCCAAGGCGGAATTTAATGTGCAAGTATGTGTTGGAAAGAGAATTAAATTATCTACAGGAAGAAGATATTTTCGGACCGCTTCCGAATTTATGACTGACCAAAAAATATGCTCGAAATCACTGTTGCTGGAAATTATTGCAAAAGGAATGCAAAGCAATCAATTATTTCCTCTATTGACTAGATCCAGAAAGTTAGCAGCCGCCGCCGGGCATTTATCTTTCCCTAAACCTAATGTATACCTCCCTCCTTCTCCTATAAAAGGAGGGGTACTTCCTCCTCCTTGGGCATCTCGGTTTTTCTTGTATTAGCATTCTGGAGCAAGTTTTCTTGTATTCTTCTAGTTCTGAAATAAAGAAGCCTTGCAAATTTTGTTACTTGTTATTTCTTTAATTCCGTCATTCCGTTGTGTTTAGATCTAGCAATCTCCTTTCTCCTCCTCCCCTCTCTTGAGCAATCGAGCAAGGTAAGAAGAGGCAGCCATCTTCAATGTCTCTAATTGAGGATCAGTAGTCGTAAGACTCGAAGATAGCTAGATCACTTCCTCCATCTCTCTTTGCTCCTTCTCCATGAGTGAGTAGTTCTTTATTGAGGCAAGGGGAATAACCCCTTACCCATGGCTTTATCGAATTTTTCCTAAAAACGATTCTAGATGGCTTTTGGGTTTGATAACTAATTGATCTATCAAAGTAATTAATTGATTTGATCAAAAGTTAATCTAAATAGATATGACAGTGGAAGTTCAGATTTAGAACATCAAACCCAATCGCATAGGAGTTTTGAAATGACCGTGAATCTTTTTCTTTTAGGTTGATGAACTAAGAAGCATGAGTACCAGGACCAATGGGCTCATGTAGAGTTCATCTTTAGTGGATTTTTATTAATTCACTTGCCTTCGTCAAATTCGTCATTTTTAAAGGATTAGTTTGATTTTGCCTAGGCTAAGGTGGTGAAAACCCCTAAAACCTCGATTCTCATCTCTTGATCTAATCACCGCTTGCTTTTGTTTTCTTTAATCTATAGTCTTTCCATTCATAATAGTTTTTCTTGTTCTAAAAACAATCTTAATTTTCCTTGTGACAAGGCAAATTTACATTATTGTTAAGTGCATTTCTATTCTTGCATTTCTTTCCTTAGTGTTAATCACCAACCCCGAAAACTCAACTTTTACTTTCTGTTCCAAATCTAAAAAATACCAAAAATAAATAATAAGTTCTTCAAACAATTGGGATAAAAAGAAACAATCTTAAAAAGTTGTCATGTGGGATCGACCCTTTCTATACTAGCCTTAATCAGAAAGTTAAAAAAGGATTAAACTCTAGGATAATTATCTTAGTGATTGTAAGTGCTAAACGACGCATTAACAAAGATCTTTGTAAAGAGTAATTCAGCATCATTCAACAACTTGGACTAAGAAAACCCACCAGAAAGTAGTAGCAGCATAAATCGACTTTATAAGAAAGGAGATATAGATAAACAGAGCACATATTCAACGTATGGCCTTCAAATCTCCACAAGGCAATAATGTATAACACAAAACCAATATGATTATCTATTGAATCATCAAAGACCAAGATCATCAGATACACATAGTGAGAACATCAAAGAATAATCCAAACTAGCTTTCATCAACCTAGGCCCATCCAAACTTATATATTCTATTGAACCTACATTATTCTTTTGTTAATCTTTCTCTTAATTTTACCTATTTGCTTATATCCTTTATCTGACTGAGAGCATTCTTTATTTTATACTTGAATACTTAAATACCCAATAATTATTTTATGCTCACAAATGACCTACAGGTTTAGAAACCTGTAGGATGGGACTAAGAAGGACATGTTCCAATGTAGATTGATGAGGATATTTTTGAGATGGCCATGTTTCCCACAGAAGTCAGTGTCATAAGTTCATTAAGATTTTTTAAACATTCAACAATTAGTTCATTAAGGTTAGATCCTTTTGAGGGTGCCAAATAGAAGAAGCATGTCACAACTAAGTTTTTCTATGCTACTTGTCTTGGTGAGAGGCATTCTTAGTGTCTAATTATGTATTTCATTGGATCTATAATGAAAGAAATTGAATTTGATTTCCTGATACCAAATTATAAGTGCATTCCTGCTTAAATTTCATTACAAGATCTACAAGGTTGAATATGATAGGAAGTATCTGTAGATTTTTTTTTGAAGTTATATAGATAAATTTTATTATGGAGGAGCCATACGGCATCTACATGAGGAGAAAAATAAACTAAAAGACCACACAAAGATCAAGAACAGATACAAACCACCACAAAAACTCATATCGGAAACGGATAAGGACAATGATGTATAGATCCCTCTTCTCCTTCACTGGCTAAGGCACCTTTCTATGAGGAATACCTTCAACCTGAGTATGTATATGTGGTAGAGTACCTGCACCAAATCGGTGTTCCAAAAGGATATTTTCCCCGCACTTGCTGCCACACAAACTCCACAATTAAATTGACCGATAAAGAAAAATCTTCCACGAGAAGAGAAAGCAACGCTGATTAACAGCGAGATAGACAAAACAAGAGAACAATCTAAATAGAAAGCCAGTAAAAGAGAAAGGGGATAGGAAACTCGTCGCAGCCATGCTCAACGACAGAGAGGAAGAAGACCGCTGCCTCCAAAGACACCACGCCCACACACCTCCCGAAGAAGAGACCCTGCTGATGACGGGCGAGAAGAGGTTGAGGGGGAGAGGGGTGCCGCTTTGGGGCGGCCAAACCCCCTCCCTCCAGCCAGCCGCCTATGGAGGAAGAAACCCTAGCGGTGCTAGGGTGAGAGAGCGGGGAGAGAGGAAGTATCTGTAGATCATTTCCGTTTTCAAGGAATAAATTACACTATTCTATCTATGTATGTTAAGGGATAACCTTGTTGTTGCCAATAGGTTTGGAAACAAGTGACTAACAATTTCAGTACTAATCAAATCACCCTAAGATCAAAGATGAAATTATTCTGACTGTACACATTTTCACTATAATCAAGGGGTTTTTTCTTCACAATCTTTTAAGTGACGCCTGTAGTTCTTTAGCATATGAAACCTCACACTGGTGAAACTGAGTTGTTGCTCTTATCAAGTTAATCTCATAATGTGATGAGATCAAAGGTAACATTCCACTAGATCTCCTATGATGAAAGTTATGAAGAGGACAATTCTAATGCTTTTTGATGTCATTGGTTTTAATGGAGAAGTAACAGTTCTACATTCATTTCTTACATTCAAAGTCATGAGTCACTCAATTTGTAGATATTCTATTGGGATTCTTGGGACTGTTAAAAAGTTAGATTAAAGATCAACAAGTCTAAACTTAACAATCTGCTGGGACTGTTGGAATGTTGGGTTAGAGATCAACATATCTACACTTAAGAAGCTTGAGTAGGTAGAGTAAGGTATTGAATAGATCTCTTAGAGTATTTTAGCCCGTGTCAGCTCTAGAGATCAGTATGTAGTGATTCAGGATGCACTGACATAGACACAGACATGGATATAGACACAGACACATACATGTCGATTTCCAAAAATATTGAACTCTTGACATGACATTGAAAATAGAATTCATATATATACATATATATGTGTGTGTGTATAAACATGTATAGGATGTGTATGCCTGCCTTGTGTGTGTATGTGTGTAGAATATACTATGACATATAATATTCAATATGTATAACTATAAACATACAAAATGATCTATACACAAGGGCAATCACGATGGAATCCAACAAGAAGTCAACATATAACACTATATCCACAAGTCGCTATATGGGTTAAATCAAACAAGTAATTGGCACATGGTAGGTTTGGTGATTTAGGAAGACACAATATTTAGGATAATATTCACATTTTACAGTAATATATTCAGTAGTTAGTAGATGCTTGCTACACATGCTTCATGGCTTCATGTAATGGATCTCATTTGAGAGCCATACATCCTAGCATGTCAGACTTTAGCAACAAAATTTTTAGCAATTATAATTTTGTATCAGCTTTAGTGGCAATGAAAGCACACCATCACATTGTGCACTAAATAGAATTGGACGGAAAAGAAGGGTCGTATTTTTTTTTCTGAGAAAAACTTTCTTTCTTTCTTAGAAATACCAATTGGAACGATAAGAAGGAAATTTGTTATCCTTAAAAGAATGGGAAAGTCCAACCTGATGAAATAGGAAAAATGGGTCAGTGACCATTTAAAATAAAGAGAGGTACAAGGTTATTTTGGCTTGGACAACAGTTGGTGAAATAAGTATGATCAATGCCAGCAAATTAACTTGTATGGTTTAGGCCCAAAATAGTTCTCATTGGGCACATGAGCACTAGAACCTCTCCTCCATAAACTTCTTTTTAAGGCAAGCATCTATTATTAATTGAAGCGATAAGAGTTGAATTGGTGATCTATCATGGTTTGACCAATTGAATCTTAGCACCAACAATGTAAACAAGATGAAGTCTTTGCAACATAGATTTCAAGAAACAATGACTGATAGAAAAAAAGCAACTAAGCTAGGTAGTTTCACTTTCAATTATGTAAATGTTAAAGAGCTAATAGTCATGGAAAATACCTCATTTATCTTTTTATTATCCACAACCATGTTCAATTACTCAGTAAGCGTCTGTTACCGATGAGACTGCACTTTGAGACCCCCAAAATTGTCCTCCATATTAGTTGTCCGACTATATTATCTCTTAACTTGAACTTAAGTGTTTGGTAAGGGATTTTTAGAGGGGTTTGTGCATGTCCATAATTGAAGAAATGCATATTAGTAAGGTTTGTATGTGATGAGTGTTGGGACAAGAAGGCATAGTCCGAGCAAGGTTATATTTGAAATGGAACTAGTAGTGGGTATATTGATGCGATGAGTTTGAGTCGCATTTATAGACCTTTTTCATATGTGTTTTGTGCTCTAATTACTCATTTTCATGGATAATATTGCATAATTCACTTAATTTGGTCTTTGCCATCATATTATATCAAATCCCCTTTGTTTTACTATTTTTGAGCATCATTTATCATCTTATTATAAATTGTGTGGATTTACTTGGTCTTGTTGTGAAATTTCAGGAAAAACAAGTATCTGCTTCCGTCGATACCATCGACGGAAGTCGATACCATCGACCAAGCCACAGGTTGTCAGCCGAGAAGAGCAATACAGAGTCGATACCATCGACACCTAAGTCGATGGCATCGAGATCACTTCATGTTGCTGGCGAAGATGCAGTCGATACCATCGATACAAGGAGAGCTACAGCGTCGCTAGAAGACAAAACTGACGCTACAGGAGTCGATACCATCGACGCCCTAGTCGATGGTATCGAGATCACCACAGGCGCTCAGAATAAAAGAAAGGGAAGCTGCCGCTAATCCGCTGGGTCGATACCATCGACCCGCGTCGATGGTATCGACGCCGGCAGATATGCGTTGGATCTATTTTGATCTCGATCGGACGGTTGTTGTTATTTGACGATCTAATTAGGGACTTATACCTAATGACGGCCGCCCAGACGAGATCATCATCTCATTTTTGATTGCACGAGTGCCTAGGAGGAGAAAAAGGAGAACAGAGGCTGAGAAGCTCATCCCGGGTGATTCGGACGCTACCGAAGACGATTTCCACCACCGACAGGCGGGGAAGCTCGTGTTCTACGCCAAGGATCCACCGGTTCTTCTCCGTTCAGGGGTTTTCCCATTTATTTCCCGTTTTTCTTATGAATTCCCCAATTTAAAACCCTCAATCTTTAGGACCGGGAGTAGCCCGGGAATGCATTATATGACATTTTTATATCAATAATTCATATTTCTCTCTCAAATCCGTGGTATAGATTCGTTTTCTCCATTTCTATTGTTATGCTTGATCACCATAATAATAATAATTTAACACCCTTAATCACTTCGACAGAAGGATTAACGGTTGAAAAGAGATGAATTCTACATTAATCAATAAAACCCTTGACAAAGGAGTTGTAAAATTAATGGTGGGAACTGAGGGACCGTTTATAATGCACTTAGTTTAGGGGAATGATTACTACGACGGTGGAATCAACCTAAACCTAAGTAGTGAATTACACCACGACAGTGGGTAATTCTCATTTCAGGCCACTACCCGGATAGAGAGAGAAGTGTGAGGAATTATATGAAACCTAATACAATGTTGACCCGCGGTGAAACCGCCATCCTAAAGATATCCCTTTGAATTGATTAAATTAACCTTTAATCGATTGTTTTCTTTGTTTGATTTTTATTTTCTTTTAATTTCAACAACAAAACCCTATTTTGTTAATCGGTCTAGCTGATTGCGATTAGTTAGTAGAAGTCTCCAATAATTCACGTATCCCTGAGTTCGACTCGGGCCTCACAAGGCCTATATTACTCGACGCGTATACTTGCGTTTAAGCGCGTAGTAAAATACACGTCAAGTTTTTGGCGTCGTTGCCTGGGATACGGCGAATTATTGGCACTTTGAGTGCTAAGAGCGGCCACTCTAGGCCACATTTTTTTTATTTATTTTAAAACAATTTCAAAAATTCCTTTATTTCTCTATAATTGTGTTGACTCGTTCAAAGCATTGTACTGAACCCCTATTTCCATATTTCAGGTACTTTGCATGGTGCACACACGTAGTCGAGACTACGTGAATTGCACACCTGAGGTTTCATCTGCGGGACCAGAGGACGAGGACTACTACGAGGAGGAACACCAAAGTGATATAAATTCTGAATCTGAGCAAGAACAAGAAGAAGAAATGGCTGAAGCACAGACCATATGGGAGAAGATCAAGGCGTCTTCTTCCTCAGCATCAAAGGGGCCTATAAAGAAACAGGGGCTAAACATACCTACATACAAGATCGACCCGGCACTGATTAACTTGGTCAAATCCAACGCATTTCACGGATTGAAAAATGAAGATCCAGTGGCCCACATCAGCCAGTTCGTGGAGAACTGTGATATGGTGAAGATAGATCGATTTCCACAGGATGTGCTCTACCTCAAGTTATTCCCGAGTTCCTTGGCTGGAGTGGCAAGAGAGTGGCTTCATAACCTCGACGACGAGTTTGTTGAATCATGGGATCACATGGTAGAGGTTTTCTTCGAGAGGTTCTTCCCTCCTGAGAAGACCAATGATATGATCAGGAAGATTCACAATTTCACCCAACAGGCGGGTGAAACTTATTCTGAGACTTGGGAGCGATTCCAGGTCATGTTGAGGAGATGTCCACATCATGGATTGGACAAGGAAACCCAAGTGAAGATCTTCTACTTTGCTCTCTCCGAGCATGATAGAAGCAACCTGGACTCAGCTGGTTCCAGATTTTTCTTAAATAACACCGATACAAGATGCTGGGAAATACTGAAGAATATGGCACGGAAGCAATCTTGGGGAGAAAGAGAACGAGGCCCAGTTGAGCAAGCAAGAGTTTCCAGTGAGTCAAAGGCAATGAGAGAGCTGAACGAGAAGATGGATCTTCTCGCAAAGAAGTTGTTGCAGAAGGAAGACAATGAGTCAGAGGATGAGGCTCAGGTCAAGTATATGAGGCAACAGCAAGGGTACAGGAATAATGATTATTCATGGCGGAAGGATAAAAAATTTTCAAGGAAGGATCCAAACAATTTTCTGCAGGATCCGGATGCCAAGCTTGCACCGGTCACGGAGGATAAGAGCACAGAGTTTCTCAATCAAGTCATCAAGCAAAATCAAGAGTTGATGAACACTTTTGGGCAACAAATCAAGCAACAGGGTGAATTTATGAACCAGTTTGGGCAGACGTTGCAGAGCCACGGGGCTCAAATGAGAACTATAGAGACTTCCATGGCGCATATGGCAGCCGAGATTGCAAGCTTGAAGAAGGCGGCACATCCGGGTTTTCCGGGGAACACCAATGTTCCCAGGGGAAACCAACAGGCCAAGGCCATCTTATTGAGGAGCGGTAAGAAAGTGTTAAATCCAAGGGCGGATGACACAAGCACACCGCAGGGCACAGTTGAAGAAGCAACAGTCAAAGAGCAGCCCGCACCTGTCATAGAGCAAACTGAGGACATAGCTGAAGATGGTAAGGAAGAACAAGCCACTGAGGAGGAACCACAGAAATTAACTCCCTATGTGCCACCTCACCAAAGGGCACATACCGTTCCGGTCCCCTATCCCAATAGTGCAAAAGCAAGAAAGGTGGATGCACAGTTTAAGAAATTTCTGGACAGCTTTAGGAAGTTATCAGTGAATATTCCTTTGCTAGAGGCAATTGAGCAAATACCGTCTTATGGGAAGTTTCTTAAAGATGTAATCACAAAGAAGAGGAAAATACCCGACACTGAGGTTGTGGTATTGAAGGAGCAAGTGAGTGCTTTTATTATGGGCACTTTGCCGCCAAAGAGACAGGACCCCGGTTGTTTTAATATTTCTTGCTTTATCGGGAAGTTCAAATTTGGCGAGGCACTTTGTGATTCCGGGGCAAGCATAAATCTGATGCCCCTTTCTACATTCAAGAAAATTGGATTGAAAGAGTCGAGGCCAAGTAACATGACCATCCAATTGGCCGATAATTCTGTGGTGAAACCGTATGGGATCTGTGAGGATGTCTTGGTAAAGGTAGACCGCTTTGTCTTTCCGGCTGATTTCGTCGTTATGGAAATGCAGGACGAGCACGGCAATGAGTTACTACTTGGTCGCCCATTCCAAGCTACAACTGATATGATCTTGGAGATGGGGAGAGGTCGCTTGACCTTGGGCATTGCGGATGATCGCTTTGAGATGGTCATTCCCAATGGCAATGCATCTAATAAAGCAAAAGCACAGTGCAACATGGTTAAGCATGTGGAACAAAATATCTCACTTTGTCTTGGGAAGCCATTTTTGGATATGGCTCATGTGATGAGCAGGATAGATAATGGGACCTTAGCGGTGGACCTTATGGAGCAAACGAAATTTGTCTCTTTATGCAAGGCTGTTGGGTTTCCAAATGATGAGAATGAGGACATTCCACCTTCGTGGGAGGATGATGTGATTATTACTTCCGTCTTTGATGCATATCCGGAACTGCCTTTGGAGGCGTGTTTGTTAAATGTCACTTATGATTGGATGCGGAGTACTTCACTCAAGGAGTGCGCCAAAATGCTTCAAATGCTTCCATGTTTCTACACGAGGCACTATGAAGATTTGGGTACACTGCCCCCACCGCTAATCATCTCTTATTTGCCCATCAGATCTGGAGTTGAAGCCATTGCCCCCGAGTTGAAGCCATTGCCCCCGCATCTGAAGTACGTCTTTCTAGCTGAGGAGGACAAGTTACCAGTGATTGTATCTGCATACTTGAGTGCGGATGAGGAGGAGCAACTACTGATAGTGCTCAAGAACCACTGTGGAGCTTTTGGGTGGTCTGTGGCGGACATCAAGGGGATCTCCCCTACACTTTGTCAACACAAGATACGGCTCGAGGAGGGAGCCAAGCCAGTCATACAGCCTCAGAGACGTCTAAATCCAAGCATGATGGAGGTTGTCAAGAAGGAAGTCATAAAGCTTCTTGCTGCAGGGATCATTTATGCCATATCCGATTCAACGTGGGTGAGTCCCACACAGGTAGTCCCTAAAAAGGGGGGAATCCCTGTCACTACAAATCTTTTGAATGAACCTGTCACCACCCGATTGGTAACCGGGTGGCGTGTTTGCATTGACTACCGCCGATTGAATGCCGCAACTCTTAAAGATCATTTTCCATTGCCATTTATCGATCAGATTTTGGAACGTCTAGCTGGTCGGTCGCATTTTTGTTTTCTAGATGGCTATTCGGGGTACAACCAGATTTCTATTGATCCTTTGGATCAAGAGAAGTCTACGTTTACATGTCCCTATGGGACGTTTGCTTACCGCCGTATGCCGTTTGGTTTATGCAATGCGCCGGCAACTTTTCAACGCTGCATGCTCGCCATATTCTCTGACATGGTGGAGCGGTGTCTTGAAGTTTTCATGGACGACTTCTCGGTGTATGGAGCGTCTTTTGATGAATGCCTTTATAACTTAGATAAGGTATTGCAGCGGTGCGAGGACACACACTTGGTCCTCAATTGGGAGAAATGTCACATGATGGTGACGGAAGGAATTGTGCTAGGACACAAGGTGTCTAGCAAGGGTCTTGAGGTAGACCCCGTAAAAAATGAGGTGATTTCTAAGCTACCCCCACCAAATTCTGTAAAAGGGGTGAGAAGCTTTTTAGGACACGCCGGGTTTTATCGGCGATTTATCAAGGATTTTTCAAAAATCGCAAAGCCATTATCGGAATTGTTGGAAAAAGACGCAGTTTTTTATTTCAATGAGAAATGTCTTCACGCATTCGAGGTTTTGAAGGAAAAGTTGATTTCAGCTCCGGTTGTTCAAACGCCGGATTGGACAAAGCCATTCGAGTTGATGTGTGATGCGTCCGATTATGCTGTGGGAGCTGTTTTGGGGCAAAGGGTAGATAATAAGCCTGTTGTGATTTTCTACACCTCAAAAACGCTTAATGATGCTCAATTGAACTACACAACCACAGAAAAGGAGTTATTGGCCGTCGTGTTCGCCTTTGAAAAATTTCGGCAGTACTTAGTGGGTTCTAAGGTGGTTGTGTGGACTGATCACGCTACAATAAAGTATTTGATGGAGAAGAAGGATGTGAAGCCTAGACTAATTAGGTGGATTTTTCTCCTACAAGAATTCAATATTGAAATCAAGGACAAGTCAGGAATTGAAAATGTGGTGGCTGACCACTTGTCTAGGTTAGAGAGGGTTGATGAACAAGGTTTGCACATACCCATTACCGAGACCTTTCCCGATGAACAACTTTTGAAAATTGATTCTAAAGAACCATGGTTTGCGGAAATTGTGAATTATTTGGCTTGTGGGATCATCCCGGAGGATTGGTCCTATCAAGAGAAAAAGAAATTCTTTCATTCATTGAGATATTATTTTTGGGATGACCCGATTCTCTTGAAGCAGTGCATGGATGGTATTCTTCGCAGGTGCGTGCCGGAGGTGGAGTACGAGAGTGTTCTCCACCACTGTCATGCGTCGCCTACAGGAGGACACCATGCTAGCTCACGGACAGCAGCCAAGGTGTTGGAGAGCGACCTTTATTGGCCCACTTTGTTCCGGGATGCCTATGATTTTTTAGGCAATGTGACCCGTGCCAGCGCGCAGGTAACATCTCAAGGAGACAAGAAATGCCCCTGAATGTATTTCAGGAAGTTGAGGTATTTGATTTATGGGGCATTGACTTCATGGGACCCTTTGTGTCCTCAAATTCAAATCTTTATATCTTACTTGTTGTAGATTATGTGTCGAAGTGGGTGGAGGCAATCCCCACAAGGACTAATGATTCGAATGTAGTGTGCAGGTTTGTCAAAGAGAACATTTTCTGCAGGTTCGGGATTCCCCGAATGATCATAAGTGACGGAGGCACACATTTTCGAAATCAGAAATTCGCGACACTTTTAAAGAAATATGGGGTCAAGCACAACATCGGCACCCCATATCATCCACAGACGCAAGGACAAGTGGAGGTATCAAATAGAGAAATCAAGAAGATTTTAGAAAGGACCGTAGCATCCACAAGGAAGAATTGGAGTGTATTGCTACCGGACGCGCTTTGGGCTTATCGAACGGCGTACAAAACACCTATAGGCACCACGCCTTTTAGGCTGGCGTATGGCCGGGCTTGCCACCTTCCGGTGGAATTGGAGCACAAGGCCCATTGGGCGCTAAGAAGGCTGAACTTGCGCTATGATGAGGCCGGGAGAAAAAGGATGTTTGAATTGAATGAATTGGATGAGCTACGCATGAGGGCATATGAGAATGCCCGCATCTACAAGGAGCGCACAAAGCTGATCCACGATCGCCATATTGAGATGCGAACGTTCAAGAAGGGAGACAACATTTTATTGTTCAACTCCCGTCTCAAACTGCATCCCGGGAAGCTGAAATCTCGGTGGAGTGGACCCTTCGAGGTGAAAGAAGTGAGACCGCATGGAGCGATTCTTGTGCGTGATGGAGATGCCACGTTCTTGGTGAACGGGCAACGCTTGAAGTTGTATTTTGGTGAGAATTACAAGAGGAAAGTGAATGAGGTCAAACTCATTTCACTTGTGCATGAATGAGATGAAGGGAAGACGTCTAGCCTAAGACGCTAAAGAAGGGCGCTTGTTGGGAGGCAACCCAACCATCGGTACATTAGGATAGTTTAATTTTAGTCATAGATTTCTTTTATTTCGTTTAAATTTTAGTTTTAAAATGATACCTTGATCCGTTTGTTGAATGTGCAGGCACAGGCAGGGTCGATACCATCGACACACTCGTCGATGGTATCGACATGGGTTCAGGTTGACACCAGCAAAAATCGCACTGCGTCGATACTATCGACACCCCCGTCGATGGTATCGACATGGTCACAGACAGGTCGCAATAAAAGTGTCGATGGTATCGACACCCAGTCGATACCATTGAGATCTCTGGAGATATTCAGACAAATTTTGCTCAGTCAACTCGATACCATCGACGGCCTCGTCGATGGTATCGACATCATCACATATTGAATGCAACACAACGGCGGTGTCGCAATAAAAGCAAGTCGATACCATCGACATCCATCGATGGTATCAACGGACATGTCACCGATCCGCACACAGACATCGACGACGATCGCAACAGCCACGTCAGCGATCCGGGTGCTGCGTCGATACACCCGTCAGCAATCCGGGTTTCTCGATCCAGCAAACGTCAGCCGTCGATACTCGCGAGGGAGGCGGATACCCGCGAGATGTGTCGATACCATCGACCCGCTTCGATGGTATCGACGGGTATACTGGGGCGCCGATCAAGCCTATTTAAGGGGACTTGCAACGTCATTTGACGTCACACCTTCAGAGCAAGTATCCTCCTTTGCGCCGAGCACTCCCCCGAGCCCTCCAAGACTGAAGAGAAGCGTCATCGAGCGGAGATCTTCATCGAGCGGAGAATTTCTTCTCCATCTTCACCGAGCTCTTTTCTTCTAATCCCATCTTCTCGCAACCATGGTGTACGTCGCCGGAGCGTCGTCCTCAAGCGCACACCCTATGGAGATCGAGGAGTTCGTTCCTCCTCCAACCGCTTCCATCCCTCGTCCACGCCTAATTCATGCCAACATGGAGGTGAGGAAGGTCTACGAGGACATAATGAAGCGAAAGTTCGAGCCCACCCGGTATGTGGACCGGGACATGATCCAGGAGTTGGGATTCGAGGCCAACTTGGCCTATGTGCTTCATGGACAAGCATGCAACACCAGCAGAAGCCTACGCCCTGACGAGCTGCAGTACCATGCGGATGGGCAGCCGTTTTTCGGCGAATGGCCCACCTACAAGGAACTGGTGGCGGAGTTCATGGCGTCTCTCGACGTCTGCGTCGTACCAAACGACGTGGTAGCATCGGACCGGGAATGGATCAAGGGAAGGGTGTCCTTCCGACTCTTCAACAACAACTACAATCTCACACTGGTCCAGTTCAATCAAATCTTCAACTGGATCCACTCTCCACATGATCACCGAAGGCCAGACTCCCGCACCGACTATGCAAAGATCTTCTCCGAGCTAGTTACAGTGCCGGCGGGGAAGACCGTGAGCTACCACAATGCAGCGGTAGCAGATTTTGAGCACCCATTCGTCCGGGTCTTGCATAGGATGTTGAGCTTGACATTCTTCACTCGAAGTGATCTTGCTTTGAGCAAGTTTCAGGAGAGTGACTTGTTCTTCCTTTACGCACTCCTGAAGCGTCAACCATGCAACTGGGGGGCGTTCTGGCTACAGTGCGTCCTGGTGGTGAAGAGGAGCACAAGGAAGGCTCCAATCCATTTTGGTGGTCTTGTCACCAAGTTGGCGCTTTACTTGGGGCTAAACTTTCAGTCCATGACTCCGATCTCTACGAGGAGCAAGGTGAACGTGCAACACTTGCACCGTTCAAACCTCATTCTTCTCCGGGACGGGGTGGCGTACGCTCATTGCCACGTCAACCAAGCTTATCAGGAGAGCTCCCTACCGGACGACGTCTTCAACATAGAGGGCAAGCAGCACTTCCGGTGGCCAATCATAGCCATCGAGTCCTCCGAAGAAGAAGGAGGAGGTGACGAGCAAGCATGCGAGGCTGCGGAGGAAGAGGAGGCTTTCACACCTCTTCGAGCACGTGTAGCACCACGGAAGTGTCCTAGGATGCATTCGGGTGCTTCTTCATCATCTCAGCCCCCGCCACCATCACCACAGCACGAGCAGCCAACCGAGGATCCCTATTCCATGCAGGGGATGTACACCATGCTGCAGGACATCCAGCAGACTCAGCAGCAGCACATGGTTATGTATACCGACATTCATGAGACTACGAGCCGGGTACTTGACAACCAACGGGCTATGTTCGAGAACGAGCGGCTCATCCTTGCCAACCAAGAGCAAATGCACACCCAGTTGCAGCGGATAGAGACGCAACAGGAGCCTTTCTTCGACCATTACTGGAGTCAAGACTACTTTGGAGGCTATCCACAGCCTCCGCCGAGGACCCAATATGATCCAAGCTTCCAGGGGGAGTACCCGTCTTGGGATCCTACGGCACCGCAATACCCACCACCGCCTCCGCAGGATTGATCAGGGTATCACTGTTCCACCCTTAAGTTGGTTTTTGACTATGAGGCCATAGTCGAATTCAAGCTTAGGGGGGTGGCTGGAACAGCTCTATCTTTTATCTTTTCTTTAGTTGTTTTTTCTTTTTGCTTTGTTGTTTGTTCTTGCAATTTTAGTTTGTTTAGGATCCACATCTATCTAGTGTAATCGTGGATGTCTTAAAAATTGTCATCTCGCTGTTTTCATGGGAAATTTAAGGGAATTTAAAAATTTCTGTGTCTTTTGGATAGCTTAACTTGGTTGTCCTTGGGAAACTTGTCCTATGAAAATGATTGATTATGTCAACTCTAAAGCAATATGTCACACCCACACCCCCATTGACTCATGAAAAGTGGATAGTAACGGTTGTTTGAGCCTAACCTAATCAAATGGTAATGAGACCTTAATTGGATATAAGAGAAAGAACCCTTTGAACTACTACACATGTCAGTAAGGAGGGACACATGATATTTTTCTAAGGTTCAGTAACTTAATCTTGTGATCATTCCACTTCATATTTTTCCATAATCCACCAAAGAATTGGAAGTAAAGTACAGTTTTAATTCCTTCTGGCGTGCATAGCATGTAGATAGGATTTGCATTGTTATTTTCATACTTTTGCATAAAACAAAAAAAACAATGTATAGTGATTCATGCACATTACCTTTAGGTGCATGTCATGTAGTTGCACTCATAACTTTCATGATTTTCATGCATAAGTACACCATGTACCTCAGTTTGTCTTGAAAAGTGATCTAAATTGTTCCATACCCTCGAAATAGTACAAAGATTTCCAATCATGAAGAAAATAGCCTAACACATGTATCTCTAAGCAATTATGGATATGTGGGCTAAGAAAAAAAAATTCTGAAAATCTGAAAAAATTGAGAAAAGAAAAAAAAGAGAGAATTTAGAAGGAAGTGGAATAAGAGGGAGAAAGGAACATGATATCACTTGCATAATAAGGAAATTGAGTACATGATGTGGCTTAATTAGATTTCTATCTCTTTTTGAGGTGGAAGGTTAGTGCATGCATCATTCCACCCAATTATAGGCATTAGGGCATTTTTAATGTGCATTCACATCATTTAGGGCATTTTGTTTTATGCATTTTGAAACTGTGTAATACTTCCAAATTCTTCCATGAACCACCCATTCCATCCACCCGTTGCTCGGATTGGTAGGCCACCGTGATTTTCTCCTCACTCATGTTTATCAGGAGAACTGCTTCCATGTAGATGGTAGTTAGGGCGAGCAACGTAGTGTAGGCGATCACAAGATGCACCAATGCTGAATCGGCGAACCTTATTATGTTAACTGCCTTATGTGATAGTGTTCATTGGTTTGAAGGATAATTTTTCTTATTGATGATTATTGTCGCCTGTAGGGTAATTATTGTTCTGTGATTAGGAAAGACCGGTATGAGAACGTTCAGGGGGAGTCATGTGGAATGTGGGGTGATGTGTTGATTTTTAGTTGACATCTGCAATCCTATTCTAAGGATTAGTTGCTCGAGGGCGAGCAATGTTTAAGCTTAGGGGAGTTTGATGCGATGAGTTTGAGTCGCATTTATAGACCTTTTTCATATGTGTTTTGTGCTCTAATTACTCATTTTCATGGATAATATTGCATAATTCACTTAATTTGGTCTTTGCCATCATATTATATCAAATCCCCTTTGTTTTACTATTTTTGAGCATCATTTATCATCTTATTATAAATTGTGTGGATTTACTTGGTCTTGTTGTGAAATTTCAGGAAAAACAAGTATCTGCTTCCGTCGATACCATCGACGGAAGTCGATACCATCGACCAAGCCACAGGTTGTCAGCCGAGAAGAGAAATACAGAGTCGATACCATCGACACCTAAGTCGATGGCATCAAGATCACTTCATGTTGCTGGCGAAGATGCAGTCGATACCATCGACCAAAGTCGATGCCATCGACACAAGGAGAGCTACAGCGTCGCTAGAAGACAAAACCGACGCTACAGGAGTCGATACCATCGACGCCCAAGTCGATGGTATCGAGATCACCACAGGCGCTCAGAATAAAAGAAAGGGAAGCTGTCGCTAATCCGCTGGGTCGATACCATCGACCCGCGTCGATGGTATCGACGCCGACATATATGCGTTGGATCTATTTTGATCTCAATCGGACGGCTGTTGTTATTTGACGATCTAATTAGGGACTTATACCTAATGACGGCCGCCCAGAAGAGATCATCATCTCATTTTTGATTGCACGAGTGTCGAGGAGGAGAAAAAGGAGAACGGAGGCCGAGAAGCTCATCCCGGGTGATTCGGACGCTGCCGAAGACGATTTCCACCACCGACAGGCGGGGAAGCTCGTGTTCTACGCCAAGGATCCACCGGTTCTTCTCCGTTCAGGGGTTTTCCCATTTATTTCCCGTTTTTCTTATGAATTCCCCAATTTCTACCATGTATTCGTGTGAGATGAACATGAGAGGCTAAAACCCTCAATCTTTAGGACCGGGAGTAGCCCAGGAATGCATTGTATGACATTTTTATATCAATAATTCATATTTCTCTCTCAAATCTGTGGTATAGATTCGTTTTCTCCATTTCTATTGTTATGCTTGATCACCATAATAATAATTTAACACCCTTAATCACTTCGACAGAAGGATTAACGGTTGAAAAGAGACGAATTCTACATTAATCAATAAAACCCTTGACAAAGGAGTTGTAAAATTAATGGTGGGAACTGAGGGACCGTTTATAATGCACTTAGTTTAGGGGAATGATTACTACGACGGTGGAATCAACCTAAACCTAAGTAGTGAATTACACCACGACAGTGGGTAATTCTCATTTCAGGCCACTACCCGGATAGAGAGAGAAGTGTGAGGAATTATATGAAACCTAATACAATGTTGACCCGCGGTGAAACCGCCATCCTAAAGATATCCCTTTGAATTGATTAAATTAACCTTTAATCGATTGTTTTCTTTGTTTGATTTTTATTTTCTTTTAATTTCAACAACAAAACCCTATTTTGTTAATCGGTCTAGCTGATTGCGATTAGTTAGTAGAAGTCTCCAATAATTCACGTATCCCTGAGTTCGACTCGGGCCTCACAAGGCCTATATTACTCGACGCGTATACTTGCGTTTAAGCGCGTAGTAAAATACACGTCATATATCTTCTAAAAGGGGATTACAAGAAAGTGAGAGTTCCTTCGAAATTTTGAGAAAAATATTTTTCAATAGGATACAGAAAGTAATTAAAAGAAGTCATCAAAGTATATAGCTAGGACTATGAATTTTTTGAAGAAATTAGACTAGGACTATGATTAAAGAAAGGAAGTCCTTGGTTTTTTGTCTAGGAAATATAAATGAAAGGGTATCTTTAACTTCAATCAAGAATATCCATGGAAATCTAAGGGGTTCCTGGCCAAGATGGTAGAAGGAGTAATGTTTACTTTTGCCAAAAGATGGAAGTGGAAGGTAAGATGCAGTTGATGGTTTGAATTAGGCCTACCAAAATAAGTGAAAATGAGTCCATGGGGAAAATGAGAATGATAAAGGCGATATGGAATATACACATCAAGAAGACTCCACTCGAATATAACCGAAATTCAAATATCTTCAGAGATATCATGGATCCAACCAAGATAATATTATAAAAAATGAGATCTCTGGCATATTTCATTTGCATAAGAAAGTAGGTAGTAACCTCAAGGTTGCTTATAAAATTAAAATCTAACCACACAACAAGAAACAAGTTAATACCTTAATAACTACTAAGTAAATCTACAAATTCTGATAATGAAGTTTGAGTTAAGAAGACTGTTGATCCTGTAGACCATAGAATAAAACATGGTGAGTACATTGGATGAGGAGTATTCAAATCCTACCAGTGAGAGTACCACATTTGATGAGTCAAAATGGATGTTTGAAATCAAGATTTGATTTAAACAGTCGGGACATGGTACCTCATTGGCTAAAATGCCATGTAAATAAAGGAGATAATGAGGTACCTCTAAAGAGGTTGCCAAGAGTCAGTGTGGTCCTTACAACTAGGTGTCTGAGTCTAAGCCTGAGGTTGTAGTCGATAGCCTAAGGATTAAGATTTAAGGATTACTAATGAACTAGAGAAAACACATACTAATAACCCATATGAAGTCCAAATTCAAAACACCATATCTACCACTCCTTCCTAAAATTCTAATTTTCTAAGGGATCCAATATGTTGATAAGATCAACAAGGTCATACTTATCAATTTCCCTATTTAGTTCTAATTTTACCCAAATCAACACTTCACTAGTTTAGTCAGTACAGTCTGAATAACCAACAAAACAAAATAACCAGCATATCCAGAACAACAAATACTCTGGGAAAGATAAACAAGTAGAAGCATCAAATAACCCACCTCAACTGACAATATGTTGAAGAAGCCACTCCTACATTAGATCCTACATGTGATACATGAGGAATCACCTATCAAACAACAATGACACTTAAAACATATACCTAAACCAAGAAGACATGCAAAACCTTTTCCGGGTAAGAAAACTAAGGCATCAAAGCAACCAGAGACAACAAAAGGCCACAATCAGTACAATTGGGATAACCAATAAAACAAAAAAACCAACATAGTCGGAACAAACAAGACTTTGGGAAAGATAAATAAGTGGAAGCATCAAATAACCCTCCTCAACCAATAGTACAATGAAATATCCATTCCCTACATTAGATCCTACTAGTAATCTGACATACCTTTTCAAGAAGCAAATAAGTTAGGCAATGATCAACAATCTTTTGGAGCTAATTTTACTGACGCTGTGGACAAATGTCATAGGTAATCCTTCAAAAAACTTCTTATTTAAATGATGAATTGATGAAAATAGAGGAACTAATCTCATATGTATTTTATCTTACGCCATTGCACCTATACAACCGTGATGAAGAAAGTAGCATCCTGCAACACTAGATCCACACCTTTTGGTTTGGAAAAGAGATAGAGTATTGGACACTCACGCATACCCCCACTAGACCAACATATCAACATACCCTCTTGACCTATCAAGTCATGCATGAACAAAACCTCTTGAACCTAAACACTCATCCTTGACTCTCTAATGACAAGGAAATAATACTATTTATCTCAAACGATGATGCTTTGACCATTTAAGATGTAGTTGGACCACCTAATTTGGATAATTTGATTGATGAGGACATTGAAGATTCTACGGATTGTCTTTGTTGAGGCACATTCTTGACCCTCTGAATCAATATTCATTAGGCCTCAACTACCTAATCCATTATGTATACCTTGAAATATGGGAAATATGGACATGAACACAGTGGACAGGGTGTATATCCAGGCATACTTGTTGTGAAAAACACTATCAAAGATGGTAAAGTTGGCAATGAAGAGGTTTGTAATGATCCTACTCATGATTTGTAACAGATCATAAGCCCTTTGACACTAGAATCCCATTACCCCATGATTTGTAACAGATCATTTTGGGAAGAACTTATAGTTGCAAAATAACAATGCACCACCATCCCTGATCTAGAACAACAATCAAAATAGGAACAGAAGTTTACCTTGGATTGAAGGGAGCTCAAAGCAGCATGAGGCCGCTAAATGCTTTCTGGTGAAGGAGGAGAAGGATGAGGAAGCATCACTGTCTTCACACTTTTTGGTGAAGGAGAAGGAGGCAATGTCACTGTCTTCACACAGGGCGGTCTCTCCAGGGCAGCAAGTGCTTTCTAGCAAAGGAGGTGGAGGCAATGTTAGCTGTCTCTCTAGGGTAGTAGAGCTGAGTTGGGATGTCTGGAAAAGGAGGACGAGGTGGGGCTCTCTTGAGAGGAGGCGATACACATATGGTCATGATGTACATCAAAGCACTGATAGCAAGAGAAGATGTGGGAAATTAGTAGAAAATTTAGGGAATAGGAAGGGTGTGGAGGAAAAAAGAAAGCGAGGGTGACTAGTGCTATTTTTTAGTAACATGTGAGGCATGTAGAAAACCTATACATGTAATATGTATATAAATACAATGTATATGATTCATGTAGGATTAATTAATTACTCGATAATAATATCACATAATGGTGTTAAATAATTAGTTTCGGGTCAATCCGTTCTGGATCATAACATGAACCAACCACAGTGTTTCGTTGTCAAACCCAGACCCAAATCCAAGACTGGATTTTGTTCTACCATGCTCTAAATTCAGAACCAACCCAGATTGAGAAAATTCAATTCAGAACTAATACCAGATCCATAGTTCACAATGATTTTATAAAAAAAATTATTTGATTACATGCTCCTGATTAAATTCTTTGTTAAGAAATTGGGTTCGGTTCGGTTCTAGGTCAAAATATCTACCCAGAGTGTTTAACTATGAATTCGTAGACCCAAACCTAAAATTGGATTTTGTTCGACGGACCTCTCAATCTAAAATCAACTTAGACTGAGAAAATTACATTTGAAACCAACCCCAGACCCCTATTTGACAATGATTTTATATTAAAATATTTATTTGATTAGATGATCATAATTAAATTATATGTTAAGAAATGAGGTTCGGATCAGTTTCGAGTCAAAACATCTGACCCATAGTTGTTGGACCGACTTCTCAATCCTGAATTAACCAAACTTGAGAAAATTAGATCCGGATCCAAATCTGGAACTAGATTTGGCAATTATTTTTTAAGAAAAATAAATCTTGACGTTAATTCATATGATAGTTGAGAATTTTTAGGACTTAATTACATGTTTTTGGTTACTCAGTGTTAGAAGTTGACTGAACATATGTTGAAATAGACAATGACATGAGGTAAGGGTGATAACAAGACCAATTGGATGTTAGAGGGAGGCAGAGAAAGATGAATGAGAGGGGAAGAGAGAATGTATTCATCGCATCAATAACTAAAAAGAGAGTAAGTCAAGGTAGACGGAAGATTTTATATTTTTGAACTAAGGGAATCTGATGAATAATAAGGACACATTTGATTATATAACATGTTTGAGTATGTTGTATAATTATGATATATAACAACAAGTCAGAGTATGTTGTATGATCTTGGTATATAAAAATAGGTTAAAGTGTGTTGTGTGATTGTGGTCTATTACAACATGTAGCTATTACAACAGGTGAACTCTTGTTGTGTGATTATGGCATATTTCAACGTGTTAGTCTATGTTGTGTAATGGTGGTCTCTTACAACAATTTATCACATGTGGCTATTATAACGGGTCACCACATGCTGTGTAATTATCATATATAAGAACATGTCAGAGCATTCTATCTAATCTTGGTATATAAAAATGGTTTTCAACATATTGTGTTATTGTGATCTATCACAACATGTACCTATTACATCAGGTGAACTCCTGTTGTGTGATTATGACATATTACAACGGGTCAGTTTATGTTGTGTAATGATGGTCAATTAAAACATGTTATCATGTGTGGCTATTACAACGGGTCACAGTATGTAATGTAAGTAAGGTCTTTTACAATGGGTTTGAATATGTTGTGATATTATAGTCTATTATAACACTTTAGGACCTATTGTTGTATCACATATACTACAACAAGTTTGGCCTATTGTAAATAACTTATGTTGTATACAACATACAACACACAAATACACTTGTTGTGATAAGTATTCTAACTACAACACAACCAGCAGAACCATTTTATTTCTCCCGTTGTAAAAAGTATTTTATGTGGAATTGTATAGTACGTATCATATACATGATATACACCACAATGAAAACATGTAATAAATGAAATTGATGGTTATGTCCAGCCAAATTTAATTCCTTAGAGCCATTAGGAATTACCACATCCTAGGTACACATCACATGCAAAAACATATTGTTGATGAAGATCTATGCTTTCCAATCTGGGTTGACTAGTTCAACCTTTGAACTGGATAGCTCGCCTCTTGGGCGGTTGGTTAGTCACCTCCAATCAGTCATCTGTCTCCTCCTAATGATTGATTGGTCATCCTTTAGCTGATTGTTTGACTCCTCCAAACAATTGGTTCATCTGATCCTTCATGATCCTCATCAGCTCGCTAGTTGGTTGGCTTGTACCTGCCAGCCGATCATCTTAGACCCTCCATCTAGTCGGCTCAGTTCCTCCAGGAGATTGGTTGGCTTCCTTCGTCTTGGCCAAAATAGGAAAGGAAATTATCCTACTTTTACGTGACTGTTGAGAAACCTCGAGTTACATTCAAGGGGAGCAAGGGTAGGAAAGAATTAACTTTACATTGGAAAGATAAGATAGAGGCTCGATACATAGACCAAGATAAAAGGATTAACCAATCACACAACTAGGCACAAATAATAGGATTATTGGCCATAACCATGCTACATCCACCATCAAAATCACTTTTAGGGTGATGTGTGTAAATTGTATATAAATATCATATATATTAGTTATGGATTTATCATGGTATTTGATCGTACAAGAAATTATTTTCATCACATGCGATAATAGAATGATAAAATCAAAATTTGATCATATTGATTATCCCAAAATATAGTAGATTTACATGGATGTGATACCAGTATAGGAAAATATGGCTAAAGAATAGGTAGTGGAAACAAAAACTTTAACTACCAAATTCCCCATCAACCTGTAGATCGTATCAACAATATAATATGGGGAGGATGTTTTCAAGGATATACCTAGTCCTAGATCAAGTCCATAGGTCGGGCCGTCTCATCCATGTGATACGTCTGTCTCACTCACCCAGATGGCCCTATGGTGATTCTGAGATGAGTCAGTCGATTTAATGGAAGAACTAAGCCAATTTGAACTCTGATTAGCCTGACAACCTGAACAGACATCTCAATAATTGAAAAGCCTGTTTGGATACCCAAACAACCATCTCACCCAGTGAGATGGCCGTTTGGCAGTTCAGTCATCCAATCAATTGATCTATTGTGTGAATTGAATACCTAAAGACTTTATTAATCAATTCAATCATCATTCAAGATTCAACTCCTCTTCTAGATGAGTTCCTTTGTGTGTAACCCTATAGGTCCCATATCACGATGACATTGAATGTCAATAACTAGTTTATGACATCACAAGCAAGAAGCGATGCCTAGTCACACATCAATGCTACCCAAGTGAATGGAAATTTGGAGAACAACTTCAACCTACAATCTGTGTAAGGTGTCGTAGTGATTGTATAATTCATTTATCTCTAAAATCCAGAGTGAACTCAAGGCATGGACTCATCATGCTCTCAACTTTGATCTCATGTTTCTTGAACCAAGAGCAGACTATCTAATATAATGTAACCTCAATATCATATATTGATTCACATGTGCATGCACATGCATTTTTCAATCTTGCTTATCAAGTGGCCAGGATATCATACTCTAGTAGGAGGGACAAATCCCATATCTATCACTCACAGTCTATCCCCATGTGTGAAAGTCACCCAATCATCACCTTTATAATAACCCATTTGTCAGGACTACATTTGATGATGTCAAAGTGTACCCAACGACATGTGACCAATGCAGTGATTTCAGGTCCAAGAATCACGATCACCATCTTCTCAATGAGAGATGACTATGACCTTCAATTAGTTTCCATGTGTCATTCTCAAGGTGGGTCTGTTCGATGCACTATTCCCTAACATATATTTGTGTGCTTGGTTTTATATTGCCATATCATGACTAATGAGATTATGTCATCAACCAACCCACACTCTAGTCTTATGTGTTACTAGTTTCTAGCTACCTTCCATGATAGCAACTGACTAGGGACATAATAAGAAAGTACATAATCATCACATTCATATGATCTCATCCTTCCATGTTACGTACATGAACACATATGTCATTGAGTATTGTCATTCTTTAGACATTCATAATGTTTCCTCATTATCTCATAACTGAGTGCAATCACCCTAACACTCCAAACGCTCATCTCAACATTTGAAGCGATTGGTTGGCAGTCCAGTCAGCTAATTTGTTGTGTGAATTGAATAACTAAATACTTTAGTAATCAATTCAATCATCATTTAATATTAAACTCCTCTTCAAGATCATGAGCTATATGTGTGACTCTATAGGTCCTATATTACATTGACAGGGAACGTCCAAAATAACTTATGACACTACAAGCAATGAGCGGTTCCTAGTCACACATCAATGCTACCCAAGTAAATGGAAAGTTGGGGAACAACTTCAACCTACAATATGTGCTTGGTGTTACAGTGGTTGTATAATTCCTTTCTCTCTAATATCTAGATTGAACTCAAGGCATCGAGTAGTCACCTTCTTTATCATTCGGTCTTGTTTCTTGAACCAGAGCAGACTATCTGAGATATATGTAAGCTCAATATCACATATTGACTCACATTTGCATGGACATACATTTCTCAGTCTCGCTAATCAAGAGGCCTAGGATATCATACTCCTATAGGAGGGATAAATCCCATCTTTATCACTCACAGTCAGTCCCCATGTGTCACAGTCACCCAATCATCATCTTTATAACAACACATGTTTTAGGATTGTGTTTGATGATGTCAATGAATACCGAATGACATGTAATGAGTGTAGTGATTTTAGGTCTAGGAACCAAAAACATCACCATCACTATGAGAGCTGACTATGACTACCATGGTAAAGGTTTCCATGTGTCAATCTCATGGTGTGTCTGTCAGATATAATGTTCTGAAACATGTATCTGTGTGCTTGATTTGATATAGGTCATATCATGACTAATGAGATTCTATCATCAACCAACTCACATTCTAATCTTGTATGTCATTGATGTCTATCAACCTTTCACAATAACAATCGATCATGGACATAATGAGAATATATATGTGAACTCTTAACATCTGTATGATCTCATTTCCTCAATTCATGTACTTATCATTGAGTAATATTATTATCTAGACATTTATAATGTTACATGATTATCTCATAACTGAATTAAACAAAATATATTGAAAGCTTGCATTTATTTATTACTCAAATCAATTACAAGTTATGCCATTACAATTATCATATGATTGGCTCTCTGGGCATACATACCAATACTATGAACTATCAAATATTCTCCTTGCTAAGTGCATATGAAGGAGAAATATTATCCACTTAGGTCTCACATCCAGGGATACTAGAGTACATGGATAGGTGGGAAAAGAGGGAAACTATATAAGGATCCACTAGCTAGACTTAGGAGTTTTATCTCTTCTAGCCTCCTATTTCATCATCTCTCTATACCTTAGGTTCTTTCATACATAACCATATAGAAAGAGGTAAGAGAACAAAACAAGCAATAATATAGGATTGACCAACAAAATCAAAGTGTTTGCATAAATATCTTCTCAATATGGTATCAAAGTAACATACCCCCCCCAAACAGCACACCAAGGAGGCTTAGCTACTCATAGTATAAGAAAATGCAAAAATGGGGAAGAAAGAATTGGAAATGGCCATGGATCTTGAAGTAGAGCTTGTATCCTTTTTCTCTAGTATCAATAAGGACGAGCTTTTCCCTCCTCTAAGTTGGAATGGAAAAAATCCTATAAAATTAGGATTTTGGGGTGGAAGATGGAAGGAAATGGAAGAAATGTGGTAGGTCAAAGTAGGTGACGACCTTGAATGCTAAAGGGGTTTATATTTAGCAACGAACGACCACTAATGTGTATATAGTGGCCTAGGAAGCCAAGGTTTAAGTAGGGGTATAGTTGTAAAAGTAGTGTTGGTCAATACTTGAGTTAGGTTGGTCCCGTGGTTGTGCTGGTCATTCAATTGTGGTGGTAGTCAATGAATGGTCATGGTATGTTAGAATGGTAGTGGTCGAAGTGTAAAAATTACATAGTGGAGTGGGTTTTTGGATTGTAGATACTAGGGTCATTGTGAGTAGTATCACAATGGCAGGACAAGGGTAGCATGACAATGGTGAATGTCACAGGTGGGATATATAGATAAGGAGATGGTCATAATTAGGAGCACAATCGTGCTGGTGATCTAGTGGCATAGCTGTAGTAAGTACCACATTCATTGTCCTCCTAGCTTAACATGCCTGTTATGGCTAGAATGACTGTGGCGCAAGTGATGCCCTAGTCCTTGAAAATTTGTGGTTCCTTTGTAGATTAAGCTCTAGTATCATTGTCATTGTTGTATACCATAATTATTTTGGGGATTTTTCTAGTTCACTTTGATCTTCAAGTTGTCTAGCCATGATGCTCTTTTCTCAACTTTGACCCTTGGGCACTTGGGATAGGTTGGAGTTGACTTTGAAGTCTCCTTGTACTTCTCCATGCATGTTGGGGTCCTTGGAATCATATTTCTCCCCTCCTGCCATCATTTAGTCACCAAGGTACCTAAAAGACATGCAAAAGGCATCCATAAATGCATTTCACATAAAACACCATTTATTAGAAATTCATATTGATCACATCTTAACTATTTATATTAAATGTTGACTATGTCTACATTTAAGTTGGTACCATTCATTTAAAACTATGAATGGGTTTATTAGTCTATTAATATAAATAATGAATAACTAACCGACAACTAAAATTAGTATATCTCGATATTTTAAAGAATATTATAGAAATTATTCAAGTCTAGATTTATTTCAACTACTATTATGTGGGTCTGGATCGAGTCGATCATGCAAGTATTTCTCATTTTCTTGGATATATTGATCATATTGTCGATTGATTGTAGGTAAACATGAATTCTATGATTTCAATGAAACATGTGCAAAATGAAGATTAAGTTTGCACAAAAGATTCTATTTGTCATAATATGATTGTTATGACATGAAACAACTAGTTCAAAGAAATAGAAAAACTTGAGTATAACAGTCAATTGTGTCCAACATGACCATAATCCAATGCTACATTTTTAATATGACACAAAAAATGTGTTTTTAGTTTATTGAAGTTTGTAATAGAAGGTATTGACTAATATTTTATTCTAGGAATCATACAAACTTTAAATAAAGAAATTTTATAAATATTTGGTGAGATCATTAAAGAAAGAAACCTTTTTTATTGTAGATAGTGATGGTTCTCCTAATATCAATTTTGAAAATGTTTACATGCTCGTTCTAGTGTTATAGACTATGCAATCCATTTTGTAAACACAATATATTTACTTAGAAAAACTTCATGTGTGAAGAAACTTGAACATAACATTGAATTTTGCTATGCTATTCTAGACTTTCATTTTCCCCTTATCTTTATGAACTTGTTTGATTTGTTAGACAAAATTCTTGGATCAATAAAATTTTGGTACAACTATAGCTTCCCAGATTTATACTATGTATTGGGTGATATTTTTTAATAGTACAATTAAGGAGAAGAGTTTTTCTATGTCATCTACATATACTACACATAACCAAATTTATTATAGTTACAATATCTATATTGTATTGATATGTTGATATAAAGAGATATGAAATACTAGTATGGGGAATCTAAACTGTACTATAGGATCTCCATCTTTTACTTATTTGACTAAGTTGATATGAACAGTACGTGTGCTATTTAGATACATGAATGAAGGGTGGTATATGTCATTGGGTCGAGATTTGGTGAGATCATAGGTGCTCATCTGGATGAAGCCTCAAGGGTTATGTTCACTTGAGTTGGATGTGATTTAATTGCACGAACATTAGATGTGAAAAAATTTATCACATGTTTATCATTTGTTCTTCTAGATATAAAATTTATAAAGAAGGTTCATTATGTATGATATGTACTAGTAGACTCCGTGTAATGTAGAGTATACTTATAAATGAGTATATGCTTATCTCACATGTATTTTGAGTGGAAAATTTTTATTTATATAGAAATTCTTTCATATCAAGTTTCATGTATCTCTTACTGCTAATGTCATGTAAACACTCAATGTAAATGATCATGGACACAGTAGGGGCTTGCATTGGAATGACTGAGTAGGTTATCTATTAGTCATAACATGAAACTACTAGTTTATCATGGCTGGTTATGAAACATGTATTATAATTGCAAATATAAGTAATTGAATCATTTATCCATGGTCTATTCACAAAGGAAGTGGTAAATTTTTATAAAGGTGAACCGATATCTAATTGAAATTTAGGTGATTGCAAATTTTGCACTCTATTAGGAATTTAAATGCAATTTTCTATCATATCATGTTTGACAATACCATCTTAACTATTTGATTGTATTTTCTTCATATAGTATCCAAGTTTGTCCTATGTTGTCTTTGATTCACCTCAGAGGTAGTAAATTATATGGTTGACTGAGTTCGAGTATCAAGTGTGGCTAGTCTCATTGCATAATTTTCCATTTCAAGTACCACCAACTACAACCCCCTAATTCTTTGAATGTATGATTGAAAAGACCAAAAATTAGTAACCTTCTACATAATTTGGTAATTATGTTGTGTGATTGTCTATACGGAAGGATGTTAGATTTGACAGACAATTTAATTATGTGGAGCCTCTCAACCATATGAGACACATGATAGAAACAAGAGAGGTCGTTTATCTTGCCTCATGCAAACTCACCTACATGATACATTCCAAGAAATGTTAAGCTTGGTAAAATATACTTCTATTTCTAAATTCATCACACAATAATTATTTCTCAAACATTTATGATATTGTATATGTTTTGTTTTCATTACAGTAAATAATAATATAAAAACAACAATACGATGCACCATCCAACTATAGTAGTGGGAAATTCTACAGAACTTAGGCAACATTACGCATCTTAATCTACGAGAAACCCACCATCAACATTAACGTATTGTATATATCCATCATCGATGAGGTGGTTAAGCATCTAGAATCATTTAAGTTGAACATATGTAGTTTTCCCACCAACTCTTTCCTAGGTTTAGTAGCAAACCATAATGTTAGATGACTTTTGTTTGTTAATTGGTTCATCGCATAGTTAAGGAGTTAGAACGCTACTAGTCTTTGCAGTTGATGAAAGAGCATGACTATTACAAGCTAATCATTATGCTTTTCAACAGAGTCTATAACCAATTACAAGATATATCTGACCACTATGATGCTGTCTTTGATCATCATATATACCATCACACCTGAATAAAGCATCCTCCTAGAGGAGTCAATACATACATGAGCTAGGGTATAGCTTGAAATATCCCCCACCTCACCCCACACCACACTTAAAATAGATTTGAGGAAGGATAATAAATCATTAATCAGAATAAGAATGATATTTATCACAGCCTGGCCGCCTTTGTTATTCTTCTTGATACATAAACCTTGATATCTTTGACCCTACATCCCAACAATCCTCGTATTCCTCAGAACTCTTTCTGTAAGGGCTGCATATGGCTTTGTTATCATTCTGACGGTCTTCAGCCATTACACCATTAACTTCTTTGAATAGGCACTGAATAGAACCGAGCCTCCTCATTAGGTAGTTGATTTGCTTCCTGAGGATGACGTTCTCATATTTGAGTGTTGCGATCTCATCGGCTGGTGGTGCATCATCTCGGTGCTCTCGTCTCTGATTTGCCCAGATGAAGTTGTTGCAGTTTGGCCGCTGGACAACAATACATACATATATACATAGAGGCACATATGTAAGCATACAAGTACAAATGATAAAAACAATGTTAATATATATAGTTTTCTTACCTCACATAAGTAATAATTTCGGAAAGGGTACTCCTCCTCACGCTTGAGGAGAGCAAGGAAGCTGCCACAAGAACACCTTAAGGGTGGCCACATCGGATTGAACTCGTAGAGTTTCCCATTCTTTAAAATAAGGGAGCCTTGGATAACTTCTTGGTAACAACGAGGATGCAGGTTAGGGTTGGTTTCAGGCCACACCAAAGTGGGATTGTAAAGAACAACCCTAGGGCAATTGTGTTCCTGGCCTGAGGGATAAGTGTACTTCCGCCAATTTACGCGATCCATGTCGTTAACAAGACCACTCCAATGTAACATCAACCACCAATTATTGCTCTGAAGCTTCCGCTCCTCATCCCAAGTCCCATTCCCTTCTATCATCACCCATGATCCCGGATCACCGTACTCCACCATCACCCAGACCTCCGTGCCTTTAAGGCCGGCTCCATGGTACCGTGCATCCTTCAAACGCACGCTCAGCTTCTCGTCAGCCACGGTGCCTACACTAACGACGCACGGCGGCTGGTTCCACAACATCGGCAGAGGCAACACATCAAAGGCTTCCGTTTGCACGTCAACAACCACCAAGGATTTCGAGTCACTCGAAACCCAATGCAGCTTTCCGGCGACGTACCCACAGCCGTTGTTCTGTAATTCAAATTTCGCAGCAGGCTGACCCCCAGCCGGCGCCCTCCACTCCCACTCTTCCGAGTTGCCGCCATCGAGTGTGCACACGCGGGCAGAAATCCGCTCATCCGCGTAGACGAAGTTGAACACCTTGTAGACTTCCGCGACGGCGTCGAACCCCATGCCGGCGAGGACCTGATCGTAGAAGAACGCATGGCCCTCCACCTGATCCTCCAGAGGGTCCTGCGGGAGAGGAGCCCATTGGCGGAGCAAAGGGTTGCAGATGATTGCGGGGACGTCGTTCCGGCACAGGAGGAGGAGGCCGCCGCAGGAGTGCACCACTTTTAGATAGCCAGGCGAGAAGAAGTCGTCGCATAGGATGTGGAAAGCTGGCTGTCCGTCTGTTGCAGGGATGAAGGCACAGTGATGTCGTTCGTGTTCGCTTTCCACTTGTTTGCCGTATTCCCCTAACATGCTTTCACGGATAGTGTCGCCTCCGCTGGCCCAGACCTGAATGAGGACTCCCGGACGCGACGAAGGATGGGCTCGGGAGAAGGAGGGACTCTCTATGAGGGCTCGCCATGACCGGCAGACATGACGTAACAACGTTGCTAAAGTTGCCATCGGCAGCCGTCGGAAGATGTTGCACAGTACTTCCTCCGGAAGATCCGTTGCTAAATTAGTTGCCATCCGCAGCCGTCCGAAGACGTTGCACAGTACTTCCTCGGATAGATCATGTTTAGAACTGCTGGGTTCGCCGGTCAAACTGTTCACCATTGCATGGACGCAGTTGATGCCGATGCAATTTTGGATCTGTGCTTTGGGCTAGCTATATAAGCCGACGGGAACACACACGCAGTTTGATGATCCCCGTCTCGCGGCTAAAAGCTTGGGAAGCTGGCGGCTAGGGTAGCTTCACTCGTCGTTTCATGTTTAGGTTTTCATTAGAGTATGATACATTACGACATTTAAATGAACAACTAACTTGACATTATATGTGTTTCTTGCCCGCCTAGACCAATTAAATGTCTTTCTTGGCCAGCAAGTCAGGAGTTTGATTTCCTAAATCTTCTGTACACTTCCTGGAATATAAACAGGGTTCGGCATTGAATAAAAATCGCTTGTTTCATTGCAGATTAATCTAGGAAACAGAAAGCAAGAATACCATTGAATTACTATCAAA
The DNA here is from genome assembly GCA_963693085.1 of Alisma plantago-aquatica. Taxonomy (NCBI): domain Eukaryota; kingdom Viridiplantae; phylum Streptophyta; class Magnoliopsida; order Alismatales; family Alismataceae; genus Alisma; species Alisma plantago-aquatica. Next base: position 1,491,220,838 of record OY856412.1, read on the forward strand.
CTACCATATATGTATTGGTAATATTTCTGAAAAGGAAAGCACTGCCAACTTTATTGTTGTTTCGTACTTATCCAGATATTATATTATTTGCATGATAAGTTTTTCATTGCTTGCAAATTAAGAGTTGTACCTCCTTGGATGTTTTCTCTTTATTAAATCCCTTTACAATAATTGGAATGCACATTATTAATACAAAGCCTTAGGCCTGATTGTTGATATGTATAAGTTTGAAAAAAAAATCAATTTAGCACACTTTTACAAAAATATTTACCAGCATAGCACACTTCTCAAAATATTTTCCAAAATAGCATATTTGTGTGGAATCTGCCACTCAAAGTGGCATTTTTTGTATCCGAAATTAAAAATATTGGTGGGTTTCTTTTTAAATAAAAAATTTTGAAAAAAAAAGTTAAAAGGACCACTTTGATGGAGCTTTTAGCTTGACGCTAGAATTAAGTGCAAAATGAAAACACCAATTTAAGTGACGCTTTTGTAAAGAAAAATTCAAATTTTGTTTATTTTTAAAACAAGCACGTCAATACTTGTGACGCTTTTTAATTTTAGATACAAAAAGCTACACAAGAAGTGGCGTTTTTAGATCAAAGTGTGTGATTCTGAGAAATATTTTGCAAACAGTGATATATTGATAAATATTTTTACATAAGTGTGCTATATTGGTTTTTTTTCCTATAAGTTTGTTTTGTTTGGGTTAGACTGGGAAGTTTTATATTTATCCGACCCTCCTCAACATAGGCCACACATCAACATGATCAAGATTATGATCAACCCCTTAGGGGCTCACTCAGCATATCTAAACCAACCAAACAATGAAAGTTTCCCATCTACATAAAAAGAAAGCAAATAACATATACCGGTATCCATCTATGCCTAAGTATGGACTGTTCCTTCTAACCATAGATATCAAAGTTCTAATCTTTATCGGTCAAGAGAGGGTCTTGAATAACCACCACCTGTGTCCGAGCAACCCATCTATGAATCTCCCGAGGACGCTACCCAACAACTTTCTCATCCTTAAGATGGTCTCTCACATCTCTATGACAACTCTCATCCACCAAAACATGTTCATACCGTGCCAAAAAAGCACTATAAATTCCCAATGCCCATCCTTAATATGTGGACCTCTATAAACTCACAATACTCATCTTGAGATTATGTTTATTGATTGGGTTCCAAGACAAAACATCCAAAATTTCAAAGCGTGGTACGTGACTCCAACACACCAAAATCACACAAGGGGTAAGATGATTCCCCACCATAAAGTCTCTTGAAGCATTTACTCTTATTGACGATATTCACTATCCTTACCACCTCCTTCAAATCCCTCTCATGATCAATAGTCACACTATAAAATCTTAGCCCAACATCGAGCAATCCATACTAACTAGATGATCAATGATGCGATGATTTTGAGTCGCATTTATAGACTCGTTTTATATGTGGTTTATGCTTTAATTAGTCATTTCTATGGTTAATATCGCATAATTCATCCATTTTGGTCTTTGCCATCATTTTATGTCAAATCCCCTAGTTTTATCATTTTGAGCATTCATTATCACATTATTATAATTTGTGTGGATTTATTTGATCTTGTCTTTGAATTTCAGGAAAAACAAGTATTTACTTCCGTCGATACCATCGACGGAAGTCGATACCATCGACAAGACCACAGGTTGCCAGCCGAAAGGAGCAGCAAAGAGTCGATACCATCGACACCCAAGTCGATGGTATCGAGACACCTTCAGGTTGCTGGCGAAGAAGCAGTCGATAGTATCGACGGAAGTCGATACCATCGACACATGGAGGCTACAGTGTCGCAAAACGACAGAACCGACGCCAAAAAGGAAGTCGATACCATCGACCCGCGTCGATGGTATCGAGATGATGAAGGGCGCGATAAAGGAAGGATTTGCAGCCAGCCGCTACTGTAGCGGGTCGATACCATCGACTCGCGTCGATGGTATCGACGTCGTCAGATATGCGTTGGATTCAGATTGATTTCAATCGGACGACTGGAGTTAATTAACGACCTAATTAGGGACTTATACCTAATGACGGCCGCCCAGACAGAGGAGGATCGGATTTTGGCTTTTGCACAAGTGCCGAGCAGCGAGAAAGGAGAACGGAGGCCAGAAGTTCATACCTGTCGATCCGGACGCTGCCGAAGACGGATTTCACCACCGAGAGGCGGGAAAGCTCGTGTTCTACGCAAAGGATCAATCGATTCTTCTCCGTTCAGGGGTTTTCCCATTCAATTCACGTTTTTCATATGATTTCCCCTATTTCTACCATGTACTTGTGTGAGATGAACATGCGGGGCTAATCTCCTCCATCTTTAGGACCGGGAGTAGCCCGGGAATGCATTGTATGACAGTTTTATATTAATAATTCATATTTTCTCTCTTAAATCCGTTGTATAGTTTCGTTTTCTCCATATATTGTTATGCTTGATCACCATAATAATAACCTAATACCCTTAATCACTTCGACAGGAGGATTAACGGTTGAAAAGAGACGAAACATACATTAATCGATAAATCCCTTGACAAAGGAGGTGTAAAATTAATGGTGGAAACTGAGAGATCGTTCGTAATGCACTTAGTTTAGGGGATAGATTACTACGACGGTGGAATCGACCTAAACCTAAGTAGTGAATTACACCACGACAGTGGGTACTTCTATTTTTAGGCCACTACCCGGATAGAGAGAGAAGATTGAGGAATTATATGAAATCTAATACAATGATAACCCACGGTGAAACCGCAATCCTAAAGATACCTTTTTGAATTGATTAAATTAATCTTTAATCGATTGTTTGCTTGTTTTATTTATATTTTCTTTTAATTTTATTCAACAACCCCAATTTGTTATTCGGTTTAGCTGATTGCAAATAGTTAGTAGGAGTCTCCAACAGTTCCGAGTATCCCTGTGTTCGACTCGGGCCTCACAAGGCATGTACTACTCGACGCGTATACTTGCGTTTTTAGCGCGTAGTAAAATACACGTCAAGTTTTTGGCACCGTTGCCGGGGATACGGCGGAATTGTTGGCACTTCGAGTGCTACGAGCGGCCACTCTAGGCCACAAATTTCTTTTTAATTTTCATTCAAATTCAAATATTTTTACATTGCACTATAATTGTTATACTCGTCTAAGCATAGTACTGAACTCGAATTTTCTTATTTCAGGTACTGTGTATGGTGCATACACGTAGTACATACTACGACAATCGCACACCCGAGGTTCCGTTTCCGGGACCTGAGGACGAGGGGCATTCTGAGCACGAGTACCAAGAAGAGATAGATTCTGAATCTGAACCAGAAGACATGGCCGAGACACAGACCATTTGGGAGAAGATCAAAGTTTCTTCCTCATCAGCTTCAAAGGGGCCTATAAAAAAGCAGGCGATCAACATACCGACATATAAGATCGACCCAGCATTGATTAATTTGGTGAAATCAAATGCGTTTCATGGGCTGAAGAATGAGGATCCTGTAGCACACATCAGCCAGTTCGTTGAAAACTATGACATGGTAAAGATAGACAGGTTTCCACAAGATGCTTTGTACCTCAAGCTGTTCCCAAGTTCCTTGGCAGGAGCAGCAAGAGAGTGGCTACATAATCTAGACGATGAGTTCGTTGAGTCTTGGGACCATATGGTGGAAGTCTTCTTTGAGAGGTTCTTCCCTCCTGAGAAGACTAACGACATGATCCGGAAGATTCACAATTTCACCCAACAGGCGGGTGAAACATATTCTGAGACCTGGGAGCGATTTCAGGTTATGTTGAGGAGATGTTCGCATCACGGGCTGGACAAAGAGACACAGGTGAAAATCTTCTATTTTTCTCTTTCCGAGCATGATAGGAGTAATCTGGATTCAGCCGGGTCGGGATTTTTTCTGAATAACACTGACACTAGATGCTGGGAAATACTCAAGAACATGGCTAGAAAGCAGTCTTGGGGAGAAAGAGAGAGAGGCCCAGTTGAGCAAGCACGAGTCGCCAGTGAATCAAAGGCAATGAGAGAGATGAATGAGAAGATGGATCTTCTCGCAAAGAAGTTACTGCAAAAAGAAGAAAATGAGTCCGAGGATGAGGCTCAAGTCAAGTACATGAGACAACAACAAGGGTACAGGAACAATGACTACTCATGGAGAAAGGATAAAAAGTTCTCATGGAAGGATCCAAACAATTTTCTGCAGGATCCGGAAGCCAAGCCCGCGCCAGCTGGAGAGGACAAGAGCACGGAGTTGCTCAATCAGGTCATCAAGCAAAATCAAGAGTTAATGAACACATTCGGGCAGCAAATCAAGCAACAAGGAGAATACATGAATCAATTTGGGCAGACATTGCAGAACCATGGGGCTCAAATGAGGACCATAGAGACATCCATGGCGCAGATGGCAGCTGAAATTGCTAGTTTGAAGAAACCAGCACATCCGGGTTTTCCGGGGAACACCAATGTTCCCGGGGGAAACCAGCAAGCCAAGGCTATTTTACTGAGAAGCGGCAAGAAGGTGCTGAATCCAAGAACGGATGAAACAAGCACACTGCAAGATAAAGTTGAAGGTGAAACCACTACGGAGCAGCCCACACCAGTCATAGGGCAAGTTGAAGACATAGACGTGGATGGTAATGAAGAACAGGTTGCTGAGGGGGAACCGCAGAAAATGACGCCTTATGTGCCACCTCATCAAAGGGCACACGCCGTTCCGGTCCCTTATCTGAATAGTGCAAAGGCAAGGAAGGTAGACACACAGTTCAAGAAATTCTTGGACAGCTTTAGGAAGCTTTCGGTCAATATTCCATTATTGGAAGCTATTGAGCAAATCCCTTCATACGGGAAGTTTCTAAAAGATGTTATTACCAAGAAGAGGAAAATACCAGATACTGAGGTCGTTGTGCTAAAGGAGCAAGTGAGTGCCTTCATTATGGGTACTTTGCCTCCAAAGAGACAGGATCCTGGGTGTTTCAATATTTCTTGCTATATCGGGAAGTTTAAATTTGGAGAAGCATTGTGTGATTTAGGGGCAAGCATCAATTTGATGCCCCTTTCGACATTTAAAAAGCTAGGATTAAAGGAGTCACGGCCGAGCAATATGACAATTCAACTGGCTGACAACTCTGTAGTGAAGCCTTATGGAATTTGTGAAGATGTCTTAGTAAAGGTGGATCGATTTGTCTTTCCGGCTGATTTTGTGGTTATGGAAATGCAGGATGAGCATGGAAATGAGCTGTTACTTGGACGCCCATTCCAAGCTACAGCTGACATGATCTTAGAGATGGGGAGAGGTCACTTGACCGTAGGCATAGCAGATGACCGCTTTGAGATGGTCATGCCCTCTAGCACTGTGTCTTCTAAAGCAAAAGAACAATGTAACATGGTGAAACATATGGATCACAACATCTCACTTTGCCTTGGAAAACCATTTCTGGACATGGATCATGTGATGAGCAAGATGGATAATGGAACCTTAGCTGTGGATATTATGGAGCAAACTAAGGTTGTTTCTTTGTGTAAAGCTGTTGGATTTCCGAATGATGAGAATGAAGACATTCCGCCTTCTTGGGAGGATGATGTGATTGCTATTTCTGTTGTTGAGGCATATCTGGAATTGCCGCTGGAGGCTTGTTTGTTGAATGTTACCTATGATTGGATGTGGAGTAAATCACTCAAGGAGTGCGCTAAAATGCTTCAGATGCTTCCATGCTTCTATACGAGGCACTATGAAGATTTAAGTGCACTTCCCCCACCGCTGCATTCATCTCTTATCAGCCCGCCAGAGTTAGAATTGAAGTCGCTGCCCCCGCATCTCAAGTATGTCTTTCTAGCTGAGAAAGACAAGTTACCGGTGATCGTATCTGCTTATTTGAGTGCGGACGAGGAGGAGCAATTGCTGACAGTGCTGAAGAACCACCGTGGAGCTTTTGGGTGGTCTGTTGCAGACATCAAGGGGATCTCCCCTACTCTTTGCCAGCACAAGATTTGGCTCGAAGAGGGAGCCAAGCCTGTTATTTAGCCTCAAAGACGTTTAAATCCGAGCATGATGGAGGTTGTGAAGAAGGAGGTCATCAAACTTCTTGCTGCAGGGATTATCTATGCCATATCAGACTCGACGTGGGTGAGTCCCACACAGGTAGTCCCTAAGAAGGGGGGAATTACTGTCACTAAAAATTTGTTGAATGCACCTGTCACCACCCGATTGGTAACCGGGTGGAGAGTTTGTATTGACTACCGTCATCTGAATGCTGCCACACTTAAAGATCATTTTCCTTTACCATTTATTGGTCAAATTTTAGAACGTCTTGCCGATCGGTCGCATTTTTGTTTTCTGGACGGGTATTCGGGGTATAACCAGATCTCGATTGATCCTTTGGATCAAGAGAAGTCTACGTTCACCTGTCCCTATGGGACTTTTGCTTACCGGCGAATGCCGTTTGGTTTATGTAATGCACCGGCGACGTTTCAACACTGTATGCTCGCCATATTTTCTGACATGGTAGAGCGTTGTCTTGAGGTTTTCATGGATGACTTCTCGGTTCATGGTGCATCATTTGATGAATGTCTCTATAACTTAGACAAAGTTTTGCAGCGTTGTGAGGACACACACTTGGTCCTTAACTGGGATAAATGTCACATGATGGTGATAGAGGGAATAGTGCTAGGACACAAGGTGTCTAGCAAAGGTCTTGAGGTAGACCCGGTAAAAATTGAGGTGATTTCCAAGCTGCCCCCACCAAATTCTGTAAAAGGGGTGAGAAGCTTTCTGGGACACGCCGGGTTCTATCGACGATTCATTAAGGATTTTTCTAAAATTGCAAAACCTTTATCCGAACTCTTAGAGAAAGATGCGGTTTTCGATTTCAACGATAAGTGTCTTCATGCATTCAATGTTTTGAAAGAAAAGTTGATTTTTGCCTCGGTTGTTCAAACGCCGGATTGGACAAAACCTTTCGAATTGATGTGTGACGCTTCGGATTTTGCAGTAGGAGCCGTTTTGGGGCAACGGGTAGATAATAAGCCCGCTGTGATTTTCTATGCTTCCAAAACTCTGAATGATGCTCAATTGAATTATACAACTACTGAAAAAGAATTACTTGTCGTCGTGTTTGCTTTTGAAAAATTTCGGCAGTATTTAGTTGGATCTAAAGTAGTTGTATGGACCGACCATGCTGCGATAAAATACTTGATGGAGAAAAAAGACGCAAAGCCTAGACTCATTAGGTGGATTTTACTCTTACAAGAATTTGACATTGAAATCAAGGATAAGTCTGGAATTGAGAATGTAGTGGCTGATCATTTGTCTAGGTTAGAAAGGGTGAATGAAAAAGATTTTCACATACCCATAACCGAGACGTTTCCCGATGAACAACTTTTGAAAATAAATTCTAAAGAGCCGTGGTTCGCTGAAATTGTTAATTATTTGGCTTGCGGGATCATCCCGGAAGATTGGTCATATCAGGAGAAAAAGAGATTCTTTCATTCTTTAAGATACTATTTTTGGGATGATCCAATTCTTTTGAAGCAATGCAGGGACGGTATCTTACGCAGGTGTGTGCCTGAAGTGGAGTACGAGAGTGTTCTCCATCATTGCCATGCATCACCTACGGGAGGACACCATGCCAGTTCGTGAACCGCAGCTAAGGTGTTGGAAAGCGGCCTTTATTGGCCAACTTTGTTTCGGGATGCCTACGATTTTGTGAGGCAATGTGATCCTTGTTAGAAAGCAGGTAATATATCGAAGCGACAGGAGATGCCCCTGAATGTATTTCAGGAAGTTGAGGTATTTGATTTGTGGGGCATAGACTTCATGGGACCCTTTGTGTCCTCGAACTCAAATTTGTATATCTTGCTAGCCGTTGACTATGTGTCGAAGTGGGTGGAAGCAATCCCCACAAGGGCTAATGATTCTACTGTAGTGTGCAGGTTCGTGAAGGAAAATATTTTCTGCAGGTTTGGGATACCCCGAATGATAATAAGCGATGGGGGTACCCATTTCCGGAATCAGAAGTTCTCGACATTACTGAAGAAATATGGGGTCAAGAACAACATTGGCACCCCATATCATCCGCAGACTCAAGGCCAAGTGGAGGTCTCAAACCGTGAAATCAAGAAGATTCTAGAGCGAACGGTGGCATCCACAAGGAAAAATTAGAGTGCCCTATTACCGGACGCACTGTGGGCATATAGAACGGCTTACAAAACACCTATAGGCACTACGCCTTTTAGGTTGGCGTATGGTCGGGCTTGTCACCTTCCGGTGGAGTTGGAGCACAAGGCCCATTGGGCGCTTAGAAGGCTAAATTTGAGTTATGATGAAGCTGGGAGAAAGAGAATGTTTGAGTTGAATGAGCTGGATGAGTTACGGATGACGGCATATGAGAATGCCCGAATATACAAGGAGCGCACAAAACTGATCCACAATCGTCACATCGAGTTGCGTACGTTCAAGAAGGGAGATAGTGTTTTGCTGTTCAACTCCCGACTCAAGTTGCATCCCGGGAAGCTAAAGTCCCGGTGGAGTGGACCGTTCGTGGTGGAAGAGGTCAAACCACACGGTGCGATTCTAGTGCGTGATGGTGATGCCACATTATTGGTGAATGGACATAGGTTAAAGCTGTATTTTGGTGAGAATTACAAGAGAAAAGTGAATGAGGTTAAACTCATTACACTTTTGGATGAATGAGATGCCCGGAAGCCGTCTAGCCTAAGACGTTAAATAAGGGCGCTTGTTGGGAGGCAACCCAACCATCGGTACATTAGGATAGTTTAATTATAATCATAACTTGCTTTATTTTCATTCGATTTTTAGTGTAAAGAAGATACCTTGATTCGTTTGTTCATTGTGCAGGCTGAGGCAGAGTCGATACCATCGACACACTGGTCGATGGTATCGACATAGGTTCAGGTTGACAACTGCAGAGTTCGTTCTGAGTCAATACTATCGACCCGCGTCGATGGTATCGACACACCTACAGGCAGTTCGCCCAACAACAGTCGATGGTATCGACACAGGCGTCGATACCATCGAGATCTCTGGAGAAGTTCAGATCAATTTGTCTCAGTCAACTCAATACCATCGACGGCCTCATCGATGGTATCGACATCGTTACAAGTTGAAGTGCACGTGGCGGTGTCGCAATGAAGCCAATTCGATACTATCGACACATGTCGATGGTATCGACCATCCATGTCACCGATCCACGCAAAGAAATCGACGGCGATCGTGGCATCCACGTCATCGATCTGGGTGCAGCGTCGATACCATCGACCCGCGTCGATGGTATCGACTCAAGAGCGATCCGGGTTACAAGATCAAGCAATCGTCAGCCGTCGATACTCGCGAGGGGGGCGGATAGCATCGAGACGTGTCGATACCATCGACCCGTGTCGATGGTATCGACGGGTTAACAGTGGCGCCGGCCAAGTCTATATAAGGAGAGTCATTACGTCATTTGACGTCACACCTTTAGAGTGATCTTCCTCCTTTGCGTCGAGCACTCCCCCGAGCCATCTAAGATCGAAGAGCAGCAACACCGAGAGAAGATCTTCCCCGAGCTCTTCTTCTAATCCCATTTCTCTCGCAACAATGGTGCACGTCGCCGGAGCATCATCCTCCCGCGCGAATCCTATGGATATCATGGAGTTCGTGCCACCCCCTATGGCGTCAGTATCACGTCCGCACCTGGTTCACCCATCCACGGAGGTGAAGAAGATCTATGAAGAGATCTTGAAGCGGAAGATAGAGCCTACCCAGTATGTGGACTGGGATATGATCCGCGATCTTGGATTCGAGGCCAACTTGGCCTATGTGGTGAAGGGTCAAGCACGCCACACCAGCAGAAGGCCAGACGAGCTGGAGTACCATGTGGATGGTCAACCATTCTTCGGCGAGTGGCCCACATACAAAGAGTTGGTGGCGGAATTCATGGCGTCCCTTGATGTCTGTGTCGTGCCCAACGACGTAGTTGCTACTGATCGTGAGTGGATCAAGGGTCGGGTGTCGTTCCGGCTGTTCAACATCGACTACAACATCACTCTTAGGCAGTTCAACAACATCTTCAACTGGAACCACTCCCAACAAGATCACCGCCGACCGGACGCCCGCACCGATTATGAAAAAAATTTCGCCGAGCTAGTGACAGTGTCGGCGGGCAAGACAGTGAGCTACCACAATGTTGCGGTAGTGGATTTCGAGCACCCATTTGTCCGGGTCCTACACCGGATGTTGAGTTCCACATTCTTTGCTCGTAGTGATCTGGCACTGAGCAAATTTTAGGAGACCGATCTCTTCTTTCTCTACATGCTCCTGAAGCGACAACAATGCAACTGGGGTGCGTTTTTCCTGCAGCGAGTTTTGGCGGTTAAGAGGAGTACGAGGAAGGCTCCGATTCATTTCGGCGAGCTCATCACCAAGTTGGCGCACTACCTCGGGCTCAACTTCTCCACCATGACGTCGCTTTCCACGAGGAGTAAGGTGAACGTGCAACATCTGCACCGTTCAAACCTTATTCTTCTACGGGATGGTTTGGCGTACGCGCACTGCCACGTCAACCACGCTTACCAGGAGTGTGCTCTACCGGATCCCGTCTTCCACATCGAGGGCGCACATCATTTCAGATGGCCGATCATAGCCATCGACTCCGATGATGAAGAAGGTGGCGACGACGGACAGGACGACGAGGCTGAGGAGGAAGAAGAGGCCTTTACACCTCTTCGAGCACGAGTAGCACCCCGGAAGCGTCCTCGGATGCATCCGGGTGCGTCTTCATCATCACAGCCTCCGCCGCCATCACCACAGCCCTCGCAGCCGAGCGAGGATGCCTACTCCATGCAAGGCATGTACATGATGCTGCAGGATATCCATCAGACACAGCAGCAGCATCTAGCGATGTATACCGGTATTCAGGACACTACGAACCGGATACTTGACAACTAAAGGGTGATGTTTGAGAATGAACGTCTCCTCCTCGACAACCAACAGCAGATACACAATCGGTTGCAACGGATGGAGATGCAGCAGGAGCCCTTCTACGACCACTACTGGAGTCAGAGTTACTTTGGAGGCTATCCACAGCCTCTGCCGAGGACCCATTATGATCCGAGCTTCCAGGGGGAGTATCCGTCTTGGGATCCTACGGCTCCACAGTACCCACCTCCACCTCCACAAGAGTGATCTTGTATCTCTGTTCCAACCTGTCAATTTGTTTTTGACTATGAGGCCATAGTCGAATTCAAGCTTAGGGGGGTAGTTATGGAACAGCTCTATCTTTTATTGTTTTTAGTTTTTAGCATTGTTATTTGTTTCTTGCATCTTTAGCTTTTGTAGGATCCACGTGCTATCTAGTGTAATTGTGGATGTCGTAAAAGTGTGTCATCTTGTTTGTTAGTGCATGGGGAATTTAAGGGAAATTTAAAAATTCTTGTGTCTTTGGATAGCTTGCTTTGGTTGACCTTGGGGAACACATCCTACGAAAATGATTGATTATGTCAACTTTAAAACAACATTTCATACATGTACTCCTAATGATTCATGAAAGTGGACGGAAATGGTTGTTTGAGCCTAACCTAACCAAATGGTAATGAGACCTTAATTGGATGTAAGAGAGAGAACCCTCTAAACTACTAAATAGGTCAGTAAGGAGGGACACATGATATTTTTCTAAGGTTCAGTCATCTAGTCTTGTGATCGTTCCACTTCATTTTTCCATAATCCACCTAAGAATTGGAAGTAAAGTGCAATTTTAATTCCTTTTGTGTGCATAGCATTTAGATAGGACTTGCATGGGTATTTTCCATATGTTTTCATAAAAAGAAGAAAAAAATATAGGAATTCATGCACATTACCTTTAGGTGCATGCCATGTAGTTGCACTCATGATTTTCATGCATAAAGTATATCATGTATTTCAATTTTTCCCCAATGGTGAATTAAACTGTTCCATACCTTCTAAATATTGAAAAAAAAAATTCTGAGCATGAAGAAAATATCCCAATAAACCTATCTTTAAGCAATTATGGATATGTGGGCTGAAAAAAAACTGAAAATCTGCAATATATAAAGAAAGAAAGAAAAAAAGAATTTAGAAGAACGTGAAATAAGAAGGAGAAAGGAACATGATATCACCTACATTTCAGGATAATTGAGTATATGATGTAGCTTGACTAGATATCCATCTCATTTTTAGGTGGATGGTTAGTGCATGCATCATTCCACCCAATTTTAGGCATTAGGGCATTTCTAATGTGCATTTGCATCATATAGGACATTTTTGTATTATGCATGTTGAAACTATACAATACTTCCACTTTCTTCCATTTTCTTCCATGAGCCACCCATTTTCATCCACCCATTGCTCGGATTGGTAGGCCACCGTGATTTTCTCTTCACTAATGAATATCAGGAGAACTGCTTCCATGTAGATGGTAGTTAGGGCGAGCAACGTAGTATAGGCGATCACAAGATGCACCAATGCTGAATCGGCAAATTTTATTATGTTAACTGCCTTATGTGATAGTGTTCATCGGTTTGGAGGTTAATTTCTTTTATTGATGATTACTGTCGCCTTTAGGGTTATTACCGTTCTGTGGTTAGGAAAGGCCGTTTTGTGAATGTTCAGTGGGAGTCATATGGGATGTTGGGTTGGTGTGTTGTTTTTCAGTTGACAATTGCAATTCTATTCTAAGGATTAGTTGCTCGAGGGCGAGCAACGTTCAAGCTTATGGGAGTTTGATGCGATGATTTTGAGTCGCATTTATAGACCCGTTTTATATGTGGTTTATGCTTTAATTAGTCATTTCTATGGTTAATATCGCATAATTCATCCATTTTGGTCTTTGCCATCATTTTATGTCAAATCCCCTAGTTTTATCATTTTGAGCATTCATTATCACATTATTATAATTTGTGTGGATTTATTTGATCTTGTCTTTGAATTTCAGGAAAAACAAGTATTTACTTCCGTCGATACCATCGACGGAAGTCGATACCATCGACAAGACCACAGGTTGCCAGCCGAAAGGAGCAGCAAAGAGTCGATACCATCGACACCCAAGTCGATGGTATCGAGACACCTTCAGGTTGCTGGCGAAGAAGCAGTCGATAGTATCGACGGAAGTCGATACCATCGACACATGGAGGCTACAGCGTCACAAAACGACAGAACCGATGCCAAAAAGGAAGTCGATACCATCGACCCGCGTCGATGGTATCGAGATGATGAAGGGCGCGATAAAGGAAGGATTTGCAGCCAGCCGCTACTGTAGCGGGTCGATACCATCGACTCGCGTCGACGCCGTCAGATATGCGTTGGATTCAGATTGATTTCAATCGGACGACTGGAGTTAATTAACGACCTAATTAGGGACTTATACCTAATGACGGCCGCCCAGACAGAGGAGGATCGGATTTTGGCTTTTACACAAGTGCCGAGGAGCGAGAAAGGAGAACGGAGGCCAGAAGTTCATACCTGTCGATCCGGACGCTGCCGAAGACGGATTTCACCACCGAGAGGCGGGAAAGCTCGTGTTCTACGCAAAGGATCAATCGGTTCTTCGTTCAGGGGTTTTCCCATTCAATTCACGTTTTTCATATGATTTCCCCTATTTCTACCATGTACTTGTGTGAGATGAACATGCGGGGCTAATCCCCTCCATCTTTAGGACCGGGAGTAGCCCGGGAATGCATTGTATGACAGTTTTATATTAATAATTCATATTTTCTCTCTTAAATCCGTGGTATAATTTCGTTTTCTCCATATATTGTTATGCTTGATCACCATAATAATAACCTAATGCCCTTAATCACTTCGACAGGAGGATTAACGGTTGAAAAGAGACGAAACATACATTAATCGATAAATCCCTTGACAAAGGAGGTGTAAAATTAATGGTGGAAAATGAGAGATCGTTCGTAATGCACTTAGTTTAGGGGATAGATTACTACGACGTTGGAATCGACCTAAACCTAAGTAGTGAATTACACCACGACAGTGGGTACTTCTGTTTTCAGGCCATTACCCGGATAGAGAGAGAAGATTGAGGAATTATATGAAATCTAATACAATGATAACCCGCGGTGAAATCGCAATCCTAAAGATACCTTTTTGAATTGATTAAATTAATCTTTAATCGATTGTTTGCTTGTTTTATTTATATTTTCTTTTAATTTTATTCAACAACCCCAATTTGTTATTCGGTTTAGCTGATCACAAATAGTTAGTAGGAGTCTCCAACAGTTCTGAGTATCCCTGTGTTCGACTCGGGCCTCACAAGGCCTGTACTACTCGACGCGTATACTTGCGTTTTTAGCGCATAGTAAAATACACGTCAATCAAGATGGGAAAGGCACCCAACAACAATTTTTTTAAAGGAAATAAGGAAGCTTCATCCAAGAAAGAAGCTAGGATATGGATAAGAGGATGTTCCAAGTCAAAAGATGGCTCTACATTTGGGTAAGTTTAAGAGAAAGTAAAACAAACAATATCAACAAGAAAATGAGGTATCCACAACTTATAAACAATTAAATAGATATCTATATTATTTTAAATAATTTCAAAAATAACAACAAATAATAAAATTCATGTTTATTATATTAATCAAGGTTGGACCACATATATTCAAAACCACGGGTAGGAGTACTAGAACCTTAACGCTAAATAAATATAAAATGTTAGGGGAACAATAACCTCAGTTCCTAAAAGAAGAGCTAAAAACTTAGTACCTAAATATATAATATTCGTGGGGTGGAATAAAATCCATGTGCCTAGAAGGAGAACTAAAACCTGAGTACCTAAAATATGGTATATCTACTTATATATATGACTAGTCAAAATCACACATGCATGATAAATTAGGTAGGATCATATTTTAATCCAAAATATATTCTAGTACAAAATGAATGTAACCATCCAACATAAAGAAATTGGTGTCTGATGACCCATAAATAAGCGATGCACAATGTCAATAATAGTAGTTGATGAATCACCATATAGAAATTGATTCTCCAAAAGGAATTTAAGTTGTTAAAAAGGAGATTCAAGTGAAAAATGTGTCTCATGGACAAGAGATTAGGATTTAGTTGGTATATGCTCAAATAAAATAGGAAAGATGCAAATACCTTATGTTCAGTTCTAAACAGATTCAAGGTCAATCCATAGGTCTGCCTAGAGTCATACAAATTGACTTGTCAATTTAGTCAAACAAGTTGTGAAAAACCATAACAATTGATAGATCTCACTTTTTCAATTCCAATAATATATTTACCAAATTTCTTATGTACCAAAAATTTACTTATCAGTTTTACAAGCTTAATACATTTTTCTAATATATATATATATATATATATATATATATATATATATATATATATATATATATGTATATATATATATGTATATATATATAGAGAGAGAGAGTGTGTGTAACATCCCAATTTTTGAGTAAATTCAAACCTTAATGTGATTCTCCTGATAAGAGTCCACTATGGGACCAAATAAACCTAACTATGGTTTAATAAGTAAATGAATTCATAAAAGGTATACTATATGTCAGTGATACCCATGTAATGGCTTAATATGCATAACTGATAATCTTGCTATGTATAAATATGAATGATTGTTTCATACAAACAATTATTTGACTAATACATATAGTGCAATGAAAAAGGAGAGGTTTAATATGAGTAAAGATAACTAGTGTGTTTTATATGTCCATATCTAGTTCATGGATATAATGAACTTTATGAGTAAAACATCACTATTCGTGTAAAAGAAAGAAATGTCATGTAGCTTTGGTATAAGTAGAATGATGATGATTGGACTCAATGTAAAATATGATTGAATTATGTACCCAAATGCAAATATATTAAATTCGAGTTTCTATAGGTCATTGTGATAATTGAATCAATTTAACAAGAAAATAACATATAGGAAGAGAAAGGGGTTGTCAGGTTGGTGACTCCCAATCCATACAGGGTTGTGGAGTGCCCCACCTAGGTAAAATAGGGTACAAACCATCGAACCTAGACCAAGGAAGTAGAGGGCTATAAAAGCCTGGGTTTATAGAAGATTAGGGTTAGAATAACGCCTTCTTTGGCCTTTTCAGAAAGTGATTTGATGATAAGAGATAATCAAAGCAGAAGAGGCGAGAAGGATGGCGGCCATGGCACTTATCCGCGGTGGCTTCAGGAGGACCAAACCATAAAGGGTTGTCTCTTGCCGGTAGAACAGTAGCCAATACACGTGAGGGAGAGGATGCGTCGAGGTGAGACCAGTCGTCATTCTCCGATCAACATGCACCGTCTATGAACAACATAGATCGACAAAGACCTGGGCGGTCTTCCCTATTCCTACCGCAGATACAGGGGAGGTGGCGCCTCCAGTCACGTCGTGCGGGTGAGAACCCAACCGCATGGTTTTGTGTTTGTGTGCACCTGATCGCCAAAGGGAGTTGTGGCAGTGGCGTGACCCAAAGATGGTGGCCGGATCGGCCCTGGTTGGTCGGACTTGGCGCTGGAAAGGAGGCTGGCGCTGCCTCTATTTTTACGAAGGAACAGGGGCATCACACCCGTGTTGCGCCCCGCTAGAGGAGGAAGATGGGGTCCTGATCATCCTTTATGGGCTTCCGGGTCATGAGGCCCAATTAACTTGAAAGCAAAGGAAAAGAAGGTAATATCAATGATCAGATTTTAATTAGTTCTAAACTTTAAGGATTCGTAGATATTGATTCCATTATCGGAAAATGGTGTATAAGGGCTCGTTGGAAACCTTGAGATACAAAGAACATCTTGAAGGAGATTACAGACTCTGGAAACAAATGGATAAGGTAATTTTATTTAAGAAAAGTTAGATAGGTGGATTAAGTGCATATATGATGGTGTTTTTTTAAAATAATGTTATAGGTGTGGACCTCATCTTTGAACTTCAAGCAAGTGTTACACCACAATCTTAATAGGATTTAGACCTGACTAGTGGAATCCAAGATGAAGATTCTATTTTCTCTAATACAGGTTAGTGGTTCATGCCCATGAGTATTTATGTTTATCAAACCAAGTATATTTACATGCTTCTTAGATAAGACCTTCATGTCCTACATTCTAGGTTAAATATGTAAGAAAGATTTTATGTGCTTATGATTGTGGAATTTTATATGCTCAATACCTTGAGTAATGGTGTGTCATGGAATGATTCTCGATCATGAGTTAAGTTCATAAGAAGGATAAGAAAATATATTTCTATCATATCCCTTAAATATAAATGAAATCATGTATTGAGATTTCAAGTAGGAACATGTCATCAAGGTTTCTTATATATGTAGCGATCTAAGAAATCAAGAAGTGAAATAGATTCCTTAATAAGGTTGATGTTTAAAAGTTAAGTATTATGTGAGAATATGGGTGTTGCACATGGTAGACCATGACCCAATTTCTAGGATAAATGTACTAGTGGCATTAAAGATATTGTAACATGAGTTTGTGATGATATTATCAAATTATGAGATATTAAGTCATGATTGAGTTGCACGATGAGAATCTATATGATTTCTACCTTAAGGTTTAAGATTTAAGTTCATACAAATGTATTGAGATCAGACTTAATGAGATTAAATTGAGTATGATTAAGATGCAAGTTAAGATTTTCTAAGGTTTCTATTCTATGGTTTATGGTGTTAAGACTTAAGTCCATTAAGATCAGATTTTGATGAGGTTTTAACAGAGAATGAGTTATCTTGCCAAGAATCAGATATCATACTTTAGCTATACACATTACTTAAGTTACTTTTGTATATTTAGTATTTCTATACTCACTTCAGATCTTGTCTCATAAGACATTAGACTCATGTGTGATATAATTGGTATAATGAAGTAATCTTACCAAATTAGAGTTTTCAAATAAATTTTACCTAGATAATGAGATACATGATTAAATCCAATAATGGATTCAGTTTAGAACTCAAGAATAAGAGATTTAGATTCAGACTTAGACTACTCACTGTGTGAGTAGCCAGATTTTGAATAAAAGATACATGATAAGGGTTTTAGACCAAATCTCAATTATGAAGTAATTGAGATCCATATTCACATTCAGTTGTAGAATCAATTTATCACTTAAGAATAAAAGATTCAGATTTAGATTCAGATTTAGAATTCAGTACATGCTCAGCACTCAGTAATCAGTTTCAGATAAGTTCAGTTTTCAGTGTTCAATTTTAATATAAGATAAGTTCAGATTCAGTATTCAGTAAAGCTATCAGTATTCAGCTTCAGTTCAGATTAAGAATTTAGTAAGTTTAGACTTAAGATAAATAAGTCGAAACCTTCACATAAGACATTATATGATAAGTCATCATTCAGTAGTCCCGGGACGATTCAGAGGCATGTGTTGCCAATTCAGAGGAGTGTTTACTCCAATTCAGAGGAGTGTTTACTCCAATTCAGAGGTGTTGCGGCACCAGTTCAGGGTGTAGTTACGCCAATTCAGAGACACCTCAGTGTCATTCAGGGCATGTAGTGCCATTTCAGGGTACTTCGGTACCAATTCAGGGCGTAGATATGCCAATTCAGGAGGACTTATTGTATAATGGTGGCCACAATCAGATAAAAATCGTAAGTAAAAGATACCTTAGTTTAGAGCATACCCATAATCTCATCCATGAGTATGATGAGAGGGAATCAAATAAGATAAGTATGACCCAAGCACTTTGGTGTAGGTCTTGAGATCCATGTACCAGGGTACATGTCTCCAGAATAAGATAAGGTAGAAAGACAAAGATTCATATTGAGAAATAAGATATTTTATGTTTCAGTTTACTCACAATTTGATGTTAGTTCATGTTTATAAAACTCAATTTCAGTTCTTTAGTAGTGTATATTTCATAATACTCGTGCCACTTACTCTAACGACTGTTATGTTTCAAATGCATGGCTGGGGAAATGATGTACGCAGGTTTTGGAGCGGCTGAGGATTAAAGGAACAAGTAAAGGTGTAGGAGATTTCCAAGCTTGCCTAGTGGGGTGCCATCTACCGAGACAGTCCAGAGTTTAGACATCTCTTTTTATGCATAGTCTTGTTACCAGAGTATATTAGATGAGTTGTAGTTTTTCTTTTATCAAGGACTATGTATGAATCAGTTTTACTCAATGCAAAGTGTTTCATTTGCTTTAATTGCAATGATTATCATGTTTGTGACACTCCCAGATGAAAAAAATTATAGCTTCCGCTCATGTGTTATGAAAATTGGGGTGTTACAAAGAGTCAGGCTAGAATACACTCAAGTGTGTTTGCATATCAAGACTATTTTTTTTTTGCAAAATGTAAACCATTGATCTTCACTATCATACTATAACTAGGCTACATACAAATTTTGAGCCCAATTGGATGAGCGTAAGTCACTCATCCTAGGGCAACAAAATTGACTCACAAAACTAATTTGAAATGCATAATTTTTGCGGTCTTTATAACATGACCTATAAATGTCCAAACGTGCTCAAATTTTGTATATGAGATATTCACAAGATGTTTAAGAAGATCAACGGATTAGATTTTTGACAAAAAATATTGCATCATGAAAAACTACTTGAGTGTATTCTGGTCTAAATACACTCGAGTGTATTCTAGCCAAACTCTCTCTCTTTTCTCTCTCTCTCTCTCTCTCTCTCTTTCTCTCTCTCTCTCTCTCTCTCTCTCTCTATATATATATATATATATATGTATATATAAATATAGTCAAAAGATAGCAAAGCACATGATTCACATGCTACAAGTTTAGCAGTGTGATAGTGCATTTTGGTTAAATCCATATCACATGGTGGATAATAATGAAACATAGAGATAAGACATTTTTTTCTACAAAAAAGGTGATGAAATCAAAATTTATTGAGGAAATACAATACATTTTCTACCCTCAAGGTTCGTATTTTCTAGTGTGAGAACCAAAAGTTTTTGTATCTCAAAAGTATAAAAAAATTATGTCCAAACATAATTCTTAATTAGGGAACAATCTCAACATCTTTTACATGTGAAGACACGCTTAGTGTCCTAGCCAATGGTATGTGAGAAGCACAAACCCAAAACTAACTAATCAACTATTACTATATAGGGAGGATAAATTGAGAGTGTCTAAAGCAATAGAATCTGATGAAAACCCAAGATTTTTTTAGAATATCCAAACCATGGTGGAGTCAAACACCCAAAAACCAACAAACAAAAAAGTTGGGCTTCATGTAATATTGTTGATTTGTAGACACAAGGGAACATCTTCTAAAATGTGAATAAGGATATTACTTAGAACCATAGGGAAGTAGGGGTAAAGGAGGTTCTACAACTCGTCTTGGTCCCAAGACCTTGGATGAGGTAGCTTTGGAAAACTTTATAGACAAGAGATTGGCAAAGGGTTTTGGACCCTGCTCTTCATAGTCTTGGATATCTACCTCTTATGCTACTAATGTAGACCACTCCAAACCACCAATGTTCATTTGATATTATGTTCATTGGGTTGGTTCCAAGAGAAAACCTCTAATTTCCAAAGCAAGCTACCTAATTGCAACCCACCAACGTCATGCAATGAGTAAAGAAATCCCCACCATCAAGTCTCTTGAAGCATCTAATCTTTGTGATGACATTCACTATCTTGAGCACCTCCTCCCAAATCCTCTCATGATTAATAGTCACATTATCAAATCTATCCCTAGATGAAGCTCTCGATTCTAACCAAATGATAAAGATGGGAATGGCACCCAACAACCAACGTATAAAGGAAATTAAGGAAGCTTCATACCATAAATTAGCTAGGACATGGACTAGAGGCTTACCCTACACACCCTATAGATCCACTTGCAACATGTATGTTGCTTTGTGCCACAAAGTCTTCTCCATATCAATGTACACAAAAAAGTGCACCACATCTTCATTGGAGGGGTTGTTGTAGCAGAATGAAGGGAAGGGGTTCTTAAATCCTTTAAATACGGGTGTTATTAGAAAAAGAAAAATAAAAACCTTTACATATTATAGAGTTAATGTATGATAGAATTCCACTCATCCATAACCACTTGGGTGGAATGCAATGGGGAGGTTGTCTATGGCAAACACTCTCTTGACTGACCAGAGAGTGAACACCTTAGTGCGATCAACAATCAATACCGGGATATCATCATGGTAGGCCCCAAAATCCTACAAAATTATTATCATTTATAATCATCCATCCAATAACACAACAAAAAGGTGGGAACGATACTAAAGACCATCCTCATGGAAAACATCTCTAGCCATATCATACACATTAAACTCTTATCATCTTCTTTCCCAAATATGTAGTGGAACTTCACACCCATTTTCAGACCAAAACTTCAGTTTTCCTCAATCTCACAAACAACCTTAAATATGGCATCCCCTTGGAAACATCTTCACATTATAAAAAACTATACAAATCTCCTCAACACAATGGTCATATTAATATTAATAAAAAAGGAAGAACAACTTATACTAAGAACTTAGTGTGCCATAAACCGTCGACAATCCAGAAAACCCAACAGTTGCTGGAGTTTGGCCCGCTGAGAAATCTTGGCGATTGCTAGAGTTTTGGCCATTGAGAAATCTCATCGTATGTCATGCCAATTACAAACTCAGAGCCTATAAATAGTTTACCTCCTCCTTCATTGGGAGGGATCTCTTCCTCTCCATCCACGCCTCTAGGCTTCTGATTTGTTCTCATCCAAGGGAGAAAATCTTAATCGACCGCCTCCGATGCCCCTGTGGTACTTTAACCATTTCCATCTCCGCTGCATCAAGATTTTTCCTCTAACCATGAAAGTGGTTGGGTTCAGATCTCTTCCGGCCTTGGACCGTATACTCATCTACTGCTCCATCTTTCATGAGCAACAGAACAAGAAGAGAAGGAATAAGGAAGGAGAAGATCATCCTTATCTATTCTTGGCATTCTTCCATTCGTCCTCTAGATTAGCTCCATAATTAGAGTAGAAGATTGTTGCTCCACCAAGCCATGACCATCTTCTTCACCATGGCCATGGGTAAACCTTCCTTCTCCCTTATCTTCTTAGTTCTTATCATGAGGAGCGAGTAGTCCATCTCACTAGGGGTGTGGGGACTAGCCCCGATGCCCATTCTTAGATGTTCATATTTTGACATTCCATGGCTTACATATAATTTTCCATTTTGATGTTAATCGATTTATGCATATTTTATGGCCTAATCTACAACATTGCATGATAAATTATATTCCTTATTGTGAGAACTTCTATACTTGATATTTGAATATCGAGTAGCTTGGTTGATGCCCAGACGAGAACTTCTGAAGGGATATCTTAGGGGTAGTAGGTACATGACCCGTGAGTGGTGAGATATCAACCTCACAGGGATATCTATACTCATCTTGATATTATGATATTTGATTGGGTTGCAAGAAAAAACATCCAAACTTTAAAGTATGGTACATGACTGCAACACACCACAATCACACTAGGAGTAGCATAATTTCCCACCATAAAGTCTCTTGAAGAATTTACTCTTATTGATGATATTCACTATCCTTATCACCTCCTTTAAATTCCTCTCATGATCAATAGTCACACTATAAAATCTAGCCCAACATAGAGAAATGCATACCAACCAGATGATCAAGATGGGAAAGGCACCCAACAATAAAATCTTTAAAGGAAATAAGGAAGCTTGATCCAACAAAGAAGCTAGGATATGGATAAGAGGATGTTCAAAGTCAAAAGATGGTTATACATTTGGGTAAGTTTAAGAGGAAGTAAAATAAAAAAACATCAACAAGAAAATGTGGTATCCACAACTTATAAACAATTCAACACATATCTATGTCGTTTTAAATAATTTTGAAAATAACAACAAATAATAAAATGCATGTTTATTATATCAATTAAGGTTGGAACACATATATTCAAAACCAAAGGCAGGAGGACTAGAACCTTAATGCTAAATAAATATAAAATGCTAGGGGAAGCATGACTTTAGTTCCTAAAAGAAGGATGAAAACCTTAATACCAAAATATATAATATCCATGAGGTGGAATAAAATCCCAGTGTCTAGAAGGAGAACTAAAACCTGAGTACCTAAAATATGGTATATCTACTTCTATATATGACTAGTCAAAATCACACATGCATAATAAAGTAGGCAAGATCATAATTAAATCCAAAATATATTCTAGTACAAAATGAATGTAACCATCCAACATAAAGAAATTGGTGTTAGAGAACCCATACACAAGCGATGCACAATGTCAATAACAATAGCGGATGAATCACCATATAGAAATTGATTCTATAAAAGAAATTTAAGTTGTTAAAAAAGGAGAGTCAATTGAAAAATGTGCCTCATGGATAGGAGACTAGGGTTTAGTTATTATATGCTCACAAAAAATAGGGAAAATGCAAATACCTTATGTTCTGTTCCAAATAGATTCAACGTAAAACCCAAGGTCTGCCTAGAGCGATACAAAATTGACTTGTCACCCTAGTCAAACAAGTTTTGGAAAACCATAACAATTGATAGATTTTAGTTTTTTTATTCAAATAATATTTTACCTAATTTTATTATGTACCACAATTTAGTTATCAGTTTTATAGGTTAATACTTTTTTTCTAATATACATATAATATATATATATAGTAATGCATATGCTACACATGCTACAAGTGTAGCAATGCGATAGGATATTTCGATTAAAGCCATAGCTCATGGTGGATAAAAATGAAATATAGAGAAAAGACAATTTTGGCTACAAAAAAGGTGATTATATCGAAATGTATTGAGGGAAATACAATACATTTTCTACCCCAAAGTTACATCTTTTCTGGTGTGAGAACCAAAAGTTTTGTAGCTCAAAAGCAAACAAAATCTTGTAGTCAAACATAATTCTTAATTAGGGAATGATCTCAACATATTTTGTTAGAAAATAAGAGACGACTATTGGTTGTTTGATAAGAGGAAACCCTGATCCTATAAATAGGAGAACAAAGCGTAAAAACATAACTTAACCCTAAGGAGACAACACATACTTAGGCCCATATTACAAAGATACTTAATAAAATAAATAAACTGGCTCTCTAATACTCCCCTTCAATCTGAAGTAGGGAGAATCCCAAATCAGCTTGTAAATAGAGAGTTGGAATAAAAAAAAAGAAATAGAATAAAAGGATTAACCAAACCCATACAAGAATTTTCTCTCCTTAAATATTACAATTAAGCACTCAAACACTCCCCCTCAAGCAGCAGACAAGCAGGTCATAAAAGTTTCTCAATCATCTAGAGCAGAACGATCATCTGGAGAAGAAGTAAGCAGTAGAAGAGCATCGTGGTCTTTATTACAATTGCTAACATCGCAGGCCAGAGAGTGTTGGGTCACAACAATAGTAGTAGTCAACATACAAATCAAGTGTGGATGGGTCAACGTGTGAAACAAAGCAAGGACAAGCCAGAGAGTGCTGACACATAGAAGCAGAAAGTAAACGTGCACGGACAAAAAAAGGTCAACATGTGTAAAGCATGAACAAACTAAAGAGTGTAGGAGCATAGGATGGTCAAAGTCCCAATGAGTGTTGGGTCACAACAATGAACGTGCAAATAAAGCACGGATAAATAAAGAGTTAACGTGCCAAAACGCGGACATGCCAGAGGGTGTTGGTGCATAAAAACAAAGTAGACGACGTAGCCAAATAGAAGACCATCTTGAAAAGAAATCACTATACATGAATCTCCAGATAATAAGTTCTTTAAGAAGAATATAGCAGTGAAAGACTTTTCATATGCAAATATCAATTGTAGAAGTCCACAAACTCTTCAAAGTGCATATAGATCCACAAATATATATCAAGCAGTAGAATATAATTTTCCTCTTATTTATCTCTCTCCTCTATTTCTCCCCCTCACACCAACCCGTCAAGCAAAAAAAAACCAAAAGTGATTGGTGTTGACAATTATGAAGAAACACCCCAAGAAAAAATATAAGTCGTTGCACTGCCGAGGGGTTTGGAGGGTATGGACCCCAATTAGGGGGTCTCGGTGCCCCTCAGCAGGCGGGAGTCGAGGGGAGGCCACCTCTCACAGGGGCTCGAGGGAAGATACCCCAAAAAAAGGTCTACAATGATATTCGATGCAGTGATCATTGTTGATGCGGATGATAAGTCCATGGGGAAAATTGCTAAGATATTCTATGAATTTTGTGCTATATCAGGCATGGAGGTTAGTAAAGAGAAGAACTATGTGTTTTGTAACAATGCAACCCATGCGATGAAGTTAGTGGATACTTGGGCATCCAAAATGATCATCTATCAAAAAAATTTTGGGGTTGCCTCTGTTTAAGGGAATAATAACTAGGAGTTTGTGTACTACTATAATGGATAAAATGAAGGTGAGGCTGGTAGGTTGAAAATCCATATTTCTATCTTTTATATGGAGATTGGAATTGATTATTTTGACCCTTTTATCCTTTCACCTATACTGGGTTGTTGTGTTCCCTTTTCATGTGAGTGTGATGATGGAGATTGATTATGTAGGGATATCTTGTGGGGAGGTCCTAGCCTCAAGAGAAAAATACATAAAATTGAATGAAAAAGCATATGTACTCCCAAGAAAGAAGGAGGGTTGGGTGTACATCATTCTAGTAATATTATCAAAGCATGTACAATGAAGAATTTATGGAATTTTGCAAAGAAACCTAATGGGTGTGATGGGTCCATGAAAGATACCTCAAAGGAGATTTTGTCAGTATACAATTCTAATTGATTGCTACCTAGATTTGGAAGCAACTTATTCTATTTAGGGATAAGATTGTACTTGGAGTTAGGTACTCAGTAGGGAAGGGTGATAGTATTCTTTTATGGTGAGATCCCCAGTAATGGGATGGGTTATTCTTGACTAAGTTCCTCTCCATAAAATGTCTTATTAACTGTGGAGTTTGGAAGTTTGCTAAATTGAATTGTAATTTGTCTGCTGACTATGATTGGTTATTCTCTAGGTCAACACATCAACTCTTTTGTTAATTTCATTAAAGAAAGGGTCATTATTAGATAGGAAAGGAAGATATTATACTCTTTAGAGGAAAGAAAGTCAATAAGATAAAAAAATTGAGAAATTATGTGGGAGGGTTACCTCCATTGCTCTTGGGCTTGGAGGATGTGGGGGCACTGAAGCCTCTATGAAGTGCATTTTAACTGTTTGGAGATGTTTAAGAGGTGGACTCTTGATTGTATATAGTTTGAAAAGGAGGGGCTTCTAGTGTGCTTCAAGATGTGTCTTGTGCTTGGAGCATGAAGAAATAGTCAATCACATTCCGTTTGATCGTATGTTTGGAGATGAGATTTGACATAGAGCAAGGGATAGTGATCTTATGGGAAGTAAACCCTTTGGTTTGCATGGACTGAGCAGGTTGATGGATATAAAGACAAGGACTTTTATAATGATATATGTTCACAAGATTGGAGGGAATGACATGTTAGGGTTTTTGAAGAGAAGGCCAGGGATTTTAACACGATATGGAATCATGTAAAGATAGGATTAGACAGTTTTTTTTAACTGCTTGTTGTTTTGCTTCCTTTTGTACATAGCCTTGCTACGATTTTGTACAAAAACTTACAATTTAGTAGTAAAGGGAGCAACAAGCTTTGACGGATCAAAAAACAATTATATAAAACATTATATTGTATCTGAACAACTCAAATATAAAGACATAATCTAAAAGGTTAACAATAGATGTATGATCTAGAATACTCATATTAATATACTTTACTTTTTCCCCAATCATCTTGGTTTGTACCCACCAATCTACAACTAAGTGAAACTAGTCCAAATAGTGCATGTCAGATTTTAGGGTTTATCAGTGCCTTTAAGATCATCCTACCATTGTCTTTGTGGGAAACAATGTAGGGGCACAATGACATGCGACCTACTCAAACCATGTCACAAATTTTGGGGGTTAGGACCAAAGGCTAACAAACACGATGTAGAGGGGTGAAATTAGGGCTACAAATGTTATACATCAAACTCCCCAATTTACAAATATAGGGAAGAATAAAATATAACATCAAATGTCCTCAATACAGATGGAAAGCTAAATAGAGATATGATTCTTTTGACAAGATTGAATATCATACTCTCACACTATGAATTCAAGATTGTGAAGATCAATCCACCAAATGAAGCTCCACATATATCTACATTAATCCATAACTCTACAATTTTGAGAACCTTCACACAATCCTCTATGTTGTAATTAGAGAACATGTTTCCCTTCTCATAATCAAGATGTTGGAAAAGTTTTATAGTGATTAAGGATAACTAAAACTACATAACTAAGGTTACACTTGCTTACTATCCCATAATACTCATTTTTAAAACATCATATACCCTAAAGAGGTAATAGCAAAGGATGACTATCCAGTTAGCCATTTTTAGAAGTAAAACCTAATTTCAAGTATAAATTGTATACACAAGGTAATTAAATGGTAAACATGGTTATTGTCTTAAAGCACTGTAGTATACTAAACATAATTCACAATAGTAAGAACAAATAATTTTCCCTATCACAGGAGAAGAAACCCTAAGTCACACCATGATGGTCCCATAAAAAGCTCAATCTTAGCTCATTTACTATATTCGTGATCATTTCTCAAGTAAGAGATGAGTAAACTACACTACCAATATGAATATTTTATTATGCTATAATTAAAACATGATAAGAAATTACACACCAACACAACCTTGTATAAGTTCATCCCACTAAGAATATTTTTTTGATTGTTAGGGGAAACCCACCCCCTAGGCGGAGGCCTAGATAGCAGGGATGGTAAACCCGGGAGACCCGTGTGCCCGCACACCGGTATCTCAGTAAGTCACATCAGAGGCCAGCTGACGTTGTGGGAAATTCATTTCTGAGCAGTGCTTCCAGTGGGAGTCGAACCTAAGGCCCTTCGTGAGGGGCCCCGAGCTGCGACCAGCTGGGCTACTGCTCGCCGGCTCATCCCACTAAGAATAGCCCAAAAACAACCTAAAATGTGTGAATCTAACATGGTAAGTATATTAGATTTTTGTATGACAACTATAATAAACAATGTTCCCTCTTGGTAATTTAATATATATTAGGCTAATGTAGAAAATTTCAGCTCATAATATGAACACTTGATCCATTTTGACCCGAAATGACCAAAACATGCCAATTTAGGGACAAAATTGATAAATACATATGATTTCATTGAAATTTTGATTGAATAACACATAAAATATGTCCGAATAGGTTTTATATAGGTAGACGAATGTAAAGTACACAACTATTCCAAATTTCATAATAAAATTTTGATTTTTTCACAATCTAACCAAATTTACAAAGTATGGCTAAATTATTATCAATGGCTTTATTGACTCTAAAGCATACTTATATATCTAAATGTGGGTTAAGTCACTTACCCTTCCCACTCGACTAAGACTTCTTTCTATTTTTTACCCCCGGGCAGATATCCTTTAGAAGTATAAGTGGAATGGAGGAATGATACCAAGATAGGAGATGATCAATAATCGAGATAAGAGTGGTTAGAATAGATTTAAACCTAGACCTCCCCATCCTCGACAGTCGAGCAAGCCTTAGCTGCCTCCCTTCAATTTTGGATTAGCCGATTGGAGAAACTCTCCCCTTTTTTTGAGAAATAATATACGAAGAAGGTAAATTCCAAAATCTAATAAATTATTCCACTAAACTTATTTAGAGTTGAGGCTCATCACAAATAGCTTGATATCATTCCTAGATGAAATAATGAGAAAAGAGAGTCAATATGGAGATATTAGGGTTTTTCTCTCAAAATATTCCACCAAACCAATAGATCTAACTTAACATGGAATAAAGAAAAATAGAAGTCAATAACTTACAAGATTCCACTTGAATTTTGCTAAGAACTTGAGCTATATCAATTCTAGACCAACATCCACCCAAAATCACATCTCTAGATTCAACCACAAATTTCAAACATGAACGGTAATTTACAAAAAAAAATTATAGATTTCTATTACACTCTAGAGTTCATTTATAACCAAAAAAATCTCTTATAATAAATAAAATTATTTAATAAATGCTTTTTTCCATAATTCCATCATTTTAGGCCTACTTTTTGGCAATTTCAAGCCAAAATCCAATCTAGGGTTTTATTGCCCAAATCCCATCTCATCAATACTAATAGGTATATGGAATTTTTATTAGGTATCAAATTTTAAAATCTAATTTTTACAGTAATTTGGCAAAAGAACAATATTTCGTAGAAAAATGAAAATTACAAATTAATTATGGTTTAAAATCTCACAAATCACACTTCATTAAGGATTTTGCTCCAAAAATCCTAGAATATAGGAGGATAACATTACAACATCTCATCTTCTAGTTCCCAAGCTACTTCCTCAACTCCATGATGATGCTAGATGACCTTGATAAGTGGTATCTTACACTTCCTATGTTTTTATATCCTCTTATATAAAATCTTCATAGGGCCCTCATAGGAAACATCATTTATTAATTGAACATCTACCTGTTGATTGTTATTTCTATCTCAGGATGACATTTTCTCAACATAGATACTTAAAATACATCATGTAGCCCATCCATCTCAGGTGGAAACTGCATATAATATGACACCTTCCCTTTGCATTGAACTATAGGGTAGGGTGACCCATATATAGGACCCAACATTCCCTTTTTTCCCAAAACACAAAATATGCATCGAAGGTGAGACTTTAAAGTACACTAAGACTTCAAATTGAAACTCAAGTGGTCATTTATGCTTATCAGCACAGGAATTCTTCCTGATGTGTTTCTTTCAACTTATTCATATCTTCTTTGTAGTCTATTTGTAAGAACCCAGACCTAGGTTTTGGTGTAACCCTATTTTATTTGTCTTAATCATGTGCTTATAATCTTTATCTAATCCTTTAAGATGTAATTAGGCTTGTGGAGAGATTAAGTCTCTAGTTTGAGATTGTTTGGATGTTGTTTGTGCCTTCTGTCCTAGTTTTGGTGCAAATTGTAATTTACCCAGTATAGGGGGTTGATGTGAAATTTTCCACCTCTAGAGTGTTCCCTATCTTTGTTGACACCATCTATAGGAAATAGAAAGAGTAGGGATCCTTGTTTGATCCTTGGTTGAGAGTATCACCCTAGGTGGTGATTAGGTTGAGATGAGTGTTGAGTACCTTGACCATGTGTGAGTTGGTTGTGTTGTCTCGACCTTGGGTCGCAACCAAGGCTAGTTTTGGAGGGTGTCACAGTTGAGACACCTCCTCTAGGTGTTTGGATCATGACCTAAGAGGTCTAGCATGGTCTTGGGTCAAGATGTATGACCTAGGGTTTTTGGAGGTGTCTTGTCTCAACCTAGAGGTGATGGTGGTTGATGGTGTCGCAACCATGGGAGGTGCACCCTAGGATGGCCGCGACCGTAACGATGGGGGATAACATGGTGGTAGAGACACTACCTAGAGTGTATCACAATGTCTTGCATGTCACGTTTAAGAGGTTTCATGTGGATGCATGTTGGTATTTTGCGAGGTTAAGTGTCCCTTAGGTTCTTTAGTGTGTTGACACCTCACCCTTTGCTCTCTCTCTCATCCTTCACCTATATAACCCCTTAGATTTACTTGTTTGCAACCCTTAAAACCATCTATTTTTTGCCTCCTTCTTTGCTTGCCTTGGATCTTGGTGGAAAAAGGAGGTTTGTCCTTGGAGCTTGGGGAATCAATCTCCTCTTGCATGTGGTGGTGGTGGTGATCTGAGCTCATCTTCCATCCTTGGTAAGTGTTTTTCTTCTAAGTTGACATTTGTTTTTGATCTCCTACCTTCACCTTCCTCTCTTTTCTCATCCCTAGACCATGGTTCTTCCATGGTGGTCGTTTTGAGAAAGCAATCCCTCGTCACAAGGGTCATAGACCATGTCTAGACAAGGTAGACCCAAGTGTGAAGATGATTTCTCCTCTCCTTCTTCCTTTCCTCTTTGGTTTGGCCAAGAGCTTCTTTGCTTCTTTCCTTGGGCTAGATTTTACCTTGGTGTCTTCTTGTTCTTAAGGTTCTATTATGGTTAAGAGTGGAACTTTTAATGAAGTTCTTTCAACCCTTGGATCGTGCATTTGGAGTTCTTGATCTTGGAGTTGGAGCTCTTGGTGGTGATCAACATAAGGTGGGTTATATAAAACTAAACCTACTCTATTATTGCATCTCTTTATACCTTTTGTTACTGATTTCTCTCTCTATATTGCTTCCTCATCATGCTTGTGCTTAATGGTAACTTCTATAGCTTGCTTGTTAAAGTTATCTTGCTTGGTTTGAAAGCAATCTGAAATCCTAATCTTTTGTACTTGATTTGGTAGATAATGGGTTATGAAGCTTTTCCTCTATGTATTGCCATTTACCTTTCTCTCATGCATGGTGTTTGTACACCTAGAGGTTGGAGGGATGTTAGGTTCAGTTTTGGTTATCTTGAGCACGGTATTCTCTTCCTTGGATAAAGTTCTTCCTTGGTAGTATCTTGACCAATGAGTTAGGGTCTTAGTGACCATTTGTATGTGACCTTTTATTCATCATAACTATAGTTTCACCCTTGGATTATATTCTATTTTGGTAACGTAGATGGTGTATCTTGGTGGTCATGACATTCTTCCCTTTGTGGTCATGACCTTCATAGCCTTTGGATTGTATACCCCTCTTGTGGTTGAGTTTGACCTAGTAATGATAGGTTGAGACTCTTGGGTGTGGAGGCTTAGTTACCCTTGGTGTTGGGGCTTTGTTCTTATTTTGTTTGGGTTCAGAAACCCTCTAGTGTGTTGGGTCACGACCATGAGGATCTTAGGTCATGACATATGCCGGTGATTGAGGATGTTTGGTCGAGACACCTTCTGGTTGATATTTTCTGGTGGAACCCAAACCCTAGTGTCGCGGGCACAACATGATCTAAGGGTTGGTCGTGACATGGGCCATGGTAGGTGGTCTCGACCTATGTAATAATATGGTCAACATAGGATGATGATAAGTGGTTGTGAAGCACATATGAATGCCTAATGATAATCATATATGAATAATACATAAGCCCTACATAGTGTTGTTTGGAATGTTATCTAATCAAACTTAATGATGTCTCCTACTCCTCATACACTCCAATATGATGGAGGGTGATGGTCGTAGGGTGGATAGCCATACCTAGTCTTGTAATCTCTAATTGGTCAAGAGGAAACCCTAACCATAATAGTTAACAATGAGCTTTCTTGTTTCCCTACCATGAAAAGATTATAATGTTATGCAATTATCTTTCTCTTTCTTATCAACTTCTAACCATGCAATTATTATAAGTTTGATAATAATAACTAGTGCATGCTATGGTGACTATGATATCATACAGGTTAAATGAACTTTGAGAGACATGTTGAGGCACTTGTGATACATGAATGATGTGAGCAGTCCTCTGACCTGGCAATGACTTGTGGTCTAATATGAGATAAGTTGAGGGATTGATATCCCATGGTATGTGGCCTTGTTGATGATGTTGTTCATGGAAATGATACAAGCATTATGTGGTGATAGTGTGACAAGCTCACACCCTATATGTTTACATCTATTGAAAGTGTGTTATGCCCTTATTTTTGTGGAGTTTGTTATAACTTTATACGTTTTAAATTGATTGATGATAAAAAACACTTAATTGACTTAACTAATCAAGTGGAACCTAATCACATAGTTTTACCCTATGCCATATATCCATCTCAGTGTCAGCACTTGCTGGATGGTGAACGGGCTTTCCTTTAGAGGAAGCCTAGAGTCATATACTGTTGAGTATATACATTCACAAGATTGACTGCAAGCCATACCATGGTAGGAGTGTGGATGCGGGCCGTAGCTCAGTGATATGTTGCTTATGAGGTTTCACAGGATTGGCTGCAGGTTGAAGCTTAGTTTCACTAGCATCATGACTTGTACCAAGGTGGGCGAAGACTTTCACTGTTGACTATATGTCATAGGTAACAGTTGACTGGTATGTCTCTACTGTGTACTCATGTACTGATCATGAGGTTTGGTGAGGTCATGGATTCCGGCTCTTCCATAGACCTTGTTTGGCACCAATTTTGACTTAGCAGTGATCGTTGGATTTGGGTGGTATGATTCAAATCCTCAGGGCATAAGAAAACATGTAATCAGTCGTGTAGTATCTTGCTTAGGTTCAAATACGAAAACATTGGATGAGCCCTTGCTTTTGTATAGTACAGATGGTAGTGAATATACACGTTCTTTATATTCCTTTTATAATGATAAGATGTTTCGTAATCCAACTGCAATTACATATACTATTAATGATGATTACCTTCTTATCATATGTGTAGTTTTACTTCTATTCTTTATCACCTTATCTGTCATAATAATAGTGGTGGGGAGTTATATCTTCCATTGAGATTTAGAATATCACCCCACGGGTTCCCCACATCTTTTAGGTGGACATGCATGAAAGGGTAGAGATTGTGTAGTAGAGGTTGAGCAATATCAAGAAGGATAGTAGTTGACAAGGTTGGAAGTGTTCCTTGTGGTCCTTTTGTTGTTAGATTCCTAGAGTCATCCATGTACACTCAGGTCTTTGGGATGGTTTTTTTTAGGGTGTGGTTTATAAATGTGCCTTCGATACATGGTTTTGGCTCATGTGCCCCTTTTGATGTAAAGATACAGTGGATATGTACATATGTTTGGGATAGGTTTTCTTGTAACATGTTGATGGCATCCATGGTAAGTATATGTTAATGTAAGTACTTTGTGTCATGTGAAAACTTATATGTAAGGGGTTTTGCTGCTTTAGTGCTTAATGAAAATGGTTTCAATTTCTGGTGTTTTTCGGTAATGATCTTTTTGTTAATCTTTGTTTCCGTGTTTAGTCTTGAGTTATCTTGTGGTTTGTGGTGTGGGGCATCACACTATTATTCAATCTCAGGCCCTAAAAGTTGTCTCATACCAACATACATGAGATATACATCATCTACTGTACAAAGCTTCATATGGTTCCATATGTAAAATCTATTTGTAGGAGTTGATTTAAGAGAACTCTATTAGACTTAGATGTAAATCCTATGAAATTATTAGACACGAGATCTCAACATATCCTATAGTGTTTGTATATTCTTTTCTGACTAGTCACCTATTTGTGGGTAGAAAGCTATGTTGAAGAACAATTGTGCACCCATGGCCTCATGTAGTCCATACCAAAATCTAATGGTAAATTGTGGCCTATAAATGGAAAGAGGTATACCATGGAGACTTAATATCCCATCCACATATATATGTTCAAGATTGTCTATAGAAAAAGTATTTTTGACTAGAATGACATCAGACAACTTTGTCAATGTGTCAAAAACTACCGACATAGGATCATATCCCTTGACTGTCCTCAAAAAGCCAACTATGAAATCCATAGTAATATGATCCCACTTCCATTCTTGTATAAGTAAAGTCTAACATAAACCTAATGGTTTTTTATTCTCTCCTTTAATTGCTAGAAAAATGCACATCTAGATACGTGCATCTACATCTTTCTTCATTCCTGTCCACCAATATAACTCCTTAGGGTTCTATAAATTTTGGTACTTCTAGGGTGAATAGCATACATGGAATGATCTTCCTCAAGTACCATCCTTCTCAGATCAACTTGTTTAGGTAAACATTACTTTCCATGGAAATAGAAAATATCATCATTAAAAAAGTGTAATCCTTAATGTTTATCCCATCAGTCATCTCTACCAAAATAGTATGCACCAACAACTCTCCCCTATTCTTCTCTCTACTTTTTTTTCTTAGATTGGGATTTATTTGTATTGGTGTAAGAAAAGAACCAAGATGAGGAATATCCATTTCGACATACATTTGTCTAAGGGATAAAAACATATCCATCCTAACACAGGCTAAAAAGTAAAATTATACTAGATCTACAGAAGAAATGGAAGATGACTTTATATTCAAAGAATTTGAAACTAAATTTTCCTTCCATGGGTGATATTCAATAGTATAGTCATAGTCCTTCATAAACTCTTGAATTCATCAATATCTCATACTCATATCCTTCTATGTCAATATAGACTTTTGGCTCTTGTGATTAGTAAATATCTGACACTTTTCCTCATATAAATAATGTCTCCTTGTATTTAGACCTAATACAATAGTTCCAAGATATAGGTCATGTTTATTGTAGTTCTCTTAAATTTTATTAAATTGTTTAGAAGCATAGGAAACTACATTCCTACCATGAATTAACACACAAATTAATCCTCTTTTTGAGACATCACAATATACCACATAACCTTTACATGTCTATGGTATGGCCAAAATAGAAGTACATGTCATAGCAATAGCATTGAACTCATTAATGAATCTTGTATAGCCACATACAATACCATTAAAGTTGTGAATGTCTGTGGGTGTCTTTGGCTTCTCCCACTTAAGATTAACTCTACATTTTTAGTATCTACACAAATTACATTATTAGAAATAATGTAACCTACAAATTCCACTTTAGATAACCAAATTTTACCGTTGATGAATGTGGCATAAAGGTGGTTTTGTATCAACACTTCTAGAGAAAATCATAGGTAATGTTCATTCTACCATACATCAACATCATTTTTAGTATATCATCTGTGAAAACCATAACAAATTGATCTAAAAACTACCAAAAAAGCCTATTCATCATATCCATAAAAGCGTTATTGTGGTTATCCCAAAATAGAATAAATACAAACCCATAGTGCACATGTGTTCTAAAATTTATCTTGAGAACATCATTAGACTTGATCCTCAGCTGATGATACCCAAATCTCAAATACATTCTTGATAAAAATTTATCACCCCTCAGCTGATCAAATAGACCATTTATATTGTCAATAGTCAATACACCACCACATAAAACCTATACTCTACTTAATGAAATGAATGAGGACTGCAAGGAAATGTGTGTGATTGGAAAAAAACATTATCTGACAGTTCTTGTAATTGTTTCTTCAACTCCCTTAACTTAGATGGAGACATCCTCTATGGAGCTTGTGTAATAGGTTGTGTATCTAGAACGAGATTGATTTTGAACTCAATATCTTTAGTTCACTAGATAAATATATGGGTACTCACATACCACAAGTACATGTGCAATTGAAAGACTTTCATATTTATTGTCAACAACATGTGACTGATATGAAATGCAACCATGTTGCATCATCTTCTCTACTTCCCCTCTTTAAATTAGACATATAAAGAGAATCTTCATATCTCTTTAGAATACCAAAGAAATGCAACATTAGAAAATATTTCTTCCTTGGACCAACAATCCATCTTCACTTTGTAGAGCTCCAGAATATACTTGTCTAGGATGAATTAAAATCCATGCATCTCTATAGGAAATAGATCAAATAAAATGATATGCCACTATAAGGTAGAATATAGGATGGATAAACCTCCATCTGAACTATTAAACCAACTAGTGGTCTCAAGAAGAAGGTAAAATTGCATATCTATAGTATGTAACTGACATCTGCTAATCACCTCTAGAGTGACAAGAGAATGCATTGCACTTGGATCTACTAGTAGAAAAATAGAAAAAAGCAGAAGAAAACTCTAAAGAGAATATATGCATATAACATGTAGTCACTCTAGTTGAGACCACCCCTCATATGGAGTCAAGGCATACACTTCCCCTAAAGCATGTGGGTGACCATGACTGAGACCTTTCTCTAAATGCATAGAAGAAACTACCTATGAAGTTTTTTCTCTACCAGCATTGCTTTGCTGAGAATTTTGTTTTATGTTGGCTACCTCAGTGTCATCTCATGTTGATCGTGTGGGCAATCTTGTCTTACATGTTCAACTTGCCTACACTAAAAGAACTAACTTTACTCAAGTCTTCAACCCACATATGAGTGATGTGTGCCACATGTACCCATGCCCTAACTGGTAATTTAACTTAGAGGACACATCACAGAATATGAACCTAACTGACTAAATTAGTTGGAGGAAAAACACAAACTCTATCTCTGTGCTACAGAAACTAAGAATGTCCTCTTAGATCATAATAAGTATGGGTCAGTTGTGACTATGGTGGAGTTGAATATTGTGGCTTATGATAACTACCACTGGCTTACCAAACTTTAGTGTTTCCCTATTACGAGTGTAAAATTTATGTTGCACTATGACTGCCATCTCTATCCTCTGTGTTGCCTCAACAAAGGTACAAGTTTCATGTGCCTCATAGTGGAGAACAACTGTAGTATCTCCACATTGGGCCCTTCCTCAAATCTATGAATCTTCTTCTCATCTCTAGGAGCTAGTTGTGGGCCCTTACACAAACCTATGAATCTTCTCCTCATCTCTAATAGCTATTTCTGATAGAAGCCTTATAGATCCATGAATTGAGACCCAAACTCATTCATGATCATGTTCCTCTAAAGAAGGTTTTCAAATTGTCTAATCCTCTCACACAGATAAGATGTCATAAATATCAAGTCACAAACTCACATCAAAAATTAGACCAAGAAATATGTTCTCATGCCCTCTTCGCTTCTCCCATCCCCCAACAGTTTCCTCTGCTACCCTTCATTAGGTATATTCCATGCCTAA
This sequence comes from Alisma plantago-aquatica, assembly GCA_963693085.1. Taxonomy (NCBI): domain Eukaryota; kingdom Viridiplantae; phylum Streptophyta; class Magnoliopsida; order Alismatales; family Alismataceae; genus Alisma; species Alisma plantago-aquatica. Next base: position 1,491,258,488 of record OY856412.1, read on the forward strand.
TCTTCTCCTCATATGATATATCAAGAATGCAGAAGGCTTTCTCTAGCTCAGTAAGCTAGAGACATGCATCTACTAGATAAGATATACTATAGTAATATGTACCTATAACAAGTTAGAGATGCTTAAGTGTTATTCACTACTACATTTTTGGCCAGTAATGTCACTGCCCATAGCGTCATTTTTATTATAATAACCGATCTAATAGACTATTGCATTGGTTTTAACATAAAAACCAACCTTACAGGTTTCCCGCGGAAAAAATTCATGCAATTTTGGCTTCGCACATCGATCTATAGCGTCGGGTTTGCCAAATAACTGATGCTATAGAGTCAAACAAAAATGCAGACATCACTTTGGACCTCTAGCGTCAATTTTTAAGGATAACCGACCTTATAGACACTGACCTGTAGGGTCGGTTTTTTAAAATAACCGACCTTATAGATGGTTTACAAAAATTCAGGCACCACTTAGGCTATAGAGATAGTTTTTTGGTTTATCCGACGCTATAGAGCACGGCTGTAGTGACGGTTTTCTCAGTTAACCGACGCTACAGGTCGGGCTGCTTGCAAATACACGCGCAACCTAAGACCTGTCGACTTATGTTTCATTTCATTTTTCTTGAAAGTACGGCGCTAGAGACCCCTCCTTCCGACGCCGGCGTCCATCTCCGTGTCCAAGGAGCTCATCTCCGTTTCCGACATCGCCGCCCTGTCCAAAGAGTCCAGCCATGTGCCGCCGTTGTGCACTCCTCCGCCGTCGTGTCGTCGTGTCGTGTGCCGCCATCGTGCAAAGGTCGTGCACTCCTCCGTCGTGCAAGGGTCGTGCACTCCTTCGTGCAAGTCGACGACGACTAAGCCTTAGGTGCTGCAAGGGTCGTGCACATCTCTCCGGTTCTTTTCCCGCACAAGCTCCCTCACCGATCGGTTCTTCTCAAGGTATTGTCTATGCCGCCTCACTCCTCCGTTTACATCTTACATCGGGGCTGGGGTCGGCGGTGGGTAGCGATGGGTGTTGGTGGTAGTAGCACGATCGTGCCATAAAACCACAATGATTTTTCTTCTTATTGTAATGCCGCGATTGAGGAAAGGTTCAGAGTGGATGTATTTGTTAGGTAGCACGGTCGTGCTGGGTAGCACAGCCGTGGTGGTTGTGGCTGAGTGTATGTTTTTGTTAGGTAGCACGGCAGTGCTAGGTAGCACGGTCGTGTTGGTTGGTAGCACGGCCGTGGTAGTTTTGGCTGAGTAAATATATGTGTTAGGTAGCACATCCGTGTTGGGTAGCACGGCCGTGTTGGCTGAGTTGCTGAACTGCATTTGTTAAAATCTTTCTGCTCCTCTAATATTGATGTATATTGACCCTAATGCCTTACATTATAAGAGAATTGTGTAGTCTCAGATTGACACTTTAGGGTTTATATATGAGATCATCGAATGCATGATGTTTAACTTAATATATAAATAAGACAATAATACTTTATGCATGTATCAACTTAGAAACCCGTTCAAAATTTACTCATAGGAGTAAATATTGGATAGTCCCCGGTTTGGGACTATTTTTGGATATTTAATCTCACTTAGGATGTAACTGTATAATGTATGTTTAGTGTTGAAGAAAATTTTAGTAGTATTTCCTCATTTGTTCTCTGGGTACATATGTGAGTGGTTATTTACCATTTACATCGGTGTACTTGGAGAACTTAGGGGAAATGCTGCTGAAATTTTCTTCAAAACTAAACATACATTATACAGTTACTAATGAGATTAAATATTCAAAAATGGGATAGGTGGTACACTTTAGTATATAAGTAATTAACTTCGTATCAATAAAAACTTACATCTTATAGTATCAATATTAAATGCTTAGTTTTATAATTAATTTTTAATGTGATATAGAAAATGGATCGAAGTTGGATGTCTATCAAGAACCGTTGTAGTCAAGAGTTTGTCAAAGGTCTTGATGAATTTATCAGATTTGCTGAGGAACATAGGAAACTACCTACAGATAGGTTCTATTATCCACGTAGAAATTGTGGTAACAATTTGAAAGTTGATACTGCTGAGGAAATTAAGGATCATGTCATATGCAATGGGATCATACAAGGTTATAATAAATGGTATTCGCATGGAGAGAAAATTAATAATGGATCAAAAAATGTCGATACTAATAGTTGTGGCATAGAAGATATAGATAATGATGATAATTTCAATGATGAACCGCTTCAGGATGACTTGATTCAGGATGATATGGTTGATGAGATGCTACGCAGTTGTCGGGACAATGTCATTGATCCACCTTCTTTATTTGCAAACATAGTTCATGATGCTGAAAAACCTTTATATAAGGGTTGTACTAAGTTCACGAGGTTGAGTGTTGTTATGCAATTATATACACTTAAAGCTCAAATCCGGTGGAGCGATAAGAGTTTCACTTCACTGTTGTCTTTGTTAAAGGAAATTCTTCCTGAAGGCAACGAGCTTCCAATTTCAACATATCAAGCAAAGAAAATAATGTGCCCAATGGGAATGGAGGCTAAGAAGATTCATGCATGTCCAAATAATTGTGTGTTATTTCATAAGGACTGTAGTAATTTAAGAAATTGTCCAAAATGTGGTGCATCAAGGTATAAGACCACAAATTCAGCTAAGGCTAAAAATGGCTCTCCTGCCAAGGTGATGTGGTATCTACTAAAAATACCACGATTTCAACGCTTATTTGGTAATACAGAAGATGCGCAAAATTTGTCTTGGCATGGGGAGTTAAAGGCCAATGATGATGGCTTCCTACGACATGCATCTGATTCACCACAATGGAAGAAAATTGATTTATTATACCCTCAATTTGGTAAAGAACCAAGAAAGTTAAGACTTGGACGCTGTACAGATGGAATGAATCCCTATGGTACATTAAGCAGCCAACATAGCACGTGGCCTGTTATGATTGTTATATACAATCTTCCTCCTTGGTTGTGTATGAAAAATAAGTATGTCATGTTGTCAATATTGATATCAGGGCCCAAGCAACCTGGAAATGATATTGATGTTTACCTTCAACCTCTAATAGATGACCTAATGAAACTATGGGAAGAAGGTATTATGACATATGATGCTTCACGTTAAGAGACCTTCAGTTTGCATGCTATGTTGTTTTGCATGATTAATGACTTTCCAGCTTATGGAAATTTGTCTGGATATAGCATGAAAGGTTACAAAGCATGTCCTATTTGTGAGGAAAATACTAATTCAATCAGACTGAAACATGGTGGTAAAATCGTATATCTTGGTCATCGGAGAAGGCAACACAAAACCTTTAATGGGTCAACGGAGGAACGAAGTGCTCCTAAACCTATACCAAGAAATGTTGTATATGATAGGGTGAAACATATTGTTAATGAATTTAGAAAGAGTTCAAGTAGTCATACACTCGCATGTGACAAATATCTATACAAGAAGAGGTCAATATTCTGGGATCTTCCTTATTGGAGATCTTTGGCAATTCAACACTGCATCGTCATGCATGTTGAAAAAAATATTTGTGATAGCATCATCGGTACACTATTGAACATACCAGGAAAGACTAAAGATGGCATCAAATCTAGAAAAGATTTAGAATTAATGGGTATAAGAAAAGAATTATCAGTGGAGATCAGGGGTCGCCGCACATATTTGCCACCAGCTTGTTACACTTTGTCAAAGAAGGAGAAAAAGACTTTCTGTGAGTGCTTGTATAATATTAAGGTTCCACAAGGATGCTCTTCTAATATTTGTAGATTGGTATCAATGAAGGATCTGAAACTGATAGGTCTCAAATCTCACGATTGTCACACCTTAATGCAACAAATTTTACCTATGCCTATTCGATCTATATTGCCGAAGCATGTAAGGTTTGCAATCACAAGACTCTGTTTCTTCTTCAATGAAATATGCAAGAAAGTGATACATCCTGATACTCTCGATAAATTACAGAAAGATGTAATTGTTACCATGTGTCAGCTTGAAATGTACTTTCCTCCTTCATTTTTTGATATCATGGTTCATCTTGTAGTACATATTACAAGGGAGGTGAAGATGTTGGGTCCAATTTTCTTACAATGGATGTATCCATTTGAACACTACATGAGTTTTTTTAAAGGTGATGTTCGGAATCGTTATCGTCATGAAGGGAGTATTGTTGAGGGTTATGTGGCTAGGGAGGTGATGGACTTTTGTAATGATTTTTTGAATTGCAATGAAACTTGTAGCAATCAAAAAAATTCCCATCACACTGGATCTTATTGTGGCAAAGGAACTCTGGGAGGACAAGCGAAAGGAATCAGTCATGAGTTGTGGGAACAAGCGCATTTGTATATTTTACACAACATCGATGAAGTTAGTAGCTACATCACAGAACACAATGATCTTATCAAGAGAAATCATCCGCGATCCAGTTCAATGTGGCTTGCAAGAGAGCATAATCGAACATTTATTAGGTGGTTTGAAGAGAAAGTATTTAATCAACTATCTGAATCACTAAATAATGTTGCTGAGAACATAAAATGACTCGCCTTTAAGCCAAAAATGGATGTCATGTCATATGAAGGTTATGACATAAATAGATTTTCATACTACACAAAGCGTCAAGATGAAAGTAGTGTAGTTCAAAATAGTGGGTTCACTGTTAAAGCGTGTTCGTTGTATTTTTCTAGTGCCAAAGATAAAAGACCACGTGAAGCTGAGATGTCATATTACGGAATCATTGAGGACATATGGGAAATGGACTATACAAATTTTTGAGTTCCTATATTTAGGTGTAATTGGGTTGACAACAACAAAGGAGTTTTAGTGGATGAGTTGGGTTTCAAATTGGTGAATTTTGAAAAGATTGGTGAGAAAGATGAGCCATTCATTATGGCAGACCAAGCAAAACAAATATTCTATATTGATGACCCGGCAAATAAAAATTGGTCTATCGTTCTTCATGAAAAAGATAGTTTACTGTAGATCCTATAAATGAAGAAAAATACTACGAAAAGTATCATGATTCCAGTCCATTCTCAGTTGGTTTGCCAACTGTAAATGTTGAAGATAACACCGATGAATATTATAAACGTCAAGACCATGCTAAAGGAATTTTCCTTGACTAACAACTCAACCAATACTAGAGGCATGTATTCCTTGAATTAGTTATTTTATTAACATTCAAGCTAGTATACCTTATCACTTGTGCTTTTATTATCACTTATTTTTTTATCATGTATACTTGTAGGTTCTAAAATGGCGAGTGAAGATGAACATTCTGAGCATGAGCATGAGCACCATGAGGATGGTAGTGGTGATGCTAAGAAAAGTAGAGGTCCCACACTAATGCGTAGGCTGTAGGAGCTCAGGGCTAAAGGGGAGAAATTTCCACTCTAGTTTGATATCACATGAGCACCTGTTGGGGAACATGCTAGTGCTTTCAAGCATTACGTAGGGGCGACCGCGCGCAGTAAGGTGCCAATAGATATAGAAAATTGGCATGATGTTCCTAATGCCAAAAAAGACCTCATATGGAAAGATATATCTGTGAGTAGAAGTGATATTATTTTAATATGTTTTTATCTATTGATTCTAATTTAGTTTTCTTGGAATTAATTGTTTTTCGAAACAACATTATTAATTGCTTCTTTTGTATGTATAGGGTGTTTTTCATCTAAATGAAAAAGATCACAAGAAAAGATTGCTACAATGTTGTGGTGTATGATGGAGTGGTTTTAAGACATATCTCGCAAGGAAATTTATAGATAATCCTAAACAAAGAAGAAAGCAACAGATGTATATATTTTTATAGATCCTGAGGTGTGGGAAAGATTTGTTGCATCTAGGAGATCAGAAGAGTTTCAGGTAATAAAGATTATGATGTATTTTATGAATCTTTAATTTTATACAATTAAGGAGGTGAATCTTTTTATACATGTTTGCCAAGTCTAAATTGCAATACTTCATTTTAAATGATTAGGCTATCCACCAGGCTCAAAAGGAAAGATGGGCCAAAAATGTGCATGACCATCGCTTGGGGCCCGGTGGTTATGCCTTCCGCCGCCAACTACAAGAGAAGCAATCCTCTTCTGGAGAAAGAATCAAGTTGAGTGTCCACCCTGACACTTGACATGGATTGATGCTAGAAAGAATCAAGCAGGTGAAATTGTCGACCCTGTAACTAAGGAGGTGGCACAAAAGATGGTAGGTTTATCCCAACTAAGTAAAGAGTAATGATAACCTCCCATTTTGTGACATTATTTTATTAGTTATCTTTAATTTTCCATACTCTTTCTTAGATAAACTAGATAGAATCATTAAACTTTTTTACTTTATTGCAGATACACCAATAAACTAACTTTTCTTATTTTTTCATTTCAGAAAACACAAAAAAAATTACAAAGACCCCTCACGGTCCCAAGACCGCGAGAAGACCTCACGGTCCCAAGACCGCGAGGAGACCTCACGGCCCCAAGACCGCGAGAAGGCCTCACGGTCCCAAGACCGCGCGGAGACCTCACGGTCCCAAGACCGCGAGAAGGCCTCACGGTCCCAAGATCGCGAGAAGACCTCACGGTCCCAAGACCGCGAGGAGACCTCACGGCCCCAAGACCGCGAGAAGGCCTCACGGTCCCAAGATCACGAGAAGACCTCACGGTCCCAAGACCGCGAGAAGGCCTCACGATCCCAAGACCGCGAGAAGGCCTCACGGTCCCAAGACCGCGAGAAGGCCTCACGGTCCCAAGACCACGAGAAGACCTCACGGTCCCAAGACCGCGATAAGGCCTCGCGGTCCCAAGACCGTGAGAAGGTCTCATGGTCCCAAGACCGCGAGAGGCCAAACGGTCTCTAGATCGTTTGGGCTCAACTTGAGCCTATAAATAGGACCTCAAGGGTCACTTCAAAGGGATCGAATCTCAGACGTCCAGAGGTTGCCTCTCTAGCTCCAGAGCACTTTTGTCTTCCATCCACTGCCCCAAGGCTGCCAGTTTGAGATCCGCGTTCCATCACCAAGCTATCTTCTCTCTCCTCTCAACAGAAAATAAGGTGGGAAGAGAAGATCCATCATCAAGTCAACCACGAAGTGCGAAGATCATTTCTCTCTTCACCAAGGGTTCAACTTTCCCTCCTCCGTGGAGATGACGTTCTTTCTCTCTCTTCTCGCCTCCTTCTTTGTCCTTGACATGAGCGAGTAGTTTCATTCACTAGGGTGCGGGGAGTAGCCCCGCTACCCATGTTTTCATTTCATGCAATGTAATTCAATAATTTGTAATAGAGATACTCTTCTTTTCAGTTCAACATCAATTGTTTAATGAATGCTAGTTGCCTGATCATCAACTTGTGTTACTTATTATCTTTTGGTATGAATTGTCTATGTTTATACCCTTAGATCAGAATATCGATTGAATGTTGGTCTTAGATGTATGTAGTCACCATATGTCTGTTTCGGTATCTAGGAGTGCTTTCATGAGTGGAGTGAACTCACCCCCATCATTGCACTTTCATACTATGAAATGGAATCAGTTGACGTATGGAAGTGCAATCTTGGCAAGGTCGAGGAACACATTTCATGAAGGAGTAATGCAAAGCATGTGACCATTCATTATGGTATGGCTGGCGTTGCAATACTCCACACTTCTCGTAGCTAGTTATCCGAAAGGAAGCTAGGACTACAAGATACTAACTGTTTTGACTCTCTTTGCAGGTTGTTTTATTATGTTGCATGTCTTGATCCATGTGTAGTGGTGTGAAACCTGATAACATCCTAGTGGCTTTTAATCATTGTTTACAACCTTAATCTCTACTTTCTTGCTTTACTTTCCTTGCACTTAGTTTAAAACCAAATCAAACTTTCGATCTAAATATCAACTGTTAAGTAGTTAAGTTCAACTAAAAACGTTTTCCATCTTGATTTCATCAAGACCGTTGTCCCGAGGATTCGACCCTTAACTATACTACGATAAGACTTCTGTGTGTCTTAGCACACGTGGGTGGAGTTCTTACCATAGTACTAGCAAGGCTAAACTTAGGGATTCATCATCTCTAGGATTTTTAGTGGCGTTGCAAAACTCCATCAAGTAACTCTCACAAACTTACATTTATTTATATCTAATTGATATTGTGTTTTAATATTTTTATTAACTATGAATAGATTGATCTCCACGAGCAAAGGAAGGAAGGAAAGTTCATCCCAACTGGCCACTTGAATGAACTATCAGTTGCACTTGGTACGAAAGAGCATCCTGGCCGTGTTAGGGGATTAGGAGCTGGCATATGATTCAAGTCTTATTTTGGCCCTTCGCAATCTAAAAGAGGTTGTGTAGGAGGTCTTACACAAGAGGAGGTTGAAGTATTAGTAGCACAAAAAGTAAAAGAAATAATGTCTTCATATCAGCCTACTCAACCTTCTCAACCTTCTCAACCTTATCATACTGTGACTCTCTCAAGTGATGAGGTACAAGCCCATGCTCCAGTTGCAGAAGGTCATGGGAGCACTCCCGATGACCCACCACAACAATCTGCAATAAGTTTTTGTTTTATATGTTGTGTTATTAGTATGATATATGATAATATATATAGTAGTAACATGTATCTGTTCTACTTTTTCTTATATAACCTATATTAATTCAATCTAGGTTGGTATGAACTGTAAACTTGCAGTGGAGGTTCCAGAATATAATGTTGTGGCAGTGGACAAGGTGTACAACTTTGGTGGAACATTGCATTGCCAACAAATTACTGATGACATTTGTCGTGTGTCCATCCATCTTGTGTATGACAAAATGGGGGACAAACCACTACCCATACCTAATCTTGAATATATTATAGTTGAAGAAGCAGAGGGTGCTATGGTGGGTTGGCCTAGACACTTGGTTATCAATGACAAGGTATACTTGAATATACCATGTTTTTCATATTTGACTGCATATATGAACTCGTCTAATAAAAGTATGTAATTTAATTTACAGGTTTGCAAACCAAAAAGTAAAAAATCTACTAGTCGTCCTCCTATGCCCAAGACATCTATTATTCCAGAATCCACATTTGACGAGTTGGGAAGTAAATGTAAATGTTTGTGTCGATACTTAGCCAACCAAAGCTCTGGACTACAAATGTTGATCAATTTAACAGAAGATGCAACTGGGAGGGACTTTGACAATTATATTTTTCTTGATGATATTATAGAGTTGTTCCGTTATGATTGGATGAATACTTCGATATTAGAAGTATGGATAAGGTAAGGATCTATCAATATAGAAAATTCCAATACACATTTTTAGATTATTTCTACATATGAAAATAATTACAAATGTTTAACAGCCATTTATATACCGAGACCACAAAATTTGATATAAAGAATGTTGGATTCTTAGTTCTTTCGGTCACTAGTCAGGTGGAGACACATATTGACAAAGTTAGTGATTACTTCTCTGATGCATTCAAATATTTTGCTACTGTGGGAAAGGAAATTATCCTAATTCCTTTTAACGTCGAGTAAATATTATTATTCAATATAATTTTAATAATGAATAAATGTATTTTATTTTAATGTTTGTTTTATTCTTACTCAGATCTAGACATTGGGAATTAGTGGTGATTGTCCCAAAATTGATGACTCTTTATTATCTTGACCCAATGGGAAAAACAACAAGGGGTCACAAACTGAAATTACCATCTATGGGGTAAGCATAAATATAGTCAATGCTTCAACATGATATTTCTGTTTAGAATTTCTATTTTACCAACTATCGTTTAATTGATAGGGGTATAAAAGCTTTTCCTGAAGGCGGAGGACAAATACCCACAAAATTAAAGACATTGACTTTGAAAAATGTCAAGGTAGCTACTTTGACAACTGCTTAGTCTTATATGTATTAATTTTCAACTCTTATATGTCAACTCTTATAGTCTTCTATTTATAGTAGTTACTAACATTAAGTATAATTCGTTATTTGTAGTGTCATATACAAAATAATGACTGGGCTTGTGGTTACTATGTAATGAAATATATGCAAGCTATTGTCAAACAAGCATCAAATGACATTCAGACTATAGATCAGGTAATAAAGAATAAATCATAAATTTACAAATGAGTTGTAGTCATTTTATAAAATATTAGCATGTGCATTTTCTATTTACAAATATTTACAACTCAGCCTTACACACGTGAGGACTTAAATGAATTCCGAGAAGAGTGGTCAGATGCTTTTCTAAATGAAGTCAATATAGCATTGGAATAAACATGTCAGTTACGTTCCATTTATGTATGTGGTTTCAGTACTCTTTCATATTTACTTTTGTATCTGACATTTTAATATATATCATCTCAGACTTGCAATCTATCATTTTGTAAATTATGATGTGACTATGTGTACTCAACTCAATATATATGAATCATTTTTGTTATGAATGTGTGGTTTGGAATGGTGACGGTTGAGCATCAATGCTCCCCTCTCCCATATCTTATATATTCTTGTTCTTCTGTTTTGTTCTGTTCAGTTTTTGCAGAAACTAAAAAAAATCTGACCATATAGCGTCGGTTTTCTTAAAAACCCGACGATATAGGTATTTTGGTCGTTCAGCGTAGAACGGCCATGCTGCATAAAACAGCCATGTTGGGAAGAGGTAGAATGGTCGTGCACACTAGCACGACCGTTCTACCTTTTCCCAACACGGTTGTTTTATGCAGCACAACCGTTCTACGCTAAACGGCTAAAATACCTATAGCGTCGGTTTTTTAAGAAAATCGACGCTATAGGTCCTTAGATATTATCTGTAGAGTCGGTTATTTATTAAAAAATCGACGTTATAGGGTTCAGGTACAGTTTCATTTCTCATTTGGGTTTAGTTTTTGAGAGCCTATAGGGTTGGTTGTTTACTATACAAGGTCGGTTTTTTTGGGTTAAAAAAACCGACGCTACAGAGCAATTACTGTAGCGACGGCCACTTAGGCGTCGGCTGAAAAGTGACGCTATAGGCTTAAAAAAAACCGACGCTATAGACCATTTCTATACGAGTGATTCCTAAACCATGATCCAGTTGTCTCTACAAGTGGTGTTGGTGTATGATGTTGTGGTGTAGGTAGTTATATTTCACTTGTACCCATGTTTACATTAGTTGTCTAAACATGGAATGTATGTTTGGATCAACTAGACCAGTGAACAGTGGTCAAGGTGGTGGTTGTTGTACTGGATCCACCTCTTGTTGTGCCCCCATATTTTCAACACCTTGATCACATGTGTGATGCCCAATTTGAAACCCTCACCTCATAAAGAATCACAATTTAAACACCACACACTAGGCCAAGAAGAAGAAAATTAGAGAAAGTTAGTAGAATGAAAAGTAGCACATTGTGCCATCGAAAAAATTAGGGAGCTTCCACTGCCCCAAATGGAGTTTCTGCGATTACAGGGTGATTTTGGGGAGGCTTCCCACCAGTGAAAGAGCCAGCAGGTGGTTCAATGGCAGCGTGAGCGCTTGTCCATTGTGCCATCAGGTTGATGAAACGCAGCAGAACCTCTTTTTTGAGTGTGACTTCACCAAGTATCTTTGAACCCGGTCCTCTCTTAAGCTCATGTGGGGTGGCAACCCCCCCCACATGGGCATAGAGCTCAGGGGCGTACCTAGTGGCGACATGGCAAATTATGATAGGACAAAAAGGTAAATAACCTTAAAATATGTTGATCTTCTATAAATCATAGTAATTAGCTAGTTTGTCCAATAATTACAAACAATGTATGAAAATGTTTAGGAAAATAAGAAAAATGACATGGAACCCTAATATCAGATGTATGATGTATAAAATATAATGTTTGAGATTTACATTTCCCTCTTCATAATTAGTAAGTAACAAATGATGTTAAGATATTCTAAAAATACATATGTAACTCCAGTAACATGTATAAGCCTGAGATAATGATTTCAATGCCTTAAAATCTTGTAGTTTGCTTAACATAGATAACTAGGGTTAATAAAATGCAATAAACATACTAATAGGAAGAAAATTATAGAAATTATAGTTTAAGCCCATATCTATACTTGGAACCCTATATGAAATACTGAGATCATAATGATACATATAACTCATGCTACATGTCATTTCTTCTCATTGGAATTCTGAGATCAAATGATACATATAACTCATTTTACATCTTATTTATTCTCAAAATGATGAGACACCTAATTTGAGTATTGCATGTAACTGAGGGTTAATATATGAACATAATATTATGCAACCAAATAATTAGATCATGTATTTGTATGTAGAATATGAAGAAAGTAACCAAATACCAAGATGATTGGACAAGTAATATTGAGACAAGCTTAATGAGCTAAGTAAAACTGTAATGGACACAAATAGGGTTATGATGATGAGAATCTATAATGGTACATGTGGACTTGTTTGTATCAATTTTAATAATGTTGTAGTGGAATTTAGGAATGTGATGATTAGTTTTTGCACTTGTCCTATTATATATTATGGTTGTATCACATGCATACAAAATATTGGGCATGTGATATTGGATGAAACAATTATTCTTGTATGTTACTTTCTTGATTTTTCGGCACATACCTTTATTGAATATTTGCATATATAGTTTTTTAAAGATGAGACTTAATATATATGATCCATTATATCAAAGAAACAAACTCTATGGTAGTACACTTCTTGGAAGCTACTTAACTCTGGGGTACTCAGACACATTGTACATATGATCTAAATCTTTGGTAGTAAATCCCATAGGCCTTAACCTCGAACTCTTTGAGAGTATTTATAATGCATCAAAACCTTCCGCGATCAATGCATGGATAAATAATGGAAAATGTGCTTAAAATATGTGTTCAAGTGTGCCTATTTATATGTGTTCAATACAGACAAGTTCTAGCGTTATCTTATCCCCAAGTCATAGTATTAAAGAGGTATATGAATTCTCGTAGCTTACTCAGCACCATAAATTATTATATTCTACCAACTTGTAGCATGTGTAATCTCTTTATTAGGTTGTGGCTATATGATATTGAAGATTGTAGATAGTTGTGAGTTGTATGGAAAGAAGATGTATAGGTGGACCTATTGTCCAAAGATCCTTTTGTAGTGGTAATGTATGTATGTAAATGTTTATTGTTCAATATTTAAATCTCAAATTTTGTAATAATTATTTATGTAAATGTAAGTTGAATGGTGAGCTTGTGTTGTATGGTTTGTTATTATTCATTTGCATGTGCTACTTTTGTTCCTTTTGACTTCCTATAATTTTCTTCTTCTTGGCCTACTATGTGGTGTTTAAATTTTGATTCTTTTTAAGGTGAGGGTTTCAATTTAGACGCGACATATTTGGTCAAAGTATTGAAAATCGGGGACGTCACAACTCGACACTCTAGTTGCATGTTCTAGTCCCTGGTCTGCATCCTACTACCATTGAGCAGTCGATAAAACTTAACTTCTCTCACTGTTCTCCTCCTATCTACAATTGTCCATATTTATAAGCTAATGAGAAATAATAGATAGGTAGAAAACATAATGAATAGACTCGAACATGACTTTTTTGTATACTCAAATGCAAACCTAGGTTGTGGTACCACAAATTTTGGATCCCAAATGCAAGATGATGACTAAACACAATCTAGGTTTCAGGTCACATGAAGAACAAACAAAAATCATCCTTTTATTTGTTACGAAACCTCATTTTTTCCTTTCCTTAAGATATGAATGTGGGATGGTAAAACCAACAATAAACTATAACATAATCATTATGAGTGTATCAACATAAAAAACACACAGTAGTATAGACATGCATCCAGCAATCAACCTACTCAAGTAATATATACAACAAGTAGTTCACATTACAACTCAAAAGTTAGATACAACATCAGAAAACTTAGTTGTTTAAGAAATATACTGGAGAGTACCAGATCAAACTCCAAAACAACTCAAATCTCCCCAGGAACCGATTAAATAGGGATGATAATGGAACTACTACTACTACACCCAGAACTCCCACCTCACAATAGGTAGTTTGTATCTTCTGTTGAGTATGCCTTTGTGGAGATTCATCTTCAAGGCATGTCAGCTGCTTTTGAGAACCTATGAACATGTAACTAATCATGTGAGAAAAAAATCTCAATGACAGACAAAGCACCCAGAAAGAGATAGAAATATGCTTCATTTAAAAATTGAATAATAGTTGATCAAGATTCACTTAAATAGACTTGGCAATTTAAACATAAATAACAATTCTAGAAAAACATAAATTGTATGTGAACAACTCAACATAAATAGAACAATCTAAAAGGTCAATAAAAAAGATGCTACTATACTCACATGAATCTAATTGACTAATTAACATATATTAAGTTTTCCTTAATTACTTTGGGTTTTACCCACCAAGCTATAGCTAAGTGAAAGTAGTTCAAATAGTGCACCAAAAGATCCTAGGGTTTATTGATACACCTAAGATCATGATACCTCAGTCTACATGAGGAAACACTATAGGGGCACAACAATTGTAAGGAGTGGGACCTGAGGGGGAATCCGCTCCCTATTAAATTAAATAAAAAAGGAAACATCCCATATATCAAACACCGCTATAAATTTTTCACAAAGGGATGGTAATCCATTTTATTCAAAATTATAATTCAAGTAAACAAATGTAGTAGTGAAAACAAAATATATAACTATTACAAAGCTTGATATTCTCTCAAAACCTCACCATGCATGGTGATACAAATGAAAACTTACTAAACTAAAAGATCAGTTGAGGGTCATCTAACCACCTCGAGAAAGTCTTCCAGAAGGTTTCAGTTATACTTGATGAGGTCCTGGTCCAACTTGGTTATCTTCTCCTTGACCTATACCTGGGGTTAGAAGAGTACCCCAGAAAAAAAGAGAAAGGTAGATACATCAGCAAAATGATGGTATGTGCATGCTAAATAGAGTATTGAGCATTGCTATAAAGTTAAGGACATCAAATAAACAAGGCTTTCTAGGGAAAATGAAAAGGACTACCCAACTGGGTATAAAATAATATGAATTTCAAAAAAAAATAACAAGGAGAATACTTGCCATTAAATCACATATAAAATGTGTCACAAAAGTACATATAAATTTTTGGGCCCAAAGCCCATCAACATAATATCAACCTGCATGCATGTGAGATAAACATATAACTAGAACCATATAAATAACAATGGCGGTCAAGGCTCACAACCTTGAAACCTGATAGAGAATGATGTACTGCCAAACTCCAATATAATGATGGATTGAATGGCATACCCTGGGCGGAAAGGCGTGTCCCTGTATAAAATATGAGTGGAAAGGCGCACTTGGTAGGGGAAAAATACAACAAGATCAAAGCGATTACACTACTCTAGGGCTACTGAATCGCATAATCATGCATAATGTTGTGGCAAGTAAGAATGTTGGTCTTTTATATATTAAATAAAGTTCCCATCATAAAAATGGACAAAAAATGCATTAACCTCATAAGAGGGAAAAATTAGGGTTTCAATAAGAATAAAGGTACAAGAAAGAGTTCAAAAGAAATTCCAACAAACTAAGATGATTGTTAGATCATAATCAAGTAGAATGTTTCACACAGAATAAATTCTCATAAGAGAGAGACTGTGTAAGCTAGTATATTAAGAGAGTGACAAACTCAGTTTATTGCTAAAGAGAATAATATGAGATGTAAACATACCTCGACTTGAGTGTTAAGTCAGAGATCAAGTCCTAATCTTCCAAGTCTATAATAAACTCAAGCCTACATATAATATTTGATCCATCTATTCAGGTTTAATGACATATTTGGTGAAACCCTAGAAATCCAAACCTTCGGAAAAATCCTAAACTAACTCACAATTTTCGCTTATAAAATGGGTACAAGGTTACTGATCTTGGTTTTGATCCAAGATCTAATTTTTACCCATTAAAATATTTCTTCAATTATAATTAAGTGAATATGGATTATTAAATCCTAAAATCATATTTTCTTATATCTTTGAAATCAGGTGATAAAAACTTAATTAAAAGATAGAGAAAATTCTAAGGAATGTCAAACATATTTTTGTGTAATTTTTGGATAAATAGAGAGAAAGTTATAAATTTTGGAAGCTTCAACCAATTAGAAAATAGCTAAAATCCATGCAATATCTACAATCCATGAGAGAGCGGGATTGGACCCTCTGAGATGGCCCAATTATCATCATCCATCTCACCTACTCAGTGGTCATCTGGGCGCACAACTTAGGAAACAAAACATACGTGAAACGACAAAAATGCCCCTCATGAGGAAAACAAAAACAAAAGACGAGTGAAAGGCAAAGTTGGGAAATTACAAGGGGGTCATCCCCTCCCTTTATACACACCATTTTTGTACAAAAACACACAGTGGGTAAATGTGCAATTAGGAGAAATTAAATTGGGGAGACCGTGTGATGAACTAATTGTGTCAAATTGAAGAATAAAAATCGAGTAAACTTACACTATATGCTATTAACCCGACATGGCACGAGTCGTAGGCAGTGAGGAAAATTGTAGCAAGAAGCAAAATTGATCAAGAGTGGATGTACAATGAAGCTAGGACCAAATTTGCACCTGATGCAGTTAGCACTTGGGTCGACGGGGTTAAGGGAGGGTAACACTTTTTCATTTTTCTCCTATTTTCTGTTCTAATTTTATTAAAAATAAATTATTGTTGTTCAAATAAAGTAAAACTTGGCACCCACAAAACATGTTTTTATCATTATATTTGGTTTTTGGAATTTTCTTTTGTGGGTTATATCACCATTATGGTTTAGCCAATATATCTAGATATATATTGATCATATTCAATTAGAGTCTCACGGTTTCACATTGTTGTTATATACTATTATCAAGCACAAAATGCCACATTTTACACATTATGTCCATTAATGCCTTAATTAAATTATATGACAATTTTAGTATTTATGGACATGAAATTACCAATTGTCACTCCAAAACATATTATTTTATTTTTATTTATCCATTATGTAAGTAAAGAAAATATATGTGATATATTTCATGATTTTATTTACATATTGGCACATAATTAGACTATTATATAAATGTGTGTAAATTTTTATCCTTGTTTGGGTAATATCTAAGAAACTAATCTTAATAGATTTCTAATCAAGGAATAGGGTAAGATTCTAAGTTCTGGTTCATTACAACACCACCCCTTATAAGATTTCATCCTCAAAATCTAATCATCCCAACATAAACAATCACCTATACTCCACCCCTATAACAGGTTTTACCTAATAGATCAAACTACACTATAGGTTCAAAGAATAGTCTTTCCAAGAATCATGCACTACAATTCTTTCACCCTTAAAAGTTTCATGCAATATGGAAGCATATCTTTAAAATCAAACTAAAAGATCATGGGTTACCTTCAACATGATCTTCCTCATTAACTTCTTGGCCATCCAAAGAAAAGACTCTTCTAGTACATTTCACAACTGGTCTTCTTCCATCATTATTTCCATTATTCAGACGAGGTGTATGAGGTAGTTGTTATTGAGGTAGTGCACATCCATCATGAAGATGGGGGTAACTAGGTTGGATATGTCTAGGCTCCTTGCAATGATGACATATAATTTGAGAACCAAGTCGGGGTCTATCTTGATTTCTACCGTAGGAACACTTCTCGGGAGGATGATAACTATTACACTTAGCACACCTATCCATTTTTTGATGATCTCTTGATAACTTCCTCTTGTAGTCATGTTCCTTATATTGATATCCAAGATAAGACTCAACAGATAATGCTTTATCAACCATATGTAAAAAAGTTAGGGGATGTTGTGGGACAATAGCATGACCTATGTTGTAATTGAGTCCTTGTAGGAATAGGTTATCCTATGATCCTCACTTATTCAAGAATCATAACATTCAAGCAACATAAACTTTGATACGTAAGTAGAAACAGACATGGAACCTTGCTTTAGATTGTAAAATTCTACTTCCTTCTTATTTAGGACAGTAGTGCAGATGTACTTCCCATGAAATAGCACCAAGAATTGTTCCCAAGTCACACTAGATATGTCACGATCCTTGTAATACCATTCCACCAGACACGTGGAGTTCCATCAAGCATATAAGATGCAAACTAGACCTTTGGATGTGAGGATATTCCATACCATCAAAAGTCCATTCCATGGCTAATACCCACTCATTGGATTTATCGACCATCTTCAGTTCTCCTTCACCTTTGAGGTTCATGAAGTCGGTTAGTGAGTACTCCTTGGGTTTTTTAGACACAAGAAGCATTTTAATATTTCCTACCATAGTTGTGATAAGGAACTATCGTAGCAAAGCAGTCTCTTGTTCAGGGGAGATGACTATATCCACATTAGCAGTAGTAGAGTCCAGTGTATTCTGACCCATCGATGAATGATTTCTAGTGGGATGGGTAACTTGATACACCAGAGGGGTAAAGGGAGGGCCCATTCTCGGCATTCTATACTTAGGTTTCTGGGTTGTCTTGTAACCAACTAGGTTGTAAACAAAGGAGTTATCTCCTGCCATATGGTTTTTCCTACACAAGGCAAGGGTACTAGGTATAAGCAGCCGATGAAAAAGGTAATCATCCTAAGGATACAAGATCAAAATAGTTAGATAATTGACAGATAATGGCTCTGATACCATACTTGTAAGGAGTGGTACCCCATAGGGTATCCACTCCCTACTAAAATAAATAAGAAGGAAACATCCCATATATGAAACACCATTATAAATTTTTTGCAAAGGAGTGGTAATTCATTTTATTCAAAATTATGATTCAAGTAACTAAAAGCAGCAAAAACAAAATATATATATAACTTGATATTGTCTCAAAACTTTACCACGTAGGGTCATACATATGAAAACTAACTAAACTAAAGGATCAACAGAGGGTCATCTAACCACCTCGAGAAACTCTCCCAGAAGGTTTTCGTTATACTTGATGAGGTCCTGATCCAAATTCTTTATCTTCTCCTTCACCTATACTTGGGGTTGGAAGTGTACCCCAACAAAAAGGATAAAGGTAGATACATTAGCAAAATGGTGGTATGTGCATGCTAAATTGAGTATTGAGCATTGTTATAAATAGTACGTCAAATAAACAAGGATTCCCAGGGAAAAAGGAAAGGACTGCCCAACTGGGCATAAAGTAATATGAATTTAAAAATTGATAAAAAGGAGATTACTTGATATTTAGTCACATAAAAATTGTACCACAAAGGCACATATAAATTTTGGGCTCAAAACCCATCAACATAATATCAACTTGCATGCATGTGAGATAAACATAGCACTAGAACAATATAAATAATAATGGAAGACAAGGCTCACAACCTTGAAACCTGATAGAGTATGACGTACTGCCAAACTCCCAATATAATGACGGGTATAAAGATGCACGATGGGAAGAAAGGCATGCTCCTGTATAAAATACGAGTGGAAAGGCGCACTCAAAAGGGATACAGCCCATCAAACCAAAGTAATAATGCTACTCTAAGGATACTAAATCACATAATCATTGATAATGTAGATGCAAGTAAAAAGTTTGGTCTTTTATAGAATAAAAAAAGTTATCATCATTAAAATGCACAACATAAGCATCAACCTCATAATTGGTTAAAATCAGGGTTTCAACAAAAATAAAGGTACAAGTTGCTAGGATTTACAGAAATAGAGTATAGCAGTGGAATCAAAAAATTTATCTATCTGTATTTCCATAACAACAAGATCACATCAACTACTATGAAATAAGAAGGATGGTTTAATGAGTTATATCTAGTCCTGGAGAAAGTCCAATGAAAACAACCCACTTTAACACAATTGTTTTCTAGTTGCTCTTGCATGGTGGTTATGCAGCTCCTGGTCTTCACCACAAACAACGAACATGACAACTTCTGCAATAAATCATGTAGACTCATCACGGAGTGTAGGCTGACTTTGCTCTCCTAGAAGCAACCAAAGGACTCCTTCCTCTAGAGTAGTCCACACAGACCAACTAGAACGCATGTCATTCAACTAGAATAGACAAGAAGTAGTTGTCCCTCCTGTTGGTGTACTAGTCACCAACTTGCTCTCCCACAACAATGATCCTGAGTTGTTCTCTCCTGTAGCTATCCCTCCCTAGTCGGGTAGGACTTGCTTGGGATCTCTTGGTTACCACAACCAGAGAGGACAACAATTATCAGAGAAACCAATTCTCAATTGTGTTGTTGTTGTATTATGGGAAACCCCAAGTACCCATCTATTTATAGGCGGAATTAGGGCCATGATTCCCATTCTTTACGAGATTTGTGTAGGAGTGGAAGGGACCGAAATATCTTGAATTTTCGCAACCTTTGAGACACAAAACGGTTGTTTAGAAGTCTAGAGGGTCGTCTGGAACTACAAGACGGTCTTCTCATACTGCCAAACGATCATCTAGTAGTTTCCCACTCGCATACAAAATTGACAATTCATTTCCTATTAATGCTAAACATTAATTCCTTACACCACAAGTATTGTGCAATCAAAATGATTTGGGAAAGTATCTATACCCTTCCTCTGGCCTAATTGAGTGATATCGCACATGCGAGATGGTCATCTCACTCACCTAGATGATCATCTGGTGAGCCAAGCCGAGATGAACATGTTGGTTCATCAAAATGAACCGATCGGTTAACACCTCAATTTGGGCATATCTCATCCAATTCGATTTCTGATTAGCCTGACTACCCAAATGACCATCTCAACATTTGAGACGATCATGTAGCACTTCCAAGTGGTCGTCTAACCCTATGAGATGGTCGTTTGATAGTGACTCAGCCAATTTGTTGCATGAATTGAATTTCTAAACACTTTGGTAATCAATCCAATCATCATTCTAGATTAAACTCCTCTTCCAGATTAGTTCATATGTGTGTGACCCTATAGGTCCCATATCACGTAGGCTATGAATGTCCATAACTAGCTTATGACATCACAAGTGAAGAGTGGTGCCTAGTCGCACATCAGTGCTACCCAAGTGAATGGAAAGTTGGAGAACAACTTCAACCTACAATATGTGTAAGGTGTTTTAGTGATTGTATAATTCCTTTGTCGCTGATATCAAAGATGAAAACGAGGCATGAATGGTCATCCTCTCAATGTTCAATCCATGTTCCTTGAACCAAGAGTAGATTGTTTGAGATAATGTGACCTAAATATCATATATTGGTTCACATGTGCATGCGCATGCGTTCCTCAGTCTCCCTTATCAAGTGGTCAGGATATCAATCTCCAGAAGGAGGGACAAATCCCATATCTATCACTCACAATCTATCCCCATATGTTAAAGTCACAAATTTTCATTGTTATAATAGCCCATGTTTCAGGATTGTGTTTGATGATGTCAAAGCATACCCAACAACATGTGACGAGTGTAGTGATTTCAATTCTATGAATCACTATCACCACCTTCACTATGAGAGATTACTATGACCACCAATGATGGCCTCCATGTGTCACTCTCATGGTGGGTTTGTCTGATACATTATTCCCTAACATGTATAAGTGTGCTTGGTTTCATATTAGCATATCATGACTAATGAGATTTTGTCATCAACCAACCCACACCCAAGTCTTATGTGTTACCGGTGTCCATCTACCTTCCACGGTAACAACTGACTAGGGACATAATAAGAATACACACTCTTAACATTCATATGATCTCATCCTCCAAGTCACGTACTTGAAGACATACATCATTGACTATTTTCATTCTTTAGACATTTGTAATGTTTCCTCATTATCTCATAACTAAATGAAATAGAATGAATTGGAAGCTTGCCTTTATGAGTACTAATCAAATCCTTTATGGTTTATGCCATGTCAATCATCACATGATTGGCTCTCTGGGCATACTTTACCAACAGACTCCCATTTTCACTTAGAACCAAACACCCATGAATCTTATTCTTAATGATCCAAACATGTCCACCATGATTCTGCTGCGGAAGTGATTAATCCAGCGGGTTAGCAACACTTCGCTTATAGTCGTTATATTGCATGTTTCCTTATCTCTTTGATATATGATTTCTCATATGAGACGGAACTGTCGTAATATGATATATGATATTCCCTGAGTAACAAGTAGCTCCATTGTTGTCATAGTTTATTACTATGTCATCAAAGGTTGGAACATCTATAAGTTCATCATATGAACTTCTAGATCCATAGAGTATTGCTCTATGTTCATAACACAAGTATACTTGGATTATTGTAGAATAGTATTAATGGCTATCAGTTTGGAACCCTTCAAACTAACAACATTTCTCCTTTTAAATCAAACGTATTTTATTTGGATCACTTTGATATTATGGAAGCTTGCATCCATGCAATCCTTTACATGCAACTCTTCCTTTTATTGTTATCCTTATTGACTATCAATCTACCCTTAAGTACTTCACAAGTACTAATGTTGTATTTAATGACATTCCAATAATCCTTATTGGATTTTAGTATAATCTTGTCATGTCCAATACATACAAGATTATATGGGATAAGTACATATATAGCATTCATGATAGATCCAATGTTACTGCCTATGGCATCTTAATCATGTTATTTCCATTTTTCACAAGAATTGAAACATAAGTTTCATGGCAGACTAATCCAGATTCTCTCCCATTGAATCCTTTATGTGTTGAACTCTTTTAACATATTTCTATTGTATGCGCTCAAACTTACATTCTGAAACATTCAAGAACTATCTCTATAGTAATCCTTATCTCATAAGATGTTTCACTTAATCCTTCTTTACTGAAGGGATTTTCCTACCGGCTCTCAGTATTCATAATATTGAGATGTTATTCCTCATCATATGTGGAATAACCATATATGCTCCCACTAAATATTTTGTAATAATAGATTTCATCTTTTATCTTGATTCAAGTCGATCACTTTGACTATCTTTTCAAATCAAAAATTCTCAACTCTAAGATGCTTGTTTCAATCTCAGATTGAACTTTGTAGTTCACAAACTTTATTTTTATTCTTGAAGTTATAAAACCTTTTAGGTTGTATCATGTACACATCCTTTGATGTATTCCCTTTAAGGAATCCTATTTTATCTTCATATGCCAAATCTCATAGTCTATTTTAACTACAACAACAAGCATGACATTTGGTAAATTAAGGAGTTCATATCATGTTCAACAACTTGAACTGATTTGAAAACCTTATGCAACCAATTTGTCCTTATATGTTATCCATGTAGGTCTTTGCCACAAGACCGTATTGCACCCTTTAGGTGTTACCCCTTTAGGTAGCGCTATCAAGGTCCTACCTTATTATCTTACACGGATCCCATAACGGATTTGAGCCTTTACTCATATTATGGTGCTTAATAGATTCTAGTCGATTAGTTGGCTCAGCCTATTATGAACAAACTTTCTGAGATGTTGGATTCACAGTCCTCAATTTCAGACATGTTCTACTAGAACTATTTTGTTCTATGTTATATGATGAACTCGAGATTCCATAACAACTTGTGATTCTCTTAGTTCTGATTGTACCTAACCTCAAATATTTTGAGTTATACATTTACTCCTACTAATTCTTTAGGAACTCAGTTATCCTATCTATAAAACACTTTTATTATTAGATTGGAATTCATAGTAATATTCAACAATTATGGTCTATGGATAAACCTTCTTCATCAAACTACTTTCTCAATGTAGGTTTCAATCTTTTAGACATATTGGGACAATCCCAAATCATATCATATATGATGTCTTATAAACCATTTAGACGATACATTATTTAGTGATAGGTATATATTTATGAGGATAAGAAGATTAGATTAATTAATAATTATATCATGACTCATCATGGTATAATTCCTTCATTCTGACACATCATCATGTTTAGATGTATTTGAGTTGTGATACATTATCATAGTCCTTCCTTTGAAGGCACTCAAGGTCTATATGTAAAGTATTTCAACATTTGATCTCATCAAATTTCTTAATACTTTCATCAAAGTCATACTTCATTTATAATCTCCTTGTACATTTCAAGAGGTTCCCATTTTACTTATCATGTATCCTCATATTACCAATAAATGAATATGAGTTATGAGTAAGCATTCATTCCATAAGATCTTCATGCATCACATGTATGAGGTCTAATGGAAAGCTTATCCTCCCACTAGATCTAGTGAAGGATGGCAAGTCACTTTGTACTTAAATAAGGCTTTGCATGTTTCCTTAGGTTCAATAACCAAGGGAATCTAGATTAACATCAACATGTATTCTAGACATGCATCTCTTATATGTTCGTCCAATGTTACTACTGCTAATGATAGTCTTGAGTTATCAATTATAATCCTTTGGTACTAACATTGAAAAATTATCCAACATTCTTCCGTACAAAGATTATTAGATGTTTGGGAATTGCCATGCAAGATGATATCTTTTGAAACAGAAACACTAATATCTCACTTAATTGGTTTATCGTCCTTGTCATACAAGATGATTTAAAGTAAATGTTTCTATTTGATGGCATAATGAAATAGAAGTTCTATTAAATCTATTACAAGCCCATTGGGCAAAGATAAATTTAAAATGTAGACCAAAGCTTCCGCAACTCTTGCTCTGCCTCGTCCATCTTTGTCCTTCCATGAAGGCCTTTACTTCTTTTCAGATCATGCACATCAAGTATGTCAGATCTCTATTTGGTATCACATACCAATGAAGAAGTAATAAAACTTATCTTATAATGTTTATACTTGAAGTGGAGGCCTCTGTGCCTTCCTTATTCTTGTTTAATTCCTCTAACCAGAGTGGGCAATTTCTTTTCCAATGTCTAGGCTAGTGACAATGGTGATAATCACCTCTTATTTTCTTCACTCCTCCCTTTGCTTTGAGATCTGAAGAATTGGACTTCTGGCCAGCTTTAGAACCTTTCTTATATTTTCCTTTGCCTTTAGACTTCCCCTTCTTCTTGATAATTATAAGCATAGACTTAGGTTTTTCTTTCTTCATTTGTGTCTCAATTGTTCTCAACATGCCCAAAAACTTTGTCAACGGTTTGTCAAAGTTGTTCATGTTGTAGTTGATGACAAACTGACTATATGACTCTAGAAGAGACTGCAGAATCATGTCAGTGGCCAACTCTTGACCCAAGGGGAATCCCAATCTAGCTAGGTTCTCCACATACCCAATCAACTTGAGTACATGAGGACCTACTAGATCACCTTCTACCATGTTACATTTGAATAGTGCCTTGGATACATTGTATCTATCTTGTCTTGCCTAATCTTGGAACATATTCTTGAGATGTGTAACCATCTCAATCACATCCATGTTCTTATGTTGCCTCTGTAACTCATAGTTCATGGAGCATAGCATCAGACACTTTACATCCACGACATCTTCTGTATGCTTCTTATAAGCATCTTTGTCAACCCTTGGTGCATTTTGAGGTGGTTCCTATGGTTCTAGCGTCTCCAAGACATAGAGCTTGTGCTCCTATGTGAGAATGATTCTCAACAACCTGAACTAGTCATGGAAGTTTTTCCCAGTTAGTTTTTCCTTCTCAAGGATTGTACGCAAATAAAAGTGATTGTTGTTCGTTGCCATTTGATTCTACAAAAGAATTTGCAATTTTTTTCAAAAAATCATTTTGATTTGATTTGAATTTGGGTGATAGTAATTATTTATTTAATTCATTATTGTTCTCATTGTTTTGTTCAACTTGACAACTCTCAAGTACCAATTCATAAAACTACAAAAACAATTTTCTAATGAGCCAAGATCCATATTTCATCAAATCATGAGTCAACTTTGGCTGATCGCCCACAACTTGACTATTTAGGTAGGCAACTTTTGTCAATTGCATCCATATGAAACTCTTAGATAGATGATATGTGCAACTCCTTACCATAATCATCTGCATGCTTCTGGGCTTAGACACTCTAAGAATCACCAGTTAAACTGAATCACCAGTTAAACCTGACCCAACAAGCAATACAATAATAATGCACCCACTTTGGCAAAACCTACATTACTACCATCACACTTCCACGAGGTAAACGACTCACCATGCTTTGGTGTAACCTACGCTTAGTTGAACAATCTTTTCACGTGTATTTCTATTGGAAAGCATATTAGACTTAATATGTGTGATTTGAGAGATTTTATATATATCATATATATACACATAATGTATCCAATCATTACATATATAATATGTATCATATATATGATATATCCCACAACATAAACATGTAATATAAAACAAAAAGTGATGGTTATGGTCATGTCTACTTGTAATTCCTTGGAGGCACAAAGAATTACTACCACCTAGATCAATCATCACATATCATGCACGAACCTGTCATTGGTGTAGATCTATGCTTGCCAATCTGGGTAGATCGGTTCAACCCTTGAACCGGTCATCTCACCTCTTGGTTGGTCGGTTGGTCATCAGGGATGGTCCTCTAGCCTCAAGTACAACTGATGTTTGGACTCCTTACAAATGGTCAGTTGGGTTCACCAGGTGGTCAGATGTCTATAGTTATGTCCTCCATGGTCCTCCATACAGTCGGATCATCTCACAAACTATTCGTCTCATCCAGCGATGATCATCTTCTTTGTCGTAAGAAAAGAAACTATCATATTTCTATTTAAACTTTAACATTGTAAAGAGAAACTTGAGTTACATTCAAGGGGAGAAAAGGTAAGAAAGAATTAACTCTATATTGGGAAGGAGGTGAGGCTTGGTACATAGATTGAGATAAATAGGAATAAAAATCAAACCATCCAACCACATACAGATTGGATTTTGGCCATAATCACGGTACACATACACCATAAAACCATTTTTAGGGCAATGTGTGTAAATTGCATATATATATATATATATATATATATATATATATATATTAGTTTTGGATTATGTGGTCTTTGATAGGATACACATATGAGACAGTTTAAATATTAACATTGTATGGAATTAATAAATGATTAAACCAAAAATCTGATCATATCAATTATCCTAAAACATAGTAAATTAATGTGGCTCTGGTACTACTATTGGGAAATATGCACACAGAGTATAGTACTGGAAACAAAAAAAATATCTATTTGTATTCCCATAACAACAAGATCGCATCAACTAATATGAAATAAGAAGGATGGTTCAAAGAGTTATAACGGGTCCTGGAGCAAATCCAACGATAACAACTCGCTTCAATGCAACTATTTTCCCGTTTCTCTTGGACGGTGGTTGTAGAGATCTTGGTCTTCATCGCAAAAAAACAATATGGCAGCTTCAGTAGTAACTCATGTGGTCTCACCATGGAGTGAAGGATGACTTTACTCTCCTAGAAGCTGCCAAAGGACTCCTTCCTCTAAAATTGTCCACAAGAACCAGCTATAACTCATGATGTTTAAGTAGAACACACAAGAAGGAGTTGTCCCTCCTGTTGGCATGCTGGTCACCAACTTACTCTCCCACAACAAGATCATCAGTTGTTCTCTCCTGTATCTATCCCTCTCTAGTCAGGTAGGACTTTCTTGGGCTCTCTTGGTTACCACAAACAGATAGGACAACAATTGTTAGATCAATTGATTCTCAATTGCATTTTTGTTGTGTTTTGGAAAGCCCCCAGTACCCCTCTATTTATAGGAAGAGTTAGGGTCAAGGTTTCCAGTCTATACTGGATTTGTACGGGAGTGGAAGGGACTAGAAGATCTTGAATTTTCACAACCTACGAGACAGGAAACAGTCATTTGACATTCCAGACGGTCGCCTAGAACTGTGAGATGGTCATCTTGTACTGCCAAACATTCGTCTGGAAGTTTCCCACTCACATACAAAATTGGCAATTTGTTTTCATTAATACTAAACATTAATTTCTTGCACCACAAGTATTGTGCAATCAAAATGATTCGGGAAAGTATCTAGAACCTTCCTTCGACCTAACTGAGTGATATCACACATTTTAGATGGTCGTCTCGCTTACCCAAATGGTCTTCATGTGAGCCAAGCTGAGCCGAACCGATCGTTTCATCAGAATGAACTAGTCAGTTAACACCTCAGTTTTGGCAGATCTCAGCCAATCTAATTTCTGATTAGCCTGGCGACCCAAACTACCATCTACATTTGAGATGCTCGTCTGGCACTTCTAAATGGTCATCTCACCTTGTGACATGGTCATTTCATAGTGCAGTTTGCCAATCTGTTGCGTGAATTGAATACATAAACACTTTAGTAATCAATCCAATCATCATTTAAGATTAAACTCCTCTTCTAGATTAGTTCCTATGTGTGTGACCCTATAGATCCCATATCACATTGGTAGTGAATATCCATAACTAGCTTATGATATCACAAGCAGAGAGTGGTGCCTAGTCGCACATCAGTGCTACCCAAGTGAATGGAAAGTTGGAGAACAACTTCGACCTACAATCTGTGTAAGGTATTGCAGTGATTGTATAATTTCTTTGTCATTGATATCAAAGATGAACTTGAGGCATGTATGGTCATCCTATTAATGTTCAATCCATGTTCCTTAAACCAAGAGCAGACTGTTTGAGATAATGTGACCAAAATATCTTATATTGGTTCACATGTGCATGCGCATGCATTTCTCATTCTCTCTTATAAAGTGCTTAGGATATCAATCTCTGGTATGAAGGACAAATCTCAAATATATCACTCACAATCTATCCTCATATGTTAAAGTCACCCAATCATCACTGTTATAACATCCCATGTTTTAGGACTGTGTTTGATGATGTCAAAGCATACCCAATAAAATGTGACGAGTGTAGTGATTTCAAGTCTAAGAATCAAAACCACCCCCTTCACTATGAGAGATGACTATGACCACCGATGATGGTTTCCATGTGTCACTCTCAAGGTGGGTCTGACTAATACATTATTTCCTAACATGTATATGTGTGCTTGGTTTGATATTGTTATATCATGACTAATGAGATCATGTCATCAACCAACCCACACTCTAGTCTTATGTGTTACTAAGTGTCCATCTACCTTCCATAGTAACAACCGACTAGGGACATAATAAGAATGTACACACCCTTAACATTCATATGATCTCATCCTCCAAGTCATGTACTTGAAGGCATATCTCATTGAGTATTGTCATTCTTTAGACATTCATGATGTCTTCTCATTATCTCATAACTAAACGAAATAGAATGAAATGGAAACTGGCCTTTATGAGCATTTACTAAATCCTTTATGGTTTATGCCATGTTAATCATCACACGATTTGCTCTATGGGCATACCTTACTAATACAAGTTAGATTTCAAAAGAAAGTCCAACAAAATATGATGATCATTAGATCATAATCAAGTAAAATGTTTCACATGGAATAAGTTTTAGAAGAGAGCGATTGTTTAGGCTAGTATATCAAGAGAGTGAGAAATTAGGTTTATTTCTTAAAGGCATTAATATGAGATGCATACATACTTTGACTTGAGTGTTAAGTCAGGGATCAAGTCTTAATCTTCTAGAGTCAACTCATACCTACATATAATATTTGATCCATCAATTAGGGTTTAATTACATATTTGGTGAAATCCTAGAAATCAAAATCTTAGATAAAACCCTAAATTAGCTCACATTTTAGCCTAGAAAGTAGGTACAAGGTTATTGATCATGGTTTTGATCTAAGATCAACTTTTTACCCATTAAAATCTTTCTTCAATTATTATTATGTGAATATGAATTAGTAAACCCTAAAATCATTTTTTTTAACTTTGAAATCAAGCAATGAAAAGTAGACTAAATGATAGAGAAAATTCCAAGGATTCTAATTTTTTTGTACTTTTTGGATAAACAGAGAAAAAGCTATGAATTTTGGATGCTTCAACCAATCATAAAATAGCTAAAATCCATGCAATATTAAAATCCATGAGAGAGAGGGATTGGTCCCATTTAGATATCCCAATATTGGCATCCATATCACCTAGTCAGCAATCAGTTGGGTGCACAACTTAGGAAATAAAACATGTGTGAAAGGAAGAAAATGCCCCTAGCGAGGAAAACAAAAAGAAAAGACGAGTGAGGGGCAAAGTCAGGAAATAACAAGGGGGGCATACCCTTCCTTTGTACACACCATTTTTGTGCAGAATAACACAGTAGATAGGCGTGCAATTTTGGGAAATCAAATCGGGGAGACGACGTGATGATCTGATTGTGTGAAATCGAACAACAAAGGTCGAGAAAACTTACCATGGAGGCTATTAACCCGAGGTGGCACTAGATGTCCACAGTGAGGAGAACTGCAACAAGAAGCAAAGTTGATCAAAGACAGTTGTGTGGCAAATCTAGGACCAAATTGCACCTGATGAATTTAGCACTTGGGCCATCGGCAGTTAAGGGAGGGTAATATATAGGTTTAGATGTAAGGGGTTCTGTGAGTAGAAGCTTCGAGAGACTTGGGAATGCAAATTGGGCATTTAATAAATAATGGGAACTAGGGCTTGAGTAAATACTTGCTACATGAGGAACTTGGTCATGAATCTAAGGGAAGAAAAATCTCAAAGAACGGTCGAGAAACGGCCGAGAAATCTGAGAAAAAACTAATTGGTTTTACTATTATGTGCGACCCTCCGACCGAGGTAGAAGACGGGCTCTGCATTGTCAGAACAGGATCAGGTAGGGCTGGCAATCGGGTCCAGGTTGAGCGGGTCCTATTTTGGGTCAATTCAGGTCAGATCAAATATACTCGATCCGAACCCGATCAGAAAATAATTATTGGTCATACCTGCTTGACCCAAACCCAAAATTCATATTTGCGGGTGTGACCCGATGAACCCGATGGACCTGAAAGTATTATATAATATGCAAACCTGAAAAAACTGAAAAATGCAAACCTGAAAAACTCGAAAATACAAACCCCAAAAACCCAAAAATTCAAACCCTTAGACCTGAAATTGTAGCAAAATTTGCAAATTAATTATTGTTTTGCAAGCAAAGACTTATATAAACTATCACAAATTTATGTTTGTATGTGTTAAAAATTTATATGGCTAGAACATGGGAAATATATATACATACGAAGATATAATTTTGGGTTGAGTGGGTTTTGTGGGTCGAGAATTGCAAACCCAGACCCGACCCATAAATTTTGGGTTTTTCACGTCGGGTCATTTCGGGTCGGGTCGAAAAAATCAATACCCGAACCCACTTTAGTTGGGCCAGGTCAGGTTAGGTTTTTCTAGCCCTAGGATTGGGCAGTCCTCACCTCAATCAAAAATCAATCAAATATGGAATTCTTATTAATCTGAAACGATAGCCAAATAGGAAAATGAATGGAGTGTTATTTACACTATTTCCTTTTTCCTTCCCATTTAAATTGAGGGCCCAAACAAAGTCCAATTAGAGTGAAATTTTGCAACTAAGCTAACTAAGACATGTAGATTCCAATTACATCATTAGTTTTGGTTTTTGAACAGATTTTGTATTTTATTTAATTATTTTAGATTATATCATATATTCTCTTTCCTTTATGAATTTGAGGCATCAAGAAAATCTCCAAAAATATGAAACTTAGCATGTAAGTGAACATAAAAATTAGGATTACAACTTTATAGTTAATTTTCCCTTTCAGGTTATTTAACATGTTATTTGATATTTTGGGCTTAAATGTACACTCTCTCTCCTAAACTACACTAGGATAGGCAAGTTTGTCCAAATTCGATGAAAATTTCATATGTAGGCTTATTTTAGTATGTGGATTTCAAATTTTGGGTTTAATTCCACTTTTGGATACTTTTAGTAATTTATTCAACACTTATTCCTTTTTATCCTATTTTCTTTTCTAATTTCATTTAAAAAGAATTATTTTTGTTCAAATAAAGTGAAACTTGGCAACCAATCTAATTGGCACCCAAGGAACACATTTTTATCATTATATTTAGGTTTTGGAATCTTCTTTGATGAGTTAAATCACCGTTATGGTTTAGCCAATTTATCTACAAATATATTGATCATCTTCAATTAGAGTCTCATTAATTTCAATTGTTACAAAAATAGTTGTATGTTATTATTATGCATGAAATTCAACATATTACACATTATGTCCATTAATTCCTTATTTATTTAAATTATATGACAATTTTAATATTTATGGCCATGAAATTACCAATTGTTACTCCAAATCATATTTGTTTTATTTTTATTTAGACATTATGTAAGTAAAGAAAATATATGTGATCTATTTCATGATTTTATTTACATGTTGGCACATAATTAAACTATTTTGTAAATGTCTATAAATTTTTATCCTTGTTTGGGTCATATCTAAAAAACCAATCTTACTAGATTTCTAATCATAGAATAGGGTAAGATTCTAAGTTTTGGTTTGTTACAATAATCTACAACCTACTTAAATTGTGCCTCACATCCTAGGTACTTAGGACAAACCCTAACAAACATTATATATAAGGGTGAACTAGGGTTAGTGATGTTATACTCAGACTCCCCAAGGTACAGATACATGGAAGAGTGAAATATAACATCACATGCCCTCACTAATGTTGGAAAGTTGAATAGAGCTATGGTTCTTCCCACAAAATGGAATAGTGTACTCTCACACTATGAATCCAAGATATTGTGGTTCACTTCACCAAGTAAATTTTGACAATAATCTATGTGAAGTCGTAACTCTATGATTCTAAGAACTTTCTCATATTCCTATGGGATGCTACAAGAAAACATGTTCACTTTCATGTAATTCAGACACTATAAATGTCCTACAATAATCAGGGAATCATAACTAATTAGTTAAGTTTACAATTGATTAACAATTTGTAACACTCATTTTCAAGACATCATATACCCTAAAGAGGTAGTAGCAAAGACGGACTAGCCACTTATCCAATTTTGAATGTAAATTTTAATTTCAAATACAAGCTACATATATGAGGTAATTAAATGCAAAACATGGTAATAATGGATATGTTGTCTTCAAACATTATATAATACTAAATATAATTCATAATAGAAAGAATAAACAATTTTCCTCATCACATGAGCAGAGACCCTAGGTCATACCCATAAGGGTC
The DNA here is from genome assembly GCA_963693085.1 of Alisma plantago-aquatica. Taxonomy (NCBI): domain Eukaryota; kingdom Viridiplantae; phylum Streptophyta; class Magnoliopsida; order Alismatales; family Alismataceae; genus Alisma; species Alisma plantago-aquatica. The sequence continues at coordinate 1,491,291,570 of OY856412.1, forward strand.
ACATACTTAGTAAACAGCTCAATCTCAACTCATGAACTATATTTATGATCAATTCTCAAGTGACGTATGAGTAAACTTGAATAATGATTTGAATATGTTATTATGTTGTAAATAAAGTATTGTAAGAAATTTCATACTCAAATAACCTTTTTGTGTTCATTCCACTAAGAATTGTCCAAAAAAAACCTAAATCAAGTTATTTCTAAAAAGTAAGTGATCTTAGATTATTATAGAACAAATGGAGTGTCCAGCATTCATTTTGTATCATATAACTCACATTAGACTAGTGTAGTAAATTTCAAATTATAATATGCAAATTCAGCCATTTTCACCCCAAATGACCAAAACCCACAAGATTAGGGCAAAAATTAATGAATACATATGATTCAAGAAAAGTAATTCAATAAAACAAAAATATATTCACACGTGTTTGATATCTATATATTACTATAAAACATAAATGTATTCCAAATTTCATAATAAAATTAGTATTTTTTCAGAAAATCACCCAAATTCTTCAAAATAGGACTAAACTGGCATATTTAGTTTAGATTGAGTTGGAAGGCATAATTCTATATCTAAATGGGAATGAGTCATCACCCTACATGTAATAAGAAGGTGACATACTTTATTCCCCTGCAAAAAATATGTGAATTCTAAAATTTTATAAAAGATCTCACCATACTTCTTTAAAGTTGAGAATTACCACAAAAGGCCTAGCTTGAGATCCTTCGTAGATGAAATAATGAGAAAAGAGAGAGGAGATGGATATTAGGGTTTTAATCCACTTTTAGAAATATTTTTCCCAGACCAATAGATCTAACTAAAGCTATAAGAAAGATTAAGAGAAGTCAAGAAGTTACTAGATTCAACATAAATTTGAGGAAGAACTTGAGCTAGATCAACTCTAGGTCAATATCCACCCAAAATAACCCCTCTAGCTTTAACCACGAATTTCATAGATGAAAGGTGCTTTATTAAGTGGTTTAGGTCCTACTCATCTTATATTATTGTTTGCAGTGCTTGGAGTTCTACCAAAAGTTTCAAGGATGTTTTCCTTCAAATTCTATTTTGTCAAAATAATAAATTGATGTAACTCGAGCATTTGACCTTCAAATCAATATAAAAAATTCCATAGAACTCAGTTACATTCTAGAATTTATTAATAAATTCAATTCAATATAATAAATATATTTAAATTTAGTAAATTTATTTACCATAATTCCATCATTTTGACCCTTTTTGGGAAATTTAAAGTAAAATTCAAATTCCATTCAATCTAGCGTTTTGTAACCCAAATACTATCTAACTAACCCTAGTTGTTATAAATAATTTTAGTGAGGTGTTAAACATAAAAATGTATTTTATACTAATTTGGCAAAAGAACGCTACGAAGCAAAAAAAAATGTAAATCAAATGTTAATTAGTGTTTAGGATTTCACACATTTTACATGAGATCCCATATACAAGTGCAGACATCAAATCTACTAGGTTTCATTACAATTAGAATCTAGAAACATAATTGTAATTGGGGAAACAACATGTAGTCTTTTTCCTCTGAAAGCTCATGGGACATTGAAATTGATGCCCTAGAAATGGACACATCAATGGAAGGCCTTAAGACCATCATCCTATGATATAGAGGATGGATATGCACTCTTATCCTAGAGTGTGAAAGAGCACACTCTAACCTGTATAATGGAACATATCCAAGAATGATTGGAGACCCTATATGATTGATATAAGGGTTGCAATGCCCGTTTATTCTATACACTAGATGCTCCTCTCCACATAGGGCCATCATCCCACAATGATATCAACAATGACAACAATGGGCTACAATACATTTGTTGCTACCCAAAGAATTCAAAGGTTTCAACATATCACAAAATGAGGTACTTGTAGAATTATGGAAGATTTTCAACCACCTTGAGAAACTGGAAACATTGGTAGGATCATCTTGAAATCACAACCCCATCCAACTCTATACCACTTTCATTGTTATGCATGGACAAACACAAATGTTTGTAAAACTATGAAAAGAGGTCATTTCATTATGCACTGACAATCCATATGCATACATTGGGTAGATAAATGCATCATTTCTCAACATCCTGGCTATAAAGAGTGATAATTGAGATGGGATCCGCTCCTTACTCTGTGAGGTACATACATGAATTCCAATACAAGATAAAATAAACCAAGATAATATAGAAAGGAAAGGGTGCAAATTGATTTCTCAAAAAGCATGGGCACAGACCACAGTGTACATTAGCAACAAAAAAAATAATTAGACTATTACATATTGAAAAAGTTCGTCATTCTAGAAACTAAAATTAATGTGCATTGGGAAACTTGTGCACATAAGAAATACCCTCATCTATCATACTAGATTAGGTTCTTATTGTCCCAATGTAGTAGGTTGTTCAACCTCTTTGTGGTTTGGGAACAACACCTAGAAGAGGATATTTCAAAAAATGGTATGTTTGTATTTATTTGGAAAGAAACTAAATTGAGGGAAAATTTTCTTGGAAGGGATTTTTTATGGCATGTATTCACCTAGGAGGAACTTCTTCTCAACATCCTTATAATATTTTGTAGAAGAATATATAAATAAGTGATTTTGATTCTAGTCCAATTTTATTCAAGAAGATGCCTCTAATTATTTGGATAGAAATAAATTTAGTAGGAAAACATTTTCTAAGGAGAATAGATTTTGGTTGGAAATTGTTTAAATATAAGGAACCTATTATTTGGTATTAATTAATCAGGATAGAAAATATTTTTTTGGAGCATAATTTATGTAGATGGATAAAAGATTTAGGTATAAATTAAACTTTTGACATGGAATTCTTAATTGTAAGGATATAAAACCCAACACAAATTTATTTGAAGAGAAATTATTTGCTTGAAGGAAGAAAATTCTTGATAAGAAATTTCATAAAAGTGAAAAAAAAACTTATGGAAACTTTTTAACAAGGGAGAGAAAATTTAATTGAGAAACTGTCTTCACAAAAGAAATAAAATATTCGTGAGAAAAAAATACTTACACAAAAGTAAGATAAAGAAAAATAATTTGAAGGAAATAGTTTCTTGGTGGAAAAGTCCTGGTGGGCAATATTTTCGTGTAGAAAAGAAAAATATTGAGAAAAAAATTCTCTATGCATGTCTAAATAATCAGTGAAAAGCCAATTTTCTTAGAAGATTGTTTTTCAACATTCTTCACCATGCTTTTCTATAGGGACAAAAAAAATTCCTAGATCCTAAAAAAAATGTTTGTTCCAATTAGCACACTACCAAACAACTTTTCAATCATTCATCTTTTTCGATTCAACATGTAACAAACACAACTTAAAGGCAAGAAAAGATAATTTAGGGACATGTTAAGATCAGAGTGCATCATGTGGCAGTATTGGTAAGGAAACCCAATCATCCATCTATATTTCCGCTTCTGATTAAACAAAAAAAAATAAAGAAGATGTTTTACCAGCTTTTCTGGTGATTGGATACAATTCATTGACCATGTGAATTATTAGAAGAAAAAGTTGCTCTAGGTGTTCCGTTGTCCACCCAGCAAGAGAATCTATTTTATGCTATTGACAATATGTTTTTATAGGGACAAAAATGGATTTAATTTTTCCATAGATTCTTAATAAAAAGTGTCTTCTTTCCTATTACAAATGCTAGCCAAACAAGTTTAACTTCCCAACCATTCCCCTCCCATGATCCCTTCTTTCCTATTACCATGCTGGTCAAACAATAATTTTAACTTCCCAACCATTCCCCTCCCATGATCACTTCTTTCCTATTACCATGCTGGTCAAACAGTAATTTTAACTTCCCAACCATTCCCCTCCCATGATCCCTTCTTTCCTATTACCATGCTAGTCAAACAACAATTTTAACTTTCCAACCATTCTCCTCCCAGGACCCCCCCCCCTCTCTCTCTCATTATTTACCATGTAAGAAACACAACTAAGATTAGAAGAGAACCCAATCATCCTTCTATGTTCCCAGTTCCGGTTGGACAAAGAAAGAAACAAAAATCTTATCACGCCAATTAGCAGAAAAAAAAATGCTCAAGGCGTTCCGTTTCAACCCATCAAGAAAATCTGGGTGTTCTGTACTACAGTAAAAACGTTGCTTTTGCCACTGCCGCTGTTATAACCGATATTGTAATTGATATGGCGTCTGGCCAAGTTGACGTCATGGCTGGGCATAGCTGGTCGCATCTCTCCGACGATCTTCTTAAAATGATCATCGAGCAACTGCCTCCTGCTGATTGTGCACGATTTAGATCTGTGTGCAAAACATGGAGTTCCACCACCCTTCCCATGCATCCTCCGCCAGAAGTCCCCTTGCTCATGATCTCTCCCTTTGTAAATAAAAGCAACTACAAGAAAGGGCAGCGGCTAGACAAAGAACAACACCTTCACATGCACAACACGAGATTCTACAACTTCTCCGACAACAGAACGTACAACTTGAGTGGTGGCAGCAGCCATCTCGCGGATATTATGGCCGATTGTGAAGTTGTATCGTACTCACCTGGTGGATGGCTAATATATGTCGATAAAGCTTCCATGAAGCATCATTGTCTTAATCTTGCTACTGGGGAACATATCAAACTCAATTTCAGAAGCTACATCCATCGATGCGTCCTGGTGTTTCCTTGCTTGACCTTACCTGATTGTCACCTCACAACTGAATACAGCGGCCACATAAACCATTCATATGTGATTGTCGCTGTAGTGGGTCATGAAGAGATCCTTAAACTTTCAAGACAAGGGGACACACGCTGGACCCCAGTTCTTTTCAATGGTAAATGGTATGAAATCTCCAGTTTGACTCTACATGAACAATCCATCTTTGTCGTCACGAAACAATCCAATAAGATTTTTCGCATTGAATTCAGTCCTGATCTTTCCTTCTACACGACAAGCCCTATTGCGCACGACTTCAATTTCTTGCCTCCAACACCACGTCCAAACCATTTCGCCATTTATATTGTTGTCCTAGATGGCGATCTTTTACTGCTACGGATGGAACTATATGCTAAGCGACCGGACGGAACTAATTTCGAGTGCTTCAAGTATTCGGCCAAGGCATTTAGTTTCCGAGTACTGAAGTATAGCAAAAATCGAGCTTTCTGGACAGAACTGGATACAATTGGAGACTACGCCATATTTGTTGGTAATAACTCCCCTTTTGCGTTGTCTACCAACGACTACACGTACCTTGCCAAGAACAGCATCTATTTCACTAATGATAAGATACGCCTTTACGCTGAATTTACCCGATGGCATGTCGGTGTGTTCAATCTGCTCGACCAGAATGTAACTTCATTCATTGATGGTTCCACCTTTGTAGGTGTTCCACAAACAACGTTTGTAATGTCTTTTCCATTGTGATTTGTAGTTGCATTTGTGAAATGATTTCTTCCCAAAAATATTATACATCTAGTTAGCTTAGCCGTCATCGAGGCTCTCATCTAATATCAAATTAGATTTTATGAGGGAAAAAATTTAAAACTGTAAAAGCCTATCTTTTTTCCTTGCTCACGTGGCAAATAATTTGTTTTTTCCCAACAAAAGTTTTTTTTCTGTAAACAATATTGTTTTATCTGCAACACATGAATCCAATATGTTTTTAGTTGCAGATTTTCTTCTGAAAACCAAAATTCCTAAATTTTCATGAAGTAGGGGTGATAGAGACCCAAATGATCCACCGCAAAAGACCGGTTCAAAGGGGGGAGTGCCCTTGAGGCATATAGGTGAAGTGGTTTTAACACTTGACCAAGGTCAACTTATACACCATGGGCCCTCTCCGGAGTGGCTTGGAATCACTCACTCGGGCCTTAAGTGGGCTGAAAGGCTCTGATACCAATTGATAGAGGCCCAAAGGATCCACCCAAAAAAACCTTGGGTGAGAGTATCTCTCCTTTGATAATGGATAATATTCCATTCTCAGCATGGTGTGGAAAACCGTTAGCTTCAAGCAAGCCAAGAGATATGAGATTTTTCTGGAGACCTTGAACATGACGGACATTTGAGATAGTTCGGATGACTCCATCAAACATCTTGATACAGATTGACCCAATACCAATAGTCTTGGAAGTACTATCGTTTGCCATGTTTATAATGCCTCCATCAAAATTCTCATAAGAAGAGAACCAATCTTTGTGTGGACACATGTGATGTGAACAACCGGAATCCAAAATCCAAGAAGTTTGAAAATTTATGGATGAGGAAGAAGATGATGAAGGCATAAGAACACAATCTGGATCTTCCCGTGCTACATTAGCATCCGCAGGTTGTTCTTGTTTTTCACTCTCCCTCTTCTTCTTGTTCTGTAACTTGTAACATTCATCAACGATGTGTCCAGTCTTCTTACAATATTTACAGACCTTCTTGAATTTAGACTTAGATCTGTGTATTTCCTTCTTATTGTTTCTTTTTTCCTTTGTACGACCCCTCACCATAAGAGCCTCTGACTGACTCCCGCTAGAAGAAACAATTAGATCTTTATCAACCATGATCTTTGACAGCAATGAAGATATAACATCCTCCACCTTGATTGAAGACTTTCCATACATAATAGTTTCCCAAAATTGGTTGTATAATGGGGGTAAAGAGCACAACAGAATAAGGGTTTTATCTTCATCTTCGAGTTGAATATCTATATTTTCCAGATCCATAATAATAGATATAAACTTGTCAATATGATCACGGACAGAACTGCCTTCCACCATGCGCAGTAAGTAGAGACGTTGCTTGTGATATAGTTTTGTTTGGATAGACTTTGTCATGTAGAGATCTTTGAGTTTCTTCCATATACTAGCAGCAGTAGTTTCCTTGGCAACTTCGGCCAAAACCTTGTAGTCTAAGGATAACTAGATGGAGGTAAGAGCCTTTTGGTTTATCTCCTTTTTGTCTTCTGGCTTCATAGTGGCTGGAAACTTCTCGATTCCATCCAGAGCCGTAGCGACTCCCTGTTGAACAAGCACACCACGCATCGTGATCTGCCATAGCCTGAAATTGATTTTGCAATCAAACTTCTCAGTCTTGTACAGACTCGTCATCGTTCAGATCTTGAACACACAACTCTGATACCACTTTGTTAAGTTATTGAATGAGAGAATACAATGAGTTCGGCGGAAGAACAAGATGAGAATAGAAGAACGATCACGCAACCAAAATACAGGATTTACGTAGTTCGGTCGAATGACCTACTCTACGGGAGGAGAGAGAATTTCACTATTTCAAGAAGATTACAAAGGAGAGATACTCTCAAAGAAAGAGAACCTTGTCTCCCTCCATGGCCAGGTCTTGAGAGAGAGAAGAGAGAGAAATGCATTTTTCTTAGTTATGTTGATGGTGTGAAGGGATACAGATTTTGGTGCACTGAGCCTAAGTCATTAAAGTTCCTGATTGAAAGAAATGTTACCTTTAATGAGTCTTCCATGTTTTTTAAAAAACTTGATGGTGTTACTTCTTCTACTACAACTTCTCAGAGTTCCAAGGAACAGGTGGAGCTTGAAGTCACTGCACACAACCCATCACCTCTTGTTGTTGTACAGGAAAATCTAGATGAAAATGAAGATGATACTACTGAAGAACAACCATATAGCATTGCTTCTGGGAGACAAAGAAGACATATCAGACCACCTTAAGGCATTCAGATTATGTTGTTGCATATGCCCTTGCTACAGCTGAAGAAACGAATGATTCTGGAGAACCGACTACCTACAAAGAAGCCATGGTTGATCCCAATTCAGCCATGTGGATTGCTGCTATGAATGAAGAGATGGATTCTCTTCAAAAGAACAAGACTTGGGTCCTTGTTGATCCTCCTACTGGAAAGAATATTGTTGGATGCAAATGCATATTCAAAAGGAAGGAAGTTGGTCCTAGATATTCTACTAAACGGTATAAAGTGTGGCTAGTTGCAAAAGGTTACAGTCAGGTGAAGGGTATAGATTATAATGATGTGTTCTCTCCAGTTGTCAAACACACCTCTATTAGATTTCTGTTGGCATTAGTTGCTAGATATGACTTGGAGCTGGAGCAACTTGATGTGAAGACCGCATTCCTCCATGGTGACCTAGAGGAACAGATTTACATGCAGCAACCTGAAGGTTATGTTTCTGCTGCAAAGAAGGATCATGTGTGCTTACTGAAAAAGTCTGTTTATGGCTTGAAGCAATCCCCACGTCAGTAGTATCGTAGATTTGATTCTTTCGTGGTCAAGCATAGATATTCCAGGAGCAGATATGACGTTTGTGTCTACTTGAAGAAACTTCCTGATGAGTCTCTTATTTGCCTCTTTCTCTACGTTGATGACATGTTGATTGCAGCAAGAGATACTTTTGAAATCCACAGTCTAAAGCAGTTACTTGGTGGAAAATTTGAAATGAAAGACTTGAGAGTAGTAAAGAAAATTCTGGGGATGGAAATTATTAGAAACCGCAAAGCTAGAAAATTACTTCTCAGTCAGGAGAAGTATGTAAAGAAAGTTCTACAGTGGTTTTCTATGGCTGATGCATCAATTGTGTCTATTCCTTTAGATGGCCACTTCAAGAAGCTCTCATCTGCTGAGTCGCCGCAATCTGAAGAGAATGAAAGCTACATGTCCCGTGTTCCCTATTCTAATACAGTTGGTAGTATCATGTATGCTATGATTTGTATGCGTCCAGACATAGCACAAGCAGTTAGCATGGTGAGCAGATATATGTCCAATCTAGGAAAACTACATTGGCAAGCAGTCAAGCACATTCTTAGGTACCTTAAGGGTGCATCTTCTACATGCCTTGGATTCGGCAAGAGCACAGAGATGCTTGTTGGTTATGTTGATTCTGACTTTGCAAATGACCGTTATAAAAGGTGTTCTCTTACAGGCTATCTGTTTACTCTTGGTAGTTGTGTTGTAAGTTAGAAAGCTACATTACAACTCATCGTTGCAATGTCTACTACTGAAGCTGAGTACATGGCATTGACAGAGGCCATAAAAGAAGTTACTTGGCTTAGAGGACTGTGTGCTGAATTTTGTATTCTTGAGAAGACAACGGTCATCTACTGTGACAGTCAAAGTGCAATTCATCTTATAAAAGATTAGATGTTTCATGAAAGGACAAAGTACATCGACGTCAAGTATCACATCATCAGAGAGGTGATAGCAGAAGGGAAAATGGAGGAGAAGAATATTGCTATTTTTCTTATAAGATGTTGACTTTGAGTCAAGGTGGAGATTTTTTATGCCTCGAAGACTCCTAGTCCTAATCTTAATCCTACATGGTGTGGCAGTCCTATTTTAGGTCTTGCCTTGGTTTGAGTCCAACCCATGTTCCTACTTAGATTTAGATTAGTGTTTCGGTTTGGAGCTGTAGATGGCTCTATCTTCATGCAACTTAGACTCCTATTGTGTACTAGACTCCTATTAGGATTGTTTATTCCTAGTTGAAGTCTTATGGCATGGAGCCTATGAATAGGATCTTACGGGCATGAGATTTTCTTGTACTGAGAAGTGTCAACGTACAGTGTTGTACTGAAGAGAGTTCTCTCTCTTCTTTGGGTGTAACCTTTTCAGGTTCTCTTTCTTTGAGAGTATCTCTCCTTTTAATCTTCTTGAAATAGTGAAATTCTCTCTCCTCCCGTAGAGTAGGTCATCCGACCGAACTACGTAAATCATGTATTTTGGTTGCGTGACCGTTTTTCTATTCTCGTCTTATTCTTCCGCCGAACTCGTCGTATTCTCTCGTTCAATAACTTAACAAGGGGTACGAGATTATAATCTAGCATGAAGTTGATGCACTCTTCTTTGGTTTCCAACTATTGGCACAACAATAGTTGGACACCATTGGTTTGTTATTTTTCAGTTTCCAATGTAATGAGACGGGAATAATAAATTCTGGAAAAATAGTCGTAGTAAACTGGCATAAGAATTCACTTCTGGCTTTACTTATATAGTCACAAAACTAGTTGATACGTTTTTTAATTTAGCCTAGCATGTTTACTTTGTTGAATTTTGTGGTATTTAATCTTATTCTGAAATCCATCCGCGTACCTGATACGTTTGATTTTTGAAATTAGGAAGTAGAAAAATGTTCCGTGAATGTCTAGACATAATGCAAATCTGAAATATTTGGTTTACTTCAAAGCTGTTCTAGAAAACTAAAATCCAGTGGCGGCTGATCATTATGCTAACAAAACTTACAGATCTTACGTTTATCACCACATCTAGAAAATCATACATGAATGAATAATCTATTAGATTTTAGAGTTCTTGCTTTTAACTTGACTTGATAAAGTGGTAATAAAATAGTATTTCCACCTGGGCCCTCTCATTTACACTTTAGCACGTAAACTTCTTCAGTTAATGATAATAGGTGTGAAGATGTAAAATAAAATCACACACATTTTCCGTGCCCAACAATCCCATGCGTCTATGGAATAGATGACACTTATGTTCAATTTTGGCATGAGGTATGTGCGTGTTACTAAAGGTGCCAATACATAGAAATACTACAAACCCAACACTGATTAGCCCCCCACTCAACTAAAACGAATGACAAATTATAGCTGATTGACAGAATCCAACACTGATTAGCCCCCCTCTCAACTAAAACGAATGACCAATTATAGCTGATGTGACAATGAGGTGTATCAGAATTAGTACCCATACCTAGAAGAGTGAATCGTTACCCTTTAAATGTGTCATCCATCACCGTAAAGGAGGAGATCACGACCCTTACCACCAAAGGATGATGGTGTAATTACGAAAAATATTGGAAAAGGGAGAAGGGGTTTTATATATAATTTCTAGAATGATCTGCATTATGGGTGGACAGAAAAAAGAACAAACTACTAAAGCAAACCAAGCTAAAAAACCGAGTAGTTTGGTTTAATTTGGAGAGATGTGCAATATGGTATGGTCTCGACACTTTCTAGGTAATGTTTTTTTTTTAGTTTAGTCTTGGTTTGAAGGGTAGAGCTAGATCTATACAACAACAAGAACGATATATATAAGTATGTATATGTGTGTATATATACATTATATATTTTATATATATCTATATAAGGAGAAGGGGTTGTATGTATAATTTCTAGAATGCTCTTCATTACGGATGGACAGAAAATATATCAAACTACTAAGCATTTCAAACTAAAAAAAAAAGTAGTTTGCTTTAATTTCAAATTAAGCATTTTAGTTTAGTCTTGGTTTGAAGATAGATCTAGCCATCAAAATCAGAACAACACCAACAGCAACAATATATATATATATATATATATAGAGAGAGAGAGAGAGAGAGAGAGCCAGGCTAGAATACACGCAAGTATATTCGCAGCATAATACACTCAAGTAGTTTTTCATGATGTAATATTTTTTTTTAATTTAATCCGTTGATCTTCTTAATCATCTTGTGAATAACTCAAATAAAAAATTTGAGCACATTTGGACATTTATAGGTCATGTTACAAAAACCACAAAAAATATGCATTTCAAATTAGTTTCGTGCGTCGATTTTGTTGCCCTCGGATGAGTGACTTACACTCATCCAAATGGACTTAAAATTTTTAAGGTAGCCTAATTATAGTATGACAATACAGATCAATAGTTTACATCTTGTAAAAAATAGTCTTGATTTTTTTTTTGATAAATAGTCTTGATATGCAAACACACTCGAGTATATTCTAGCCTGACTCTCTCTCTCTCTCTCTCTCTCTCTCTATATATATATATATATATATATATATACATATATATAGATATATAGATATACATATATATATACATATATATACATATATATATATACACACACACATATATATAATATACTTATCCGCTCCAAATTTGTTTTTTTTTTAGTTTTTTACTTTACATGTGTACATTATTACTTTACCTTCCAAAATGTTTTTTTATATGCATAAATAGTTACATTTGTAACATATGTATATTTATTTCAGAATTTTGACTGTGTATTCTTCCCGGTTTTACTTTTTTAGTCAAATGGTTACATTTTAGTCAATGTCGTTACTTTTTTATCCAGCGAGTTATTTTTCAGACCACATAGTTACTTTTCAGATGGCAAGGGTAGCGAATTCTTGGTTATATGCACATGTATTAAAGATAATCTCATATATATATATATATATATATATATATATATATAAGAATTGTGTACCCGAGTACAAGTAGCTTACATGTACCCAACTTCATCTTCATCTATGATGATTGCATAATTTAAGTGAACAATCCAAGTGTAACATCCCAACTTTTAAATAAAATAGACTTAGCGTCTTAGTTGCAAATTTCCAACTATAAAATTTAAAACTTGGACCTTAATGCAAGCTTGCCCCAACTATTAATTTATTTATAAAATTTTGACATAGAAAGAAAACAAAATATGCTTCCTTTAATGTCTTTATGGCTAAAGGAGTCTAAGGAAAACTAGTGTAACATCCCAGGATTTGAGGCCTCGGATAAAACACTCTTAAAAGGAATGATTGGACTACCCATATCACCAAGATGCACCTCCTTTTTTGGGAACCAATCACTAAAGAACTCTATAGTTAAGCGTGCTCAACTTGGAGTAGTACTAGGATGGGTGACCTGTCGGGAAGTTGATCCTAGCATGCGTGTGAGTGAGGAAAAAGTGCGCAGTTAAGTCTAGTGGTGGTCTATGGGGACAGTCGTCATTCCTGAAACTCTACTAGAGCCTTGGGCAGTGGGCTCGGGCGTTACAAATGGCATCAGAGCCATAACCCCTCCAGTAAGTGGGGCCTACATGGGCATGGCATGCCCGTCTTGAGTCGTGCGGTCCAAGCATGTAGGAATGGACTATCCATGGTTGACGTAGCCACCCTTGCACTGGTATTCCGTGATCAAGAGCTAGGTGTCCATGGGCCATTGTGGGTCTGCACTGAAATGGGGAAGAGATTAGGAGGCCTTATAGTTGAGCCTTGACGAGGATGTTAAGAGTCTAAGTGGGGGAGATTGTAACATCCCAGGATTTGAGGCCTCAAATAAAACACTCTTAAAAGGAATGATTGGACTACCCATATCACCAAGGTGCACCTCCTTTTTCGGGAGCCCATCACTAAAGAAGTTCATAGTTAAGCGTGCTCAGCTTGGAGTAGTACTGGGATGGGTGACCTATCGGGAAGTTGATCCTAGCATGCGCATGAGTGAGGACAGAGCGTGTAGTTAAGGCTAGTAGTGGTCTGTGGGGACAGTCGTCATTCCTGAAACTCTACTAGAGCCTTGGGCAGTGGGCCCGGGCATTAGAACTAGCTTTATCTTCTCACTTTCTCTCTCTCCTATTCTTAAAGAATGCTTAAAAGAAATAATGAAGGAAAGAGAAAGGGCTTTGAAAATATAGTTATGGAGTAGGTGCCTTGGCTAAAAAGTTTTCTTTTTACTTTTTATGAATTTAATATAAGAGGTGAGTATATAAAAATTCTCTTTTTCTCTCTCCTCCATGAAAGTTTCTCAAAAAGACATAAAATATATGAGATATGAATTTCTAGGAGAAAATTATTGTTTATCTTGAATATGGACTCAAAGTCTCACAAACGTAAGGTAATTCCTCTTATCTAATTAATTAAATGTATTAAAAGTAAGTTTAATGACTTATGTAGAAATTATGAATAAAACTTGTACAACACTTAAATATAACCAAATAGAAAGGATCTAGACTCTTAGATTAGTCTATGGTTCAAGTTTGAAGTCATTAAGACTTCGTTTGACCCCTCTAACAAGTTTAGAATTTTTTAATATAGTTTTAGCCAATATTTAATGGATTCAATAAATCTAACCTAGTGTTCTGGATTATTTAAATGTCACACTTTTATTTTGATGATTTTGCCTATAGTTCCTGTCACACGTGCTTATAAGAAAGTGGATTCTTTTGAAAGTGTTGGATTGCCATCTAACGGAAATGGACTTGTCTCCTACCTTGAGTAGGAGACCAAGAACATGCATATGTTGGCCAGATTCTTCTTCTTCGACTTCGATCGGCCCCCACGGTGTCCCATTGTTAGCAATTTCATCACCAAAGAAATCTTAGTGTTCAGACGAATCCATCTGTCCTAACTTTTATGGGACTTCCTTCCCTATCAAGGAAACACCCTTTTAGGGTCAAACTCTCCTCGCCACCATGGTCTCACAGATGACTGTACCGAATCCCACACCTATTTATAAGAGGTCCTAAATGACCGCGAGAATCAGAGAAGTGCTCTTCTTCTTTCAATTTGGTCTACTGAGCCCTTAGCCAGCACCGCCTGATTAACTTTCATTTTCGACAACCACATCTTCCATGTTGCCCTCACCGCCACTGTGGTTAGAATTGAAAGCCAGGTAAGATTTGCCTTGGATCCCTCTTCATATTTTCATCATTAGTTTGTTCTTCATTGGTCCCAATCATTGCACCCTGTAGCGTCATCATTGGTCCTCACTGGTGCTAGGCGCCTTGGCCCTGCAGAGGCCCTGTGGTCTAGCAAAACACATCATTGGATTCATCCAATCATGGGGAACTATCTGATGGTCTTAGTATCTCATGGACAACCAATTTTCTCGAGTTTGATCTCCGAGTACGGTCTTGCAGTGAGCCCCTCCATGGTGGAGGGGACTTCAGGTGCTTTAGTCCACGATTTCATGCCTTATTTTGCTCGTCAGCTTCGTTGGAGTGTGAGCATCACGGTGGTGATCTTAGTTTCCTGTGAAAGCTTTCCCTCAGTGAGATGTGATCGGAGTTTGAACTCCAGGTTCTTGCTTTTCACCATGGATTGAAAGAAAACAAATCGAGTCATCTAATGACCTTGGTACCCCCGACATATGAATCATTTAATTTCAAATGCATGGGCATTAGTTTAATTTCCAGCTTGGATGACTCAGAAAGCATGTGTTTGGCTTTTCTTGGACTCGTGCCACATGACCATCAATGAATGGTCCAACTCAGATGGGCCTGATGTTTCCATGGATCTTATCGCCTACATGGTATTTTGGCAATTTCTGATTGGTCGGTTCTTTTGAAATTCACAATAAATTAAGGAATGAAAAATAAGTGTAAATAGTCGTTGGAAAGGGTTTTTTCGATTAGAATTTGACTTCAGTGTTTTAAAATCATAATTCCACTATCTCTGATAATAATTCATTGAAAGACCTAAATTAGGGTTTAGGGTGGTTTTTAACATGGTGAATAATAAAAATCATATAATTTCAGGAACATAGGACTGACTCGGGATCGGGGAGACCAAATTAGTGTTTGATCCAATAAAGGTAATCGGGTCCATGCACTTTGAGTATTCAATAATGGCCTTCAACCACCTTATGATTATTATAATGATCAAGATGAGCTATATGCATAACAATGTACTTCAATTTGAATATTACTCGCATCAATGTTATTAAATGTTTCTTATGCTTTCAAGATTTATTTTCAAAATCTTATGTCATGATCAAATGAAATTCAGTTGAAGTAAAAAAGTGTCAAGTTAATGATTAATCATGTAACCGCTTATATTATTTTGTCCTCATCATGTTAATGTTGATCCCTCAGGCCTTATGAGTTCAAATGGAACATAGTGGCACGCATGTGCAATCATGAGCACAAGTTGATCATAATTAATGGCACTCAGGTGCAAATCATGGGCTCAGTTGGACCATAGTTATGGCACTTGAGTGAAAATCATGAGCTCAATTGGAGCATAGTTATGGAAATCAGGTGTAAATCATGAATTCAAGTGGAACACCAGTTAACCTATGGGCCTTATGAGCACAGTTGGTGCATAAGAGTAGAGGACGTTATAATTAACCAATAAGAACATATTATGTGAATCCAAGATTTATTGTTCAATTTGTTTCATGTTTTTCCTTATTGTCAAGTTATTATGTTATTATAACAATACTCAATGCCGCTTACTCTAACATGTTTTCTATTTTGAATGCTTGGTTGGGGACGCGATGTCTGCAGGAGGAAAGAATAAAGAAGCTTAACCAAGGAAGCATACCTCTCAGGGACACATTAGGAACATAGCTTGGTGGGGTTCCATCTACACCTTAGAAGATAAAATATCAAGTTTCAAAGAAGAGTTATGCCATAGATATGTTTCACCTTTTATGTATTAGATTTTAGTTCAAGGATGATATAGATCATGTTATTAGTTTTCTCACTCAAAGAACAATGTATGAATCTATATTTCCAATTAATGTATGGTGTTTCCTTTATCTTTTTTCTATGAATATCATGTTTTGTAATGTTCCTCCAAGTCAAGTGACCCATGTTATGGACTGTAACGTCCCAGGATTTGAGGCCTCGAATAGAATGATCTTAAAAGGAATGATTGGACTACCCATATCACCAAGGTGCACCTCCTTTTTTGGGAGCCCATCTCTAAGGAACTCCATAGTTAAGCGTGCTCGTCTTGGAGTAGTACTAGGATGGGTGACCAGTTGGGAAGTTGATCCTGGCTTGCGCGTGAGTGGACAAAAAGTGTGCAGTTAAGGCTAGTGGTGGTCTTTGGGGCTAGTAGTCATTCTTGAAACTCTACTAGAGCCTTGGGCAGTGGGCCCCAGGCGTTACAAATGGTAGCAGAGCCAATTACCCTCCAGTAGGTGGGTCCCACATGGGCATGTGGCATGCTAGTCTTGAGTTGTGTGGTCCAGGCATGTAGGAAAGGGTTGTCCATGGTTGACGTAGCCACCCTTGCATTGGTATTCCGTGATCGGGAGCTGGGTGTCCATAGGTCATTGTGGGTCTACACTGAAATGGGGTCATATTATGAGGCCATATAGTTGAGCCTTGACGAGGACATCAAGAGTCTAAGTTGGGCAGATTGTAATGTCCCAGGATTTGAGGCCTCGGATAGAATGATCTTAAAAGGAATGATTGAACTACCCATATCACTAAGGTGCACCTCATTTTCTGGGAGCCCATCTCTAAAGAACTCCATAGTTAAGTGTGCTCATCTTGGAGTAGTACTAGGATGGGTGACCAGTCGGGAAGTTGATCCTGGCTTGCGTGTGAGTGGACAAAAAGCATGGCAGTGGGTCCCAGGCGTTTCATGGACAATATAGGGTTTGCTTCTGCTGACATATATGTACTTGGAGGTGTGTGTATACGTGACATGTATCAAAAATCACCACAATCTAATAACAATAGATCATTCAATGAAATAATTATATGTATTTTCTAATCAACAGTAAGTTGCAGAAACAACATAAATCATTGGATAATATATTGTTAAATCTCATGATCTGTATGAGATATGGTCATGATTTTTTGAAGCACGTCTTATCTACATAGTGTTGAATCAATCTATATGGTTGGATTTTATGAACATACTTCAAATGTGCTATTTTAATGGCTGGTACACGTAAGTTGCATGTGTACCAACCGATACACACTTCCTAACCTCTCTCTCTCAATATATATATGTATATATATATTTATTTATTTATTTATTTATATATATATATATGTGTGTGTGTGTGTTTGTGAGCGTATATGTACATACATACATATTTATACATTATATATGTATAGTGTATATATATGTGTGTGTGTGTGTGTGTTTGTGTGTGTTTGTGAGCGTATACATATACATACATACATACATACATACATACATACATATATATATATATATATCACCCTCCCGGGCGTCCGACCTCCGCCACGGGTTATGGGAGAGGGGGGGAGAAATCTTTCTCTCTTAATCCCATATATATATATATATATATATATATATATATATATATATATATATATATATATATATATATATATATATATATATATATATATATATATATATATATGTATGTATGTATATATATATATGATTTACATATAAAATTCTACAAGTATTAATACAAGTACAATGACCTACATTAACATATAACTCTACTAGGTAAATGTGTTATATGTTATCTAGAAACAAAAAGTGATACACTCTATCATAAAAAAAAACAATTATTCAAGACATACTCTTTAACCTAACATGAGCTAAAATTAATTTTTTTTAATAATAGCCATTCTAACTACTATCTATTGAAGAACTAAGCACAACACAGATCTTATAAATAATGATGTAGTTTTACCATACCTCCTTTGATGTTTACAAACCATGACCACTAATATCAATGTGATTGGCACTAAGACACTCATTCCCTTTATAATTTTTATTTACTCTAGACACAACCTCCTCCCTCAACCTCATCATAAAATATGTTTCTTTCTAGCTCCAATATCATCACACATGACAAACACACAACATCAACCTTTGTGTACTACAAGATTTTTCATAATTGTATTGGTTTTAGACTAGTATAATGGGAAGCATACCATAATATTTATAGTTCATTCTATTCTAGTTTACATACTCGTAGTCAAGTATGGTCCAAAAATATTCAAACAACTTGAAGTGTTCTATCTAATATTATAGAGCCCATGTAAATAAAACTAGAGTGTGTCCCTCTTTATCTTTATACATGCATTTATTGTTTGTGTATATTAGAGAAGTCAAAACATTGTGTGGTAATGTTTGTACTAAAATCATCCTCAAATACTCAGACCTAATCCTAGAGGTTTCCTATAACTCCATCTACTAATCATTATGTATCCTACCCCAAGTTGATAGTATGCCATTTATTATCTCTACATACAATTTGCCATTTTCCATAATCCATACTCTATTGACATGTTATGAAATAGAACTACAAGTTTCCACCTAACAAACCCTCAAAAATCATATTCTTTTCTATAGCAACCAAGTCAAAAGGCCACAAGATCTTGATCGCAATACTAAAATAATTAAAGAATAGTACTTGATCCAACACATAAGCCAAAAACATGCTAGAACTTTTACAAACTTCCAATATTTAAGATTTCTCCAAAATGGTGTTGGCATCTACTCTCACCATCCAACCCTTCTATGTACAATTTTAAATCTTTCTTGATTCTAGAGATATACCAGTATGCTGGTAAAATGGGAAAAGTAGTACATCACGTTTAAGACTCTCATCAATTGTACATGATGCTAGAATGTTTTCTAAATTCAATTAAATTGTCCTATAACCTTCAAGTTTTCATCTCAGATAACCTTCCATAAGACTATTAAAATCCTTTCAAAACCACTCCAACACTTAGTATGTAACCTACTCAATTTGGAACTAGATCTATGTTGAGATTTAATACAAAGTTTCCCCTAAACTTGTGTTGAATTATAATATTGTCCTTCTTAGTAAGTCTCTTTCAAACATTTTGATTTAATTTTATGTTCTTTTTTAGCTTCTTGTATATAGGTAAGTTTTTTCTCCTCATTTGAGAAATATTTGCAAACTAGTCCCTCAATCTTGCATCATGAATCATTTTGAGATCAATTAGGGTGGACGGGGAAGAGGCGACCGACCCCTTTACGTGTCTGTCATCTTTTAGAACAATCTAATTATTTGTGCCTAGATATTCTCATTAGACCCCGCATTCATATGGGTCTTGTTTTAATATTTAATGTTTTTATAATTAGATTAAGATAATAAATGTACTAAAATACATTAACTTTAAGTATATAGTTAATTTGACAAATTTAGAGATAAAAAATAGAGGTACAGATATTTTAGAAAATAGTTGAATAAAAGGTATAGACTAAAGTTTTATTTTAACTAGCTCTATTGTTTAAGAGTTATGAAATTTTAGTAATTCCTAATGAAACCTAATAACCCTTCTTAATGTAAAATTATGTCTTAGTTGAACAAATAATGCATCATGCATTCACCGCCCATAACACCGACGTTTATAGAGGTGAATGATGACCTCTTCCTCCATGAATGGAGAATTCTAGGGATTTGATCCCTTTCTCTTTAGTTTTGAAATCCCAACACTAAAGTCAACTAGAAAACAACCTTGTACCCTAACCTAGCGTCAGCATCTCCCTCACTGACTTCTTGCCTAAGAAACGACAGTGGAGACATTACTAGTTGGTGCACCTATTTTCCCCTCATCCTTTCCCTAGATGGATCCTACCCTATATAACTATACATTCCTTAGGAATGAGTGCATTAAGCCTCAAGTAGTCCTTCGATCACCTAGCATCTTCAACACCTTTGACAAGTCTTCTCCAACAGACTTATAAGTTAGGCAACAACAATGTGAAACACCCTAATATATTTTGTATTAGTTGACCTCCACTCATTCGTTCCCCAAACATGGAGATCAGAAACCACATATCGCAATGCCTCCTTCAGTTCCAATCGCCAACTACCTACCTTTCAATGACCTGTAAGTCTTAAACATTGCTTGCCCAGCATACCCTAAAATAGATTATTGCAACCAACCATGAATATAAGAGGCGTCCATTGATCAACCTTGACATCCACCTGGACTTCTTCCAGATCTTGCAGAAATCAACATGGGGTCTAGAACCACTCGTCCCCCACTAGTTTTGATTAAGAGAACAGATCTCCCAAAATCAACACAAACATTGTCAATCTACATATGGACTAAAATTATTAAGGAATCAATTATGGTAAAATATAATGTTTCATGAGAGTAGTACATGTAGTATACATCATTATATAAGTTATGTAAATGACCTAGTCATTAATTGAATTGTAACATACTTGAATCCAAGTATATAATTTAACCTCTTTATTCTAGGCCCTTTTCTATTATTTCAATATCTAGTACACTCTCTCCAATTTTGAAAAGAATTAAGATTACTTGGAGTCAAATAACATATTATACTTAAAATATCCTTTACATATGAGGTATGAAGGTGAATAATCAAATAAATTCAATATAAAGGTTTAATTTTCATATACATCAATTAAATTTTCTAACTCTTGTTTGACTCTCTAAATTCTTCTAGGAAGTAAAAAAATGAAAGGAATTGAGTTGGTAAACTATTGCATCACATTTTGAATTTATTAGGTGTATTAATTCCTTAAGTGAATGCTTAACATCCATGTAATGAAATATAGCATTAAATATTTCCAAACTATAAATTGAAACTAAAATTTGTTTTGTGTGTCCTAATTAGCCCAGTCAAAAAATTTCAAGTCAATTGACCATTATCTACCCCCTAAATTAATTGATCGGAGTTATGCACTTAAATACATTTAATCATTCATTGAAAACTTAAGTTTCGATTTGATCTCTTGTAACATGTGTACTATTCCCCTTTCTTCTCCATAACACCCACACGTCACTTCCCCAAGTGGTCCCACCTTCTTCCCCCACACCCCACTCTTCTTCTCTTCCCCCCACTTTCCTTCTATTTCTTCTCTCTCGTATGATCTTTTACTAGCTCTAAAACCACCACATGATGTGCTCATAACTTAGTTACAACCTCTATTCTTCTTCTTCTCCATGTCTTATAGGTTATGTTAACCCTATTCGTAAGACCCCTTATTATCTCAGTCACCTTCTCCTCTATGTGTCCTACATGTTTGGAATAGATCACTGCACCCAGGCACAACGGCCGGTATAATGGAATTAGGGCTTCCAAGCATTGCACGTCTTCTCCTTTGACCATGCACCCACCATGACTAAGAACGACAAAAATAGAGTGTTGCAATGACCCATGGTGACTTTGTGGTGATCTGATGCCACAGTTCAAGCCCAGACATCTTCATCAGTGATAGTCATTGTTGTTATCATCACATCCAACACTGACTATTTTAGAGGGTGCTTAATGTCTACGATGTTGTCCAATTCCTTTGGACCCCCCCTACCTAGTCAGTTTCAACCACTCTAGCTTCTCACCTCATCTCTCGACAACCTCCTTTAATCTCTAATGCGACCACACCTGAAAGACCTATGGAATCCATCAAAAATGTGGTTAAAACGGTATTAACATCAACCCCAAAACCTTAATTCCCTCCTTTTCCAAGATGAGATGTAGGTACTCCCTTTTGAAGAGACACAACTCCAATATTGGTGGTGTCTACAAAGCAGCAGAGTATTTCAGTCATTCCCTTCCACAAATCAACCAAGAATATGACGGTCAAATATTGATTCTTGTACATGATTGATGAGGTGATCTTTCATGTTGTCAAGGACATGTTTAGGCTGCTTCTTAATCAGCACCATCTCTGGACAAACCCATTGACCCCACGAACGAGTTCATACCTACATTAACATTTATAATACCATCAAAAAAGGCCATGGAAGACCTGTTCAAGTCATGTTGATGAGTAGGTAAACCCCCATGTCCTGCATTTTAGATTCATATTCAATTGTGGGACTAATAATACATATGAATCAAGTTATATAAGATAAAATAAATAATATGATGAAATCCATTATGAGAATTTGATTAAACCACTTGTCATATTACTTTATAGATCTCGATACATAGGCATATATATAGAACATGAACGTTTGTTAATACCAATAAAACTAGAATTTGTAACCTTGTAGATAATACAATATATCAAAGATAGATTAGATGTTAATCAAGCTTCATGATATAAAATAGAGCTCTTGGTCAAATACCCAATATGCATATTGTTGTTATGCATAATAGCATGCTATTACTAGTAACCAATAAGTCATTACTAGTAACCAATAAGTATGTAACTCATCATTTAAGGAAATTAGCCTTTACACATATATCATGTGTAAGATTAAATAATAAAGAGAACATGTTAAATGTAATCACAGGCATGATAATAAAAATACAACCTTACTGGTGAATCACCTTAATATTGTCATATATGAACTAAAAACCCAATTCACATGTTTATTTGATGATATTACGAAGTATTTTATCTATGTTATCCTATTTGGTAATCAACGACGATATAAAACAAAAATAACTTATATGAGAACATACTTTTAACAAAACCCACTTTAGATGGCATGTTAGTAGGATAAAACATTAGTCCACTATATTTATATTACCAATATGGTGCATACTTGTATTTACCACATATTTAAGAATTAGATAATAAAATATGTATACAATATTATACTATACATGCTTTTAATGATGTTAGAAAATGAATATGACAATTTCCAAATATAAATGGTTATCTGCAGAAAGATACTCAACTCTAAATCATGAATATTGATAAGGAATTACTCAAAATATCAATATATAGCCATATGTGATAATGACACATATGTGTGTACTCCTAAATTCTAATTTGAGATTATAAAACCAATATTGGGTTTAGTTATGCTTTCAATCTAATCTAATCAAGCTTATTATGTAGATCATTTCGTATGGTAGTACCTCTATCCTATGGGAAGGTGTACCTCTGGAGGCGTTCAAGTCTTACCAGGGCGTTCGCCAAGGCAATCCTATAAGTCCATACATATTCATTTTATGCATGAAATATGTAGATCATTTCGTCTGGTAGTACCTCTATCCTATGGGAAGGTGTACCTCTGGAGGCGTTCAAGTCTTACCAGGGTGTTCTCTAAGGCAATCCTATAAGTCCATACATATTCATTTTATGCATCAAATGATTAAGCCAAGCAATAATCCAGGCTACTAGTACTGGTGGCTGGAAACCCATTATGCTCTCTAGGAATGAAGTTCCTCTCACACATGTTATGTTTGCAGATGACATCCTCTTAATGGAGGAAGTTTCCAACAAACAAGCTACTACTATCAAGTCTATACTACATAAGTTTGCTAGACTCTCCAGACATGTCATCTCTAATGAGAAATCAAGATGTTTCTTCTCCCCAAACACCACTACTACGGAAAAGCTTGGGTTTTGTCGAAGGTTGGGAATTTCAAGCACCAATGACCTGGGTTGATATTTGGGAGTGCCATTACTTCATCGCTGCCTCAATAAGCAAACACATGCATCTATATTGCAGTCCATTCGTTCCAGAATGAACAGCTGGTCTGCTCGCCATTTATCACTTGTTGGCCGTGTTACTTTGGTGAAGAGCACCCTATAGATAATCCCTTCATATACCATGCAAACTGTTAAGCTATCCCCTATGCTTTGTGATGACATTAACTGCCATATCAAAGATTTCATCTAGCCAGGGTGTCGTGAACAGTGCAGAATCTCTCTGGTCTCGTGGCAAATGCTCACTAAAAGCAAAGAAAATGGAGGTCTCGAGCTCAAAGAGGCTCGCGCCCAGAATGATGATCTAATGCTGAGGAATGCTTGGCAATTCATGAACAACCCATCCTATTTGTGGGCAAGGGTGTTAAGAGGCAAATATGTATGGGGGAATTCTTTCTCCAAGAAACCTTACTCAACAGCATGGGCCTTCATCAAATCTCACATTCCTAAGCTGGAAGGATTCTATCATAGAACCATAAACTCTAGCACCTCCACGAATGTATGGCGTGATAAATGGCTCTTGGGAAAGTCCATCATGGAGCTTGATCCCAATACCATAATCCCTAAAGGCCTCGATGACCTCAATGTTCAGAACATGACCCAGCTAGACGGAGCGTGGGACTGGGAGTTCATACATGCTCACTTGCCGCAAAGCTTGTGGCATCTCATTGACAGTACATAGATACCCTGCACTGATGCAGGCCCAGACATGTGGTCATGGCTACTATAATCAAGTGAGACCTTACTACTCACATGGCCTATGCCTGGATGTGGATGGAGACTCAGCCCCTTCCTTCGAAAAGTTGGAAGAATGTCTGGTCTAGCCCTATACCCAATAAATACCAAACCTTTCTATGGCTCCTCAAGCATAGAGCTCTTTTGACTAATGCGGAGAAGGTCAGGAGGTATATTGCAGTGGAGGATGTATGCCAGCGATGCAATAATATGAGAGAATCGATAGTGCATTGCCTTAGAGATTGTCCAGCTAGCAGGCAAGTCTGGGTTCAACTCGGGTTGGACCATGTCTTCTTCAGTTTACCTGAGGGAGAGTGGATTGAGCTCATCATTAATGGAAAGAGAAGTGTTGAAGATAGGATTCTTTGTGGTATTGGTTGTTGGGTGCTCTGGAGCATGCACAATAACTTCATACACAATGGGGAACACAAGCCTCCGGTAGTCCAAGCTGCCCTCATCCAAGGAAGAACGTGAGCCATTATGCAGCTTGCCATAACATCAACCCAGGCCAGACACAAGACGTGTGGCCCAGTCATCAAACAACCAGGTGATTCACAACAAATCATCTTTGTGGATGTTGTGTTCCAAACCCACAGTCTAAAGACATGTATTGGTATCCATGTAACTGACTTGTAAGGTAAATGCCTCCTTGGATAGGGAGTCCATTGATGTGCTACTTCTGCTAAGGAGGTAGAAATTAAAGGGATCCTACAGGCCTTGGAAACCTATAGATCCCATGGATGGTGTTCTTCTATTATCTACTCAGATTCTTCATCCACGATTGAGTCCATTCTACAACCCAATGCAGCTGCAAATAGATTTGAGTCATTGAGGAGGAAGGCCTCTAGCATCATGTCTGCCCTCCCAAGAATCAAACTCTCCTTCATTCCCCGCAAGCACAACATGGTGGCAGACCATATTGCAAAGCACACCCTGTACTCATTTCTCAATTATCATTTCACTAGTGTTAAACATGACCGGTTATCACCAGACATTAATATGTTCCATCTATGTTTCCCCATAGTAGAGAATAGGATGAATAAAACCTAGTCTCTATGGTATTTCAAAAAAAAAGTTATGCTTTCAATTATGAATCAGAGATTGTATGTGTACAATACACTTCTAGGTTGAGAAGGACAAATGCTGAATTTTTTCATAGAAATAGGGTTAGTTTTGAAGATCAGGTATGTCTATTTTAGTTTGGTCATTTATATGATTTTCCCATAAACTCACCCATAATGATGCATATCTTGATACTACTTTGACATATTTGCAAATATATGCCCTTGAAGTGGAAATCCTTTCAAATATCCTGAATATATGTCCATTCTTGTTGTATTGGGTTTGTAACCCCTCCTCCCATGCAAAGTAATCTTGTTGATTTGATTAATGACATATATCTTTCTTTCATATTTTGCATGTGGTTTTAGACCAATTTAACTAATGTGATGCTAATGCATAACCATGCTTTTTATGTTAGATGTGTTTTTCCATCTGGAGTGTGCTATTCCACCCCCACCCAAACATGCTATTATGCCATCCCTAACTCTACGCATATGTTGTCATGTGCATGCTTTAATCGTCTTTGGTCTAAATCATCTACATGCAAATGTTTGTTTTTGTGACATTGTGGATTGTGAAATGGCATGACTACTTATTGTCCTTGTGGTTCAATTGTTTGTATGCCTCACTCTTTTGAAGTTAATTCTCTTATTTAATCCTTTTGAACTTATCTACTTGTGATTATCCCTACCTTGAATGGGAACCCCCACTTTTATACATGTTTAATCAAAAAGGTCTATATATTGTTTTACACACATACTTAGAAGTGTTTTGGCGCATACCTTTTATTTCCTTATGTTGGGTGTCATTTCTAAAACCACCCATGCGTAGGAATGCTACATGACAATGACTTAGTAAGATCACTTATGGGATGATAATATTATGATAGCTTAATATGAATGGGTCGGCCTCTGTAGTTGGGCTTGTGTATTAGTAGTTGTACTCATTTTGTTTGTAGTGTTACCCTTTTATGGTGAGGAAGAATCGCATATGAATATCATGTAAATTTGTAATAGTTTTGTTTCCGCTTCTTTATTTTACATGGATCTTTATAACATAATATTTATCAAGCAAGTTAAGAGTGGATACCCTCTTGGGTCCCACTCTTAACAATATAGTATCAGAGCCTAAGTAGTCAGTGACTTGACTATTTCAATTTATCCCATGTTTATTAATTAGTTAGTTAAGTAACCTTACATCAGTTGTTGATATGCCTATCCCTGAGTCATGGAAAACTAACTAGGGTTTCAAACCCTGACTAATTTGGTCACTTATACTCCCAAAACTACCTATGTGGTGGAGACTCATTATTTAGTAACCTTGGTCAGCCCTACCATTTATATGGATGTAGAAATGGCACCTTGTGGTTTGACTTGTGTAGCATTTGGTTTCTATCTCATGTTTTCTTAGGCTAACTTGAGTGCTATGAAGTGTGGGTTGACTTGAACAATGATAGTTAGTCTTTAATCTAGTTAGCATTTTAACCCCATTTATTTATAGTCCTCTAGCATGCTATGCACAGATCCACCTTAGGATGAGCATGCTTGGATGACAAATCCAAAACCCTAGTGTGAACCCTAGATTATTCTCTTGATACCAAGTGATAATATGAATGAACTCCAGTATGGTTTAGCATGACTAGCGTTCAACATGGGGTATCTTAACATAGGGTTTCCCAACTGAATCTATCTAATGGCTTGATATTGTCCTCATTGAGATTGTTAAGCTTCATATGTGAAAATTGATTGATGAAAGCTATAAGTTCTATTACATATCATTAAGTATCCACCTCTCACATCTCTATAAGTGTACATGGCTTATCTAGTAATTGGGGTGATTCACTTGACTATATTGGTTGCCTTATCTTGTGAAGGTGCTATGGTTTTAAACCATCTAGTGATGGGAAAACCCTAGATCTCATCCTATGATGTTGGATAATGTTATGACGTCCTTAGGTCTTGAGATGAGGTAGTGTAAATTATGACTAAGGGTGACATGATAAATGGTGAGTGTTGTGCCTTATTAGGGTTTGGTAGAAGTTGATCGTGCTTAATTAGAAATCCTTCTCCCTCTTAGCTTACATATGAGAGACACATTTGTGTGTCCTTTTTGGTGTTTGAAGAATTAGATCCTTCTCCTATGGTGAAGTATTAATAGAATAATAGTATTTGTGTTGTGTTGTGAAAAGTGGCTGACTTGGTTCTTGTATTAATTTTTGGCACCAAATTTGGATTTTCATGGCAAAGGTTTTATTGACAAACTTATTTTCATAATCAAATAATATGTACAAAATAAAATCCTTCAAGAATCTATCAATGGTTTTTGAAACCAAGTCACCACCGCAAGAAAGTTTCATAATTAGAAAACCTTTAGTGGAGAAACCATGGACTGGAATGATACCATGAGACCCTAGGTCTATCTGTGATGTATTGAGTACTAATAAGAGATTTTGGATATGTAAGATCTACTTGATACATCCTTGTTTCCCCTATATATGTTTAGCTAGGATATAGATTAATACTTCTACAGAGTGGAGTCGTGTACACTTTATTATCTAGGAGTGTAACTTAAATCAAGGACTGGTTGAACTTAATAGTGATTCTAATAAGGAATACTTGGGTAATATTCATTAATAGTATCAAAACAAATATATCTACCACCTAACCATGGTAACTGGGTCAAACCTCCCATTTTAAGTACCAAGAATGTAACTTAGATCACTAAAATAAGTCCTAAAATGCATCTTCACATATCTAAACTTATATACCTTAGTTAGGTAAGTTACCTAGTGATCAATTTATGCAAGCTTTAACTTAGGGACATATGCCTCAAATTGCCTTAAAATGAAAGGTATGAATAACCCTAGATCTTTATGTAATTATTCTAGCTCAACATCTAATATAAGAAGACTATTAGATGTTGATGCATGGAATAATATATTTTCACTTAGGTAATGGACTATAATAGTGATATGGGGTGATATACTATGATACATTATATTAATGGCCACAGGTGACATGGAAATCTATATTTCTATTAGGAAGTATAATTTAGTATATTTGGCTATAGCTAAATGGATTTTAGGGACAAAATCTCCTAGAAGGGGTGGAGTGTCGTAATGTACTTGAACCTTCCTTTATCTTAGGCATGTTTTCTAGTGTCTTAATATCTAGTACATTCTCTCCTATTATGAAATGTACTAAGATTAATTGGAGTCAAACAACATATTATACTTAAGATATCCTTTGCATATGAGGTATTATGATGAAATAATTAAATAAATCAAATATAAAGGTTTAATTTGCATATACATCAATAAATAGTTCTAGCACTTGTTTGACTCTCTAAAATCTTCTCATAAGTAAAAATTGAAAGGAATAGAATATTGGGAAACTATTGTGTCACGTTTATTAAGTAGGTGTATTATTTACCTTAAGGGAATTCTTAACATACAAGTATCTTTTTTCTTATAGAAAGGAACCCCTCTTGTGTAAGGCCACTATTGGGCCCAACCCAGTCAATAGTAAACCCCGAGATTAACAGTATAATTGCAGGGATACAATGGTGTTCCCAATCAAATGTGAGCCATTGTTGCACCATGGCAAGCTCTTGGAGTCGAACATGGGTCCCTTCATTGGGGATTGCCAAGTTGCATGACTGGGCTACCCACCACCCCCTTGACATATAAGTAATGAAACATAGCATTAAATATATCAACATTAAACTGAAGTTAAAATCAGTTTTTGTGTGCCCTAATTAGCCTAGTCAAAAAAATTTAAGTCAATATCTATTCCCTCAATTAATTAACTGAGTTTTAACATTTAAAAACACATTAGATAATTCATTTAAAATTTATGTTTCAATTTGATCTCTTGTAATGCATGTACTATTCCCCTTTCTTTTCCGTAATGCCCAAACGTCACTCCCCAAGAAGCCACACCTTTGTCCCCCTCCACTCTTCTTCTTGCCCCCCTCTTTCCTTGTATTTCTTCTCCCTCGTGTGATCTTTTGCTAGCACTAAAACCACCGCCTGTTGTGCATGTCTCCATCGCCTCCTCCGTTCTTCTTCTCCTCCCTTTCTTATAGGTTTGGTGAACCCTAGTCACTGGACCTTGGATCCCTATTAAAGATATTTTGTATGAGTCAATGGATTTTAAAATTAATTTGATTGATGAAACTAATTTTCAAGTAAAATAGTAACACTCTGACTATTTTATTCAAACTAATAGTCCTCACTATTAATTTGGAGGATTATGTTAAGAAATTTTCTAGTGAGACAAGATTTGAATGAATTAAACAATAGTTCAACCAACACCAACACCCATAACTTAATTACTGAGGTAGGTAACAATTACCAACTACTTCATAAACAATTCTTGGATAGATGGTTGCACAACTCCGTGTCAATAAATCAATGTATGAATTATATGCTATCTTTATTCCTCTAGACTCTTAATACCATTAAGGTCATGTAGTCAAGTCCAACCCAAGGTCAATAAAATAAGTTTGGACCCCTCTTGGAAGGCCCACATACTTATTATCACACTTCCCGAGAGAGACAGTGCACCATTATGGATGTGCCCACACTTATTCAAGCAAGACTTTCTTCTATACCCACTTGGATGGCATATTCAACATTGATATTATATGGTATATATATATATATCCATATGTATTAGAAGGATTTATATATATCCATATATATCCAATCACCATTACGTGTATATATTATTATATGTGTCATATAATATAACAATCACCACATGCAATAAAATAAGATATGGAAACTAGTAAAATAACTTGATCCAACAATTGTTGTATAAAAACAAATAAGAGACTCACATCTATAGATACAATCTTAGATATGCCTCTTTAGTCTTTCTGATCATCTAATCTAGAAAGCAGATTATTGATTTATAGTTTGATTCTAAAGATCTAGTTCTTTTTTATCCATCATGTAGTCTTAATTATGGATCCTTTGAGTACCATCATCTTCATCGTAATCTTATTATAGTCTTCTTATTTCACCATTGTTCATCGGTGATGTTTTCATATCATCCTATTCTAATTTCATAATTAAAATTTCTATGGAGAATGAATAAAGAGAGGCATGACATGCAAGCTATATACATGTTACATGATATTTGATCCAAATTAAAATTTCAATACTACATGTTTCATAACACACCATGACGATCTAATTCCATATCAACATCCACCAAATAAGACATATGTTAAGGCATCATATGGATTTCTGTAATACATATCGTATAATATATGATATTAGGTGATTATTATGGATACCAATTTGCATATTATTTTTCCAATGAATCAAATCTGGTTGAAGACCCATACACCGTCGACTCTGATACCACTATTGGGTTTTAGGGAGGGGGATAATGGAATAGCAATAATTCTTCCTAGAAGATGGATCTACCATAGATACAAAACATTAGTAAATAAAGGACATAAGATGAGATAAAGGTGATATCTTTGTGCACACTACTTTTCCAACAGGTAGATGCATCTTATGTCATTGAAGAACTCTATTCACCTGTTCTAGATTTAGAATGGCCACCAATAAATGTGGATACAACATCAATTGATCTAGATTGTTCACTAACCAACAAGTTGTTCTCTTCTTGCAGAACGTGTTCTCCAAGCCTCTCCACATGTTCCTCAGTATCTACTTTGTCCACATGGATGAGGGAGAATGGTGCACCACCTTGGATACAAGTCAAATAGGAATAAGAGTTGTCCATGTGCTAGTCATCCAGGAACTCCCTTTCTTCTCCTATCTTAGAACAAGAGTTGTCCATGTGCTAGTCATCCCAGAACTCCCTTTCTTCTCCTATCTTGGACAACAGTCCCTAGGGTGACTTCATCTCTAAGAGAGACAAGTTTGACGATCAACTTGTCTTACAACATGTCTCAAAAGAGTTTTGTTCAAACCTTTGGGACATGACCCCTTTATATAGGAGATTCATGGGCTTGGAAAAACTTAATTGCAAGCCCTTTCCCGGTCAGAATATTAAAAATAATTTAATTTTAAAAAACTTGGACATTATTGAGATTGCTCAATCTTCTTTGCAGGTCGCCCAACCTTAGAAGTATATCGGCCAATCACAAGAGTTCATGTCTAGATATAAAGTATGAAACTTTACCTATTGAACCATGATCTGATCTTAGAAGCAGATCATTTGATCTAAGAAGACCCATGGAAAACTCAGTTGATCAATTGACAATAAATTGATTTATTGACTCAATCATGTGATCTGTCGATCACACATTTTGACCACCCGATCTGAGATTTAATCAACTTTTTTATGATTCAAAACCATTTTAATCATATGTTTGGTTGAAAATTTCGATTTCCTTATGCATCCTTATGAATATGACCCAATAGGTTCCTATTTACATTGGTAGAGATGTTCAAAACAACATAAGAAAAGATTGGTACCTAGCTATAGATCATTGTCACCCAAGTAATAGGAATGAGTTGTAGAACAACTACACCTGGAAAATGAACAATGTTACCATGATCATATAATATCTTTGTCTCAAATATCCAGGTTAAACTTGAGGCATGGAATATCATCCTCTTAATCATTCAATCTTATTCCTTGACCTAGAGCACACTATTCAAGATAATGTGACCTCAATATCATATATTGACTCACATGAGCATGTACATGCATTTCATAGTCTCACTTATCAAGTGGCTTGGGGATATCACTCTAAAGGAGGGACAAATTCCATCTAAATCACTCATAAAATGCCCCATGTGTTATAGAGTAGCCAATCACCTCCTATTTGGAAACTCATATTTCATAACACGTTGGGTAGTGTCAAACCACATTGAACAACATGAGTTACTATAGTGACTTCAGGTTTAAGGATCATAATAACCACTATCACATTAAGATATGACTCTGACATGTCATTATATGACTTCCTTGTGTATATCTCAACTTGTATCTATCCAATACAACTTGTAGTCTAACTAGTACACATGCATCTAAGTTGATATCCAATATCATGACTAAAGAGACATAGTCATCAATCACCATATGAGTTAGTCTTGTGTATCATTGTTGTCCTACACTCCACATTAGTGACCGACTGGGGACATAACAAGAATGAATACCCTTATTATACACAAGATCTCAAGTTTAGGTATTTATCCAAAACCATGTGTCATCAAGTTATACATTCTTAGGACATTATTAACTTTAACCATCATTTCAATATTAAAAAAATATAATAAGAGGAGTTTCCTTTCATTAATAATCAAATCAAGTACAAAATATCCCTTTTACAATCATCATATGTTCTCTCATAGGGAATATAACCAGAACCATCAATTCCATGAAAGTTTCTTTAATCTCCTACATGTTCTACCAAGAACTCTCCTGGTATTCATGTAACAACCTCAAAATTTAGGAATTTTGAATCTCATTCAATAATATGGTGTAAGAATCATTGTATAAAAATGAAGACATTTATTGATGAATGTAAGCCCTAGACTTAGATTAAGTCTTCAATTTAGGTAAATAAAGAAATTTTCATCAAACATATTAATTCCATGGTTCAATTGAGATATTATGATGGGTCAAGACTTTGTTTCATAATTAAGAATATTATTAAGATTATGGACCCATTATAAGGCCCATGGTATGAGCCATTGGACTTGGAATCGAATACAAGCCCATTTTGATTAATGAGGCTTTATGTATAGGTCCTTGGAATATATATGAGGAATTAAGTATCTCTTGCTTATAATAGATATCCATGACAAGTTTATTATATGGATAGTCTAAATATAGGATTATAATCCAAGTTTATTATATGGATAGTCTAAATAAACCATGATTCCATATATCAAAGGTTTGAATCAAAATGGAGCCTAATGGAACATTGGGAGAGTGAGAATATTATACCTCACTTGAAGGTTGAAGAAGAAATATATGCAAATCAACAGTAAGTCAACAACACCTACAACAACACAAATACACGATTCAATTATGTTATAATGTATTAATTAAGGGTCACATAATCAATTTAGAAATAGAAGACCCACATGTGACCCTAAACCCTAAACACAAATATATGCAAGCACAAGATTTGATTTACAATAGCAACATCTTATAGTCTTAATCATACCCTAGTCTAGCTATCGTATTCTATAACATTGATTTCAACATCTCTAATGTACATGAATGTTCATCATCAAGATAATCATTACACATAAATTTAGGTATCTTATTGACCAATATAGCACAAAATCATCAAAATAATCATTACACACATAATTGAGAAATCTAGAACAAAATAAGCCAGCCACCACAGTCGTGCTGCCCAGCACGGTCGTGCCTACATGTGATTTCACTACATTGGTGGAGAAGAGGAGGAAAAGGATATACCTACAGGAGCAGCGAGCGGGAGAGAGGGCGGCGGGGGCAGCGAAAGAGAGGGTGGGTATCTGGATCAGGAGCAGAGACCTAGCAGAGATGGGAGAGAGGGCGACCAGGAGCAGATACCTAGCAGTAGGCAGTCGGCGCCGACGAGGAGAGCACCAAAGAAGCCACCGGTGGGGGCGGCGGCGAGGAGAGGAGAGCATCAGGAGCGTCGACCAAGAGTGGTGGCAGCGTGGGGGAGCAACGGCGGCGGGGGCAACGACGGTGGGAGAAACGATGGCGGGGAGCACCGGCAACAATTGCCAAACCTAGCAGGTTTGCAATGAAACAGAGACAATGGGGAAAAGTTCTCTGTTTCGCGGGGCTATTAACTGTACCATAGGCGTCGGTTAGTCAAACAAACCGACACATAAAACTGACGGTGTCGGTTCTACAAAAAAACCGACACCTATTCTCAATTATAGTCGTCGGTTTTAACTACAAAAACACCGACGTCTATATACAAATGTCGATTAAAAAAATGTTCTCAATTAATGACCATAGTCGTCGATTTCTTTCGAAAACCGACGCTCAAAGGGTGTGAAAAATTCCCCGCGAATAACGCGAGAAAACTCATAAGCGTCAGTCATTGTAGTAAAACCGACGACCAAAATGTGCCCAATTTCTGTCTCGTGAATAACCTTTAGTCGTCGGTTTATTATTTAACAACTAACGCCATATGTTAAATTTCGGAGGTAATTTTTTTCGCTGGAAATTTTGGATTTGGCGGTTAATTTTAGTCGTCAGTTTTTTATTAAGTAACCGACACTGAATAAAAGTGATACTCGTGTCTAGTCACCCTTCATAGATTGATGCCAGTTTATTTTATCAACCGACACTGTATTGTTTAGGTGTCGGTGTATTTATACAACTGACGCCTTTAAAAGTGATGTTATAAGCCATTTCTGTAGTAGTGTTATGAATGAAAATAAAAACAAATTGTTATCTTGTGACCTAGGTAATTAATTAAAGAATGTGTTTTTTGGTAAATTCATGTCAACATTACAAGTAGACCGCCTTCTAAACAAAAGTCTTTGTAGAGGCACGAGCTAAAAATTATGCTTCCAATACTTTTTGTATGACAAAACCAAAAGATCTGAAGACAATATTAGAGGAAGTCGGTGATGGCATCATTACATTCATTCTACTAACATTTTGAATGTGTCATAAGAGATAAATTCAGTCATCATCTAGAAATCCAAAAATAGCAAAGGAAAAGGGGAGAATTACTTGATTTTTGTATGAAAACCAAGTTAGAGAATTAAGTAATGAGTTAAGGAGCTATCCTTTTCCCATGGAAGATAATGATAATATTATCATTTTTCTACAAATTGGGATTGAACATAGTTGTAACTTTGTCGAGAGAATTAATTATCTATTATGGGGTTTTATCTAAAGAAAGATAAAGTAGAAAAGGAATACATGAGAAGAGTCCACCCAGACCTGGTAAGTGGATTTGGGTGAGACTGTGGGAAGTAGGATTCCTTTTCTGCCCAGTATCTGGACTAGAACCCGTAGATAAAAAACCCGAACTCTATTGAATCCTCTCTCTCTCTTACTCTCTCTCTCTCTCTGGTTGTCGTTGTTATCAACTAGAACTACTCTCAGATATAGAAGAATATGAAATACTCAACAAAACCCCATATTTCCACTATGGTGAAACATAATGATAATGTCCAATTCCACTAAATTATAGAAATGTAGGAAGAAACAAATATCGCATCTACCCTTAGCCCCTACCAATATAAGGCATTGGGAAGCATGGTCTTGACCTCCAGATCCCATCTATCCTCTTAGTTTCCATAGCAATACCCTAATATTCCTCATTGGATTCCATCTCCCGCAATGTTGACATGGACTGTGACCTAGTAGCATAGAACCTATGGTGATTTCATATGGCCTAGAGATCCTCTAGGGGTCCAAGAAAGTGCTTCAACTGATGTGGTATTTGCATACCTCTCAAACTCACTAATATATGAAATCCTATATTTTACCAAAACAATAGCTCATAAAACACCACTCGCAAGTAAATGACTCTTATCATAGTACAATTAAGGATCGAACCTAAAGGAAATTTTCTTAATACCCAGATGTGTATTTAATCTAATAAAGAAGTACCTAACAAAGACAGATGATTGGATTTTTGGTTGATTAACTAAGTTAACAAAATAAGAGATAAAAATCAAACTATGAAAGAAATCATTATTAATAATGCTAAAATCATTGGGACAATGGGTTTCACCTTCACTACCTACATATCAACTCTCTCACATTTCATCAATCACTCACAAGATTATTAGATGGAGGTCAAAGAAATTATGCATCATTTTGATACAAATCTCTTTTCGTGTAGGCTCAAGGTTTCATTACATAGATATTTCAAATCATTTGTATCATGGACATCGTTCCAGGATACAACCCAGGATTCAACTCTAATTAATTGTTTTTTAATCCTAGGTTTCAATATATACACATGAGATTACAATAGACACATAAGATGCATTGCTAATGTACAAACATACATCAAATTGATAATCAAAAATCTAATAGTTCAAACAAGTAGTGGTCCATAATGTAAGATTACACATACAGGAAGCAAGGCTACTCCTTGTTCCTTAGTAAGATGAACTAGTCTCTATAAATATTCAAGATACAAGATAAAAGAGAGAATAAGAAGCTCATGCAAAAGGTAGTTACGTAGAAGAGAAGCTCCATGGTTTGCAAAACTACCCTCTAAACAATAGTTGCAATATCCAGTCACGTCCTTTTATAGAGCGCATATTCACGTCAAGTTGTCGACATTTGTCTTCATCCTTCCATTATTAATAATGGTAAAATCATCGCGACAATGGGTTACACCTTCACTACCTACATATCAACTCTCTCGCATTTCATCAATCACTCACAAGATTATTAGATGGAGGTCACAGAAATTATGCATCCTTTTGGATATAAATCTCTTTTCTTGTAGGCTCAAGGTTTTGTTACCTAGATATTTCAAATCATTTTGTCTCATGGGACATCGTTCCAGGATACTACCCAAGATTCAACTATGATTAATTGGTATTTTAATCCTAGGTTTCAATATCTACACCTGAGATTACAATAGACACGCAAGATGTATTGCTAATCTACAAACATACATCAAATTGATAATCAAAAATCTAATAGTTCAAACAAGTAGTGGTACATAATGTAAGATTACACATACAGGAAGAAGGGCTACTCCCTGTGCCTTAGAAAGATGAACTCGTCTCTATAAATATTCAAGATATAAGATAAAAGAGAGAATAAGAAGCTCACGCAAAAGGTAGTTACGTAGAAGAGAAGCTTCATGGTTTGCAAAACTACCCTCTAAACAATAGTTGCAATCTCCAGTCACGTCCTTTTACAGAGCGCATATTCACATCAAGTTGCCGACATTTGTCTCCAACCTTGCATAGTGACAACTGTGGATGTGGATGGATTCTGTCTACAATGAGATGTCCTTACTGGATTCTCCTATTTTTCTTCAATTAATTTCTCCAAGCTTTCGTTGATCTAACATAATCCAACGGTTTTTAGCAGCTTGGTATAAATGTATAAATCT
This sequence comes from Alisma plantago-aquatica, assembly GCA_963693085.1. Taxonomy (NCBI): domain Eukaryota; kingdom Viridiplantae; phylum Streptophyta; class Magnoliopsida; order Alismatales; family Alismataceae; genus Alisma; species Alisma plantago-aquatica. Next base: position 1,491,329,223 of record OY856412.1, read on the forward strand.
GGAAAACAAACAAGTTTAGGACCCGTACTTTGAGTAAAAGTGGTTAGTTAATATACTCATTATATATATAATTGAATTATGCATCCAAGACTTTTGGATTTCACGATTCAGATACCTGATGTGAAATCTGGATCCGTTTTACTAACTAGGTATGCCTTAATGATACTCTCTCCAATTAATGGAGTTGTGAGTGAAGATTTAACATTTTGACGTATTTAATGAGAATAGTGAAGTGTTTTTGACTTATCCTATTCTCCATGTATGAAGTGACTTCTTTATTAGACATTTAATAGAGAGTTTATAAATTCATATCTTCTCCTTGCCCCAACCTACAAATTTAATGTTAAAACTAGTTAAATACCAAATCATTAAATAAACTATTGAAAAGATAAAATAAGTAAAACTTCATGCAAAATACAAGCAAAATATACAAAACTAAATCTAAAATACAAAAAAACCATGATGAATAGACATGCATCACAACCTCAAGCTTAAACACTGCTCGTCCTCAAGTACAACAAAACCCAAAACACTCTACAAATGAATGATTTCAACCAATGTACATGCCTCATATTTAGATCATGTTTGAATGCCTACCACCAATATGGCCAAGCAACCCAACCTCCTCAAAGCACATAACATGACTTGAAATATGCTCAATTTTGATTGTGCTTCACAAATCCACTTCCTCACCACCATCTCTAATACCACACTTGTATAAGGATTTTAGGGAAAAATGAGGAATTTGGAAAAATCATCAGCATGCACAAAATCTAACACTTGGTATTTTAAGTGTATATAAATGTATATGGTACACGCCCCTATGTAGAAAATGAAATGAAAGGAGGTATGGAAGGAAGAATGAACATATATCCTCTATTCAACTTGATATTGCATGTTATATGTGCAAATATATACATTGCACTATTTTTTGTGCACGTTGGCATCTTTTTCTTATGATTTGTTTATGATAGGCCCTAATTACATAGAAAGGGGTATGGGAGAAGCTATAGAGAGAGAAGGAGGTGTTACACCATGAGAATAGAGCTTGGCATACTTTATGTATTTTTCATTTTTTTTCTTTTTTTGTGGATGGAAGGTAAGAAGGTGGAAAAAGAAGTGTACAAGAGGAATTGGATCATGTGCAAATTTGTTTATATGAGTACATAAATCGAGTTATCCTATATTTCTATACACCTAATAAGGGGACACATGGATATTGTTCAATAATTAGTATGAGGAATGTCCTATTTGATCCCTATTAGTTCCTCTAAAACCTTCCATCTTTCTAGGGAACATGATGTGTATATTCATTGTCTACAAAGGGTGATTTCTAATCATTGGTATGTTTTCAAATATATAGCTAACATCAAGGACTTTCCTGAAAAAGGTTATGTGACAAATTCTATGTGCAAACATGAATATAAACTAAGTTGACTAGATAATGGCTTCATATTATTCTACAAATCATCAATTAAATACATATATGTGTATTTAGTTATAAATAAACCTCTCACATTCACCATTCATGTTTCTTTTTAATTAAAGTAAACATAGATGTATGATGATCCATGAACTAAATATGCATGCATTATCATTTGTCCAATTATAACAAAGTTTTTCCTATATCAATGTATGAATCATTATATTGTAACCAGGGCAGTATTGTTAGCTCTATCATATTATTCTTAGATAATAATTCATACTCAACTCATTATTCAATCACCTTATCATTTCTTCCTTACTCCATAAAGTGTACCATAATAAAACCCAAAATAATTTCTATATTATCTTAGATTTATTATATTTCCTTATAGTTAAATTAACTATATTCTATTCTATTGTAATTAATAGACTAAACACATATTTACACTCATTTCATTATTATTATCATCCATGTTTTATCATTTCAAAAACAATCTACCATTCTAATTATTTATTGTACCATTATGTTCTCATATTCCAAGTACTTCACTTTAAATGGCATTTTGGGTATTTATAAGTATAACCTTCAATTTTTTAATAAATCCATTTAATTATAGATAATATAATTGTTATGAGTTAGAGTTACTTGAAATCATAGTGATTTATTTTACAAGTTTGTTACATGTCGTGTAATGAAATAGAGACAACCCCTAAGGATTCGACCTGGTTATATACCAACCATGGGTGTCTAATAGAACCAATCCACGTGAAGGCCCAACAACTTGACCCATTTGTATGAAATACTAAAACCCTTCTAAATTGGGTACTAGGATCCTATCCTTATACAAGTCTCTTTTACTCCTCCCACGACTAGTGCTGGAATTAACCTTGGGGCCTCTCCCCCACTTTATGTTATTTCTACAGACATCGTTATTTCCTCAGGCTTTACCACTTCATGTCATATCAAGTCTTTTGATATATAGGTTTGGTACTTATTCTCGATTTCATTACAAGCCCAGAATATCTCAAATGTGTCAAATTCTGATTCACAATTGCAATATTGGGACATCTTTTCTATACTATCAAATAGATATTTCCTCATGCATGTATTACATGCCTCATGATACATATCACATGTCCATGTGGAACCACTTATTAGAGGATAACTATTTCTTACCATTTCTGATGAACTAGAAAAAAATACATAGGACCTTACCATGTTATTTACCCAAAATGGGTATTTATTATCCCCAAATCACATGAAGGTCAAACAACTAGTCCCATTTTTATAACAAAGTGCTAATATTTGGGTAGTAGGATATAATACTTCCATAACTCCCTATTATTTCACAACAACTCATGTCGGAGTAAACCTGTATGTAATATACCAAAACCTAAATTCCCAAACCCCAATCCTTAATTCTATGAATTAGGTACCAATGGGTGTAACTTTTAAGAGAACCCCTAAACAAGGTATAGGATATACTCTAGCATGGAAACATAATGGGTTTAGATGACCTTAGATGTTATGTTTGACTTGATAGAAATATTAGGAATCATATAATGGGAATGATAGGTCCTTTTCACCCTTGACCTTAATGGATGGAAATAATCACTAGGTTGTTCTTAGATGGCAAATATTAACAAATAATAAATAATTGGAATTTTTCATGATGAATCATAGATTTTATAATATAAAAAATACAAACCTTACAAATGAAATTAAAAATCATGTAATAACATATATATATCCATGTAACAACATATGGCATGCTAGGGAGTTACAAGTTCCATATAAGTATAATGCATGAAAATGGAGATGTGTATCTGATAAGGTATCTAATTCCAATAATGGATTTATAACTATTCAAAATATGATGGAATATATTTATATAGACAACAATGATGGGGGTAACATCGCAACAGACATATGAAGGAATATATGGATTGGTGGAGAATTACTTTTCCTTGGTTGAATAATAATATCATTAAAAGGCTTTAAAAAATCTTGGATTAAATAATGGATATAGTTGCATATAATTATTAAGCAAAGACACATATTTGAAAATATAATTCTAGAAATGTATGTCATTCAAAGATATTAGCCGTAAATATTTTTTGGTAAATAAATATGGAAATAAAATATTTTAACTTCATTACATAATAATTAATATCAAAAGCAGAACTTTGAGTAAAGTACATATGATAATTGAGTATACATAATGAGGAAATTGTATAATGGTTTGATAAACCAAAAGAAAACTAGGTTCCAATTTATTAATATAATTTATTAATATGAAAAGTGTATATGAAAAGTGTATATGAAAATTATAGCTTTTCATTCAAATGCATTAAATGATTAGACAGATGATCCTAAAAGAACAAACTAACTACAAAATAGGATACTACATGTCAAAATTTGTCTAGGTGTATAGTTTAAGATTGATTGGATAATACTAGATAGGTAAGTAAAATGGAAAAGAAAAGAAAAGTTATTACATAAAAAATCAATTAGTAACCCAAAAACCTATAGTTAAGAATATACTTAATACATCATGTCACAAATGCTTTCCTCCAAATTTCGGAATTTGACACATTGCTTTCTCAGTCCTAATTCTATGTTACCTCATATTAGGAACCACATGGTCCTAATCTGAGGGACAAGAGAAGTTTTTAACCTCATAGTAGCACCCAAGTGTTGCTACTCATAACAATATTTTTTTACTTAATTTATCCATCAACTCTTAAACTCATTGTGAGATTTATTTAGCTCTAGATTACACTTTTGTTCCACATATAACCCCAAGTTCTAGTATTTTTGCACCAATGTGGAAGTCCCAAATCCATACTCTTACAAAACCCTAATTTTTTTTAGCAAAATTACCTAACCTGATCCCCATAAAAATTTATACATCATCTCACCACAAGCGGCTATTTAGAAACCTTAATAACCTCTCGATTTATCTCAAAACACTTCCTCTCATCATGATGATCTTAATCTTCTTTGGTATTTGTAGGTGTTGGGTTCTTATTGTATATGCCAAGAAAACCCAATTAGCTTCTCCTATACTATCTATGTGCCTTCACTGCCCTATACATGTACTTTTCTTCTGAGATTTTTCCCAACTCTGATTATTACACTTCACTACAAAGGTATTGAGGATAGCTCTAGAAATCTCTAGGAACTTGAGAACGAATCTCCTAGGTTCATAATGAGGTGAGGATCATCACACAAGTGTCGATTTTATGTGTGACCCAAAAGACAAGAAACTCGGATTTCTTGCCCTAGTTTAGCACAATTCTAGTTGAAATTCGACGAGAGATGACTCTTGTTTTATCTTCATTGATTTTTGGTTGGATTGGGTCCTCTATTTGGTTTCAAATTATTTGGTGGGTTTTTCCTCCTTATTTCTAGTTGGCAATGGGCATAGTTGATCCTCTCTCCTTTTCAAGTTCTGCTCGTCATGACGGAAACATTCCCTTAGAGGTCTATACACCATGAGAGCTTGTCTAGGATCTTCAACACTAGAAGGTTATGGAGAGGGAGCTGGTGGAAAAAAAACTATTTTATATAAGTTCATATATAAATAGTTAGATTTGCATAAAAAATTAAATGTAGATCGATAATATGGAGTAGCATAAACTCGCCTAGACATTTCCACTTGTGTATCAAAGTGAGTTGAAACAAAAAAAATTACGATGAATAAAGCCTTCTATTGTAGAGTGGGGGAGGTACCCCTCAGACAATGATCCTCAAATAGGATGAAACAATGGAAAAGAAATAGATATGAAATCTAGTAACTGGTGTCATCCGCCATGATGTCTTCCATGGTGAATCTTCTACCACCACTATGGCCGTCTCCAAAGGTTTTGTTGTGGAAATCGTCATCTATGCTTGCCTCCGTGTGAATTTTATGACCTACAATGTAAAAAGAGTTCATATGTGTGTTCAATATTTAAAATTATTGCATGTATCGTGTATCCACGATGTTTTATTTCCTATTATTTATCTTTGTCCAGATAATCCAAACAATAGTGGCCAATAGGGTTTTGTGGATGTGTTGAGTTTGTTTTTGGTTTTAGGTAATAAGTGCAGTTATTTAGGTTGATATCTTCATCTTGTGAAGTATAAACAAAATGATTTATGATCTAGGTAGTGATGGAGGAATGAAAAAAACATTTGAGGTAGTTTCATAATTTTCATCACACATATAGCATTTAGATGGTCCAGGGGATCAATGATTCATAAGGTTGTAATCAGTTAATATTGTGTTATGCTGATAATCCAAAGGATGATTTTGACTTTGAGAGGTCCCTTGAAATTTTAAATATCAATCATGGGACTGTAGTGACCACTGTGTGTAAGAAAGAGATAATCTTGGTGTGGTTCAAAAGTGTTTCCCAAGCCTAAGAAATATGATTTATAGTGTTTATCTCCAAGACATGAAAACGTCAGTAATATATGTAGATGTTAAGTGGTTTGTGAGAGTTTGTTTGATATTGTTATTTCTGGGACTACCCAGGAGCTTCATAGCAGTTGTAGTGTTTATGGTATTCGACCTATGAGATATTTGAATGTTATAATTTGTGAATTATATCAAGGGTTCTTGATACCATGGGTTGTACAAAAACTAATATTCTTGGTAACATGGGGAGGTATTTCAATCATGTGAAGGATTATGATGGAATGCTTGTTGATGTATTTATAAAGAGGGGATGCATAACCTTTGTTCGTGGGCCACCAGGGTTTCTTTTTCTTATAGTATTTCTATGTAATTATAGCATTTTCCAAATACATTTTTTTGTTGAAAATGTGACAATGATCTTGTTGATCATAGAGATGGAATGAATTTTGAGGTTCGTGATTCACCATCTACCATAGATCATGGGAGCACATATGGTGTTTCAGTTCACCAGTAGAATATAGCTCTCATGGGTTTTTTACTTGTTGTGATTTTGAAGGAATTTTTTCCGTTATTTTTCTATGGATCGAAGAACATTTGTAGGGAGAGGGATGAAACTAGGTTAGTAGGTCATCATCATGAATAGGGATATTTTGAGTTATTTAAGTCTATAAGCCAGGTTAAGGAAGTTCTTTGACCATGAGTTAAGTTTTTTCTTTAGTTCGTCAATGATAGGATTTTGAGTATGTTTTGAGACTATATATGGTGAGAAAGGTAGGCCAAGGTATGTGAAAGGGAAAGTTTCAGTCTTACATTTAAGAAGAGCTTGTAATGTTTGCATTTATCCAGGATGAATGTGTGTTGATGATAGAAGATTTTTGTAGGTTGATATTTAGTCTGGATGTAAGGAAAAATTCCAATTATGTGAATGGTATTCAAGACACAAGAATCTCTAGGTTTGATAAGGATCATAGTGTTGTCAGCATATTGAATGATCTTTTCATTGAATTTTATGGGTGATTCTATCAAACAGAAGTGCCAATCTTGATCATCTTGGTGAGAATTGATGTGACCATAATGAAGAGATATGGTGATAATGGATCCCCTTGCCTAAGGCTATCGAAGATTTGAAAATATCTAAAGGGTGATGTGTTGATTATAGTAGAGAATTCACTTGTGGATATGTAGGCAGATCCAAATGATCCATTTCTATTGAAATTTGTAACCATGCGTACATGCATGGAGATAGTTCCAATTGATGTTGCCAAAGGCTTACTCAAAATCCATTTGAGAGCTAAAAGATGTGTTTGGTTTTTGTAGAAATAATTAATGGTCTCATTGACTATGATGTATGCATCTTGGATGTTTCTATATTTAAGAAAGGAATATTGTTTTAGGGAAATGATATTGTGAGTTTGAGTTTCCTCCTATTGTAGAATTTTTTTCTATGATTTTGTAGGCCAATCCCATGAGACTGGTGGGTTTGAACTGTTGAATGGAATCAATCTGATTAACCTTCTTGATTAAAGCTATGTGGGTGTTTTTAAGAACTCTGACTTTGTTATGGATGTATCTATGGTATTGGATATGAGTTAGGAGTTGTAGGAAGTCAATTTAGATGTGTTCCAACATAACATAATAAAAGTTTATATCAATGTCGTCAGGTCCAGTGGATTTATTGGTTCCAAGAACAAAGATAGGTTCTTTGATTTCAAGCTCAGAGAAAGGCAAAATGAGGCTAGAATGTGTGTTAATGGGATTTGGGCATAATTTTGAGCAGTTGATGTTCATATGATTGGTAGGGTTATATCTGTTGTTGAAAACGTTGCTTAAATGTGAAACAGTATGAGTGGTGATGAGGTGTTTATTGATGGTGAGTGTACCATGGATGTTTAAATAGTGGATGGAATTGGTTTTGGCGTTGTTGTTGCAACATTTTTGGAAGTATTTGGTGCTCCTATAGCCCTCTTTCATACATTTGATCTTAGATCGTTGTTCCCAGAAATCTCTAGCTGAGGTTGGATGTTATCAATGTTCGATTTTATGAAAAGAGCATTTCCCCAATCAATATATGGGTCATTGTCAGCTATATGACATTTAGCTTCTAATTCTTACAGTTTTTTCCTAATGTTTCCATTCTCGCTTTTATTCCAATATTAGAGTGTTGCTAATGATTTTGATATTTTTAAGTATAGGATAACAGGGTTCAGAAAGAGTGGTGATGGGGTTCCAGTTTTGGGTGTAGATAGTTTTGACTTTTGGGTCTGTAAATAATAAAAAAATCAATTATGAAAGGTATGTGTCCCCACGTTGTCTAAGTAATATTGATGTTAATAGAAAAATGATTGGAAATAGGTATGGAAGCTGCAAAGGCAAAAGTATGAGGATGGTGATCTTCCCATGATTACGTGCAGAGGAAATGTTCTATTCTGGTCCATGAGGTTCTATGGTTCCAGGTGAAATTGGTGTTTGATGGTAGTAGGTAGATCATCTGATGTTTTTTTATGATGTTTTTGAAAATTTTATCAAAACAAGAAGGTGAGACAGACAGACAAACAATTGGTGCTAAGCCTATCACGTGGGCCAGTGATAAGGTTGAAATCACCTCCTACACGCCAGGAGTTTGCAGCATATTTTGTGGAGAGACCAGAGAATTCATCAAGAAAATAATGTTTATCTTGACTGGCATCCACGTAGGTTCCAATGAAGATCCTTGAGTGAGAGTCAATATTGTTTATGATATGTATCATAATCATGTATTCTCAATATTCATGACTATTGATTTGGAAAAGATTGGTATTGATGCCAACCACCACACCTCCTTTAAAGATAATATGTGGTATTTGATACCATTTGTTGATCTGTTTCCCCCTATGGTTTTAATATAAAAGGGGTGATATTTGTTTTAGTCTTTTAGATGGTGATTATATTGATCTTATTCATGTAAATGAATTGATGATTACCTCATCATTTTTTAGTATTAGATGCTCCACAATTGTTACAGGTAGTCATGATCATTAAATGTGTGTCGACCTCTAGGTTTATTCTATGTTCATGTGTTGAATCTCGATTTTAGTCTCATGAATGGGTCTCTAATTGTGTCATCCCGTGAAATTTTCAATATCGTCAAAAGTTGTATTGGCAGATGTATTGGCTTTGAAATTCATGCCTAAGCTCGAGGCAAAAGTGGTAAAGGTTTTGATGCCATGCCAAGATGTGATATTGTCGATATCATCAAAAGGTATAACAACATTGTTGTCTTCTACATAATTGTCAAAAAATGGCAATGATTTTAGGCATGAAATAGTTTTATGATGAGATGTGTTACCTTCTTTCCTCCATGGAGAGATAGTTTTTCTATGTATGTCCTTCGGAGTAGCAATGAGTGAGTTGAATGTAGAGACTATTTCTAGGTTTTTTGAGATGGTTTTTCTTTGGACCATGTGATGACCTGACTTCCTCAATGCTAGTAGATTTGAGTCTTTCCACCATGGCTCTATCTATGTTCGAGGTGGAGTGGGGCTATTGTGGAAAGGAAAAGTTTTGATGTTGTCCATAAATGTAGAGTGAATTTTATCCTTAGAAGGGGATGATAATCACTGGTGGGAAACATATGTCAAATCTCTTTGTTTTCACACTAATGATAGAAGAGTAGATGATCTTCTAAGTTAATTTATACATTTTACCCTCATTTATTTCATGTTTTCATAAATTCGATAAGCACTTTAGACTTTTGAGTTTAATCAAATGGTTAATCATGCATTTTTATGGTAGCTATATTACAGTAATGTCCTATCATGCACCACTATTTGATGAGTGATTCAAGGGTAATATAGTATTTTACTTTCGATTTGATTTTGGGACTTTATTAAATTTGTTTAACTTAGATAATTTATAATTAAATATTCATTCATCAAAAAATATAGACAAATATGTATTCAAATATTAAAAAAACTCTATCATTTGTTTTAGGTCTTATAACCTCATTCAAACATAATAAAAAAAATATTTTAGAGTTTATGTAATTATGAGAGCTTAACTCAAATTTCTTATGTATGTATTAGGTGTTTTGAGGCTCCATGAGGATCTAGGTTTTGACTTTAGATAAATTTAGATTCGACCTTGGGTATGTTGAATTGTTTCTTTCATAATTGGATAATCACCTAATTTCATGTTTGTATATCTCAAAGAGACTTGAAACCATAGTCTTCTTAATAAGTTTTATTTGCTAAACTGATTCTAGAATTTCTTCTCTTATGGAAAATATTTTTGAAAGATCCCTTTTGTTATTTTTCTATCTCAAGAAGTACTAATATTATTTAGTCTACAATTATTGGTCCTCGAAACCCAATTTCTATGTTAAGGATATTTTCATTTGTCATATTTGAATTGAACTTACTTATTATTTGATTATGCATAATCTGGTAACTACTACAATAATGTAATATATGTGATTTTGTGTGGATTTATCAATTCTCACACCTTATAATTGTTACGAGTAATAATTCAGACAAAACAGTTACTATATCTGATGTATATCTTATCTATCTAAGAGTATATGTGTATAATATCCTACTCATCTCAAATTATAGAGTGGATATGTGTTTTTCTTCTCATCCCATATTTATGGTAGATGTGTTATTTCTTACAAACATGTTTATGTTATTCTAGTAGTGTCATATGTAAATCTCATGTAGGTTTCTTTCATGCTTTCATGCAAGTAATTGTAAATTGTCATCATAGTTTTTTTATTATAGATCTTCTATTAATTTATCACTTGGTTGTGATGTTTTATTTTGACAACAGTTTGGATGATTTTGTGTCTCCCTTTGATTGAGAGCCTTGATTATTTATTTGATGTCCTTATTCTTATTATTGCCCATTTCTCTATTGTATTCACATTCAATATTAAGCTATTTTTTGTTGTTTCTTCTTTTTGGGAGTTTTCTCCAACTTGATAAGTAAAGATGACATCGGAAGGATGATTAAAATTGACTAGAATATGCACAGTTTGTAGGTGTTGATCCTTGGCAGTTAGAATTGAAATAGTTGGATTACCTCTGCATCCAGGATTAGTGATGTACCTTGTACCTCATTTATTCACCCATGTGGGTTTTCAGTCATGTTATCATGTGAAATTGTAACAACCATAACATACTTTGTGTTTTGAACATACAAATTGAATTCATCATCTTATATCCCCTAAAAATAATTTGATATTGGTGTTTGGTATTGGGGATTATTCCTATTATTTAATTGAGTAAGGAGTGGATCCTCTCTCGTGAATTACTCCTTACAATATGATATTAGATCCAAGACAGTCAGTTCTTTGACTATTTGAATTTTTTCTCCTATATTTTTGAACCCTTACCCTATGTGAATTTCTAGATGAATATTTTACCCAAGAATATATCTATGTGATGAAGCAAGAAAGATGAATAATTTGATGAAGTACTCAAAAGTATTTTTATTAGTTAACCCTAGTGTCACTAGATGTTATGGGCCTATACACGTTGATCTAAGATTAGAAATCCATGCATACTTGTGTTTCTACAAGATATGGCTTTAGTATGGAATAAAGTGGTGACAATGATAAAGTAGTTGGATAAGAAGATGTTAATATGGAATATTTCTAACTTGGTTCTCACTATTGATTTTGGTACCATATTTTGTTTTACATTGCACAATTTTCTATCACCAAAATTGTTTCCTATTTTAGTACTATATGTAAGAAAAACATTTCAAGCTTTTATTGATGCTTTTCCATACCAAATCATGAGGAAGAACTATATGAATTTTTTGTATAGAAATATAGAACTAGTAAGAATAGATATGTCAAAACCCAAGTCTTGAAAAAAGTGATGACTAGGAAGATGTGGTGTGCACCTATGGTTTACTAGACCTACCCCCTTGTGCTCATTTAGGTTGCGGAGAGTTGTAGTCAGTGACTTGCTAGGTGCTAAATGTAAACTCTAGGGTTGTTATGAGATATGATGCAGACCTGGCTATAGGCATGATCTATGTACATCACAAACACGCCTAGTAATTATGAATAAATGTAGATATATAACCCTAATACTTTTAAATATATTTAGCTTGACTTACTAGGTTAACCATTTTAAGGAATGAAGAATAGTTAGTTGGTAGTTTATAAATGATTATATTTTGAGAATACCTCTTTAATGGTTGGGTGTTGTAACATAGAAAAACCTGAATTCCTGGTTCCCAAACCATAATTTTATGAATAAGGTGACAATTGGAATAGATTTTAGGAAAAATCCCAATCAAGGTATAGGAAATACCCTAGTATGGAAACATAATGGGTTTATATGACCTTAGATGATGTTGAACTTGATAGGAATAATAGGAATTATATAATGTGAATGATAGGTCCTTTTCATCCTTGACTCTAATAGGATGGAAATAACCCCTACGTAGTGCTTAGATGGCTAATATTGACAAATAATAGATAGTTTTGCTTTCAAATAATAAATTATAACTCTAATAAAAGTAAAAAAGAACTATATAGAACCTTACAAGTGAAATAATAAAGTACTAAAGATATTTCTATGTACATAGAATGACACGTGACATTTTAGGGGGGTTCATGCCCCATATATTCAATAATACATGAATATAGTAATTGTGTCCCTACCCCAACAATATATATAATTCCAATAATATGTTTATGAATGTTTAAAAAAGATGGAACATCTTCATATCAACAACAACAATTGGTAATACCCTAATTGACATAAGAAGGAACATATAGGATGGTGGAGAATTAGTTATTCTTGGTTGAAAAATAATATCATTGCAAGAATTCAAAAGGAATCTTGGATTAACTAATGGGTATAGTTGCATAAAAGAATTAAGGAAAGTAACTCATGTGAAAATAAACCTAAAAACGTATCTAATACCAAGATCATAGTCTTTTACATTTATTTGGTAAATAAATATGAAATAACATCCTTCAACGCTAATACATAAAAGGTAATCTCAAAGGTGGAAATTTGATTAAAATATATATGATACTTGATTATAGATAATAGATGGTGAATGGCTAGATAAACCCAAATCAACCCATATTCCAAGTTATTAGATGAGTTTATTGATTAGAGTTATGTATACAAAAATAAAAGCTTTAAACTCAAATGTAGTAAACAATTATATGGATGATCTCAACAAAGAAATTGACTACAAAATAGGACTCTACATGTATACATTTGTCTAGGTGTAAAGCTTATGACTAATTGGATAGTGTTCAATAGGTAAAGTCAAATAGGAAACAAAAAGGAAAGTTATTAAACCAAAAATGGATTAATAACCCAATAACCTATAGTTAAGCTCATAAATATAATATGTAGTTATTGTACAAAATTCTCTATGATATTTCAGGTGTGCAATGCAACTTTTGGGGGTCGTATCCTATGTAGACTTTGTTAGGAGCCACAACATCCTAGTCTAAGGGACACGAGTTGTCTTCAAACTTGGACTAATGCCCTAGCTTGCCACTCATTACACTGATTTTTGTTGAGTGATTTTTGTGAGATTTCTTCACCTCTGGATTTCTCTTTTGATATCATACCTAACTAACCAAACTTTGCCACCATTTGTGCACCAATGTGTAAGTCCCCAAATCCTTCCTCTTCAAAATCATAATCCAATTTTAGCATAACATACTAAACTGATACCCATATAAATAAGTATGCCCTCTAGATGCAGGATTTCATCACACAGCAAGTTCCCTAGGGATGAAATCCCTAGGTTTTTCCTTTGACCAAATTTACAATAATTGCACACCCAGGAAGACAATATCTTATCTTGGTATAGTTCAAGATTAAACCTAAAGGACAACATATTCAAATAAAGTAAGAGCAATGTAATCGAGAAAAAAAATTGGAAAGCAAGGCTACTCCCCGTGCACTTGTGAGATGATTGCTCACTCATGACATCACTAACAAGATCAACAGGAGGAAGAAGAAAGAAATTAGTTGTCTCTACAAAACAAGGAACAATCGTGCCGTGTATTTGCCTTCTTCAATCTTGGGAATGATAACAGCCGACAGAGTAGCAAGGTATGCCTTTTGATGTTCATCAAAGGTCAACTTAAGGTTAATAATCCTCTTCTTTCTGGAGTGAACTTGCCTTATCTATAGTAAGAAAGTGGAATGATGATGGGCGGATGGAATCATTCACTAATGGAAGTGGGGCATCTTACCTCTTTTAAGTCAGGACCTTAAAACACTTGGCAGAGATGGAGGTGTCTTCCACTGACAGAAATTATCAATGGGAACGTCAAATAGATGATGAATGGATTTGGGACTTCTAGAGATGTTGAGAGAGGATCCTTTTTCATGGAGGATAGGACTTGTATAAATTCATGGTTGTTAGTACATGGAATTCTCTTAGCCATCTCCAGTAAAATTGTTGGGCATCGTGAATGCAAAGGGGCGACTGCACAAGGAAGGTGAGAGATCTTGCAATCGTTATACTTCCCATTGATCACAAGGTTCATTGGTTGTCAAAATCCCAAAAACCTTATCAGCAGATGAGATACAAAACCTCTATCAATTGTTAGTGCAAGATTACATCGATGTGCATGGTGTTGGATTCTCATCGATGAGCTAAGTCTATATTTCCATTGGTTGATAGGAGTCTATTTTTTATTAGTGTATGAAATCTACATTTCCATCAGTGGATGAAGACCAGATTTCCATCAATAGATGGCGATTGGGGGGTTCCTCGTTGATACACATGCAAAATTGTCATTGAAATAGGTGCATTGTGATTCCATTAGTACACGATGCTAAGGCTTCCATCAGTAGATGCACATATGGCTTTTATCGATTGGCATGGATACAAATTGATGAAAGTGTAAACTAAGTCACACAATTTGGGGGGCTATTGTCATAATACAAGGGATCGTGTCGATTGAGTCTTTCACTAATAAAAGGGTAGACTGATGAAAACCCAAATTTTCTTCAGCCCACTAGTTGTCCAGCATACCCACCACTCCTAATTTGGTGTCTAGAGGAATAATCTTAAAACCTTTCTTAAAAAATTAAGAATTGGATCAGAACCTTACATATTTACATAAACTAAGGAAAACAAAACGTAAGATAATTCCTAAGTAAAATGAGAAATATTAAAGTTGATATAAGCATCAAATACAACTAAAACTAGAATGAATATGAATTCTTCACCTCTCACTACTAATAGATCTACATACGCCTTTGTAACCTCTCAGATTATCTCAATCACCTCCTCTCATCATTATGAACTTCTTTGTCTTTAGAATGTACATGGGTTCAATCCTTCTTCTACATTCCATAGAAACAAAATTAACTTGTTTTAGATTATCATTACACCTCCATAGACTTGCACCCATAATTATTTCTCCTCATTCTTTCATCTAAGCCTTATTCCCATCTTTGGTTGCAAAACTTCATTGGAGATGGTCTAATGACAGCTTTCACCATCTATGGGCACTTGGGAATTACTTTCCCGGGTTGGTGGCAAGGTGAAGATCATAACACAAGTGTCAATTTTCCATTTAACACATTAAACATGAAATTTTGATTTCTTACCCAGTTTAACGCTAATTCAGTTAAATTCGATGAAAGATGACCCTTTGGTATTTTTCTATGGTTTTTGGTTGGTTTGGGTCCTCTACTTTGTTTTGAATTTGCTAGAGCCTTCTCTTCTCATCATTTTTGGATGTGGTTGGGCATCGTTGGTCTTCTCTCCTCTTCTATCTCTACTTTCCATGGTAGAAACATCCTTTGGAATTTTGTACACTATGAGAACTTTTCCAGGATCTTTGAAACCAAATGGTTGCAATGAGGGAGATGTTGAGCAACTTTGTCCCTACTGTCACTCTACCATTTACTCTTGGGAGTATTTGATCTTCAAGTTAGAGCTTGTAAAGCTCTGAGTATTTGCATTGGTTCATTGTCGTAGAATAAAATAAAGATCTTCTTTTTAATTTTAGTGTCTTACCCTTGTTTAGATATCATGATGTCATAAATTTCATGGAAGTATAGTCTTTTTCACTTTAATCAAATGATTAATCATGTGTAGTTTTGATTGCGGTTATAATATCAAAAATATCCTATCACACATCAATATGTGATGTGTAATGTAGGGGTAATATAGTCAATTACTTTTATTTGATTTTGATATTTCAATAAAGTTATTTAACCTATATAATTCGTAACTAATTATTTATATATAATACATATTCTTTTCTAATCAAAAAAATTAAACTGTATCGTCGGGTCCAGGACTTGCAACCTAATTCTAATGTAATAATAATGTAGTTTTAGGTTACGTACTTAATAATAGTTTAATCCAAATTTAATATGTATTTATTTGGTGCACTAAGGATCTATTGAATATCTACATTTTGCTTTGGATAAATCTATATTGGACCTCAAGTATGTTGCATTTTTACATTCAGAATTGAGCAATCACCTAATTTTTTATCTTTTGACCTCTTTGAAACTTGGAATCCTAATCTTCTTATTGATGCTTGTCTATTGAATTGATTCTCTAATTCCTTCTCTTTTGGAAAATATTATTGAGAGATCCCTTTTATTATTTGTTTCTCTCTCATAAAGCAATGATATTTTTGAATCTTCACTTTTGGGTCCTCTGACCCCACTTACTATATTTTGAACATTTTCATCCCTCATTTTTCAATGGAACTTTCTTATCATTTTATTATGCATCATGTGGTGACTACTAGCATAATGTAATATGTGAAATTTTTTGTGAATCTGTAAATACCCACACCATTATATATGTAGTGGTAATAATTCATGCAAATGAACTTATTCAAGCAATTGTATACCATGTCCTATCTAGAGCATATGTGTATCTCTCCTGCTCACCCCAAGTTATTAAGTAGATGTGTCTTTTTCTTTCTGACATCATATTTATGGTGGATGTTTTATTTCCTACCAACATGTTTATATTGTTATTGTACTATCATATGTAAAACACATGAATATTTTAATTACATTTTCTATGCAAGTAATTGGCCAATTTTATAATGAACTCTTAATGACGTTTGATCTCTTGTTTAATCACTTGTTGGTGACATTTTCTTCTGACATCCATTTGGATTATTTGACATCTCTCTTTGAGTGGGAACATTAGAATAATATTTGATGTCTTTTTGCATATCATTGCCCAATCCCGTATTATACGCACATACCAGTTTTAGCTGACTTTTTTCACTAGTTATTATGGGGTTCGCTTTTAAACCTTTATGTATAATTGTATAGAGGTTATTGGAAGGATGATCAAGTTGGCCAGGACTTGCAGATGTGTAGTTGTTGATCCTAGATAGATAGAACTGAAGTGGTTGGATTACCCTATGCATCTAGGATTAGTCATGTATTCATCTATCTGGGTGTTCAATCATGTTCGTATGTAAATTGTAGTAGTCAGATCGTACTTTATTCCACTATTGAGAAATTTGTATTTTTGAACATTCAAATTCAATGTATTAGACATATACCCTTGAAAACTTTATATTGGTGTTTGGAATTGGGCACTACTCCTATTATTCAATTGATTAAGTAGTATATCCATTCTCATATATCACCCCTTACACTCTAGGCCTCCAAGTCACCACCTCCACCCCACTTTGGGAATTATTGTTGGTAGTACATTTGGTTTGGTATAGGACTTACATCCACATAAGATTTCAAATTCCATTGTAAAAATGTCATAATAGTGAATTATAGTTATTAATGTCTTAGTATTTTCTATTACATATACAATGAGTTATAATTCAAAAAAAGGTATCCCTCTTACTATTTCATATGCTTATTAATATTTAGCTATGTATAACATATTTATTACATCACAAGTGGATTTTAGAGTATTGAATGATTGGCTTAGTTATATAATTTTATCATAATAATGAACCCATAATTTCTCATTATCCTCGTGAGAATGTGCTAAATATTTACTTAAGGTAACTATATACTAGAAATCTTATGTATTGTATATGATACAAATCCACAAAGTTAACCTTAAATAAGGAAAAGTCCAATGATTTTTTCTAAAATCAATTCTCACTATACCAAACATATTAAAATTCATAAAATATTCAGTTTGTACAGGCAACAAACTATATTTCATTCAAGATTACTCAATTTCCAAACATCTTGATATTTAGGTGAATTTAGGCAATAATGGTGTGAATATTGTAAATTTTACATAATGTAATATTAATATATGTCAATGTATGGATAATGAACAAAAACAATCATCAATAAACAATGGATCAAAATGGAAGTATATGCTTGCAACAAATGCCAACAATTGATTATCCGTAATCTAGACATTCATGCAATTAAATGATAAATTATTATCAAGATTTATATTCTTATAAACTTCAAACGTGAGTCGAATAATCATTGTAATATCCAAAAGTATTTAGGACATCTTCTTACAACTACAGATCCTATAAGTACAACAAACTTCATCATCTTCCAACTTCATTTAGGTTTGAGCTTGTGAAAGATGGAGAGGATAAAAATTATTGGGGGTTTTAGATTTTAAGTGATTAAAATAAGAGTAGATTTATAAATATAAATAGGATCATGAAAATTGAGAATAATACTAAGAAACCCTAGGTTCCCATCCAATTTAACCATCAAAATCAAAAGGAAGCTCCAAAAGATGAGCTCTTCCTTATCAAACCCTAACTTCTCTCCTTTCTTATATCATTGTTAAACTCTAGCGAATAACAGATTCTAAAAGGAACAATCAGAGGAATAACTTACATACCTTTTTATATCAGTTACCAACAAGTGGGCTAAAAGTTCTTCAATGTATCAACTATTTTGATCAGCCAAAGAAATGAGGTAGGAAAACCCTATTCCATATAGTTAATGTAAAAACTAGGTTTGTTCAAACTTAATTTTATTCATTTGAATGTCATTTCTTGTCTTGATGCATGATTTTGTTTAGGGTCTATTTTATAGACATCACATTTTTTGGGCAAAACTTAGTTTGCTTATAAGCTATGAAGATGTTCAAAACATGATTTTAAATCATCATATTGAAGAAGTAAGATATTCCCATCAAGAGACCCTATTTACACAAAACCCAAATCTAGAGAAGTAGAAATTTTTATCGCACCCACAAATCTAGTTGTCATCAATGTATGATCTAAAATATAAAGGGACTTTTTAAATGAATATTAGCATCACACTATATAGTCATACATTGATTTTTATCATTACTTAACATACTTTCATTCAGTATATTATATCCCATCACAAAATTGTATTCATCCCAAAGTAGGGTTTTAACTAGTCCAACAAACTAATTTCAACCAAAACATGTTTAGCATGCCTCAACAAGTAAACCCATCCAAATAAAATGGTATTTACAAATATATATTAAGAAAATAGTAAATAAGTAAACTATACAATCATTGAAGTAAAGTGTATTTACTTATATATGTAGAAACTAATTCTTCAAAAATTGCTCTTTTATCTTTTATCCTAAAATATAAGAAAAAATTGTGATCATCAAATCTAATTTCTTGATTCTCACTTCATTTTAATGGACTTTCTTTGTCAATAATATAGTAACTTCTCATCTCCTCGACTGTTTGTCAAGCTAGTAACTCTGTATTGACCAATATAAGATGGGTATTTCATTCCTCAACATTATCGTATTCACATTATTCTATAATGTTTTGTCCTTTATACATGTCAGTTATACATTATTTTAATTTTCTATCTTTTGTCATTTCTCTTATCAAATTGGTATCAAATTTTTTTTTGTTTAAGGATTAGTCTTTAATATTTTTACATCATTGATATTTAAGGTCATCAATTGTATCAATTTATCTTTCATAAAGAATATTGTTTGTTTAGGTTTGTTTTTTACTTCCATCATTCCTTACATTCTTCACATCCATATATATAACCAATCCATTAGTGTTTAGTTCTTCAATTGTTTCTTAAATATCTTAATTAATTACATATTTTATTTCTCTCATATATTGTATGTCATTATCACTCAATTTCATCTTATTATGCTCTCAAACTAACTACATTTGGATGCTAAATCATAGCACATAAAAGACACATAGCCAAACACGTCCATACTTGCTTAGCAGAATACATGAAAACCATAGTAGGGGACTTGAATGTCAAGTTCAACAAGAGTGCATCACATTACAATTATATAGCCAATCCAAGTTATATTTTATCCTAATTGACATTGTTGTTGTAGATTCATCTAAGATACTATACCACATTGTAGGGACCCTTTTGAATTAGAAAATATGATAATCATTAGATAAGACTTTAAACCTAAACTATAGTTATTAAACCACCACATGTTATTAGAAACATGATTAAATGGTAAAGAATAAGTGTGATATGTATCCTTTTTTCTTTATAAAATTGCATATTCATTACCATTATGGATTCAAAACTCTTATTTGTCAATCCAACAAGTTAGTTTATTCAAACAAATCATTCTCATTGAATTCATTAGATGAAGTCAACATTCCAATTTACATAAGGTTATTGATACAAGAAAATAAAAGATTTAATTATACAACAATGCCCACACCCATTCCAAGAAAGTGGATTATAGGGACAATCCTTATATAGGTTAATTCTATTTCTCGTCCTATTTATCAAAACCCCATTGTTGGATACAACTATTGCTAATAAGTATTGGAACAACCATCATGAGACTCATAAATGCGTCGATGAGTGAAAATCTCTCATTCCAGCTAGGTGAACATGTATTGTCGGTTAATTTTGGAAAATTTTAAACTCTAAAAAACTAGTAGGCATTATTTTGAAAAGCTAATCATTATTCTAGCATACAACATCACAACACTAGAACAACATGTCAATTAGCTGACTAAAAGTCATCTAGATTATTTTCATTCTGCATTTTTATTTTCCAACAATGTAATCCATAACAGCTAATTGTCACCAACTAACTGAAATATACATTTTCTATTGGTGATGGGGAAGAATGAAATACTACAATTCTAGGTCTAATTGTATAAGGTACCTAAGATAAAAATGTTAGTTAAAATTGAAAAAGTAAGCAAAAGCATATTTAGTCTAAACTTCTAGAATTAGGTAGGATCATACAATTGTGAATGTGTAAATTATAAACAAACAAAACAAAGTAGATATGTAAAACAAAGTAATTGACCATGAAACCACACATACAAAAAGTATAGTAATAATATAATTCTACTCAAGTAATTGTCATCTTTTACTCTTATCCTAATTATCTTAGGATACACCCACCAAGCTACACCTATCAGAAACCAATCTCATTGGTCACACAATAAGGTCTTAGGATTTACTTGTACCTAAGACCATCCTAGCACACTCTATGGAAGGAACAACTGTAAGAGCTCAATGGCTTGGAACCAACTCAAAGTTGGGCCTCATATCATGGATAAGCAACGTCAAAAACATACAACAAAAAGACAGGTGAAACCAAGGTCAATGACGATATACATCAGACCCTAGTATACAAGTACCCAGAACTATGAGGTGTAACATCACACTCCCTCAAAGTGTTATACATAGAAAATTATTGAGTTGTTCGGCTCCATCAAATGATGCTTCACCAACTCCGATAGAGAATCATAACTTCATTATTTCATGAACCTTCTCAAGGATCTCTATGTTGTTATAAAGAGAACCCTTTCGGATGCTTAAGTCACACTACAACTATACGAATTAGGGTTTCATTATAAGTAAATCCTAATACTCCTTTTTTTGAATTACAATACACACCAAGACATATTTCATTCTGTGTGAAATTTTG
This sequence comes from Alisma plantago-aquatica, assembly GCA_963693085.1. Classification (NCBI taxonomy): domain Eukaryota; kingdom Viridiplantae; phylum Streptophyta; class Magnoliopsida; order Alismatales; family Alismataceae; genus Alisma; species Alisma plantago-aquatica. Next base: position 1,491,350,894 of record OY856412.1, read on the forward strand.
AATAAATTTACTTATACCACTTCAAAACCTTAAATTCAAATTCCCTAATAATACATATATTAGTGAAGTAATATCATTTACTTAACTCATATGAGCCAAGTCACCAATATTCACGATAATAGGAAATACCCATATAGAAATTAATAATCAATTCTCTATGCCAAAAATATTTAAGTCGATGAAATATTCTATATAAAAGGAGGTATAATTCATTCAAAATAATTCAAAGCATCATGCTCATTTTGGTTAAATTAGGCATATATATTATGAAATAATGTAAATTCCATAATTTCCACTTCATAGATCTCAACTCATAAAGAATTGATAAAAACAAGTTTCATAAATGTGAGAATAAAATTGAAATAAAGATATTCAATTATTCAACAATTTTCCTCAATTGATTACTAGATAGCCTGGAAATATAAGCAACTCATTGGTCATCATTTTTGTATCATTCGACTTGAACATGTATAAATATCTAAATTGCGCTTATCCACTACCATTAATACTAACAAGCATTTAGGACATCTTCCTCTTGTTGAAGATCCAAGAACTTCAACAAACTCTCTCAACACCATCAACTTCCTACTCTTCCACTTCATATAGGTTAGAAATCATCAAAAATATAGAAAAGGGAATAAACTAAGATGTTTTTTGTATAGAAGAGGGAGATCATTGATATGATGATGAAAGATATAATAAAGTTACCAATATACCCCTAGTTTTCCATCTCAAGCATCAATTTGAAGGATATGCAAGGAGTTTAGTACCTCACGTGGTGGGGTACACACATGAATGTCTTTAAAATGGGTGATTCATGTGTTGTATATCATGTAGTGAGGAGTGACCATATTTCTTGTCAAACTTCCAGATTTGTTGTTTTACCTAGTGCTTGATGTTCAACATCATTCATCCCAGCTTTCTTATTATCGTTGAAGTGTCCTTCCAGAGTAGCCAGATTGTGGAGCTAGTCATGTGTAGTTTGTAGCCTATAGGAGTGGGCATATTGTGGTTTGGTTCACTTTACCAATAAAAATTACAAGCCTAACAATACATATCAATTCATCAATTTTATTGGTTCACTTTACCAATAAAAATTACAAGCCTAACAATACATATCAATTCATCAATTTTCAAATTGGAAATATAAGCAACTCATTGGTCATCATTTTTGTATCATTCGACTTGAACATGTATAAATATCTAAATTGCTCTTATCCACTACCATTAATACTAACAAGTGTTTAGGACATCTTCCTCTTGTTGAAGATCCAAGAACTTCAACAAACTCTCTCAACACCATCAACTTCCTACTCTTCCACTTCATATAGGTTAGAAATCATCAAAAATATAGAAAAGGGAATAAACTAAGATGTTTTTTGTATAGAAGAGGGAGATCATATATATGATGATGAAAGATATAATAAAGTTACCAATATACCCCTAGTTTTCCATCTCAAGCATCAATTTGAAGGATATGCAAGGAGTTTAGTACCTCACGTGGTGGGGTACAACATGAATGTCTTTAAAATGGGTGATTCATGTGTTGTATATCATGTAGTGAGGAGTGACCATATTTCTTGTCAAACTTCCAGATTTGTTGTTTTACCTAGTGCTTGATGTTCAACATCATTCATCCCAGCTTTCTTATTATCGTTGAAGTGTCCTTCCAGAGTAGCCAGATTGTGGAGCTAGTCATGTGTAGTTTGTAGCCTATAGGAGTGGGCATATTGTGGTTTGGTTCACTTTACCAATAAAAATTACAAGCCTAACAATACATATCAATTCATCAATTTTCAAATTGAATTTTTAACGAGTCCTTAACCCCATCAAACCATATTGTAATTTTGTATCCAATTTAGTTTGTTTTGGTTTCAAATTGTAATTGAAATCCACAAGGTTGTCTGTCGCACATTTCATGTTTAATATAACAACTTTTTATCATCTTTATTATTCCAAAGAAATAATATAACTAACATCAATTGTTTGGAATCAGATATATAATTATACATCAAGGTTATTAAAAATATTGAAATAAATATGCAATGCACTACTTCGTTTGGTATGTTATAACTAAATCCTAGATTACCTACATAGCATTAGTTTATTAGCATACACATGATAGTGCCGACTATTAAATATTTAGTTGTAATGAGTCTTCTTACATCGTATAAGTATATATTCTTATTACATAAATAAATGTATCAATTTATCTGATGAAATTACACTCTCAAACCAAACCATGATGCCATTTTAATTATTTTGTTTTGAAATCAAAACCAACGGCCTCCCTATAAATCAAATCAAACTAGTCTATTTGGTTTGAATTGTTAGATTTTGATGGTATGTTTTGATTCTGCGTCACCCTAATAGGCCATTGAGCCCCTACGCGCAAAATGTGGTAGTCTCACACATGCCAAGGTATTTGTGGTAACTTAGCGTGGCGAAAACCCTAGGACCTATGTTGGGTAATGAGAGTTGTTACATTGGTTTTAGCTTGGGGATGCAACCCAAGCTAAAAAGTACAATGTAAAATGTGAGAACATCAGCTAAATAATATTACATGATTATTATTGCTCCTTTACGCATCGTTCTCTATAAAATTAGAATATTTGCATGAATTAGCTAATCCTAACTTGTTTACTGGTTGAATCTAACTGCATGTAGTTGTCTATAATTGTCGAAGACTATCTGTCTAGTTCACATGCCACTTGCATGGTTTGAAAAATTAGCATACTCCATCTGGGTCGGGTCTCTGTCGCTCATTGGGGTGTCTCATATGAGTGGTATCAAATCTTAGGTTCTTAAGAGTTCTCAACCTATACTAACAACGTGTCGCCACAGAGGCAAACCTAGCAATAGTTGAGGACTCCACAAGCGAGTGGGAGCCAACTTGGGCTTTTGTTTTTATAGTAATATGTGTACGATTTGATCACGAGGTTTCTTTATACTCGCTTTTGTTGACAACTTGGGTCTTATAGCGTCAATGTCTGTGTGCGCGCAGGTGATATGTTGTCTGTGTGAGGAGACGACGGTGGGGTGGAGAGAATCATCTGCATACAACCATATCTTACCCTCGTCACTATGATTGTCAGTAGACCAATCCAGTCTCACAATATCAAGAAGTTCTTCAACCCGGGCAGCATGAATAAAGGGTTCAAACACGGCAACAATAGAAGGTTTGTGTTTACGACACAAGTTTCCCAAAAGCTTTCTAGTTTTATTGTTTGCTACTCTTGCGTTCCAGAACAGATGAGGTTGCATATTAATGGGTATAAGGAAAACACGGCATCAGCCACAGATCAACAGCATTGAGCCTAATGGCTCCTTCTTCCTCTGTCCTCATCAGATCTATCCTCCCATAAGTCAGAATCATACCAATCGTCTCCCTCAGAAAGGTGCGAGACCCAGTCAGGTTGATAGCGTCTTCTTCTCATAGAAGAACGCTCATTAAGAGGCATAACCACAACACCGGATCTATTAATCCGAGAGCGTCTGCTATGTCTCGTGCTTCTCCTATGTGCGGAATTTTCAAAAACAATGAAGTCTTCAAGGCGTCTAAGTGGGGGAGTAAAACGGTCTCCATTCTGATCAATAATTCTCCTAGCAGGTGGGCTCCTATCTGCTTCTCGATCCAGAAATCCATTCGAGGGCCTCGTCTCGCTGGAGGGTTGTGTCAGAGGTGGAGGCGGGGGTAGAAGAAAGGGGGGCTGATTGGTAAATCTAGCCTCACCATCAGCACGCAATATGTCTGTAGGTACGCCCAGCTCACGGCCAAACTCTGAAAGGTGAAAAACCTCCTCATGAGGTTTCTTTCTAGCTAGCAGATGAAGCTTGATCGTGGCGTGGTTGTCACCATGTGAAAGAATCACATACTGAGGGATGTCTTCTTTGAAAGCCTCCACGAGAATGGGAATCCCAGATAGGTCATCTTCTCCGAGTTGCCATTTGGAGATAAACAGCAGATTTCCGAAAGGTCCCACTAGTTCACCGATTGTGTTCTCGTCTATGAAGACAATGGGAAGGTCTGTAAGCCAGAACCAGAAGTTCTCTTTCTGGGCTCCGTCATCACTAACAGACGTGTTATGGATGTTCAGCCGGCGATGTCTGTAAGTGATCTGACTGAGATTTCACGCCTCCTTTGCTTCGCGTCCCGAATGGAAGAATACGACCGCCTTCCTATATGCGAATCGGTAAATATCCAAAGCCTGGGGCCAGAACGCTCGAAGAAACTCACACAGAGGAGGCCAAGCGATACCATCCTTCCAAGAGACCTCGATAGCATTCCCAAGAGATTGAATCCTCTGATTCGTCTCAACATCTTCTGAGTCGATGGAAACGTAGATTCTTTTTGGTGTGCGCGCGCAGGTGTCGTGCATATGACTATGTTTTAGGATCCAAGGTAGATGACGATATTACTATGTGATTTTTTTACAAATATTGAGATAAGGATGTTACAATACAGTTCTATCCAGTATAAATATAATGTCACTGTAACAAATGAATACAAATTTAATGTTTTTAAGTCATTTGTGGTCTCTATCTTTCTTTCTTTTGCTGGTTAACTCACTTGAGGTTTCAATCAAAAAGAACGTTTTACCTGCAACTTTCATTCATGGTCACGATGGAGTTCACCATTCGTGTTTACCGTTCTAATCCAACACCTAAAGGTCAGTTGCAATCATCCAAGGCCAGTCGTTTATGATATCGACAGCCTCCATTGAGTAAGTAAAGCACTCGAAACAAAGATTTTCTTAACTTTCTTGGGGCAGCAGAGAACTCGCCCCCGCATTGCACCTACACATTTGTTGTAAACATTTTGAACTAATTCGTACAGGTTTCTTTCAACTAAGCGCACACAATCATTTTTACTCCACTTAGCCTAACCATTAGTGATAAGCACTTTGAACTCTTAATAGGGTTTAGGGTTTGTCCTTGCTTAGCTAAGAGCTAGGAGCACATATAATGCCTCTAGAGCACGGTCAAGACCACAAATATCTTCCTAATCTTATATTACTTTTACTATTTTTTATCCATTTTCAAGGGAGATAATAACAGCCACTCTAAAACCTCCACCTAACCCCAGTCTGAGCTTTTAACATTTCATATTGATTGTTTTTTCCAGATCATTAGCACTTAAGATCCCTCCGTTATCAGATGTCCGTTTTTACAATAGACGCCGCCTCTTCCAAAATTTGAAAGAACCAAAGGAGATGTTAGTTCGTCCCTAGCTTCTGCTGTCCATTTCAAAGCTGAGAACCCCATGACCCATTAGGTTGACAGAAAATGCCCTTTTTACAGTAGAGACTCATGTTGCTCCCCTCTTTCATCCCTCTGAGGGCCCTTACTCCTGCCATCTTGCCTCCCCAGATCTCGTACCTCTGAAAAGGGAAACATATAGCATTCTACGGAGCTTTTAGTTCGACCAAGTTTTATGGTGCCCTTTCCCTGCACCGCATTACCTTCTTGCATGAGTGGTGCCCACCTCATAAAAAATTTTTTTTAAAGTAAACCATGTGATAATGTTCAGATCGCCGCTTCCCAAACACACCTAGGGGCATCGCAAAAGTAGAACTCAACCAAGAGAGCGTATGCTTTATAAAGGATGAAGCAGCTAGCCAATTTCTGATTGGATTCATTATCAACCCATAAAAAAGGTCCAAGAGTCGGATGAATACGTCCATTCTTTCAGCAGCTAAACTCCGATGGCATTGCATATGACTTCTCTTAGGAAATAGAATGCATACAACAATGGAGGTGGCTTTCATGGAATATTTGGTACAGTAAGAGATGTATAAGTTATATTCAATGGATAAAAATGAGGAGACTTGCAATCAAATTCGCCACCGCTATAGTATATTTCCTGATTTCTCTTCTAGTTACAAATGAACAAAATGCAAAAATGAAGGCTGAGAATTTCTCAGTGAGGATTAGAAAATTAGTTGAGACGGGAAGCTCTCTTTCAGACAAACATGGATGTCCGGTAACTCAGTCGTCCTTTGTATCCGAGGGATCTGAGCTTTCGTTCTGGTATCTCTCGATAATTATGTTACAGTTATTCATGGTGCGTGCATCAAGGAGGCTATGATTCCACAGTTTCACCAAAAGTAGCCTCCAGCACCTACAAAACGCCAACCATTTTGGTAATGTTAGGATGAAACTTGATTATAGGAAAGGATAAACATATCAGAAGCATCAGAAAATCCGAACAGGAAAATTACCATGCAAGCCGGCTGGCAAAAACAAAAATTTACGAAAAGAGAGTGAAATAATTTGAGGAGATTGAGAGGAACCAGATACGGGTGATTGAGGAACTGCCGCCACAAGTAAAAAAATACACAAACAAGAAGCAATCTACAGGACAAACTAATAGGAAGACATAAAGGCGTGCTGACACTACCTAAATAGTTCAAATTAGTGACAGTGGTAGGGGAAATTCTCAGTCAACTGTGGTTGGAAGTAGATAGCATGAGGGAACTTGTTAAGACCAATTGCCTTTACACTTCAGCAAGAGACATCTGATCTTTCTAGCAACCCTGTTTTTCCTATGTATTTTGGAAAAATCCTTACAGAAGAGCCCCTACATTCATGAGCGGAGAAAAAACAGTATTATTATAAGATTTCGTTTTTAGATAAGCTAACTTTTTTGAGAACGCACAAGTGACAACATATATGCTTATTTACGGTTGTTGCAGCAGGTCATTGCAGATGGGCATGCCGTACAAGGTCATTCTTGGCTCTGTTGGACCGAGGAAAAGGTATATGTGATTCTCAACTAGCCTAAGTGGTTTGCAGTAAGGATTTTTTTTCCATGGATCTGGGAAGGAACAAGGTTCATGCAACCTACTACGCTTCCACAAAGGGTAAATGAAGTGACAATTGGGATAGCATGGGATGGCCAGGTGGCTCTCTGCAACTGGTCTTGTGTATAATGAGATGTGTCATTTTATTTTGTTATATCACCCTTATGGTTAGGAACATCTATGAGATGTCTTTTATAATGCAAATGGTTATGTTATGCTGGTTTATATTTACTTTGCTCTATATACAATATCATGATTCACTTGAGAAATTAAATTTCCTCTTTTCCATCATACATACATACTGGCGTGTTTGGCGTGTTTGGATTGGATGGATTTATTTACTCAATCAAGTAAAGGAGTGAATCCCCTCTTGAGTCTCATTCTTTACAATATGGTATTCGAGCCAAAGAAGCTTGCTAGCACAACTTTTTCATGTTTTTATAGTTTGACACTTGCCAGACGCATGCTTGTTGAGTCGGCCGACAAGTCGACGACTAAACGCCGACTAGTCGGCAAGTCATTTTCCAAACCTCCGTCTAGCTGATCGACAAGAAATTGGGAGCAAATAGTCGTCTGAGTCGTCCAACTAGTCGGCCGACAGGGCCGCCTGGGCGGGGCAAGTCAGGAAAAGTCGGCCGCCAAGTCAGGCCCGACAGTTATTTTGGTTTTTTTAATTAAAAGGTTTAATTAGTCCCCAAGTCAGAGAGGCCCGGCCCGACGTGCACTCTGTTTCCCCCGACGCACGCAACTACTCGGCTCCCAAAAGCGTCGCGCGACAGAAGCCGCGTTCGTCGCTTCCAGCGGACGGCGGTGTGTGCCTCTCTCAGCCGTCGGCTTCCTTTCTCCGACGAAGACTTCTCTCCAGTGAGTCTCCATCACATCTCTTCTCGGAGGATATCCGTTGTGGTTCTCTCTTCTTCTCTACCTCCAAAGGATTGTGCCTCTCTTCTTCGGCTAAGTCTACGTCTGTTGCGTTTAACTTTGGATTTAGCGTGTGAGGGGACAAACTCCGACTATATTCTTCACCTCGGTAGCCATGGAAGGCGAGACAGATGTTCCTACACCAATAGGGGAGATCCTTCCTCAGTTTTAGGAGTTGGTAAATGACCCGTCTCGTAAGGCAAAGTCGAAGGATCCGGACTGGAAATATAGTTTTTGGCCGAACTTGTCAGATAAAAACAAAGTCCAATGCGGTTTGTGTGGTCATGTGAGCAGTGGTGGGATCAACCGCTTGAAGCAACATCTCATAGGTGGCTTTTCTGATACTGTGAAATGTGCAAGATGTTCTCATACCATACGTGATGAGTTGAGGAACTACAGGGAACAACACAAGAAGCGCAGAGTTGAGACTAGCTTTGATGTTGACGAGACTAATATTGTTGATGTTGAGGATGATGTTGCAGCTGAAGGCCAGACTCAGAATGTTGTTGCACCGACTAATGTTGGGGGCACTAGGAAGATTTCTTTTCCCACAAGTTCTAAAAGGAAAGCTACCGTTGAAGGTTTTGCAAATATTAGTCTAGCTGAACATGTAGCGCAAAGGAAGGCGGGAAAAGTGCAAAAGACCATTGACACAGCCTTTAAGAAAGAGGCCTTACAGGTTGCATATGATAGTATTGCTTCTTTTTTTTATGATGCATGTATACCCTTCAATGTAGTCAACCACACATCTTTTGAAGTGATGCTGGAAGCAATTGGACAATTCGGCAGAGGAATCCCTCCTCCTTCATACCACCAGATGAGGCTACCACTATAAGAGAGGCAATATACAATGACCAAAGAGTTGGAGCGTGAGCATGAAAAGCATTGTAAGTTTTATGGGTGTACTTTGATGTCAGATGGATTGTCTGATAGGAGACAAAGAAATTTAATTAATTTCCTTGCCAATACTCCTGAGGGCTCCTTTTATTTGTACTCTATTGACTCTTCTTCTGCGGTACACACTTCTGAATATATGTTCACTGTTCTTGATGAGGCGATTGAGAGGATAGGGGCTGAAAACGTTATGCAGGTTGTGACAGACAATGCAACCAACTATGTCAGTGCAGGGAAGAAGTTGATTCAGAAGAGGAAGCATTTGTTCTGGACACCGTGTGCGGCGCATTGCGTTGATCTGATGCTAGAAGATATTGGAAAGATGAAAAATATGCTCCTGCTATAAACAAGGCAAAGAAGGTGACTGTATATATTTACCAGCATGTCCGGTTGCACGACGCATTTATGAAGAAGAGTAGGAACAATACTAAGTTGATGCGCCCTGGTGTAACCAGATTTGCCATTGCCTTTCTCACTTTGCAGAGCATGCTAGGCCACAGAGACACTCTATTTGCCTTGTTCAATTCAACTGCTTGGGAGGAGAGCAGTTGGTCTAAGACAAATGCAGGAAAGGTGTCTGCAACTTGTCATTCTAGAGCATTTTGGAATGCAGTCCAAGATTTACTCAGATCTTCACAGCCTCTCATGCAAGTTTTGAGACTTGTAGACGCAGATGAGAAGCCCTCCATGGGCTATATTGCAGCTGCAATTGAGAAAGCAAAGGAGGAGATCAAGCTGAATTTTGCTAACAAGGAGAGGGATTACAAGCCTATCATTGATATTGTTGAGAAAAGATGGGCTTTTCAGATGTCTTGGCCTCTATATGGAGCTGGTTTATTACTCAACCCGTCACTTTATTATGAAGCTAGGTTGAATAATGATCCAAATCTTGGCATATATGATTCTGAGTTTGTTGATTGCTTAACAAAGATGGTTGAAGATGTGCCAACTCAGGACAAAATTTCAGAAGAGTTAGATTGGTACAAGGAGACTCGTGGAATGTTTGGCAAAGGCATTGCCATTTGACATAGGACTGTAAAGACCCCACGTAAGTATTTTTATTTTTTGAATTAATATTTATTATTTGCCTTAGATTGTTGACCTTAGTTAGTACCTAAAAGGCTAATACTTTTTAATTGTCTATTTGTCTCTTAGTTGCTTGGTGGGACGCATATGGAGGGCAGACTAGAAAGCTGCAGTGGATGGCCAAGCGTATTTTAGGATTGTGTTGCACATCATCTGTTGCGGAGAGAGCTTGGAGTACCTTTGACCTTGTTAGTGGATTGCTATTTGACTGTTTTAAAATTCTAAATATTAATAACTACATATAGTCATATTCATACTTGCAATTTGAATTGTATAGGTTCATACAAAGAGGAGGAGCAAACTTGAGGTCAAAAGAATGGATAAATTGGTGTATATTCAATATAATCGCCAATTGAATGAACGATTTCAGAAGAGGCGATTAGAGAATTCACAAAAGAGTTATGATCCTATTGCCCTAGATGATCTTGACTGGGGTAGTGAGTGGATGACAGGTGTTCCCGATGATCCTGTAGTTGCACAAGGGGTTCGTTTGACTCAAGTTGATGTTGCAATGGGGGCAACTGAATATCAAGTTGGGCCTAATAGGCCAAGGAGAGGTGTTGCTGCAGTGGGAACCAGTAGAGTGATTGATATTACAAATGATGACACAGTAGAGGAAGATGTGGCTGATGACATAATGGAAGAGGACACTGCTCTTGGAGATGAAGATGAAGAAGAAGATGATGAGCCAGAGGATGGAGAAGAAGAGCAACAACCATTTGACTTTTAGTTTATTTTCATTAGCAATTTAGCATTTTGAAGTTTATTTAAATTCTGAATTGAAACATTATGCATTTGTGTTTGAAAGAAACTTAAGTTAGACATGTTTTGATGTCTTTTGGATATTTGTGTTAAGACGATATATTATTATTAAGTTCCAGGACATCCTTGTGTTAATCTACACTCTTATTATGCATGTTATATTTGTTTAATCATTCATTTCAGTTATTTATAGTGTCATATATCAATTTAAAAGCATTATATATATTTATATATATATGTTTAAATATATATAATTATATATTATATACATATATATATTTTATTATTAACCAGAAAAAAAACATGTGACTAGTCGGCCTAGGTGGCCTAGTCGCCCAAGCCAACCGGCCCACCGACTTGACAAGTATGGCCAGACGTGTTGGACACTTGTTAGACAAAACCCATAATATTTAAAGCCCATGCCAAAAGTCATCATCATCATCTAAGCCGGAATCCCAACTATGTTGGGTTCAGCTACATAGATCCTTCGTTTCCATTCAGCTCTATCATGGGTCATATTTTGGTCGAGATGTAGAGATTCAAAATCTCTCTTTGTAAGCTCTTCCCAAGTTACTTTAGAACTTCCTCTTCTTCTATTAAGTGCTTGACTCAATAGCATTGTTTTGTATAGGCGCATTAGTCGGTCTACATTGCACGTCTATACCATCTGAGTCGGCCCTCACCACCCCCACTTTATTCCTAATATAGCCATTTCTCAAGCGATCTTTTCTTGTCTTCTCACATGTATATCTCAGCATACGCATTTCAGCCAAGTTCATCTTGTTGAGACCTTGTTTCTTCACTTCCCAACATTCACTTCCATAGAGCATGGGTGGTTGTATAGTTGTTCTATAAAACTTGCTCATTTACATCTCTCTCCAATGACTCTTGCATCCACTCTTGGGCTTGGGGCCTTCATCAATATGTGCCCAACTGATCAACATTTATCCTATTTCTTGATAAATGTATTTATCTTAATTCTTAAGAGTATACCAAGTTACCAACACCTTGTTCTTCTAATGTTTCTCTATATCTCACTTACTTCAGTTTTCAGTTGTGAATTTATGTTAATTGCTGGTACCAAAATGACTTGTTTTAAATTGTATCAAAATAACCTTGATGTTAATTGGTACATGTGTACATCGTTCTATTCTTAATTTGATATTCTAATCGGACTTTCGAGTTGCTCATTGAACTTCCATATAATAGATCTTAAAATCATGTATGAAATTAGGACGAAGCCATGGTTATAAAAAACCCGCCTTGAGGCTCTCGAGGCTTACGCCTCTTATTGAGGCTATCCCAAATGCGCCTCGAGGCTTACGCCTCGGTGTGCTAGACTGAGGCTTACGCCTCGCATTGTCTGAGGCCCGCCTCAAGGCACTGAGGCTCTGAGGCTTAGTTGAGGCGTACGCCTCAATTCTAGATGATGAAGTCTGATGTTAACCATCAAATTGTGTGTTTTTAAGATTATTACAAACACTTTCTTTAAAAAATTCTTTTAGATCTTTTAGTTAATTGTTATTTCTTATTAATGAACTTTCAATCATCAATCTCTTAAGTTACAATTTTCAATCTTCTTTGTCAAATTTATCATTGTTTGCTTCATTCTTATTCAGTATCTTGTTGAATTTCGTATCATTGTTAATTAACTTTGGTTTCTTGTTCCTACTAATTCGAAATTCTATCTCCTTTAGTTTTTCTGCCATTGACATCTTTTATTCTAATAGTATAAAAAATTGATATCGCGTTATTTTTACATATTTATTTTGGTATTGTGGTGGGTCCTTAGTCTATATTATCACTATTAAGTTTCACAATTAATTTCTATTTCATTTGGTTATGTTTGTATATACCTATTTCTGTTATACACATGCATATACATAACACACATATATATGTAATTACATGTATAAATTTATTTTTGTTACCGCCTCATACATATTTTGAGGCTTACGCCTCATTACGCCTCACGCATTTTTCAGCCTTGTACGAAGCCAACCGCTATCGTCTACTTTATACTAGACTAGCGAGCACCCCATCAGCCTGATTTATGGAAGCGGGCATCTCGAGAAAGAGGGGAAGACATCTTTTTACGGAAGAATGAGACTTCAAAGAGGGGGTGAACGTCCTGCAAACCTTTACATATGTAACTAAATAGAATTAATTATTATCTTTGATTTGAGAGAAAGATATACATATAGTTTAAGATAATTATGGAAAAAAATATCCTTAATAAATTTACTCAGAAAATAAAATACTACTCAATATCATACACATAAAATTAAAAAAATACTGAAAAAAAGAAAATAGTACTAAAAAACAAAATAACACAATACAAATAAAAGTACAGAAATACTCAAAAAAATAATAGTACTTATAAATATATAAAACAAAATGATACAAATAAAATTATAAAGTACTATAAAAAAATAAAAAACAATGCTAATAAATAAATGAAACAATACAATACACATAAAAATTAGTATTACTTCATATATGCATCAAATCTTAAAATCTCCAATCAAGATAAGATAAGATAGTTATAATTGTTTTCCTTCTCCCTTCCTCTCCCCATTTCTTTTTTTCCTTCCAACTTTGTTATCAATTTTTCATTGCATGCTCCCATAAAAAGGTTGTGATCATTCTGGGTATGTTTCCATGGATAAGTGGGGTGGTACCGATTGTTTCCCTTTATACTATACATGACAATGGGTAGCATCAATACTTAGTAGTCTAATTACATGATTGAGTATTATACATGAAATATGGATGGACTTCAAATTGAACACAAAGAAATGGCATTTTCTATGGATTTATTCTTTAATGTTTAGTTATACAATTGTAAATTTTTTTTGAGTTAATCTTATATATGATTTGCATTTCTTATGCATATATACATATAATGTACACATTTCTTCTTAATTATTTTCCAAAAAAATATGTTTCCACCACCAAGCATGTGCCCTACATTCACCAAAATTGTTAAATCATATGTTTGTGTATCTAACTGGGTATGCATAGGAGGCTGAGAAGTTGTGAATAGGGGACCCAGTAGCAGATCAAGTTAAGGATTAGTTGCCCTTCTTAAAGTAATTGGATTAGGTCCATCAGTGTGCGCACAAAGAAATTGTTGGGTCCAATATTTTTTTATTTATTAGTGCATATAACTATCCAATCATTAAATGCACATGCATATATAAAGGGCGGAGAGCCCATACCTAGGACCCATATGGCACGGGATATGAACATGATTTTGCACGACATAAGCCTAATCCGATCCAGATTTAAAGTCAATGTCGTTTGGATGGACCGGGGCTAAATGTTTCCATTTTAGGTTCTGCAATCTAAAAACAATGAATAGCTCAATTCAGATACCAAAAGGATCCCAATCAGGTTCAAGTACACTTTTATGCTTATTTGTCTTGTGTGCCCATATTTGTCTAAGGGGATAGGCAATCGTTCCCACCCAAGGGAAGCCTAGGGGGCCTAGGTACCTAGGCGAGAGACTAGGCGTTTCTAGGCGTTCTTCATTTGTTTATATTTTACATATATATGAATGATTTTGCATATACATTTAGCTATATTCAAATATTTACATCACTTATGTACATTTGTATTTGTTGTCCCTAAGCATATACATATATATGAATGATTTTGCATATACATTTAGCTATATTCAAATCTATTTTGGCATAACATGAACTACTCAGACGTAACATCCCTTAGTTTGTCCTACATTGATCTAAATGAGCCCTAATTTGGCGAAATCAAACCTAATCCTCTAAATAAGACATGTTTCCCAAATCAGACTTTTCCCCCCAAATTAGACCTAATGTGACAACCTCGATTTTCTCTCTCTTCTATTGTACTACTCCTCTCTCATCAAGTGTCTCTTACTCAATTTGATATTAAATACATAATTGGATGGTTGTGATATTCCAATTTGGCGACTACCATGGTCAATTTTGCAATGTGCAACTTTAATTTGTACTTTTAACTAAGCATCTTGCTATATCATGTCACCCTCTTGTATCAAATCTTGAACCTCAACACCATGATCTTTTGTCTTTCTAATATGCACCACATTGTAGTGGACTCAATTACAAATTCAACGGCACAAAAGTTGCCTCAATCGAAGGCTCCTAGCCCAAGATATGAGTATTTGAATATTGACTCATATTGTACACATTATAACTTTCTTTCTTGTTGAGTTTTAAGCTTATTGGGCCCAATACCAGACACGCGGCCCATCTAACTTGTTGTCTTCCTTCCCGAAACGGAAGGAAGCGCTTGACCGGGGAGTTATCCTCTCCCCCAACCAGATCGGGAAAGCAACGCCCCACGATAAATGAAGGGAGCGTAAACCCTAGCATCTCTGCTGCCTTATAAAACCCCTCCCTTCCCTTAGTTTCATTGCTCTTTTCCTAGTTTAACCCAGCCGCCAACGTGATCTGAAAGGGATCCCTCTCCCAATTCTTCTGTTGTCGCCTCCCAAGCAGCACCCCCCCCGTTTCTTCCCGCTGTCGCCCATGCCAAACCCAAGAGGAAGGGTGTCGGATCTATATATATATATATATATATATATATATATATATATATATATATATATTCAATAAATCTACACCAATAACTACTTTTTATATCTTTTTTAGATTATAAATAGTAATAATAGTATAAATAATATATATTCATCATAACTAGTTATTTTACTTAGGTTTAGTAGAAGAAGTTGTTACAAACACTAATATGAACACAAGAAAGATATTTTTTGTAAAAAAATAAGATATTTTTATATATACACTATTTAAAAATCTAAAAATTAAAAAAAATCATAAAATATCCTTTTTCTTAATATAAATAAGATATTTTGTATTGATTAATATCCTATTACAGTAGTACTCCTAATCACTTACATATATGTATAAATTATTTGTTAAATATGCATTTATCAATTTAAAAATATATTTTCAGACCTAAAAATACAAATAAAAAACAATTCTAAACCTTTTTTCGTATTGATTAATATCCTATTACAGTAGTGTACCTAATCACTTACATATATGTATAAATTATTGATAAGTATGTGCATTTATCAATTAAAAAAATATTTTCAGACCTAAAAATACAAATTAAAAAAATTCAGACCTAAAAATACAAAAAAATAATCCTAAACCTTTTTTCGTATTGATTAATATCCTATTTCAGTAGTGTACCTAATCCGTTACATATATGTATAAATTTTTGCTTATGTCGTTTATTGTTTTGATTGCTAAATTCGTCTGATGGTAATTTATGTTGTTTTATATTTATGTTGTTTTTGATTTATTTCAGTGTTGCCAATGTCTTCTTATGGTAATTCGTCTGAGAATGAGGGTGCTAGGCAGCGTGCACCCAAACCCAAAGAAGTAGATTTTGCTTGGAAACATTGTGCTCCTGTTCCCGGGGTCAAGGGAAAGGTGGTTTGTAACGTCTGCAAAAAGACAATTGGTAGAGGGGGCATCACCAGGTTTAAGCGTCATATTACTGGGGGAGACAAGAATGTTGCACTATGCCAAAGGTGTCTGCAATCTGTTAGGGATGATTGCAGAAAGATCATAGCATCCAAAAGGGAGAAGAAAGACAAATGTGTTGAGGCCAACAAATCTTACACTTATACTCTCTTCAATGTACACGCCACAAGTTCATATGCCGAGTCTGATGATGACATGGTGTATCCTCCACGATGTGGTGATACTAGTTACGGTCGGCATATGTATAGGCGAGCATATAGAGAATCAAAAAGAAGTGAGTGGGAAAGGGAGGAAGCTGCATGAATACTACAGAGGTATGGACCATCAAGAGTCGGAGGAGGCAGTGGGACTGGAGGTCGCAGTCAACATGTTCTTGTTGTTGATCTAGATACTGAAGAGGATGTATTTGCTCAACAAAAAAGGAAGAAAGGCACGATTGATGTTTTGTTACGTTCTGCTAGTGCTAGATTGAAAAATATTGATGAACCAGGGGTTAGGAAGGCTGATTCTAGACAAAAAACCTTAAAAGGGATGTTCCGCGGGTCAAAGGAGAAGGTGGGAAAGGCTGTGGGTAAATTCTTCTTTGCTCATGGAATCCCGGCACATGTTGCAACTGAACCCTATCTACAACATATGGTTGATGTGATAGGAGAATCTTGTAGGGGAATTAAGGCCCCCACAGCTTATGAACTTATGAATAAATATCTTCCCGAGCAGAAAAAAGAGCTGCAACAGTGGATCAACGAGCAAAAGATATTGTGGGTTGAGTATGGGGTCACACTCATGTGTGATGGGTGAACGAGTGGCAACAGGAAACAAATTATCAATTTTCTTGCTCATTGTCGTGGATCTACTGTCTTTATTGATTCCGTTGATGCTTCTGGTGAGGTGAAAGATCATAGATATTTATACAATCTGATGAAAAAATACATGAAAGTTATTGGACCTCAGAATGTTGTGCAAATTGTTACTGATAATGGATCAAATTTCAAGAAGGCTAGGGACAAGATGATGAAGAAATTTCATGTGTACTGGACGTTGTGTGCTTCCCATTGTATAGATCTCATTCTGAAAGATAAGGGGAAACTTGATTACATTAAATCTGTGACCATTGATGCTAAATTGATTACAGGTTTCATATATAATCATTCTTTTGTGTTGAATGCAATGAGACGTCCAGAATATTGTGGAGGCGATCTAGCTAGAGTGGGGTAACAAGATTTGCTACCAACTACTTGGCTCTAGATTCACTGAAGTCCAAAAGAGATGGACTTAGGAAGTTGTTTAATGGAGTAGAGTGGACCTCCATGAAGGAGCACAACACCCCACTTGGTCAACGAATTGAAGAACTTATTGCTAATAGCCCTTTCTGGGACAAGGTCACCAAGGTACTGAAGGTAATGGCCCCCATAGTAAAAGTCTTGAGGTTAGTAGATGGTGACAAGTCTGCAACCATGCCTTAGTTATACGACGCAATGGATACAATGGTGGAGAGTGTGAAAAAAGTCGCTCCTACATCCAATGCACAATACCTTAACATCATAAAAGCACGCTGGACTGATATGCTTTTGCATCCACTACACAAAGTCGGTGAGCATCTAAGTTGTAATTGTATCATGTATATAACTTATATAATTGTAATGTGTTAAGAAATTAACATGTATTATTTATTTACAATTACAGCATACTACTTGAACCAAAGATACCATTACTCGCGGCAATTAGGTATGAAACCGGACTTGATGAATGTTGTTAGGGAAGTACTTAATAAGTTGCTTACATCCACTGAAGAACGGATGCAGGTTTTGGATCAGGTATACAAATGAGAAAAAGTTGTATTTATTAACAAGTGACGACTATAACTTCACAAGCCACAACTCTTAATGTGATGTTTGTTGCCTTTTTTGCAGCTACGACAATTCTGTGAAGGCATTGGCTGTTTTGGCCACCCCAATGCAGTAGGTGACCGTGTAGATGGTGATCCTTGTGAATGGTGGGTGTGGAATGGGACCGATGCCCCCCAACTTAGAAAAATAGCCATACACATTCTTTCACAGACAACTTCTGCAGGGGGTTGTGAAAGGAATTGGAGCACTTTTAATTTGATACATTCAAAAAGAATGAACAGGTTGGGGTCTCTCAGGTTAAGAGATCTCGTGTATGTCCACTACAACATGCGTTTGAGAGCTAGAGCCATAAGAGAGGCCAATTATAAAGAAGTGCAATTTGTTGAGGTGCATGATCCCATTGACACTGTATACACATTTCATCAAGACAGATACAAAGGCCTTGATGATGATGAGGGTACCGGTACAGTAGAAGATCTCTTGGAAGAATGAATGAATGAAATAGGCCGTCCAGTTCTAGACAGTCTTGCTGGCCGTCCAGATCCATATGTGGAGGAACAATTTGTAGATGTTTTTGGTGTTACACTTGAAGAAGAACGAAGAAACAAAAGCCCACCTGAAAGACTTGAGCCAGATCTTGAGCATGTAAATCTGGATATGGAAACTGACAGAGCAGTGCAAGATGAGTTGGTTGGCACATCTAGTACTTCAAAATCTAGGACTACATCATTCGGGTCCAAGTCTAAGAGTGATGATGATGATGATGATGGTAATGTGGGTGGTCAACATTCTCCAGAGTATCCTCCAGCAGTTGATCCTCAACATGATGATCGTCCATATGTCACTAGGGATATTCATATGAATCCACAGGAGGCAGGTATCTCAATGGGTGCAAAAACTTTTCAAAGGAAGAAAACTCGAGGGGGGAAAGACTACAGCGGTGCACCACCACCTGAGGCTACATGCTCTAGGCCTCCTAAAGCTACAGGATCCTATCCTCCTTCACAATACCATAGTGATTCCACTTCTGATATTGCTGAATCAATGGGGAGCATGAGCATTTCTGATTCTTTATCTCAACAATCATTGCGTGATATGGTGCTTGGGCAAACACAACCATACCCACACCATGACCATCATAGATATGGCCAGTATGGATATTCTGGATATCAAACTCAGCCACCACCACAACCAGAAGCAGAAGTAGAGCATCATATTGGATATACATATACTGCAAATGTCTCAGGCCCACAAGGATCATATCAGTACAATAGTGTTACATTTTCTGATGATGGGGGCCAAACATGGAGCAGTAGTCGTTCAGTTATTCCTGTTGTTCATGTTGTTCCTGATGTTCAAGTACCAATGAATGCTCCTCTTCATCGAGCTCCTCCACCTCCGTCTGCAAGCAGGGTGCAGTATCTCAAAGATCTGGAAGAACATTTTCCAAAGTTTGGGATGATGCAGTTTGTTGATGGTAATGTGCACGAGGAACATGTAACTACATACAACACCCTTTACAGAATGTACATGTCATGGGAGCAATATGTCAACCATGTGAACACAATATGGTATAACGGGACACCAGAACAACCAGCGCGACACTCAACTTACAACTGATTTGAGCTGGTAAGTTACTATGTTATTCATATGTTGTAAATTGGATATGTTTGTAGAAGTGTGTGTACTTAAGTGTATGGATTGTGCTAGTAAATTTTCATAACTTAATTCCTATTTTTTGTCATTGAAACCTTTCATCGAAATCCTCAAGAGACAGGACAGTTCCTTTACATCCCACATGAAGGACCACCCCGCCAACCTACCCCCACATACAATTTTATTGCATAAAACGATGCATTTAGGTGTAGAGATCACGCCTATAAAATTTCATAAATTAATTCATTCATTTTGGCCTCGAAACAGGCACGCATCTATCAAAAATTGTCGAAATTTTAAAAAATTCTGGTTTCCATGTTGTCGAAACGGCATCGAAATCAGATACCTCGTTCCTTGGGCAACAACAGACATAGGAGTCGATATTATAAGTTGTGAAGCAGATTGGAGAAGACACTTATGCCTTATATGGCCTCGAGGGAAGTAGTTAGGATTAATGTTCTGGGCTGTCTCAACTTTGCCAACTTTGAGGAAACTTCAACGACTTTGGAAATGTGGAGACAAAAATACACAAAAAAGTCAACTTCGTCGACAACAATGAAACTTCGCCCCGAAGTTTGGACAAAGCTGAAGTATTTGGGATTCGACATGGCCCATGGTCGAAGTTTGAAGTTTTGGCAAAACTTCGCCAAAGAGTAGTTCCATGAGGCAGACATTTTGAATGGTAACTGTTGGTTTTTAGAGTTATCATCCATATATTTGTGCATCAAATGACGAATGTCATGTGAATATCCAGCGCCAATGATTTGGAGCATCCTTATCTACATGGTTAAGCTTATATCTATTCAATTGGATCATGCCAAAAGTTTTAGAATGGTGCAAAGTAGGGTTTAAGTGTCTCCATTTAGTTACATTAGGGTTTAATTTTTTTAAAAAGTGGTTAGATTCGGTCCATCTGTGTGGGTTGAAAAAAATTGGTGGCTAAAATAATTTCAATTTGTTAACATATATAACTAACCAATCACTATGTGTGTACACACACATACACATACACATCCTATGTTACTAAGCATAGAATACACTAATTGTACCGGACTTCACTCAAGTCCATTTACATCATACAAACTTTTTTGAAAAATCTAATGGTTGGTCGTCTGAAGTGCCATATGAATGGTTTATACGCCAAATTGTAACTCATTTAGACGCATAAAGGCAAGGTTGCCATGAGTCATGACCGAACAAGTGAGGCTTTCGATTCAACAAGTAATTGGATCAGTTCAACCGATGACGATAGAATGACTTCATTGATTATTTTTTAAGATCAAATTATATTTGTAAATCAGGCCTCTAGGAAGGCATATATTTAGAGATTTAACATTTCTGTTGGACCAACAACCTTTCTTCCTCGTCGTCCTACAACTAGTGTATTCTTTTGAAAATCGATGGCGAAAATATATCAAGAGATAGCATAGAAATGCAATGCTTCAATCAACACTGCATTTCCTATGCCAAATTATAGTGGAACAGCAAAGCGGGATAAAAATATGAAATGAGCACGTGGGAACAAACAATTAGGTCTGGGGTTCAAAGCATAAACATAGCCAAGAACCTTTTGGTTGGACGAAACCAAGAACGGTTCAATGGTCCATCCATTCAATTAACCAGCTTGAAGTCATTTATGGGTTTGCAAGTGAGTCGAACTGTCTCAACAATTGGTTCCTAGTTCAACCGGCATGTTCGGTTCAGTTTTGACAACTCTAGTTATATGCATCTGAAGGAATAAATGTTTGTATGTCAGGAGTAATGCTTACAAGTGCTCAAATGCACTAAAATTTCTATGCATGCTATTCATATGCAAGGAATAAGGTTTCGCCGAAACCAGCGAAATTTCATCCCCAAATACCGATTTCGATGTGACCTGATACGAAACCATGCGACTGTGTCGATACCGTCGCATTTCGCGAAATAAAAATGCAATTTCGCCAAAGTTTCGATGGTTTCGCTAATTTCGCCAAATTTCGAGGGGTCCAGTGCAGTTTTTCCAACTTATCTATCGGTAAGCAGTCGAAACCGGCAAAACCTGCCGGTTTGTGTAGTTGCTTTGTTGCTGCTGCTCCTTTGTGGAGAAAAGGGTGATTTTGAGGGGGATTTGCCATTTGGAGCCAAAGATCGACTACATTAAGGTAAATAAATATATTTTCTTCCATTTTCATTCATTTCCAACCTCTATTTCTCCTAATATCATCTATTTTGAACACATATTTCTCTATTTCACATAATTTCGTATTTTACACTAAAATATTAGATCTACTCCACTATTCATCAAATTTGTGTGTTCTAAACATAGATCCACACATCGAAGCCATGGATCTATATATATCTTCAATAAATTTACACAAATAACTAATTTTTATATCTTTTTTAGATTATAAATACTAATAATAGTATATATAATATATATTCATCATAACTAGTTATTTCACTTAGGTTTAGTAGAAGAAGATGTTACAAACACTAATATGAACACAAGGAAAAAAATTTTGTAAAAAATAAGATATTTTTATATATACACTATTTAAAAATCCAAAAATTTAAAAAAAATCATAAAATATTCTTTTTTTTAGAAATAAGATATTTTTGTATTGTTTTAAATATCCTATCACAGTAGTACTCCTAATCGCTTACATATACGTATAAATTATTTGTTAAATATGCATTTATCAATTTAAAAATATATTTTCAGACCTAAAAATACAAATAAAAAATAATTCTAAATCTTTTTTCGTATTGATTAATATCCTATTACAGTAGTGTACCTAATCCATTACATATATGTACAAATTATTGATAAGTATGTGCATTTATCAATTAAAAAATTATTTTCAGACCTAAAAATACAAATAAAAAATAATTCAGACCTAAAAATACAAAAAAAAAATTGTAAACCTTTTTTCTTCCTTGTTAATTTCCTATTTTAGTAGAGTACCTAATCAGTTACATATCTGTATGAATTTTTGCTTATGTCGTTTATTGTTTTGATTGCTAATGGCCTAATGCATTGCATATTCTATGTTGTTTTTGATTTATTTCAGTGTTGACAATATATTCTGATGGAAATTCGTCTGGGAATGAGGGTGCTAGGCAGAATGCACCCAAACCCAAGGAAGTAGATTTTGCTTGGAATTATTGTGCTCATGTTCCCGGGGTCAAGGGAAAGGTGGTTTGTAACTTCTGCAAAAAGACAATTGGTGGAGGGGGCATCACCAGGTTTAAGCGTCATATTACTGGGGGAGACAAGAATGTTGCCTTATGCCAGAAGTGTCCGCAATCTGTTAGGGATGATTTCAGAAAGATCATAGCATCCAAAAAGGAGAAGAAAGACAAATGTATTGAGGCCAACAAATCTTACACTGATACTCTCTTCAATGTACAAGCCACAGGTTCATCTGCCGAGTCTGATGATGACATGGTGTATCCTCCAGGTTGTGGTGATATTGCTTACGGTCGGCATATGTATAGGCGGGCATATAGAGAATCAAGAAGAAGTGAGTGGGAAAGGGAGGAAGCTGCAAGAATACTACGGAGGTATGGGCAATCAGGAACTGGAGGAGGCAGTGGGACTGGACTAGGACTAGGTCGCAGTCAACATGTTCCTCCTGTTGTTGATCTGGATGATGAAGATGATGTGTTTGCTCAAACAAAAAGGAAGAAAGGCACAGTTGATGTTCTGTTACGTTCTGCTAGTGCTAGATTGAAAAATATTGATGAACCAGGGGTTAGGAAGGTTGAACCTAGGCAAAAAACCCTTAAAGGCATGTTCAGTGGGGCAAAGGAGAAAGTGGGAAAGGCTGTAGGTAAATTCTTTTTTGCTCACGGAATCCCGGCACATGTTGCAACTGAACCCTATCTACAACATATGGTTGATGTGATAGGGGAGTCTGGTAGGGGAACGAAGGCCCCCACAGCTTATGAACTTATGCATAAATATCTTCCCGAGCAGAAAAAAGAGCTGGAACAGTGGGTTAAGGAGCAAAAGATATTGTGGGCTGAGTATGGGGTCACACTCATGTGTGATGGGTGGACCAGTGGCAACAGGAAACAAATTATAAACTTCCTTGCTCATTGTCGTGGATCTACTATCTTCCTTGATACCGTTGATGCTTCTGGTGAGGTTAAAGAGTACTCATATTTATACAAGCTGATGAAGAAATACATGAAAGTTGTTGGGCCTGAGAATATTGTGCAAATTGTTACTGATAATGGATCAAATTTTAAGAAGGTTGGGGGAAAGATAATGAAGAAATCTCCCGTGTACTGGACGCCGTGTGCTGCCCATTGTATAGATCTCATATTAAAAGATATGGGAAAACTTGAGTACATCAAATCTGTGACCATTGATGCAAAATTGATTACAGGTTTCATATATAATCATTCTTTTCTGTTGAATGCAATGAGACGGCCAGAATATTGTGGAGGCGATCTAGTTAGAGTGGGGGTAACAAGATTTGCTACCAACTACTTGGCTCTAGATTCACTGAAGAACAAAAGAGATGGACTGAGGAGGTTATTTAATGGAGTAGAGTGGACCTCCATGAAGGAGCACAATACCCCACTTGGTCGACGAATTGAAGAACTAATTGCTATTAGGGCTTTCTGGGACAAAGTTACCAAGGTACTTAAGGTAATGGCTCCTATAGTAAAAGTGTTGAGGTTAGTAGATGGTGACAAGGCTGCAACCATGCCTTGGTTATATGACGCAATGGAAACAATGGTGGAGAATGTGAAAAAAGCCGCTCCAACATCCAATGCACAATACATGAGCATCATAAAAAAGAGATGGATTGATATGCTTTTGCATCCACTACACAAAGTCGGTGAGCATCATTATAATTGTATCATGTATATAATTATTTAACTGGTCTATGTTAAGAAATTAACAGGTTATGTATTATTTATTTACAGCATACTATTTGAACCCAAGATACCATTACTCGCGGCAATTGGGTATGAAACCAGACTTGATGAATGCGGTTAGGGATGTGCTCAATAAGTTGCTTACATCGACAGAAGAACGGATGCAGGTTTTGGATCAGGTATACAAATAGTTGTATAATTGTATTTCATGTTTATCTAATATATATAACCTAACAACTATTAATGTGGTCTTTCATGTTTGTTGGCTTTTTTGTAGCTACGACAATTCCGTGAAGGCCTTGGATGCTTTGGCCACCCCAATGCAGTAGCCGACCGTGCAGAGGGTGATCCTTGTGAATGGTGGGTGTGGAATGGGAACGGTGCGCCTCAACTTAGAAAAATAGCCATACGCATTCTTTCACAGACAACTTCTGCAGGGGGGTGTGAAAGGAATTGGAGCACTTTTAATTTGATTCATTCAAAAAGAAGGAACATATTGGGGGCTCTCAGGTTAAGGGATCTCGTGTATGTCCACTACTACATGTGTTTGAGAGCTAGAGCCATAAGAGAGGCCAGCTACAAAGAAGTCCAATTTGCTGAAATACATGATCCCATTGACACAGCATACACGTTCCATGAAGATAGATTTCGGGGCCTTTATGATAGTGATGATGAGGGTACCGGTACAATAGAAGATCCTTGGAAGAATAGATGAATGAAATAGGCCGTCCAGTTCTAGACAATATTTCTTCTGGCCGTCCAGATCCATATGTGGAGGAGCAATTTGAAGATGCTCCGGGTGTTGTACTTGAGGAAGAACGAAGAAACAGAAGCCCACCTGAAAGACTTGAGCCAGAGCCTGAGCATGTAGATCTTGATATGGAAATTGACAGAGCAGTGCAAGATGAATTGGGTGGAGCATCTAGTGCTTCAAAATCTATAACTACTACATCATCTGGGTCCAAGTCTAAGAGTGATGACGACGATGATGATGGTGGTAATGCAGGTGGTGGTCAACGTTCCCCAGAGTATCCTCCACCAGTTGATCCTCAGAATGATGATCGTCCATATATCACTAGGGATATTACACAGGAAAGAAATATCACAATGGCTGAAAAAACCTTTCCGAGGAAGAAAACTCGAGGTGGAAAAGATTGCAGTGCTGCACCACCACGGCCACATGAGGATACATGCTATAGGCCACCTACAACTACAGCTACACCTATAGGATTCCAATCCTATCCTACTTCACAATACTATACTGATTCCACTTCTGATATTGTTGAATCCATGGGAAACATGAGCCTTTCTGATTCTCTATATCCTCAACAATCATTTGGTGATACGTTGTTTGGGCACCCACAAGCGTACTATGGGTATTCTGGATATCAAACTCAGCCACCACCACAACCAGAAGCAGAATTAGAGCATCATATTGGATATACATATAGTGCAAATGTCTCGGGCCCGCAAGGAACATATCAGTACAACAGTAGTGTATTTTCTGATGATGGGGGGCAATCATGGAGCGGTGGTAGCTCAGTTATTCCTGTTGCTCAAGCCCCAATGCATGCTACTTTTCCTCAAGCTCGTCAACCTCCATCTGAAAGCAGGAGTCGATATCTTAGAGATCTGGAAGATCACTTTCCAAGGTTTGGGATGATGCAGTTCGTTTCTGGTGATGTGCACGAGGAACATGTGATTTCATACAACACACTTTACAAAATGTACATGACCTGGGAGCAATATGTCAACCATATCAACACAATACAGTATGCTGAACAACCAACTCAACCAGCACGACACTCAACATACAACTGATTTGAGTTGGTAAGTTATTATATTATTGATATGTTGTAAGTTTGATATTATTGGAGAAGTGTGTGCACTTATGTTTATGGATTGTGCTAGTAAAATTGCATAACTTAATTCCTATATTTTGTCATCGAAATCCTTCATCGAAATCCTCAAGAAACAAGACAGTTCCCTTACATCCCACATGAAGGACCCATCCCCAACCTACCCCCACATAAAATTTTATTGCATAAAACGATGCATTTAGGTGTAGAGATCACGCCTGTAAAATTTCATAAATTAATTCGTTCTTTTTGGCGTCGAAACGGGCATAGTTGCATTTAGCGAAATTTTTGTCGAAATTTCCATAAATTTCGGTTTCCATGCTGTCGAAACGGTATCGAAATCGGATACCTTATTCCTTGTTCATATGATCCTAAAGAAGGTCAACAGTTAGATTTTAAAAAATTTGGCCTAGATAGCACTTGAGTATAAGGTCTAATATATACACTTCTAGGTATTCTAGCATCTCTCTCTCTCTCTCTCTCTCTCTATATATATATATATATATATATATATATCTATATATATATATAGATATATATATATATAGAGAGAGAGAGAGACGCACACACACACATAAATACACATGTTTACGCCTCAACTACCACGTCTCACACAAAGTATAAAACCTTGTTTACACCTTTGCTCAACCACCTGATATAGCTGATTTTTATTATGTTTGATTTCTTTAGTTCAATTACGTACAAACAAATGGAAAATCAAGCCAAGTAAAGCTCAAAAGCCAAGATTTCATATCAAAAATATAATTCCAAAATCGAATCATCGGTCCATTATGTTCAAATAAAAATCACTACCACATGACATCACGTGTTTATCCATCTAATCTAATTTGCATATTTTTGCATCTACCTAAATTCAATAAATTGTGTTGAAAAGTCTTAGATTGTTGTAGATGGTGTAAGCTTATGAATCCTAGTCAAATAGATCATCGTACAAGACTTACTTATGAGTCATGGTCAAATTTTATATGTAGGTAAACGCTAAGGTAAGCTCCCAATCCACACATTTGAGTAATGAGATTTTTCTTACTCAATTTAAACAAAACTTGGAAAATTAACTTTGATTATGTAAGCGGAAAAGCATTTTTCCTAGATAGGTAAACGCTTAGTCAAGCATTCTTCCTAGATAGGTAAATGCTTAGGCAAGCTCCCAATCTACATATTTTAGAACTTGACAATTAATTGAACCATGTGTTTATACATATTGGTCAAGATCCAAAGAGAGGCAAGTAAAGGTGTACGGGAGGCACATGAATAATAACAAAGCAATAGTGAGTTTCCAATCTAACCATCACTCCATTTATGTTCAAATAAGCGATCACTAGGCATGGCATCATGTATTTATTCACCTAATCCAATTTGCATATTTTTGTAACTACTTAAATTCAATAACTTGTGTTGAAAAGTCTCCACTTCTTGTGGATGGCATATCATTTTGATTCTTTTCAAATTTTGTAGGTAGGTCAATACTTACTTAAACTTTCAATCCATACAGTTGGGTCATGAGAAATTGGTTACTCAGTGCTTTTCACGCTCTCAAAAAAAATTGTTATAAGATATTTCTCTCAAAAAATGTGTCAAGCAGGGGTGCAATCAATATGATGCATTGGAAAGTCTACTATTGTGGTGAATTGAGATATTGTTTGATCCTTACCAAACTTTATAGGTAAGTTGATTTCTAAGTAAACTTTACGTGCATAAGTTAAATCACAAAAACGAATTGCTCCAAAGAATTAATTAATGGTTTTCATACTCACACCAAAATAACCTTACCAAAAGAGTTACACACACATTCCCGTCTAAGCACCTCTTGGGAGAAAGGGACCGCCTAGCCATCTAGATAACCATATCAACTCTAATCACCCTACCTTTTGTTGCCTCCCATTGGAATTCAACCAAAAAACTCCCTCATCTCCCAAACGTCGGCAACCAAAGCCAAAGTAGGTGATGATGACTGGAGCTCAAGGAGTCGACCTCATGGAGGTGCCAGCATCTGCAACTTAGGAGCAAAAGCAAGCTAGCTGCTCAACTGCAAGCAAAAGGCAAGGTTGCAACCAAAACACCAATAAAGCTCAGTGGTTAGGCTTCCTTCCATATCAGATCCTCTTTTCCCTTTTTCCTTCCTCATTCGCCCTCCAACCTCTCAATTGCTTTTTTCATCTTTTTTTTTCTAGCCATTCCTCCCTCATTAGGCCTACGTCTTGGCTTCCCCTATTAACTACCTCATTTTCCTCAACCCCCACCTACAATATGCAACCCTTCCTTACACAACAGTTTGTTGTCCTCTCCTCATCTTTATTCCTTTCCCTTGGCCCCACATCCAATGTATGCCTTTCTTTATTTTTTTCCTTCATCCCCACCCAATCCAATGTATGCTATGCTCCTTCCTCAACCCCCCTCACCTTCTATTTCCCCCCTCCACCCCACCCCCACCCATAGTCGAAATATACTCTGACTTTTTGGAAAAGTCAAGTTTAAAATGTGAATTTTTCCCTAGACCTATGAAACTCCCGAATAAATCCTAATTCCTGAATATTAGGTATTATTCTCGTATTTTTGCAAATTAAACATCTATAATATTTTTTCTTGTTTTATACATTCTTTTCCCGTATTATACTGATTAAGACTTTAACTTAGTTTGAGTGTATATATGTGTGTGTATGTACATGCATATATGTGTGTATGTATGTAATATATGTATACCTATATGTATGTAAGAGTTATATATATATGTATGCAATATATATGTACATGTATATGTGCAAAACATATATATTCATATATCTGTATGTAACATATGTATATATCATCCGATTTTTTCATGACTTTTTCCCGAATAGTTGACCGTACTTTTACCGTGTGTTGACTGCTTTTTAACCGAATTTCCGCATAGTTACCGAATTCCGAACTTTTCAACTCAACCGAACGTATCCCCAATACCAAATTTGTGACTATGCCCCCACCCCCACTCCTACGCATTGTCCACACTTGCCTTCTCCATTTCTATGACCCACCACTTTCAACATCACAATACCAATAAACCTTGGAGAGTGAACTTCCTTCCAGGGTAATTCCTCTTTCCCTTCTTCCTTTCTCATTTTCCCTCCAACTTTGCTGCTTTTTCTTCTTTTTTATCTGGTCATTCCTCTTTCATCCGGCCTATGTCATGCCTTCTCCTGCTTACTACCTCATTTTCCTCAATCCCCACCTACGATCAACCCAACGATGCCTTGTACAATGGTTTGTTGTCCTTTCCTTATTCTTTCCGTTCTTCCTCGGCCCCGATTAAATGTGTGCCTTTTTTTATTATTTCCTTCATCCTCAATACCCAATCCAATGTATACCATGCTCCTTCCTCAACCACCCTCACCTCCCATTTCTCCCTCCTTCACCCTGACCCACACATCTTGTCCTCACATGCTTTCTCCTTTCTAACCACTCTAGCCATTTTTATGAATCTACCTAACTTCGTACCCTTGGCGAATTACACAATACAACTTTCATTTTTGAACTGAGAAAGCTTACTTGTTTTGTTAAATAATAAATCGATTTGGTAGTATTTGCAAACATTGATAATGTGTGTCAAGGAAGCACGGACACGTTTCTATACACGGACACTGACACGGATACGGATACGGGACACGACAAATTTCTAAAATGTAGGACACGGACACGTCATTGGATGAGGGGATTTTTTTTTAATATATGCATATATGTGGGTGTATGACGTATGAACTGGAATTTACTTAAAATTTGTCCATATTAATGTGTGTATGTATGTATAGTCTTATATGCAGATAGATGTGTTTCTTTATGTGTATGGTAAAAACAATATGAAGTAGAAACCTAAATGTATGTTTCATGTAAATATATATGAGTTTGTAATACTCATTGAACCAACTTATTAGACTATAATTTGACTTGTATTCTCTGATTCAGCTTAGAATTTGCATATTGGTTCATTTCTAACAGGTTTGTTTGTAATTGTGATTAGATCTCAGGTCTATATTAGATTTTCTCAGTAATAAGGCATAAGCATCAGCTATATATTCAACAGTTGCACTCTGAAATAGGCTATGCAGCAGCAGCTGCAGTAATGTGTCCGGGAAGTGTCTGGGCAGTGTCTAACAGTGTCCGGGTGCAAAAAAAGACCGAAATGAACTGGACACATGCCAGCCGTGTCCAAAACTATTTGGGCCGTGTCCAAAACGTGTCCGACACGGACACGGGGGTTGTCTAGAAATGTCCGTGCTTCCTAGATGTGTGTTTGTTGTTGATAATTTGGAATGCAAGTTACTTGAATCATAGATGATTTCGTTCTATATGTATGTGTATAAGTTAGCCGCTTTATCCCAAATAGTTGGACGAATTTGACCAAAATTTATTCATTTTTTTCAAATCCCATTTTTTTGGAAGCCAAAAGCATGTTCAATCCCGAGTTTGTCAATATGCCTTCAAGTGTATTGGGAACACTGCATACTCCAGTTAATTATGCACACTGCATCTTATTTTGTTGTAAATTAAACAATTGATTTTCGTGGATACAATATGAAGAGCTTACATACAAATTTGAGTTCTCTTGGATCTGCATAGAACGTGCATCTAAAGGTAATAAAATGATGCATCTTAAAAATAAATACATGTGATTTATAGTCAACTGAAAGACATATACGAAACTAAATGAGCTCTAAGTAGAATACATGTACATTCATGTGATACAAAAGAAGATCGACAATTTCTATATTCCAGAACTTGATCAGAATGCCCCCATTAATTCCAAAAGTAAGGTATTCCAGAGACATATGGTAAATTATATATTTTAAGAAACATTCCTCAAATGGGTGGTTATCGTGGATTCGTGATGAAATTTGCTGATGTAACAGCTTTACTTCGAAAGCTTACCTCCTAAAATTGGAGTGCCAAAAGGCTAGACTTGGAAGTGATTTTCTTTTATTATTTGGAGAGGAGGCAGGATCTGTGGTGGTTTAGTGATTCATATATTCAATTATTACTTGAAAAGGAATATAACATAAACACAGTTCTTATTTATATGTTCCCTATCTTGAAATCACCCAGAAGTATGAAACCAAATTATTCGGATAAGCACTTAAGTAGCCTATTTGTGCGTAAAGAATTCAGACAACTACATATAATTGTATATAGGAGGTTCAATGGCCATGGGGATAATATGTTGTTAATAAAGATGCATTTTTTTCTTGCAACCAGGTCACAGTTCCCTCTATGGGCATCATTTTGTAAATATAAAATGCCCACCTAAAGTTCACACTCGCTGGCTTACTGGTCACAAGTCACAACATATTGTATAAGCACCAAATGTATCAAACGAGGCTTACATGGCTCTTTTATATGCTTACTTTGTAGAAAATCTACCGGGGAAACTAACTACATCTTTTCTACTGTTGTTTCTGTCAGTCCGTTTGATCACATTTTGATGCTATGAACTATCATAGCACATGTTTTTATGATTAAACTCTTTATGCTCTTTTCAGTTTAGACACTTGTAGAGATATTGGTCTCAGAACATAGTCATGTTCACATATGATAGCTTGTATTATATGGCACTCGAGGGGACCAACACTATTCCAAAAACAAAAGATTCCAATTTGGCCAGCACACCTTCTCCATCTCTCACATGGATGAAGACGACTTCACTCCTATGGGGCTCATTGGTTTCAAGTATGATGTGGAACATGTCTCCCCTAGGACTAGGGTTAACTCCAATGTCCCCTAAGGCGCAGCCTCACTTGGTTTGATAGGCCCGTTGTGCCAGTTACTTTTTTTGTGGTTGCTTGAATCCTCTGCCGGTTATGCTTTGCTATAATGGGTTTGTAATATAAGGGAGCCTAACCCCGTTCTGTTGTCGGTCCCATCTTAATTATGGTTTCGCCGCAAGGATTTGACAGCCTGCTCGTACCTTGTTATCTTCTTTTTTGTTTTATCCCAGGGTGCACTCTCTAACTGTGGGTGTTAATCTGGTGTTCCCATCTCCGTGATCTTAGTTTGGGGCGCCATGGTGCTGCCTTTTTCTGCTCAAGTATTTGGTCTGTTTCAGTGTATGTGTTTGCATTCACAGTTTTATCTGATACAAATGCATGATGGTTGACAGAAAAAGAAAAAAAAAAATATATATATATATATAATCAACTTATTGCTTGGCAGGAGCAACAGTATAGAAACCTGATGATGAATTAGACTAGAAATCAGTTCCAATGTGAGAATAGGAGAAAAGCTAGATATGTAAACTTTTAAGAATAAAGGCAGATTCATTCACCACAAAAGAGCTGGCTTTTGGACAAGGTCTTTCCCATGAAGTCGAGAAAATGCTTCACAAGCCCATGGAATATGACCATCTGCCAACACCCTGCAAAATTGACATTTTATCCACAATAAATGTATGCGTTTAGATTACAACAAACACTTGAAAGAAGATATAAAATCTACATTAATTTTCTTGACCTTTTGAAAGAAGATTACAACAAACACTTGAAAGAAGATATAAAATCTAAATTAACTTTCTAGATTATATGTGTTATGTATATGAATGTGTGTATAACAAAAATAGGTATATGCAAGCACAACAATATGAACTAGATATTAATTTTGAAACTTAATAATGATAGTAGAGATTAAAGACCCACCACAATACCAAAATAAATGTGTAAAAAATAACAAGATATCAATTCTTTACACTACTAGAATAAAAGATGTCGATAGAAAAACTAAAGGAGATAGAATTTCAAATTAGTAGGAACGGGAACCAAAATTAGTTAACAATGATATTAAATTCACCGACATAGTGAATAAGAACGTAGCAAACAAAGAGAAATTTAACAATGAAGACTGAAAGATGTCACTCAAAAAATGATGATTAAATGTTTATTAATGAAAAATAACAATTAACTGCAAGAACACTGATTTTTTTGAAGAAAGTGTCTGTAATAATCTTAAAACTAGACAATTTGGTAGTTAACATCAGACGTTATCATCAGTGAATAAAAAAGCGGATGAAGCGGCCGCTTAAGCGCCCAAGCACATATGCCGCTGTATTTTCATTGAAGCGGGCTGTGAGGCGTTTTGCACTGAAGCGGCCGCTTTTTTCCGCTTTTTCCCGCTTCAGGCCGCTTTTCTGGGTCCGCTTAAGTGGCCGCTTCAGGGCGCTTCACAACAGGTTTTCCTGGACTTGCCCAATTTCCTTCTAAATTTAAAAAGAATGAAAACTATGTATTGTAATAGGTGTAACAATCACTTTGGTCATTAGTATCTCTAATTAATTATTTCTGTTTGTACACTATGTACGTCTATATATAAACTATGTACTTCATCTGCCATTTATAGTCTGTAATATAATATTAGTAATAGTTGCAGGATTTCTTTGATGTTTCATCCCTGTTCCTGCTATATTTTAATTTACATCATATAATATTAGTAATACATCATGTTTCAGCTGTGGTTGAATTTGCATGATTTTTTTGATATTGCACAATCTCATAAGGTAACCTCCTATAGGAAAGCACATCATCCCATTACATATATATGATTGCTTTTGTTGTTGGTTGTTGTACAATTTCATCATGTCGGAAGAATCGATACATACCATCATGACACTTGTATATGATTGCATGATTCCATAATGAATAAAATATGCTGCAATGTCACATATTAATCACTGTAAAAACTGATATTATGATTAATTTATTTATTGTAAATTCAGTAGTAATTGCTGCAATGTATCATTCATCAAGACTTAGCCTACATTGTTATATTTAAATTTTAATTGTATGCATTATGATTCTATGACTCTAAAATATACTTACTCAACTTGGAAATTAATCTACTAATTATTCTATTTTATATCACAATTAGTATGGACGAGGGAGAATAAAGTTTGGCTAAGACAAGTGATCCAAGGTGGAAGTAATGCACTATTCCAGATCCAGCGTGAAGGGAGAAAGTGAAATGCAAATTTGTCTAAATTTTGCTAAGTTCTTTAAAACAATGTGGACCGCTTTTTCAAAAAGCGCCCGCTTTAGTCCGCTTCAAAACCCGCTTCCCGCTTCCCGCTTCATGGGGGGCATTCCGCACGCTTCGCGCTTCGCGCTTTCCAAAACCTTGGTTATCATCCATAATTAAGGTGTGCGCCAGAGCTAAGCCTCAGAGCCTCGATGCTTTGAGGGGGGGCCTGAGACATTGTGAGGCGTAAGCCTCAGTCCAAGACACCGAGGCGTAAGCCTCAAGGCGCATTTGGGATAGCCTCGCCAAGAGGCGTAAGCCTCGAGAGCCTCAAGGCGGGTTTTTCATTACCATGAACCAATTGTAGTTATAGATGAGAATTTGATACTGAAACAGACAAATTTGTACCAGGTAGGAAGTATTTGTGTATCACACATTTCGGCTGAGACACCCAAATTTCACAGCAAGCAGTAACACACAATGCGGCACAGAAAAATCCGAGCTCCGGCAAGTACACCAGTTCCAAATTTACACCAAAGTGAAGCTAGCAATATAGAGAATAGATAAGAAATGATTTGAAGATAAGAGACGAGATTTAGGTGATTAAGTAAAAAAAGAAGCAATTGACATGACTGAAGGATATGTAAACAGGAAGAGCAATGAATTAAGAGAAAATAGAGTACGTCAACAGCAATTGAGAGAAGAAGAGGCATAGTAGAGGGAAGGAGGTAGAGAAAAAGGGAGTCACCAGGATGAAAAGGAAGGATATAAAGAAAGAGGATGAGAAAAGAAATAGGGAAGGGAAGAAGAAGACGAAGAGCAAAACAGGAAGAAAAATGGGATGAGAAGAAGAGGACGAAGAGCAAAATAGGAAGAATAGAGAAAATACCCATATTGTATAGAAAGTGCAAGAAGAGAAGGAAGAGAGCAAATGCAGCCCGCCTGGCGGTATAGGAAGAAGGGACTGGGTGCAGAAAAAGGAGGAAGAGAAAAAGAGGACAGGCGAGGTGTTCCGGAAGCGGGTACAAAGAGGAGCAGTACTCCATGTCGGCAGAAAAGTGGGAACAAGAGCAGGAAAAGCACCTTGCTGGAAGAAGAGAAGACACGAGGAAGGAATAGGGGAGGTAGATGGAGAAATTAGAGAAACGGAAAAGGAGGAGAGGAACTACACCTTGGCGATTTTGTTGGTGGTGCTAGCAAATGGGAAGATCCAAGCACGGCGGCAAAGGTTCAGCACCAAGAAGCGACGGTCGGCGGTGAGCTCTGAGTAGCGCGATAGGCAGCGAGCTCCGAGCAGCAGCGCCTGTTGGCAAAGCTCCGACAGCACCAGTCAGAGGAGCAGCAGCACGCCTCCGTTAGGGCAAGTCGTGTATCGTAGAACTGGGATAGGGGAGTCAGGAGGTGTCAGGGAGGTCGGGAGGTATCAGGTGTTTGGAAGGGTTTATTTAACATGAAGTCACTTTGAGGCAATAGAAGCAGACATGCCGGTTGTGTAATACTTGAACGGCTCACTGGTTCGCCGGTACAACTGGCCCATTCGCTGGCTTTTGGCCATTTTCATCTCAATAGCGGGTTTGGAAGCCAACCGGACTGGGACAACCACTGGTTACCAGTTCACCCTGTCGAACCGGACGGTTTGGTTCGGTTCGGTTCTGACAACAATGGGACAAAGCCAGGATATGGTCCAACACTAACTAAGAAGGGGAAACATGTCCATCATTGCTTTCACTCCTTTTCTACAAATAACAACCTACCTTCCTCTTTATTTCTTGTCCACCATCACCACTATTTTTACTTGCCAAAACTTAATATTTAAAATATTTTATTACGAGTTCGTTCTTGTGGCATTTAATTTGTATTGTTATTTGTGAATAAATTGTCTATAAGGTTGACTATTATTATGATTACAATGTGGCTTTGTTAGATAGTGTCTCTGATGGCTTGCTTTCATGATGTATGAAATGCAAGGAAGAAAATGTCCGATTTCGATGTCGTTTCAGTGGCCACAGAAACAGAAATTTCAACAAATTTCGACAGCAATTTCGATAAAAGCGTTCCTGACGTTTCGACGGCAAAATAAACGAATTAATTTATGAAATTTTACCATAATGATCTACTAGTGTAGATCTACTGAAAAATGAAATAATATTTCATATTGGATGCGTGGGGGTGGGGTCTCGTCATTTTTTAGTGAATGACCCTGAACGGTTTCGATGGGCATTTCGATGGGGATTTTTGATGTCAATTTCTAATGTGAAATCAATGAATTAAGTCATTATAGTTCGCAAGCACAAGATATACACTTAAAGACACAAAACTATACAAAAAAATATGCTCTGGGTAGTACATAGTATATGCAAAAGTAGGGAAAAAATCGATGATCTGCCTGTTTTGAGAGTTTCGTCAGTCAATTTCGATGTTCGATTGCCATGGAAACAGAAATTTCGGTTGAAATTTCGACCATTTCATCGAAATTTTTGAACATTGATGAAATGTGTGTTTGAATGTAAATATGAAATTGGATATGGCGTGGAAGAGAAGATCTTCGTGGTTGAATGAACTAGTTTTTTTGTATTTGTACATAAAAATAATATATAGGTATATGTATTGTTTTGCCCTATCCGACGTCTTCTCTATGTCCTATATTTTTTAAAATTGTCATATCTCGTGTCACATGTCTGTGCTGATAGACGTGGTTGTGTCCATGCTAGCTAGGTGGTAGGTGTATCTAACCCAAAGAGGAGATTGTCTTTGGCTCTTACGACAAATTTTTCCCGTTACGTCAAAAGACATCAGAAGGGCCTGTAATCCCAATATGACGATGCTTCATTAGCTTTATGTCGTCCCTCCACATTCAGATGAAACACCAGATTTCAAAATCAGGTGAAATAGAGAAGCAAAAAAGAATAACATGACCAGAACAATCCTACCCAGAAAAGTAAGGACCAATATAAAAAATTATAATGTCCAAAGTATTAATTGTAGAGAAATTAGATATAGCATATAAGACATAAAAATGCTAATATAAAAAACGCAAGAAACAAGCACATAATAGTATGATGAATAGTATTAATAAGCGTGTTTTTAAAAAAAAATGTAGGTTAGCACCACCATCTAGCTTCAGCACCATAACAAGTTCAGAACAAGACTCTCAGTAATCGACTATAATTATCA
Source organism: Alisma plantago-aquatica (assembly GCA_963693085.1). NCBI lineage: Eukaryota > Viridiplantae > Streptophyta > Magnoliopsida > Alismatales > Alismataceae > Alisma > Alisma plantago-aquatica. The sequence continues at coordinate 1,491,388,270 of OY856412.1, forward strand.
TTTAAAAAATATGAATACAATATAAGACTGGCAAATATAGGCATCCAAAAAGTTGACATTGAAAAGGATTTGCATACACCATATACTCAAGATTCATCATCATCATCTAGGCCTCAGTCCCAACATGTTGGGGTCGGCTACATGGATCCTCTGTTTCCATTCAGCTCTATCATGGGTCATATTCTAATCAAGATGTAAAGATCCAAAATCTCTCTTTATAAGCTCTTCCCATAGGCCTTCCTCTTCTTCTATTAATTGTGCTTATTCCTCTTCTTCTATAAATTTAGACCATATACTCAAGATTACAAGATAAAATAATAGAACCAAATGATGGATGTGATTAACAGGAATATACTAAGCTTTGTAAAAGATGAACTAATATAATGAGACATTTGAGCGCAACCTTCACCATCTCTTCTCCACTGCCTCTCAGCCTACATCACCACATCATGATCAAGAGCACTACTTCTGCCACATGATCACTATCGCTCAGACATCAACATCTGTCCATCTTCTTTTCCTCTCCTCAACCCCACTCCACCCCCAACACACAAAAGCAGCAAACAGTTTTGTCAATGTTGTTATTGCAGCACAAGGACAAGCCAAAAAGAAAGAGGATGACAAATTAAAGAATACTAATTCATCTCCTCCTTCCGTTTCCCATCTCCCTCTCTTGGCATCAAACTTGAAAACACTTAAGGAAAGTGAGGAGGACAAAGGAAAGAGTCACTAGAACCATGTTCATCCACAGCCTGCCGTTGCCACCTCCCATGTCTGAGAACTATGACATTGTCGCCACTACATCCCTCATAGCCATTGATTCCATTCAACATCACCCCCTTATCACTTCTTGTTTTGTCCTCCCAGTCCTGATGCACTACCCCCATTCAACTCGCCCAATTGTTGCTATTTATAGCATAGAAAAAGAGGGGTAGGCAGAAGTGGTGGTAACTGAGGTTTAGTGAAACGTGGAGGGAAGGATGGTACCAGAAAATGTTATGGTTACAATCGAAATTCTAAAACAAAAGGTAGTAGATATATTCAGCAATTTAAAAATGGTCGGGATAGATTTTGTTGATTACAACAAATCAGACCTTACTAAGCGGTAAATAGAAAAAGAGGGGTAGGCAGAAGTGGTGGTAACTGAGGTTTAGTGAAACATGGAAGGAAGGATTGTACCAGAAAAAGTTATGGTCACAATCGAAATTCTAAAAGAAAAGGTAGTAGATATATTCAGCAATTTAAAAATGGTCGGGATAGATATGTTGATTACAACAAATTAGACCTTACTAAGTGGTATGCAACTCCATGCAGCAAATCAAATAAGTTCATAAAACTGGAAGATACCATTAAACGTCAGAATATTTCAGACAGAATCCATTAACCATTTTTTAGTACAAACCAAGATTCAAATTACAAATTAGACCTTACAATAGTTGGATGTTAAACAAGAATTTGGTAAAAAGTATCTGTTACATCTCAAGACGTGAACACAATCAAATGGCATTTGAAGAAAAAAAAAATATCCACGAGAGCCAAAACTGACGGGATTGTGGATGAAGTCGAATAGTTCCGGTACAGGCTGAAACAGGCACTCAACGCAAGACCACCAGAATTATTTGCTTCGGGTTTACTTGACTAATTAAAACCCCAAAAAAGTGAAACCATAATAAATACATTTGCTTGCAAATTAATTGTTCAAATAGTAAATTAAAATAACATCTCTCTCGATTCAAACAGCATGAATTCAGCTTGTAGTCTTGAGTAATTGAGAAGTTCATGCTTTCAACCATTTATATATATATATATATAGAGAGAGAGAGAGAGAGTCAGGCTAGAATACACTTGAGTGTACAGATCTCACCGTACTCCCCAATGGCGTTTGCCTATCGAGACCATATTTTTCGCAAAATCCAAACCGTTGATCTTCATTGTGATGTTAATAATAGGACACACACAAAATTTGAGCCTTTTTGGATGCATGTAAGCATGGAACAGGACTTCGACTTAAAGCTGACTTCGACAGGTTTGGACATGGAAGTTTGTGGAAATGTCGAGGATTTTTACAACCAAACTTCGACGCAACTTCGATAAAAATTAAGCTAAAAATAGTCATTTTGTGATGAAAATCGACAAATTTCAACAAATCTAACTAAAAACACAATATATGTTTACTTATAGCCATCCATATAGGTTTACATATGTAGATAAATACAAAAAAAACATACAGTTGTCTCCGAACTACAGAGTTCTTCCATATATAAAGTTTGTGACACTAAACAAACTACATAAAAATGGTGTAAATATATGGTAGATTTAGCAGGGAGGGGGTCGGTCTATTACTATTAGCTTAAAATAGTAAAAAATAACATCAAAATCATCTTACCTCAAGCTCCAACACTTTTTCCCCCTCACACAACAAACTCCACAAACACCAGAAGAATGTCGCCATCTTTGACAGATGTCGAGGACATTGAGGAATTTTTTAATGGACTTGGGTCGACTTCGTCGACATATGGGGAAATGTCGACAACTTCGACGAAATGTCGAGGATATTGTGGAGTAAGGATGTTTACGTGGATTCGACGTCGCCAGCCGTAGACATAGACATTATCGGCGAAATTTCGTCCCATGTCGAGGACATTTAGTACCATGCGTGTAAGTCACTCATCCAAGGGCGAAAAAATCGACAAACAAAACTAATTTGAAATGCATCATTTTTTCTCTCTTTATTTGCATGACCTATAAGTGTTCAAATGAGCTCAAATTTTTTCATAAGCTATTCATAAGATGTTTAAGAGGATCAACAGTGTTAATATATCTCTTTATATTTTGTTATTTGTAATTTCTATATATTGTTGGACCTCTATTTAATTTCTCCAGTTTCTATTAATAAAAGGGTGAGAGCTCTTGAACCCTCATGCACGTTGCATTACAAGCACCTTACGTTCACATGGTACCAGAGCAAGGTTGCTCCTAGGGTTCATCTAGGGCATCGCCCCCCCCTCTCTCTTTCCTCCCCTTCACGTCGCTGCCGCCAGCCACAAGGGCCAGCAGCCGGTGCGCAGCAACGCCGCCGCCGCCTAGGAGGACAGCAACCGCCGCCGGGTAGGTGCAGCCGCCAGCCAAGGGCAACGTCGTGGCAGCCAGCTCCGGGCAGGCCCACTGTCCGCCAACAGTCCCCGATTCCTCCAGTTGGCTCCAAAAGCAACGTTACGTAAAACGACTCATTAAATTTCATACCGGAGGCTCCGTCCGTACGAAGGAAATTCCTAATCATATCTCCTCCATGTGTGATTAGAGTAGTTTTCGATTGGGGTTGTGGATGCGTTCGACACACATCTAATCATTTGACGTGACATGTATCTCCCCGTCACTCAATCCTTCTAGTGATGTGTATCTCTCTGCCACTCTCTATCCTTCTGTGACGTGTATCTCTTCGTCACCCTATCTCTTCGTAGAATCATGGAGGACACCAAGGCATCTACCATCTACAACGAGATGTCACCTATCCACTCCATCAAGCTTAACGGGAAAAATTATCTCGTGGATGAATGTTGTTCATAAAGTGTTAGAATCCCGAGATAAGGCAAGGCATGTTGATTCTGATCATCATGCTTCTACTGACAAAGGCTATTATGAATGGAAGCGTCATAATAGTCTGGTGAAGTCATGGCTATGGGGGAGCATGGAACCTGGTATTGCTGCTAGGTTCATCTTATATACTACTGCCAAAGACATAAGAGATGCAATAAAGAAGCATTACTCTCAAGAAAAGAATGCTCTTCATCAATTTATGATATATGATCGCCTCTTCACAAAACAACAGGGAGACAAGCCTTTAGAACAATATATCGGAGTTTTAGAACAATATATCGGAGTGTTCCAAGGTATTGCTCAGGAACTGAGCTTCTATCATCCAGTGACTGTCCAAGAACAAGTCAAAGACAGAGATGACTTCATTACTGCAAAGATTCTCTCTGGCCTGAATTTGTCTTGCAGTTCAGCCCGCAGTGTCATCCTCGCTTCTGACAAACTTCCCAGCCTGGAAGAAGCCTACTCGAGAATTTTACAATCAAATTTTGAACTAGCTGATTCTACAACATTCTCGCCTTTTGGAGATTCTCATGCATCTATAGCCGTCGCAGTTACAGGAGGTCGTACAAGTATGGGCCGAGGACGTGGGGCACGTCCCAAGTGCACCTTTTGTGACAAACCTGGACACACTGTTGAGAAGTGTTGGAAGAAGCATGGTAGACCTGCTGCACCACCTATGGGGCAGCAAACTATGTGAGTACTACTGAGTCTTTTGAGTTGTCTGCATCAAGTTCTGGTTCTTCTGGCGTCACACTCACAAAAGAAGAATATGATAGATTTATTCAGGCTACACAGCATCTGAGTGTGGGATCTTCTTCCTCAGCAAATCTGGCATCTACCACTGGTAATCAGGATACCTCTTTACTGGCTTCTGGTTCCACTTCTTCATGGGTGGTTGATTCTGGAGCGTAACAGCATATGACTGGTATGAGGAGACTACTTCATTCCATTGACTCACATATTCCTCACAAATTTGTGACCATAGCAGATGGTTCAGTGAGGAGAGTGTTAGCAAGTGGATTTGTTTCTCTGACTCCTAAAATTGATCTTAAATTTGTTCACTATGTGCCTGCATTTCCTTTTAATCTTCTCTCTGTTGCAAAATTAATTGATATTGTGAATTGTACAGCGACATTTGGGCCTTCTTGCTTTGTATTACAGGATCTCAAGAGTATGACGACGATTGGTGGGGGGGCTAGGAAGGATGATCTCTACCTCTTCCATGGTAACAATGCCTCGCCAAGTATCTGCTCCTGCTTCGGCTATCCTTTTGAGCGGGTGGCACTACAGATATGGACATCTGTCGTTGGAGAGCTTGAGAAAGTTAGAACTTGAGTTATCCCAAGTGTCTTCATTAGAGTATCAGTCCTGTCAACTGGGAAAACATCATAGAATGTTTTATCCTAGTCGTGTCAATAAACAGGCATCTTGTCCCTTTGAGTTAGTGCACAGTGATGTTTGGGGCCCTATAAAGACCAATAGTTATAATGGTTTTCGCTGTTTTATTTTCTTTGTGGACGATATTTCTCGCATGACATGGATATATTTGTTAAAGAGTCGAGAGTCTGTGTTGCCCATTGTCAAGCATTTTTATCAAAAAATAAAAGTTCAATTTGATTGCAATATTAAAAAATTTCAATCTGATAATGCCTTGGGAGTATGTTCAAACTTCAAAGTGTTATGGCTGATTTGTGTAGCTCCGTTGGGATGATTCATCGTACGTCTTGTCCTCACACTCCCCAACAAAATGGGGTAGTTGAGCGCAAAATCGTCATCTTCTTGATATTACTAGGACTATTATGTTTCAATCCAATGTCCCTAAGAGGTTCTGGCCTGATGCTTTACTTACTCCCTGTTTCCTGATAAACAGGCAACCCTCTTCGGTGCTTTAAGGACATACTCTGTTTTCTGTCATATGTCCAAAGGATCAGTCTTTCCTTGTTCCTCTCAGAGTGTTTGGTTGTACTTCATTTGTCCACAATTGATCCTAAGGCTGATAAGTTATCTGCTAGGTCTATTAGGACTATTTTTCTTGGGTACTCCAACACTAGCAAAGGATACAAGTGATATTGTCCCAGCCTCCATCGTATGTTTATGTCTCTAGGATGTAACTTTTTATGAATCCATACCATATTTCTCGAGTGTTCCCAGTAAGGGGGAGCAAATGTGTGAAAGTGAGAGAGTGCCACCATCAGACATCGGTGAGCGAGTGCCACCTATCATTCCTGACTACACTGTAATTCAAGAAGAGCAGCCAGTAGTTGATACATTAATTCAACAATATCAACATTTTTATAACAGATGTGGCAGAAAGGATCCAGAGGAGGTAGCGACTCCAGTCTCTGAGCCTTCTCCATCTTCCTCTACTCAAGAGATTTCTGCAGAACCATCTGACCTTGATGTTCCCATTGTTGTTCGCAAAGGTACTCGTTCTTGTATTCCCATTAGGGATGGCAGAATTCCCCATGACACCCATATACCCACGGGGATCAACATGACTGACCCAATTATAATGGGTTCAATGGGTCTTTAATTGATCGTTGGGTTTTAATGGGGATAGGAGTTTGGCCCCATTTTCTAATGGGGACCCATTAAAACCCACCATACTCGCTAATGCCTAATCCCCTTCCTTACGAGACGGTCACGCTTCCCTTGTTCATCCTGTTGCGGAACGGCGTCCCAGCCGACTGAGCCGTCGTGCGGCATGACAGAAATGGCGAGTTCTGCACCGTGGTGCCCTATGTCATCTCCACGGCAACAAAACACCAGACACAACCTGCCATATTTTCCCTGGAGAAGCGTGGCTCCATCCTCCTCGCTTTCACCGGAGACTGCAAGCACTGGCAGAGCCCGAACGCCATCACCTCTCTCTGTACTGCCCTAGTTCGCATCTGATCGAGTTGTTGTTCGTCCCTAGATCTGCTCTGGTAACCTGCGCCATATTCTCCAACGGCTTCATCCTCGCATGGACCAGCTCCGAGGTCGCGTCCACAGTCGAGGCCTTGCGGCAACACCGTCGGATTGTCCTCCTCTTCGCTCCGGCCATCCTGGACTTCCTTTCATCCCTATGACCATCGGCGTAATCACCGTTGTTGTTGCACCATGTAGCGTGGAGAGTTGGCCACTGAAGAGATTGAAGTAAGGTCCATTAGTGGATGGCAAGGAGTCCATAATAAAGACCGCAAGCCTACAATTCGCTTTGGATGTATGAGCGGATTATTTCATGTTCGCGTTCTTCGCTGCTGCAATTGACGTGTTTGTTATTTTGTCCAATTGAACTACGAGTTGTACTGAAAACTGTGTAGATTTATCATGTTTGATTAAATAATAATGTTGCGTACCAATGTCATATTGTTGATATTTACTACTTGGATCGTAGTGTTTCAAATTGCAAAAGAAAACAGTTACAGATTAGAAATCATATGCGGACCCGCAATCTAATCTTAGCTATCAGCATGTGCTCACATTTGCGTTATAGCAGATATTACAATTAATGTTAGATGGTTTTTGGAAATTATCTACGTAAACAAGCCTAGTTTGGAAAATGAAAAGATGTTGACTTTCAAAGTTGAAAGTGATTATTTTATATGTAGGGGTTTTGTTGAAAACTTTATGAGAAGAAACAATATGGGAGGGTCTCTTTATATTTTTCTACATAGAGTATCTCATTGTTAAAATGGGTTATAATGGGTCACTATGACCCATTGGGGTGGGTATGGGTATGACGTCTCATATAATTTCTTCAAGCGGGGCAGGTATGGTTTGGGTCCAAATTCAAATGGGTATAGTGGGTATACCCGCCCACTTGCCATCCCTACATCCTATTCCAAATGTGTGTTGTTTGTCGAAATTATCCAAGCAGTCCTGGTCATTTGCTCTTGGGATTGATTTTGTGGTCATTCCAAGAACTTATCTTGATGCTATGAAAGATACTGGCTGGAAACAGGCAATGCATATGGAAATGTTTGCTCTTCTACAAAACAACACATGGGATCTTATTGACTTACCTCCAGGTAAGAATGTTGTGGGTTGCAGATGGGTATTCATAGTAAAACATAATCCAAATGGTTCAGTTGAGAGGTTGAAGGCTAGACTGGTGGCTAAGGGTTATACTCAGACATATGGAGTTGATTTCTTTGAGACCTTTTCACCAGTGGCTTATTTGAATTCAGTATGGATTCTTATTTCTCTGGCTACTACTTTTGACTAGCCTCTATTTCAGCTTGATGTCAAGAATGCCTTTCTTCATGATGATCTACAAGAAGAGGTGTACATGGAGCAACCTCCTGGTTTTGTTGCTCAGGGGGGTGTCAGGTGTGTAGATTGAAGAAAGTCGTCAATGGATTGAAACAATCTCTTAGAGCTTGGTTTGACAAGTTCAGTGATGTTGTACTAAAGACGGGCTTCTCTGTGACTGATCACTCCTTATTTTATTCTAGCTCTTCTGTTGGATCCATCACTATTGTTGTATATCGTGAATTGGTGATGATATAGTTATCACTGGCAGTGATTCTACAGGCATATCACGTGTGAAGGAAGGATTGTAGGGGCACTTTCATACAAAGGATCTGGGAAAACTGAGATATTTTCTAGGCATTAAAGTACTTAGATCTCACGCAGATACTAATTTGTCTCAGAGGAAATATGTGTTGGATTTACTGAGGAAACTGGCATGAGTGAGTCCAAGTCGGTGTCAACTCCTATGGACTATCATGTGAAGGAGATAACTGATGATACTAATTATCCAGATCCAAGATACTATAGAAAAATTGTTGGGAAACCGATATATCTGACAGTTACTCACCCTGACATTTATTTTGATGTAGGAGTGGTGAGTCAGCATATGAGCTCACCACAACAGTCACACTGGATGGCAGTTTGTCATATTCTGAGATATCTGAAGGGTGCACCCGGTAAGGGGATCACCTACTATAGACCCAAGACTCCTGTGTCTACTCTTGTTCTTACTAGTTATGCAGATGCGGACTGGGCTGATAATTTAAATGACAGGAGGTCTACTTTAAATGCCGATACCGACGCCTTATCGACGGCGTGGAAATAGATATTTACAGGTATACCGACGGAAATATCGATAGATGCAATCCTGGACTTATCGACGCCTAAATGAACGAATTAAATCATGAAATTTTACAGGCGTGGTCTCAACACCTAGATGCAACGTTTTATGCAATAAAATTCTATATTGTGTATGTTGGGGGGGTCCATCATGTGGGAGGTAGGGAACCTATCCTGTTTTCTGCAGATTTCGATGAAGGATTTCGATGACAAAATACTGGAATTAAGATTTGAAATTTTACTAGCATAATCCATAAACATAAATACACACACTTATGCAATAATATCCAATTTACAACACATAAATATCATTGTAACTTACTAACTCATATCAGTTGTATGTCGAGTTACACACTGATTCTCCATACAATATTGAGTTGATATGGTTGACATATTGCTCCCATGACATGTACATTATGTAAGGTTGGTGGTATCAAGTTACGTGCTGCTCATACACGTTATGTACAATACTATATGTGTATAATACTCGTTCGTATTATGTAATTAAACACGATATGTTTTAGAATTTTACAGTACTATGTCTCCATATGCATCATATCAGATTCTAAAAGAAAATATACACCAGGGCTTTCTATTGCTCTTCTTCAATGTGTGACTTTGACAATTAACTTCATGACTGTCAAGGAAGTTAGGCACCATCACTGTTGTGACACCTTTTCTCTGTTGTTGTTTGTAGCACAGGATCTTGATATGCGGTAGTGAGTTTCTCCATGGATTATGCACAATAGCGGGATAAGTATAAAAGCCATTATTACCATGCCCACCATATGCATGTCGTGGGGATGCGATAATTTAAAAGTCTAGTTACCATGTCAACCATGTCCATCTTGTGGGATATACGTAGCAAGTGCCATGTATAATCAAATATAAGACTAGAAAGTTACAAAATCTATGTTTTTTACAATATTGTTTGTTGTGTTGCGAACTAGTACATTTTCTTCATTTGTATGATAAAAATACTAGTTAGAAGAACATATGTATACTTATTAGCTTACTACTAAAAATGATAGCAAATTATACTTATATTTCGTGGATTATTTAGGTATATTACTATGATTATTATGTAGATTATGAGAAAGTGTTGTAGATCTACAAACACATACAATTAGGAAGACATAAAAAAGCAGATGGCGAGATCTTTGCCAATTTAAGGCATTTTGGGACAAATTTACATTTTAATTGAGATAGATGACGTGTAAATGAGAGAAATGGTAGAAAACATAAAGGAACGCCTTAGATTAGACTTATCTGAGCCCTAGTTGTCGAGATCCCTTTGCTCCACCATTTCCTCCTCTCAAACAACAGAAACAGACTTAAGCACGCAAAAATAGGTATATCTGTCGGTATACCAGTAAATTTCGTCGATATTTGGCGGTATTTGGCGATATTTGGCGATATTTGGCGATATTTGGCGGTATTTGGCGGTATATCATCGGTTTACCGATATTTGCAATCCCAACGATAGGTTTGTGTGAACCGATGATCGATGTCGTCGATATCGGTATACCGGTCGGTATACCGACGATATCGTCGATATCTCTTTCCATGCTTTTGGGTATTACACGTTTCTAGGAAATCACCTTATCACCTGAAAAAGCAAAAAGCAGAATGTTGTCGCTGGATCAAGCACGGAGGTTGAGTATCGAGCAATGGCTCATGCCTGTCGCTAGTTGTAGTGGGTTCAATCTATGCTTTCTGAGTTAAAGATTTCTGTTTCGTCTACCATATCACCTGGAAAAGCAAAAAAGCATAATGGTGTGGCTAGATCAAGCACGGAGGCTGAGTATCGAGCCATGGCTCATGCCTGTCACGAGTTGCAGTGGGTTCAATCTGTGCTTTCTGAGTTAAAGATTTCTATTTCGTCAACCATAGAGCTCAGATGTGACAATCAGGTTGCTATCTACATTGCCAAGAATCCAGTCTTCCATGACCGCACTAAGCATATAGAGGTTGACTGTCACTTCATCAGAGATCAAATCAAGAATGGCAATGTGGCGACTCCACATGTCAAATCTGAAGATCAACTTGCAAAATATCCTCACAAAGCCATTGAGTCCAGCAACATCTCAGAGCTTTTGCAACAAGCTGGGCATACACGATGTGTACGCTCCAGCTTGAGGGGGAGTGTTAATATATCTCTTTATATATAGTTATTTGTAATTTCTATATATTGTTGGACCTCTATGTAATTTCTCCAATTTCTATTTATAAAAGGGTGAGAGGTCTTGAACCCTCACACACGCTGCATTGCAAGCAGCTTACGTTCACAAACAGTTTAAAATCCCAAAAAAATGTTACATGATGGAAAACCATTAAGGTGTAGTGTCATCTATACAATCAAGTGCATTCCAGCCTGACTCTACATATTAATGTATGGAAGAGTATGGGGGATGAAGGAGTTATGTGGTTAACAAATTTCTTTAACAAAATCATGAAGACCAAGAAGATGTTGGACAAGTGGAAATAGTACTATAGTCCCCATCTACAAGAACAAAGGTGATGTTTAGAGCTACACAAACTGCAGAGGTATCAAGTTGATGAGTCACACAATGAAGATCTGGGAGAGGATTATTGAGTAGAGGCTAAGATCTATAACGCAGATATCAAGCAACCAATTTGGTTTCATGCCTGGATGATCAACAGATGTTATTTTTCTAATAAGAAGGTTTATGGAGAAGTATAGACAAAGAAAAAGAGATCTTCATATAATTTTTATTGATTTGGAAAAGGCTTATGATCGAGTACCCAAGGAAGTGTTGTGGATGGTTTTGAAGAAAAAGGGTGTATCAATCCAATACTTTGACTTTATTAAAGACATGTATAATAGCTCTACTGCAAGTGTGCAGACTCTTAGAGGAGAGACACCAACTTTTCCTATCACAGTTGGCGTACACCAAGGATCCACACTCTACCCATATATGCTCGTCCTTATTATGGATGCGTTGATAAAGAATGTTCACGATGATATTCCTTGGTGTATGTTATTTGTTGACGATACTGCATTGGTTGATGAAAATAAAGATGGATTGAATGATAAAGTTGAATTTTGGAGAAAGGCATTGGAATTAAATGGATTGATGATTAGGAGCAAAACTTAGTATACGCATTGCAATTTCAGCCAATCTCGCAGTATGAATGGTGGAGCCAAGTTGGACGGAGTAGATATACCAAAATGTGATAAATTTCATTACTTAGGTTTAGTGAAATAAAAAACGGCCAGGCAGGCTGCTTAAGCGCCCATGACCCCCAGCCGCTTAATTTTGCCATTAATCACCCGCTTAATCATTTTGAATAAAATCGCCCGCTTTTTGCCCGCCTCACCCGCTTTTTCCCGCTTTTTTCCCGCTTTTTGCCCGCTTTTTTCCCGCTTTTGTTCAAAAATCCTAATGTAAGCATCTAACATTAATTAATTACATAGCCAAGTAGTATTGACTATAATATACGAAACTTGTATACATTAAATGTTCTATGTTATAGCTAGTCCTAATTTAGAATGCATGCTTTGTGTATAAGCTGTAATAATTGGGTACTGCTGTAATGCATCTAAGTAAATATCCTATTGCTCTATTATACTAGTAATGCATGATTAGTTTTACTGATTTCCTTGCTGCTTTCAGTGATTAATGATTGGTACTGCTGGTTAGTATTACTTTAGTGATTACTTTAATTCAATAATTCATAGTTTGTTATATACAATTAATGATCTGCTTGCTGATTTTAGTGATTAGAGATGCTGATTAATAGTAAGTATTGATGAATACTTAGTTAATTACTGATTTGCTGATTAGATATGTATAGAAGTTCCTTATAAATATATTTTTTATATACACATACATGTAATTTTGTATAAAAATATATAAAATTTAGACACCCGCTTTTTCAAAAATCGCCCGCTTAATCGCCCGCCTACCGCTTAATCGGTTACAGGGTGTCGTCCGCACGCCTCCCGCTTCCCGCTTTCTAATACATTGCTTAGGTTCTATTATTCAAATAGATGGGGATGTCTAAAATGACGTTTGTCATAGGATCACTGCAGGATAGTTGAAATGGAGGAGTACAACTGGAATATTATGTGATCTGAAAATCCCTCTCATATTAAAAAGCAAGTTTTATAGAACAGATATACGGCCAGCCATGCTCTATGGAAGTGAATATTGGGCGGTGAAGAAATAAGGTCTCAACAGGATGAACATGGTTGAAATGTGTATGCTGAGATGGATGTGTGGGAAGACAAGAAAAGATCGTTTGAGAAATGACTATAAAAGGAATAAAGTGGGGGTGGCGAGCTTGAGGATAAGTTGCGTGAGGGCGGACTCAAATGGTATGGAAGCAATCTATTGAGCTTTTAAAGAGAGATTTTAAATCTATATATATATATATATATATATATATATATATATATATATATACACACTCAATAGATTAGTCGGTGATCTCAAATGTTCAAGAATGAATATATAGTTGATGACCAAGATATAGCTACTCTTCCAAAGCAAGGTAATATATAACTAGGCACGGTACAGTTCAGAAATCTATTAAGGAACAATTTTGTGGAACCTCCAAATGAGTCGATATAGTTCCTTAAGAGTAATTTCCAGCTTCACCCGACGTTAAAAGTTCAAGAATAATATATAGCCGATGACCAAGATATAGCTACTATTCGAAAGAAAGGTAATTTATAACTAGCACGATATGATTCGGAATTCTAATAACGAACAATTTTGTGGGACCTCCAAAAGAGTCGGTTTAGTTCCTTAACAGATAATATAATTTCAAGATTTCAACTGATGTTAAAAGTACAAACATGACAGATTAGTGGGGGATATCTAAAAATAAAAATTACCTTTGCTTACGTACGAAAGAATTCCAAAAATGCATTATTTGCTTCTCATCTTTGGTAACATCCACAAAGTCATCAAGCATCTGCATAATTAGAAGCATATGTTTTCAATTAAAAAAATAAATAAAGAACTTATGTATCACATTTGTCTTGTCAAGGCTTTTGATATTAAAATAAAAATATAAAGCTTAAAGATTGTATTATAAAAAAACATATACCACCAGAGGGTGACTGAACTATAACAATATAATTGGTAAACCAATTCAACACTTATATCAAAATTTCGATTCCATTGTCTTGCATGAACCATCCATGACTTTATACCAACCCAGCATTCGAATATCAATGAGATGTGCAGTCATTCTCAACTCGTGAGAAAAATTATACAGCACTACAATATTACTAAGATATATACTTCAGTTATGATACATAAGTTGTTTGTTCTTGGGGGAAATATTTTTACCATTATTAGCGCTTACACCCCCCAAGTTGGCCTTAAAAAGGAGGCTAAGAAGGATTTTTGGGATAACATGATTAACTGATGCAAGGAATACCGACAGAAGAGTAGATCATTATTTGGAGTGATGTAAATGTCCATGTGGGGAGTATCAATGTCGGATGTGAGAAAGTTCGTGGTGGTTTTTAATATGGCAGCAGAAATGGAGGACAAAGGATCTTAGATATTGCAGTTGTATATAATATGATTTTGTCAAACAGCCATGTTAGCGGAATACGTAAAACGGAACAGCCGCAATGTGTGTGTTGCGCGAGGCAACGTGAGAGTTCCCAATAGGGCTCTCCTCTATATTTATATAAAGGAGTAAATTGCACATAGGTACAGCAGTAATGAAAAATAGAAAATAAAGACATAAAGAAAGATATATTAACACTCCCCCTCAAGCTGGAGTGTACACATTGTGGATGCCCAACTTGCCACATAAATTCTGGAACACTGCTGGACCTAATGGCTTTGTCAAGATGTCATCTAATTGATCCTCAGACTTGACATATGGTGTCACAACATTGCCATTCTTTATCTGATCTCTGATGAAGTGACAGTCAACTTCTATATGCTTTGTACGCTCATGGAAGACAGGATTCCTGGCAATATGTATAGCAGATTGATTGTCACACTTGAGTGTCATGGGAGATTGAATCGAAATCTTCAACTCAGATAAGGTAAATTTGATCCATTGTAATTCACAGCATGCATGTGCCATAGCACGGTATTCAGCTTCAGTACTAGACCGCGCTACCACCTGTTGTTTCTTGCTTTTCCAAGTGATCAAATGGTCACCAAGGAAAGTGCAGTAGCCAGAAGTAGATCTTCTATCAATCTGATTGCCAGCCCAATCTGCATCTGCATAACCTGTCAGAACCAAAGGTGATGAGGAGCTCTTTGGTTTGTAGTAAGTGATTCCCTTTCCAGGAGCACTTTTCAGATATCTCAGAATCCTGCATACAGCTGTCCAGTGTGACTGTCGTGGTGTGCACATATGTTGACTCACCACTCCTACAGCAAAAGAAATATCGGGTCTTGTTACAGTTAGATAGATTAACTTCCCAACTATTTTCCTGTAGTGTCCTGGATCTGAATACTCAGTGTCATCATCCATCTCCTTGGTGTGATAATCCATAGGAGTGGATACTGGCTTAGAATCAGTCATGCCTGTTTCCTGTAGCAAGTCCAGCACATACTTCCTCACAGATAGGTTTATACCTGCATGGGATCTAAGAACCTCAATCCCTAGAAAATATCTCAGTTTCCCCAGGTCCTTTGTGTGAAAGTGTTTTTGTAATCCTTCCTTCACACGTGATATACCTGTAGAATCGCTGCCAGTAATCACAATATCATCAACATAGACAGCAATAATGATAGACCCACAAGAAGAGTTTGAATAAAATAGAGAGTGATCAGTCATGGAACGAGAGAAACCCATCTGTAAAACAACAGCACTGAACTTGTCAAACCAAGCTCTAGGAGATTGCTTTAGCCCATATATAGCTTTCTTCAGTTTGCACACTTTCTGACACTCCCCCTGAGCAACAAAACCAGGTGGTTGCTCCATATATACCTCTTCTTGGAGATCACCATGAAGAAAAGCGTTCTTGACATCCAGCTGAAAAATAGGCCAGTCAAAGGTAGTAGCAAGTGATATAAGGATCCGTACAGAGTTCAAACGAGCAACTGGAGAAAAAGTCTCAAAGAAGTCAACTCCATATGTCTGTGTGTAGCCTTTTGCTACCAATCTAGCCTTCAGCCTTTCAACAGATCCATCAGGGTTGTGTTTGACTGTGAAAACCCATCTGCAGCCCACAATTTTCTTTCCTGCAGGTAAGTCGACAAGATCCCATGTGCCATTGTCTAATAGAGCAGATATTTCCACCTGCATTGCCTGTTTCCAACCACTGTCCTTCATAGCATCTAAATGATTTCTTGGTGTCGTAATTGAGTCCATCCCAACAGCAAATGCACGAGCCTGTGTAGATAAGTGGGACAAACAACACACATTGGATATGGGCTGAATGACAGCAATAGGAACATCAAGATCAGAAGCTTCTGCAGGAATCTCGTGAGTAGAAGACGATGGAGGAAGCTCAGAGACTGGTGTCGCTGCCTCATCTGGATTCTGTCTACCTCGTCTGTGATACACCTGTGAATAGGGCTGAATGACAGGTGCATCATCATGCTGCATGTCCTGAATAATAATGGGTGGCACTCCCTCACTCGGCACATGTGGTGCCACTCGCTCACTTTGAATTGGGGGTGGCACTCTCTCACTCAATTGCTCCCCCTTGCTCATAGAATTTGCAAAATATGGAGTGGTTTCATGAAAAGTGACATCCTTAGAAACAAACATACGACGCAAACTAGGACAATAACACTTGTAACCTTTACTCGTACCAGAGTACCCAAGGAACAAGGTTTTAACAGACCTAGGTGAAAGTTTGTCTTGTTTAGGATCAAAATTATGAACGAAGGATGTACAACCAAACACCCGAAGAGGAACATGAAAAGGTTGATCCATAGGGCGTAAAACAGAGAAGGGAGTGCATCCATGCAAAACGGAGGAGGGCTGTCTATTAATCAAAAAACATGCGGTGAGAAGGGCTTCAGACCAGAACCGTTTAGGCACATTTGATTCAAACATGAGGGATCGAGTAACATCCAAAAGATGGCGATTCTTTCTCTCAGCAACTCCATTCTGCATAGGGGTGTGAGGACAGGATGTATGATGAATCATCCCAACCGAACTACAAAATTCATTCATCGCTTTCTGAACATATTCGAGAGCATTGTAAGATTGAAAAGTCTTGATGTTGCAATTAAATTGAACTTGAATTTCTTTATGAAAATATTTAATGATGGAAAGCACAGACTCACGACTTTTCAACAAATAAATCCATGTCATGCGAGAGTAATCATCCACAAAGGAAATAAAATAGCTAAAGCCATTATAACTTTGGTCTTTAACAGGACCCCACACATCACTATGGACTAACTCAAACGGACTAGTAGCCCGATTATTGACACGAACAGGATATGACAATCTATGATGTTTGCCCAACTGACACGATTGACACTCTAAAGAAGACAAATGAGCCAGATCTGGTTCCAACTTCTTCAGGCTTTCTAAGGATGGATGTCCATATCTGCAATGCCACAGCAAGGGGGAACCACTCATCATGACGGTTGAAACTGGAGCAGGAGGTGGATGGCGAGGTAGACAATCACCAGGGAAGAGGTAGAGATCACCTTTCCTAGGCCCCCCACCAATCATCTTCATACTCTTGAGATCCTGTAAAACAAAACAAGAGGGCCCGAATGTTACTGTGCATTTTACAGTGTCAATCAGCTTGGCAACAGAAAGCAAATTAAATGGAAATTCAGGCACAAAATGAACAGATTTCAGATCAATATCTGGTGTAAGAGACACAGATCCACTAGCTACCACCTTCCTCACTGAACCATCTGCCAAGGTAACAGATGGATGAGGAATATATGAGTCAAGTGAACGGAGCAATCTCCTCATACCAGTCATGTGCTGGGATGCGCCAGAGTCAACCACCCAAGGATTTGCGGATCCAGAAGCCATAAAGGATGTAGCCTGATTACCCGCAGTAGACGCAAGGTTGGCTGCCGAAGTAGATGACACGCCCATGTTACAGTGCTGAGTTGCCTGAATAAATCTGTCGTATTCCTCCTGAGTAAGAGTGATGCCAGGAGTACTAGAACCCACAGCTGAAGATTCCGAGGTGGCACAGTTTGCAGCTCCAACAGGTGGGGCAGCAGGTCTCCCATGTTTCTTCCAGCATTTTTCTACAGTATGCCCAGGTTTGTCACATAATGTGCATCTAGGACGAGTCCCACGTCCTCTGCCCAAGCCAGATTTGTCAGATGGTGCAGGTCGTCCTCCTCTTACTGCTGCTGCAATAGAAGCATGAGAATCTCCAGAAGGAACAACAGAAATAGAATCAGCAAACTCAAAGGTGGACTGCTAAATCCTAGAGTAAGCTTCTGCAAGGCTTGGTAATTTGTCTGAAGCAAGGATCACACTTCTGGCCGAACCGAAGGAGGGGCTAAGTCCAGAGAGAAATTTAGCAGTGACCAGGTCGTCTCGATCTTTAATCTGCTCAGCAACTGTCACTGGATGATAGTAGCTCAGTTCTTGAGAAATAGCTTGAATCACACCAAAATACTCTTCAAGTGGCTTATCACCCTGTCTTTCCGCAAAAAGACGGTCATAAATCATAAACTGGCGAAAACCATTCTTTTCTTGAGCATAATGTTGCTTCACGGCATCTCAAATCTCCTTGGCTGTAGAGTAAAACATGCACCTAGATGCAATTGTAGGTTCCATGCTGCCCCATAGCCAAGTCTTCACTAGGCTGTCCAGACGTTTCCACTCGGCATAGTCTTTGTCAGTGCTAGCTAGGGGTGCAGAATCAACGAACTTTGCCCTATCTCGGGACTCCAAGACGGTATGAACAGCATTCATCCATAACAGAAAATTCTTCCCGTTGAGTTTGATGGGAATAGGCGACACCTCTCCATAATAGGTGGACATCTTATTCTCCATAATGCAACGAGGATAGGTGACGGAATGATACGCGTCACAAGGAAGGCTGGATTGACGGGAAGATACACGTCACGTGACGGAGAGATACACGTCACAACTGAAACTGGATAGAGGATGCGTTACTGACGCATCGACAGCCTTCAAGAGAGAGAGGTTCCTAATCACACGTGAAGGAGATGTGATTAGGAAGGCACTTTGGAAGAGACGAGACCTCCGGTTAGGGCTTTAGATGGCCGTTTGATCAACCGGAAATCCCCAAACAGCAAATTCGGCTTCCGAAAATTAGCCGAAAAGTTGCTGAAAAATTGCCGAAAACGTAGACGGAGCTTCGGTTCTTGGCTGACGGGCCTACGGTAGCATGGAGGAGACTACCGGAGGTCCAGAGATAGTAGACGGGCGACGGAAGCCCTTAGCCGACGGGCTGCAGCGCCGGCGGTGGTGTCTGCCCTGCCCCTTCCGCGCGGCGGCGGCGAGAGGGGAAGGAGGCCGCTGCTGCGGCGGCTCCCTAGGTGGAGGACGGCGGCGGCCCTGCTGGGATGGAGGAGGAAGGGCGGCGGCGCTGGAGAAAGGAGAAGCGGAAGCGGCCGATCACACTGCTCTTGATACCATGTTAGCGGAATACGTAAAACGGAACAGCCGCAATGTGTGTGTTGCGCGAGGCAACGTGAGAGTTCCCAATAGGGCTCTCCTCTTTATTTATCTAAAGGAGTAAATTGCACATAGGTACAGCAGTAATGAAAAAAAGAAAATAAAGACATAAAGAAAGATATATTAACAAGCCATTTCTAGGAAAGAGATTTCCATAAGATTACTTTCAAATGTAGGCGCAATTGTAGCTAAATTGATTGCTTCCTTACAAGGCGGTGGATCAAAAAGTATGCAAGGAGTGTAAAATGATCCCTGGCTAAAAACTCACCACCTAACATAGTGTGGTGTTTCTGGACATTAACATGAAGATCAACAAAGGCAAGCATAAAAAAACCAAAACTGCGAGATCATGTGGTGGACACATAAAGGAGAAAAGAAATCGACTTCTTATGGTAAACTCATCAAGGAGACACTTGGAACTTGGAGTCTGATGCTAATACTATGTGGCAATAAATGAGCTCCTATATAGAAAAAATTGTCAAAGAGGTTTTGGGGGAGTCCAAAAGGTGCCTCCACAGAGAGAGAGACTTGGTGGTGGAATTATGAAGTACATAAGGCTATTAAACTCAAAAGGGATAGCTTGCCCAACTTTCGAGATGATGTAACTTTTCAGAGATACAAGCAAGCAAAGAAAGAAGTTAAAACGTTTGAACTAGAGGCAAGGACTAGATACTTTAAAGGGATTTACAAGAAGTTAATAACAAGATAAGGGAAAAAAGATATATATAAAATGGCTCGTATAAGAGAAAGGAATAGGTGAGAGTTGAGTGAAGTAAAATGCATCAAGAAAGATGGTGGAATACTGGTGAAGGATGATGGTATCAAGAGCCAATGGAGAAACTACTTTTATAAGCTTTTCAAAGGAGATATTGTGAATAATGTAAGCTAATATGACATGAATACAAGAGATATCATTTACACATGACGGGTTTCATTATTTGAGGTCAAAAATACTTTAAAAAGATAAAAATGAGAAAGACATGCGGACTGCACGGTATTCCCATGTATGTATGGAAGAGTATGACAGATGAAGGAGTTGTGGGGTTAAGGAATATTTTCACAAGATTATAAAGACCAAGAAGATGTCTGAAAAGTGGAGAAATAGTATTATAATCCTCATTTACAAGAACAAAGGAGATGTGACTAGCTGCAAAACTAAAGTTGTATCAAATTGATGAGTCACACACTATGAAGCTTTGGGAGAGGATTGTTGAGTGAAGGCTAAATCTATAAATGTAGATATCAGACAACCAACTATTTATTTTCTTCTAAGAAGGCTTGTGGAGAAGTATAGAGAGAGAAAAAATCATATGGTTTTTATTAATTTAGATTAGGCTTTCGGGTACTCAGGAAGATAGGAAAGTGTTGTGAATAGTTTTGGTACATCAAGGATCAACACTCATCCCATATTTATTTATTCTGATTAAAGATAAGTTGACAAGGCATGTTCAAGTTGATACTCCTTGGTACATGTTATTTGTTCAAGATCATGTGTTGATTGACAAAACTAAAGATGGATTGAATAATAATGTTGAACTGTGTTTTGAAATGTGTTGGAATCAAATGGATTGATGATTAGTAGGAGCAAAACTAAGTATATGCATTACAATTTCAACCAATCTAAAATTGTGAACGGTGGAGTCAAGTTGGACAGAGTGGATGTACTAGATGTGATAAATTTCCTTTTCTATTATTCATAAAGATTGGGATGTTCAAGATCTTGTTTATCACATGATCACTATCGGATGGTTGAAATGGAGTGTGACTGGAATATTATGTACCGAAGATCTGTGTTGTACAGGCCCCCTCCTGGGGGCGGCACCTGGGCAGCGTCGGGGCGCCTAGGCTTAAGTCAGTGCACCTCAAACTGGGCGCACAGCCCCTTAATTGACCTAAGTTGTTGCCTAAGGCCTTTTGAGGCCCAAATTAAGCCAATTCAAGGCTAATTCAGCTTAAATTAGATCTGAATTTGATTAAATTGAGTTATTATATGGTTAAATTGGGTATGATTTATCCCAAACGGGGTCAGTTTAGGTTTGATTTTTGGCCAAATTATGTCAAATTTGGGCTGATTAGGTCTGATTTGGGGAAAATAAGTTTGATTATGGGGAAATGGTCTGATATGGTGAGAGTTCGCCAAATTAAATATTGTTTAGGTCAATATAGGGAAAATTGGAGAAATTAGGTCTGATTGGATCATAATATACAAAATTAGGTTTTATTTAGGCCAAATCATGTCAAAATTAGGCACATTAGGTCTAATTTAAGGGAAACAAGTATGATTAGGGGGAAATTGTTCTAAATTGGATGACTAGGTCTTATTTGGCCAAATTTTGTCTCATTTAGGTGAATATATGAAAAATTTATGGGAATTGGGATTGATTAGGTCATTAATATACAAAATTAGGTCTGGTTTAGGCAAAAATTAGGGTAAACTAGGTTAAATTTGGATCAAATGAGTTTATATTAGGGCCAATCAGTTCTAGTTTTAGTCATGTTAGTTTTGATTTAGCCTAAATTCTACATAATAGTATTACACATGTTTTGGCTACAAACATTATACATGTTTAGCTTTCTGATTTCTATATGAATTTTGTTTAGGTAAAACTTGCACAATTCCATCCATATCTAATGACGATTTTGTAACTTAACAACCAAAAATAAAACATTGTGACTCTTTATACGACATCTGTCCTTAGTTGAACCCAACACAGTTGATGACAAGAGGGGATTACAATGACGATTACGATTTTGACGGGAGGAGATATAACAATATAAGCTAAGGTCAAGAAGTTATTATCTAGTGCTACATCAATCAAATAGTTATTAAGATATATTGTAGCACGGAAGGAAATTTTGTCGAATAGCCAATAACTAGAAACCTATAACTGCTATGATATTAGTACTTGTACTTATTGCTGGAGAAATTTTGCACAAAATTTAAATTTTTGCGTCGTAGGATATGAAACTCTGCCAGTGTAACGGCACGATCACATTTTTATTTCAATTTTGACGCGACATAAAATATATAATTGTGTATCAAAGGAATCACGTATTTTGGTTTACCGATAGTAATACATTCAAGTATACCAATTTTTACCTAATACTACTAAATTTCATCTGTAATTGCTTTATTGCCAACATAAATACCAAAATTTTGTGTGGAGTGTATTCCTATTGCTTGAGGAAAATGGTGCAAGGGGCATTCAGTATTTAGAGCTCAAACCAACCTTATATTAGGTAAGTTACATATTACTTACTATTGTCCCTAATTTACACCTGCTCTATCGCAAGGAAGGTTTTGTTTCACACAAAAAACGAGGTTAAATGGCACAATTTCACAAACCATATATAACATGGACCAAAAATTATCTCTTGCATCTACATTTTAATCACAATATCTACCTAAATGATTCATTAAATACTATTCTCTAGTTATTTGCAATGATTTGTAGTAACTGTAAGCTAATGTTGACAAATATATTATAATTACTGGTATATTTAAGCTTTATACTGATGAGCCAACAAACACATACAAACAATTAACTTTCAAAAGGTATGTATTTTGTAATTGTTGATAGCATATCTCGTTAGACATTGCACACAGCGCCAAGGAAGAAAATGTCCAATTTCAAAGTCGTTTCGCTGGCCACTGAAACATAAATTTACCGAAATTTCGATGGAAATTTTGACAAATGTGTTCCTAATGTTTTAATGGAAAAATCAACAGATTGATTTATGAAATTTTACCAGAATTATCTACTAGTGTAGATCTACTCAAATATGTAATAATATTTCATATTGGATATGTGGGGGAGGGGATCTCCTCATGTGTGAGTGAAGGACCCTAAACTGTTTCGATGTGGATTTGGATGGAGAATTTTGATGTCATTTTTCAATGGTGAAATCAATGAATCAAGTCATTATAGTTTGTAAGCACAATGTATAAACTTAAAGCCACAAAATTGTGCAAAAAAAGATGCTCTAGACAGACCATAGTACATTAGAAAGAAAGAAAAATTTCGGTAGACAGTGCTTTTCGACAGTGCATTTCGATGTCCGATGGCCATCGATATGGAAGTAATTGTGGAAATTTTAAACTATGCACAGCGCCCATGACCTACAAATGTTGGACATCAAAACTATGCTTCTTGTATATATGCCACTACTAATGTGAATGAAACATGGAGGACTGCTACTAGACAACAAGATCACGTGGGTAATAAATGGTGGTGGTCAATAATGGTGTCCAAAATAAATGTCCAAATCAGAGATTGAGCTCAAAGATGAGCAAGAGGAAGCCCAATAGGAGTTTCTCTTTAAATTTGGTAGAATCCACATACGAACCTACACCTAGGTATACAAAATTACGCAAGATTGAAACAAAATGTCAATTGCATCAAGTTGTTGAAGTAAGGTTAATCATAGTTTTAAAAGCGGTATGCATTATGCCTGTGGAGAGGTCACTATGCGGGAGTATAGGTTTTTTTATTTGTTCTTATAATTAATTAATTATATATAGCATAAAAAATGTACTATGCAAAAAAAATATTTCATTTGTAGAGCAAAGTTATGTATAATTATGTTCATATATAGATGTATAATATATTTAAATATTGATATATGTAGATATATACATATTGACGTGTAAACATATATACAATATATGTATGTATCTGGAGGTGTATGTAGATGTCGATATATATCATATATGCATGTCCATATATATATATCAAAATACATATACATAAAATAGACTGACACATTTGAAGATGTTTGTGTATTATATGTAAGTACAGCATTGATGAATTACTACAATATATGAAGAAATATATAGATATTGAATACATATGCACATGTTGGTGTGGATAAGTAAGTAGTTTACCTCAAATTGAAACAAATTAAATTAGAAAAAAAATTGCAAAGCTTCTGACAAATAACAGCCGTATATACCCTGCATATGCCCCGCACAGAACCGCATATGCAGCCATGACCGCATATTGGGCCGCTTATGCATATGTGGTCTGGCAAGTGGGCCACACCGGATATGCAGCCGCATATGCCCCGCATAAAAACGCTTTTTGAACTTTACAACAGCCACACAAGACTTAGCAACCACATCCACCATACCACTCAATTTATCTTTCATTTAAAATCAATAGGTATCTGAGTAAATTGGTGTATAGTGTGAGTTGTATCCAATAAACTTGAAATCACCAACATATATGGTGTTTGTTGTCGTCCAAGCGACGTTCTCTTCACTCATATTAACACATTGCATGGACCCTCCCACCATTATACAATACATAAATGGCATTGCATGAATAATATTATATATGTGCATAGGATTTCTGCATGAAAATTTTCATAACTTAAGTCCTTTGTTTTGTCATCAAACTCACTCATCAAATTCTGAGGAAACAACTCGATTTCCTTACCTTAAAGCACATGAAGGACCCCACAACCACACACCCATATTAAACATAATATAATGTTGCATAAATGAGTGTATTTAGGACTAGATATTACATCGGTAAAATTTCATGTTGTAGAAATTTCCATGAGTACCTATATGTGTGTGTCGCTATCGTGTTTGGCGCGCGCACACACACACACACACGCGCATGCATACACACACACACACACACACACACACACAGATATATATATATATATATATATATATATATATATATATATATATATATATATATATCCAATCTACTCTACTGAACGCATCCCAACTCCTCTCAACAAATGGCTACAAGCGTTAAAACAACCAAATCATTTTGATGCATAACTTGGTGAAAATAGCAAACTGAAAACATGGTAATAAACATCTAATATATCAACAGTACTTACTCTCCTGTCCTCGAAATCAGCTATGTCATCGTCAACTTCGTCTTCACTATCATGATCTGAGTAGACTTGTTCCAATGCCATTGGCTACGTGAAATAAATTAGCAGTAGTTATTCCACCAATACGACAACATACTACAATTTTAATGCTGAAATAAAGCATGCAACAACCAATCACTCACTTGAGTCCTATGAGAATGAAAGAACTGGCGTTTCTGTAGCAAACTCCGGCTAAAAGTTGCAAGCATGCAATTAGAAGGTAAATTTCATTCAAGCTAATTGTATATGATGGAAATACCAATGTACTTCAAAGTATGACGGCTGATCGATAATAACATATTACCCATTAGTAAACCATAATAGTCACATGTGTGCTTACTTTTTCGGGTCTGCTCGATCAACTGAGAGCTTTCTGGTCTTTGCGAATTGAAGCATCGTAGTGGAAGCAGCATTGCTTCCACAGATGGGTTGAGCACATTCGTTGGTAGATAATACATGAGAAGATTCAGCACAAGCCCCATTAATCACTTGACCAAAATCGGACAATCCAGTGGACTTGGGCGTATGATTTTGAGAATCACCACTTTCAGAACTATGCCTAGTAGATTGACAGTGAATGTCATTAGGGAAGGCTCCAGGAGACCTTTCTTCTTTGTTCGAACCCCCATCTGAAGAAATGCTCACAATTAATATCACTGTGCGTGCATTAATGCTAGAGCTAAATTTATCATGGAAACAAATATTTATCATGTACTAAATCCAAAGTCTATTGCAACAGCTAAGCTATTGCAAAAGCAATTATAGCAAAATATAATCAACCTTCCTCTATGCTGTCTCTCTCTGTTTCTGGCAAGTCCAGTTTGACATTGGCATGTGAGTGGCGATCATTTTGAATGAGTGCAGAAGACTTGCGCTTTGCCCTTCTTGAGCTGAGGAATGCAAAAAGCATCATCATTAGGAGCAGAAATTTGCAAAAATATAGAGGTTATAAGAGCAGCTGAAATTACTCATACCAGTAACAAAAAGTTTGCAATCTGGGGTCCACACCATCTGCTACAATCTAAAGAACCAAGAAACAGACAGAAGAGTTAAACTCTGAAGTAAAAGGGATCTCCACCTTTTGTCTCACACCATGTTATCAGGACTGACCAGTCATCAAACTGGTGAACCGGTTCGACCTGTGGTTAAACCGGTTCAACCGGTAACATCAACAATGTATAAAAATAACATTATTATGCAATAAATATAGAAAATATAGGCAAAATATGAAATAGTCCAACTATGATGAAGGTATAAGTACAATTTTTAGAACCCACAATAAAGTCATACCTCAAACATAACAACATACTAATGTATCATACAAAATGATACTTCGAAAATCCAAAGTTCATTAACAAAATATGATCCTAAACATAATTAGACCCCTTTTACATTAGGTAGCACAGAAGTTCTCGTGAGAGTTGGGGCTGGGAAAATCAGGTGTGTGGGTTTTTGTTTGTCTCTATGCCCAAGAAAGGGTCACATGTTGAAAAGGAGGAAGAAAATTATAGTCACCCACTCATTGGCAGAGATGGAAGTTTTGGCTAATCAAACCGGTATAACCGGTTAACCAGTGGACAGGTCAGGTCTGACAGGTTGGACCGGCCATCTGACTGGTTGGATCGGTATTACTGGGATTATACTGTCTAATAATAAAAGAAGGCAAATCGTTGTATTAGATAGGAGAAACCCTGCTCCTATAAATAAGAGAATAGGGAAGCATACAGACTTAACTAAACCCTAATGGGCCAAGACACAGTGAGGCCCATATTACAAGGACAATATATAAATAACTAATAAACAGACTCTCTAACACTCCCCCTCAAGCTGAAGTTGGGAGAATCCTAAATCAGCTTACAGATAGAGAGTCAAACTAGAAAACAAATAGACAGAAATAAAAGGATAAACCAAGCCCATACAAGAAATTGCTCCCCCTCAATATTACAATAAAGCACACAAATACTCACACTCCCCCTCAAGTAGATACTCCAAGCAAGCAGACAAGCAGGTCACAGAAGCTTCTCGATCATCTGGAGCAGAAATAAGCAGCAACACAATCATCTGGAGCAAAAATAGCTTATAGGCACCAAGATCTTCATCAACGTCGTCGTCGTAGTAGCCAGAGAGTGTTGGGTCACAGGCAGCAAAGTCCAGAGAGTGTTGGATCACAGGCAGTAGAGGTCAACGTACAAATAAAGTACGGACGGGTCAACGTGCGAAACAGAGCACGGACGAGCCAGAGACTGCGGGTACACAATAGTAGAGAGTCGACGTGCAAACAAGGCACGGACATACCAGAGAGTGTTGGCGCACAGCAGTAAAAAGTCGACGACATAGGCAGATAGAAGACCAGTAGGCAGTGTAGCAAGCAAATAAATAACTCCAGTAGACGAAGCTCCATGTAAAGTCAGCAACAAATGTCTTCATCTCTTCCCTCTTCATAAAGCATCCATCACAGTAGCAGACGTCATAAATCCAGAGAGTGTTGGTCCACATAGTAGAAAGTCAACGTGCAAATAAAGCACGGACAGAAAGTGCAAAAGCACAAAGCAGCAGGTAAAGTGTGCTAATCATAGCAGAAGTAGCAAAGATGACGTCCAAGTATGCAACTTCATAGCAGCAGTCGAGGTAGATGATGATTGAACAGAAAGCACTAAATAGCAGCAGAAAAATCCATATATCAGCAATTAATGTGGCATGAAGCAGCATAACATAATTCTTTTCTTTTTTTCTTCAACTCTCCTCCATCTCATCACTTCCCTCTACTCTTTCTCCTCTATTCTCCCCCTCACGCCAAGCACGGAAAGAGTAAAGGAGTGGTTGGCGTGGACAATAAAAAACAATGGTAGAGGCAAAAAAAAATTTGTAGGCAAATAGGTGGAGGCGGCAACCGACAACACGCATGGATCTTAGAAAAACTCACGTAGGGGCAGCAGATGAAGAGAAAAACCTATGCCAACATGGAGGATCAGTCACTCCACCATGAGGCACAGGCAGACAGAGAAGGAGAAGCCTTTTTACGCCGTCAACGTGCCAGATTTGGAAAAACGTCGGGGCTGTCCAGAGATTGTAGCAGATGTACTGTAGCGACGTACTGTAGCAGATGTACTGTAGCAGATGGATAAAAAAAGTGGCAGGGAACAAGGAGAGGAATTCCCTGCGGGCAGCCAAGCAACGCCAAGGGCGGCGGCCGCCCGCAAGGGGGGGCGCTCCTCTAGTTTTCTCTCTCTCGCGTACGGCGGCTATGGTCCTAAGACGGCTGCTCTAATACCATGTCAAATAATAAAAGAAGCCAAATCGTTGTATTAGATAGGAGAAACCCTGCTCCTATAAATAGGAGAACAGGGAAGCATACAGACTTAACTAAACCCTAATGGGCCAAGACACAGTGAGGCCCATATTACAAGGACAATATATAAATAACTAATAAACAGACTCTCTAACATATACAATAACCAAACCGGTAGGGTGCCGGTTCAAGGTCGAACTGGTCGGTTATTGTAATTCGTTGGACCGGTCGGACCACTCATTAACAATAACCGAACCAGTTAACCGGTGGACCAGTCGGACCACTCATTGACAAATAGTCCCCAGCTAAACTCTAGACTAATACAAACACGCAAAATGTATTTCGCTTAAGACACCCCTAGTGCGGGAACTTGTGAGTGTTACAATATACATTTCCTGTTTTACATAGCCTGCTATTTGTTTTGTTATTTCTCTTTTATATATGGACCTCTCTGTAATTCTTTCAGTATTATATATATGAGGGTGCACACATTGTGCAACCCTGAGCTCTCCAAATCTCATTGTTTTTCACATGGTATCAGAGCGGGACGATCCACCTCAAACCTAATCCCTATCTCCACCAACCCTAGCCGCCACCACACTCCGAAATCTCCTTTTTTCGCCGCTACAGTACTGCTACAGTACTACTACAGCACCGCTGCCACTACCGATTGTCGTCCACCCCTCCGCAGCCCTCCATCCACCTCTAATCCCCTAATAAACTCCATCCTTGTAGCCTAATCCACCACAGGATCCTCCGTCTAACTCCGTTTCTTTTTCTGAAATCTCCGGACAGCCTCGGTAACATTCCAGTTCTGGCACGTTGACGGCGTAACGGGCTTCATCCTCTCTGTCTGCCTACGCCTCATGATGGAGTGATTGATCCTCCATGTTGGCGTAGATTTTTTCTCTTCATCTGCTGCCCCTACGTGGGTTTTTTTTAAGATCCATGCGTGGATCTTCTACCTTCTACTAATAGTCCATGTGTTGGACTTCTGCCTCTGACTGCTGACTACTCCTGCCTGTGCCTGCTTGCATGTGCCTGCCTTCCTGCCTGTTCTCATGGCGTCTTCTGGAGATGACTTCTGGAGAGACTCGCGTCGTCAAGTTACCACTGTTAAACTTGACGGGCGCAATTACCAGCTTTGGGTGTGCTCCTTTGTGATATATGCTAAATCACAAGGGAAGTACCCTCATCTGATTCGCATTGGTCCGCCTCAGCCTGCAGCGAACACGGATGAAAAAGACGTCAAAACTTTTGATGATTGGGTCCGTGAAGACTCGACTGTGATGACATGAATTCTCAACAGTGTCGTTGAGAAGATCAGTGTTACTTAGGCTACCTACGGCGAAGCAGATGTGGGATCAGCTCGCCAGTACCTACTCTCACAGTCAGAATCCCAAGAAGGTCTTCGACATAACCAAGCAACTGGGGCGACTCCAATTCACGGGATCTGACATCTCCGACTACTTCTTAACCTTCACCGGCCTGTGGGGTGAGTTGGAGACTTACCACCCGCTGTCTACTGATCTGGCGACTATGCAGAAACAGCGGGCGGAACTACAGCTGATACAGTTTCTGAGTGGTTTGCCAGAATCCTATGCTGGCGTTGTGGATCAGATCTTGGCGAGTGATCCGCTCCCTACTTTGCAGAGTGCCTACCAGCGTCTCCAGCGCCTTTGTTCATCGACACTGTCTCCTGAGACTGGAGATTTTACTGCCCTGGCTGCTTGGGCCGGGCGTGGCCGTGGTCGTTCCACTGATGGTCGTCCTTCCCTGGGTGCATGACGGGGACGTGGACCTGGTGCTAGACGAGGAGCCCCTCCTGCTGCCTCACCTCCTGCTGTTGCGCGTCCTCAGCAAGGACGGCGTGTGTGTACCTTCTGTGGCCGGTCTAACCATATTGAAGAAGAGTGCTGGGAAAAGTACGGTAAACCGGCTTGGGCCAATGCTGCTGCAGATTCATCGTCTACTGCTTCTGAGGTTGTTACTTCGACGCCTGAGCCAGCGACTGCGGGAGCGACCGCAGACTCCATTCGTGCTGAGGTGGAACGTTTCTTTGAGCGTGTTGGCTCTTTGACGGCTGCTTCTACTAGTGGAGCACATGTTGCATACTCTGGTTATGATATTGCATTCCTGAGTTCCTCCTCACCTTCTACTTCTGGTAATACCAAATGGGTGATAGATTTTGGTGCCTCTGCACATATATCTGGCAATAGATCTCTGTTTAAAACTCTATCTAAACCTGTCCGTAACTCTTCTGTTATGCTAGTTGATGGCTCAAAGTCTTCGGTCTTTGGAGTCGGTGATATTGTTTCTCAGTTTTGGCTCAAGTCTGCCTTATATGTGCCTAGATTTCCTCTGAACTTATTATCAGTCAGCAAAAGTTTATGAAGTTTGAACTGTAGCCTGACTTTTGTTCCTGGTTCATGTGTTTTCAGGACCTTTGCACGAGGCGTATGAAGGTGCTGATGGACTCTACTACTTGGACCAGTTACCGCGATCAGAGAAAGCTACTATGGTATCTGCTTTATCGGCTTCTGTTTCTGCACTCCAGTGGCACTACAGGCTGGGACATCCATCGTCAGAGAAGTTGCGTCATTTAGTTTCTAATATTGGCAGTTGTAATTTTCAGAGTGAATCTTGTCAGCTGGGAAAACAGACTCGTACTGTGTATCCTAGACGTAGTACTGTGAGCAGTACAAACATTTTTGATTTAGTTCACTCTGATGTATGGGGTCCATGTCATGTACCGAGTTTGTCTGGTTACAAATATTTCATTCTATTTATTGATGACTTTTCTAGGACTACTTGGTTGTTTCCATTAAAAAGTAGGTACGAAGTGTTGTCTACTATCACATACTTTTTTGCTGAAATAAAAACGCAGTTTGGTTTGCCTGTTAAAGTTTTCCGCATCGATAATGCTTTAGAGTTTGTTAAGCAAGAAGTGGTGGTTTTCTGTAAATCTGTTGGTACGCTCCACCAGACTTCATGTGCATATACCCAACAACAAAATGGTGTCGCTGAGCGGAAAAATAGACACTTATTAGAAGTTACCAGGACTATCATGATGCATTCTCATGTGCCCCGCTCCTATTGGCCTGAGGCTATTTTGACTGCGTGTTTTCTGATTAATAGGATGTCATCGTCTGTTATTGGAAATAAGATTCCTATACAAGTTCTGCAACCTGAGACTTCTTTGTTTGTTGTGCCTCCTAGAATTTTTGGGTGTACCTGCTTTGTCAGATTACTTGGACCTGCTTCTGATAAATTGTCTCCTCGAGCTGCTAAATGCATTTTTCTGGGCTATTCTAAAACTCAGAAGGGTTACAAGTGTTCTAATCCCAGTACAAGGAAATGGTTTAATAGTAGTGATGTTGTCTTTTTTGAAGATACACTGTATTTTCTTCAGCAGGAGATAGTTTGCAGACAGGCATTCTTGCCTCTCCTTTGTCTGTTATTTCTGACTGTGTGCCTGACAGTACTAACACTGTGACTACTGAAACTCAAGATCCTCCTCTTATTGTTTATCAGCGCAGGAATAGAGCACCTTCTACGCAAGTACCCCCCAAGGCAACCAATCTTCTCCTCCAGAAGGTTCTGCTGCACCTGAGGTACACTCTGACCATGACATACCTATTGCACTCAGAAAGGGTACTCGTTCCTGCACTTCTCAAAGCATTGCTCAGTTTGTATCTGCTGCTCATCTGAATATTCATTCTAGCAATTTTGTATATGCTTTATCTGTTGTGGTTGTACCTAAGAATGTTCTGGATGCATTGAAAAGTACTGCTTGGACATCTGCTATGAAAGAAGAAATGATTGCTCTTACTGATAGAGACACTTGGGAGCTGGTAGATCCACCTCCTCAGTGTAAGCTTGTGGGCTACAGGTGGGTATATGCCGTAAAATATCAACCTGATGGTACGGTTGAGAGGTTGAAAGCACGGATAGTTGCAAAGGGCTATACTCAGACATATGGCATTGATTACTTTGAGACTTTTTCTCCTGTTGCTCGCCTTAACTCTGTCAAGATTCTCCTGTCTGTTGTTGTGAATCTGAACCGGCCTCTTCTGCAGCTTGATGTGAAAAATGCTTTTCTGTATGGTGACTTGCGGGAAGAAGTGTATATGGAGCAACCTCCTGGATTTGTTGCTCAGGGGGAGTCTCACAAAGTATGCAGGCTTAAGAAGTCTATCTATGAGCTCAAGTAGAGGCCTCGTGCCTGGTTTGATAAGTTGAGCAGGATCATGATTGATTTTGGTTTTCTGAGGTCACAGGTTGACCACTCTGTGTTCACAAAAAAGACTTCAGCAGGTATTACTGTTCTGATTGTATATGTTGATGACATTATTATTTCTGGCAGCGACTCTCTTGGTATTCAGGCTACCAAAGATCATATGGGCAAGCACTTTGCTACAAAAGATTTGGGCAGACTTCGATATTTTCTTGGCATAGAGGTCTCTAGAACCTCTAATACCCTGGTGCTTTCTCAGAGAAAGTATGTTCTGCAGGAGACTGGTATGCTTGGAGCAAGACCTGCAGATACTCCTCTTGATCCCAATGTGAATTGGGATGATGATTCCTCTTCTGTGTTTGCTGATCATAAAAAATTCAGGAGGTTGATTGGTAAATTGATTTATTTAACTGTTACTCGTCCTGATATTGCTACTGCAGTGGGTCTTCTTAGCAGGTACCTTGGCAAACCCAAACAGTGTCATTGGGATGTTGTATGTCAAGTCCTGAGATACTTAAAAAAGTCGCCTGACAAGGGACTTCATTATAAAAAGAATGGGCACTGTGTTCTTGAAGGGTATTCTGATTCTGATTATGCAGGCAGCAAAGTTGATAGAAAATCTACCTCCGGTTACTGTACTTTTGTAGGAGGCAATCTTGTTACTTGGAGGAGCAAGAAACAGAATGTCGTTGCCAGATCTAGTGATGAAGCTGAGTACAGGGCCATGGCCCATACTGCCTGTGAGTTACTGTGGGTACATTCTTTCCTGAAAGAGTTTGGGATTGAGTCTTCTTCGGCCATTCATATGCACTGTGATAACAGAGCTGCCATCTTCATTGCAAATAATCATGTCTATCATGTGCGCACCAAACACATTGAAGTTGACTGCCACTTCATCAGAGAATCTATTCTTGCTGGCAAGATATGCACTCCATTCACGAGATCAGAAGATCAAGTTGTTGATATCTTCACTAAGCTGTTGGCGAAGAAACAGTTTTGCACACTGATGGACAAGTTGGGCATTATTGACATCTATGCTCCAACTTGAGGGGGAGTGTTACATTATATATTTCCTGTTTTACATAGCCTGCTATTTGTTTTGTTATTTCTCTTTTATATATGGACCTCTCTGTAATTCTTTCAGTATTATATATATGAGGGTGCACACATTGTGCAACCCTAAGCTCTCCAAATCTCATTGTTTTTCACAATGAGAATCTCATTATTATTTACTTGGAACATACAAAAACACGGTCATACAACTAAGAGCCAGAGATAGATGAACTCCAGAACATTTCAAGAAACAGAGGTTATAAAAGCAACAGCCAATTTAAAGTGGTGTATTCGGAGCAGTAGCAGCAACAACAACAACAGGATACATTTGTAGAGATCAAAGCATGTACCTTCACTTCGGCAGAGGTGCGGGCAGACCCTACCCTATATATATATATATATATATATATATATATATATATATATATATACCCTATATATATATATATATACCCTATATATATATATATATATATATATATATATATACCCTATATATATATATATATATATATTTACAAATATATACCTATATACATATATATATATGTATATGTATATACATTTAAATATATATATATGTATATATATATATATATATATGTAAGTAGAAACAATACATACATAAGTTGAAACAATATAAAAGTAGTTACAACATATTATCTTTAGTACATGTTAGAAGAAATAGACAACAGCATGTTCAGTTAGTACATTTACTACACTGGAATCTGATTCATGCCATCAAACTCATCTCAGATTATATCTCAGTCTTGCATTAAACACGTACTTAAACAGTGCTGTCTAAGCTGCAAGTCCACTCTTAAATAACTCTTTAGAGCAGCTGCTGCCATGTTGGTGTGTCCAGGAAGTGCCATCTGTGTCCGGGATGAAAAAAAGGACCTAAAGGGATTGGATTGGATATGTCTTTGCCGTGTTTAGAACTATTCTGGGCCGTGTCCAAGCCGCGTCTGTGTCCAGAACGTGTCCGACACAGGCACGGGGACTGTCTAGAAGTGTATGTGCTTCCTAGCCCTATAGGTATGGGTAAAGCTCTAGAGAGAGGTGTATGGTCTGACCACTAGGAAGCGGGTGGTTCGTGGCTCCCTGCTAAGTCTCTGAATTTTATGATAAATCGGCAATTTTTCACGATTTATAGACTCCCGAATGTTAGGCACCATTAATATGCCAATCATCGATTTTTCACGACTTTTCACAAATTTCCCCACTTTTCGCGATTTATACGATTTTTCATGACTTATCACGATTTTTGCGATTTTTCTCCTCTAAGTCGCTTGCTCTTTATTTACCAAATCATGTACACGAACTCCTAATACACTAAACCTCCAACCCCCCCCTCCCGAGAGTCCATTGTTATTATTAAACAACTCTTTAATTTTTTCCTACTTTTTCACTCAATAAGATTGTATGTCTTGTGACCTTATAGTTACATGAATCTGATATGTGTGTGTACACACACACACACATAATTATATGTGTGTGCCGTTTGTATATGTACATATGTATATACTAATATACATATATGTGTGTGTATATACATATGTATATATGTATATATATATAGCCGACTTATTCTCAATTATTTCCAAATCGCTGACCAAACTTTGAACAAAATTCATCTATTGTTTCACGATTTTTTTTATTTTTCCCGGATTAGGATTTTTCCGGCCAGCCAAAAAATTGCAGGACCCCGAATTTGTCACTATGGCTATGAGCATGAGCTTAAGAGAGCATGTGCAAGAATAAGTCGATGAGCTATGACAGCGAGCCCAAGTTGGAGAAGACATGGGCATTAGCAGTCATGAGTAGTAATGTTCAGGAGCAAACCAAAAGAGGAACACAGCACAGTGGTACACAATGTGGAGGCAAGATTGTCACTCTACGGTGAGATGCTACCTGTTGGAAGGGAAAGCTAGAGGGGAAACAGTTTTGTCATAATCCTCTGGTTCTCAATACCAAGGGTCGGGGGCAGGTATCATGCATCGAGTGGTCAGCCGTATTGTATGTAGGGACATGGGTGTGGCAAGTACAATGGAATGAGATGTTAAATATATAAACCCTTATACTTCTATCTATCGTTGTAGGAAAAAAGGAATAGCAGTCCTACTGTAAGTCATCAGTATCATGTAAGTCTACATGTACATGGTCTTAAATTGTCATCCATTAATATAAGAAGTTAATACTACTAGCCCATGAGAAATTCTTTCACAAACGATACAAAATGTTAAATGTTTTACTTATGCCATTTTCTTCATCCAATATTAAAGAACTAATACAGAAAATTTATCCAAATAAGACTTTTTTATTGGCACCAGTTCAAAAAAGTCTGAGAAATCAGTTTAGTGCCTTAAAATAGGAAATGGGTAAGGAGGCACCCAAGGCAAAAGTGGGGTGTGATTTAGGCCTCATTTGGAAGAGAAACAAACGAGATCATCACATTTAAAATCTAAAATAGGAATAGAACCAAAAGGAGCCTTGTTGTCACAGTACATAGGAATAGAACTGGAATGAGAGGTACCAAAATCTTCCAGAAGGCCACAGACCCAGAAGAGTTCACAGGTAGTATGAGCCATGGCTCGATATTCTGCTTCAGCACTAGAACGAGCAACAACTGTTTGTTTCTTACTGCGCCAGGTAACCAAGTTACCACCTACAAACGTGCAATAACCATAATTAGATCGGCGATCTATTTTGCTCCCAGCATAGTCAGAATCAGAATACCCAATAAGGTTACAGTGGCCATGTTTCTTATACAGAAGACCTTTCCCAGGAGAGCTTTTAAGATATTTTAAAATATGGTAGACAGCATCCCAGTGACATTGTCTTGGTTTATCAAGATACCTGCTAACCAGTCCAACCGCAGATGTGATATCAGCTCGAGTGACAGTAAGGTAAATAAGCTTCCCGACCATGCGACGATATTGATGATGATCAGGATAAGGAGGAGAAGTCTCGTCATCCCAATTAGTGTTCGGGTCCAATGGGGTACTGACAGGCTTGGCTCCAAGAAGACCTATTTCAGATAGAAGAACCAGAACATATTTGCGCTGAGATAAGCACAGCCCAGAAGATGATCGAGACACTTCAATCCCAAGAAACTATCCCAGTGTACCTAAATCTTTAGTGACAAAATGAGTTTCCAAGTAGCGCTTAGTAGCCTGAATACCTACAAGGTCACTCCCGGATAATATGATGTCATCAACATAAACAATCAAGATAACAAGCCTAGAGACGTTGTGTTTAATAAATACAGAATGATCAGACTAAGAATGACGAAATTGAAATTTTTGAAGAATAGAGCTCAGCTTATCAAACCAGGCACGGGGGCTTTGCTTCAGTCTGTAAATTGCTTTGCGCAGACGACAAACTTTTGAGGACTACCCCTGAAGCACAAAACCAGGAGGTTGTTCCATGTATACCTCCTCATGCAGATCGCCATATAGAAAGGCATTCTTGACATCGAGCTGAAATAAAGGCCAGTCAGAATTAACAGCCACAGAAATAAGTACACGAACCGAGTTCAGACGGGCAACAGGTGAGAAGGTCTCAAAGTAATCCACGCCATATGTTTGGGTATAGCCTTTGGCAACAAGGCGAGCTTTGAGACGTTCAATAGTCCCATAAGGCAGATATTTGATCATAAAGACCCATCGACAGCCAACCGGAGAACAACCAGTAGGAGGATCTACTAACTGCCAAGTGTTGCGTTCAGTAAGAGCCTGCATTTTAGATTCCATGGCCTGACGCCAAGTTGGATGCTTAAGAGCCGGAGAAGCATTCTTAGGAATAGATACAGCAGAAAGAGCAGATGTGAAATTTGCAAAATTAGTCCCCAAGTGATCAATGGTACAGAAATTCCCAATGGGGTGTTGTGTACAAGTCCGAGTACCTTTGTGTAAGCCGATAGGTATATGTAAGTCAGAAAATACCTGGGATGGAGGTGGATCTACCATCGAGGATGAAGGATTTGGACGAACCATGGAGGGAGTTGGAGCCTTCAATCTTCTTTGATAAACCTTCAGTGGCGGAGCAGCAACAGGAGTGATATCCGATGAATCAGACGCATCAATCAGCGGTAAAGGTATATCCGCAAATAGATTCGATGTTAAGGTAGAACCAGCAGAGGAATAAAACGACATATGTTCAAAGAAGACGACGTCAACTGAGACCATCCACTTCTTTCCAACCGGGTCATAGCAGCGGTACCCTTTTTGAGTCCTAGAGTACCCTAAGAAGACACACTTGATGGCTCGGGGATCAAGTTTAGTTAATCCAGGATGTAGATTTTTAATAAAGCAGGTGCTTCCAAAAATCTAAGGGGGGACAGAAAACAACGTAGTATCAGGATATAGAATTTGATAAGAAACTTGATTGTGAAGAACAGAAGATGGCATGCGATTGATAAGATAGCATACAGCAGAAATAGCTTCAGGCCAAAAACAGTGGGGAATATGGTAGTGAAACAAAAGAGTGCGAGCAACTTCAAGAAGATGCCGATTTTTGCGTTCCGCAACTCCATTTTGTTGTGGAGTATAGGCGCATGAGGTTTGGTGAATAGTACCTAGTTTGCGACAAAAGGAACTGACTGAGGCTTGCATGAATTCAAGGGCATTGTCAGTGCGAAAGATTTTAATAGGTTTACTAAACTGGGTACGTATTTCAAAAAAAAAATGCAGTAATAGTATCAAGAATATTAGACCGATCTTTCAACAGGAATATCCAAGTGATTCTAGAGTATCATCAATAAAACTCATAAAATACCGGAAACCTGAGACACTGGAAACAGAACATGGACCCCAAATATCAGCATGCACTATATCAAAAAGTTGTTTTAAGCCA
Source organism: Alisma plantago-aquatica (assembly GCA_963693085.1). Lineage (NCBI taxonomy): Eukaryota > Viridiplantae > Streptophyta > Magnoliopsida > Alismatales > Alismataceae > Alisma > Alisma plantago-aquatica. Next base: position 1,491,426,867 of record OY856412.1, read on the forward strand.
ATACATAATTTTTTGGAAAAAGTAGACCTAGTCTGTTTACCTAACTGGCAAGTTTCATAATGAAAAACAGAATTAGAAATAGCAGGTAGCATGTGCTTCAATTTGGCCGCTGACGGATGTCCCAACCGATAGTGTCATTGGATGCCCATCACTGAAGAAGTCAGAAGCGCAACAGTCCTCGGTACATCCAGGTAGTATAAGTCGCTTGGTCCCTCATGGCCCGAACCAATCTTTGTCCTCGTACCCAGATCCTAAAAGATAACACCATATGGGTCAAGTGTTACAGAACATCGCAGGCTCTTAACAGTCCGACTAACGGATAATAAATTAATTGGAAATTTAGGAGCATATAATGCAGAGCGTAGAGGTAGGCGGCCAACAGTACAGATATTGTCAAAACCAGATACAGGCGTTTGTGAACCATCAGCTAGAGTAACCGGAGGAATATCAGTAGTTTTATGCAAAGTAGAAAACAAGGTAGGATTGCCAGTAATGTGGGAGGTCGCACCAGAGTCGATCACCCAAGTGTTTTTACCATACTGGGTTAGGAGAGCAATATTGCCATCAATGGAAGCAATGTTCAAATTTCGTCGAAATTGGCGAAATTTTGCTAATTATTTCGATGCCGCCAACGATCGGACATAGAAATGGCCTTACATGTCTGTACGTAGGGAATTTTGCCAGAAAAAATTTAAATTTCAACAATTATTTCGAATTTCGACAAAATTAGGTAAATTTCGATGAAAAAAAGGCCCATTTTGTCCGCATTTCGACGAAATTTCAAAAAATACATCTATTATTTCAAGAAATGGGGTACGATGTCTGCAGATTTTACTATGTGATTCCTTGGGCCTGTTAGGGGAAATCTAAGTTATGTTTCTTCTCTTCCTAACCTAATTCTACCTCTCTCTCCTATTTCTCACTTCTATAAAGATCTACAAAGGAAATATTTAAAAATGTGTGTGGGAGTGATATCTATGACTATGATGACCCACTAAGTTTCATTTTTGAGGTCACATGATTTATGTTATAGTGCGCAAAATTAGCATGACTATCGAGATATTTTGTATGTATGCCATTATCAATCACATCTCTAACTACATGGTTGCCTCCTATAGGCTCTCGCTACAAAAGCACACGATGATGAACAAAGCTTGAGTTAATAGATTAATATGTATTTTTTCACTTGTAAGCATATGGAGATTAATAGTGAGACATATCTATGCTTGTATAAAACAAAAAAAAATGAGCCAATATGGAGGCATAATTAACAAGGAGGATGACAACCATCATGGTTCAACTAGATGCATAAACCTCAGTACTCACATACCACCGCGATATTGTTTATGTACTACATCCTGTCATCCTACTGAGAGGTCCTACCATCCTAGATCATGCTATGTTTCCATAAATTTGTGTCTTTAAGCCTATATATTGTGCTTGCAAACTATAATGACTATTCATTCATTTCGCCATTCAATTGACCTCAAAATCTCCATCGAAATGGCCATCGAAATTGTTCAGCTTCCTTCTCTCACACATGAGGAGCCTCACCCCCTCACATATCCAATATTAAATATTATTGCATATTTGAGTAGATCTACACTAGTAGATTGTTCTGGTAAATTTTGCTAAATAATTTGATCATTTGGTCATCGAAACGCCAGGAATGCATCTGTCGAAATTTGACGAAATTTCTGTTTCTGTGGCTACCGAAACGGCGTCGAAATCAGACATTTTCTTCCTTGAATGGAAGTCTCCGTAGATGAGGCCAAACGCGCTTCAAACAGTTTCTCAAATTCCGATCTGATCCAATCGGCAGATGGTGGGGTAGAAGAGGAGGCAGTATTGTCAGGCTCCTCAGATGTAACTTGATTTGCCCACGCAGGTTTCCCATGTTTGATCCAGCAACGGTCTTCATTATGATTAGTTTGTTTGCAGAAGGTGCAATAGCGTTGTTCAGTAGCATCAGCAGTAGAGGAGGACCCCTGTCATGGACCAGAAGAGGATCGTCCTCGACCGCGACCACGTCCACGAAAGGAGTCACCAGTCCTAACAACGAGGGTTGTCCCGTCAGAAGTATCAAGAAGTGTTTGATAGACAAATGGAAGGTGTTGCACACGCTACAGAACATCGCGTAGGGTAGGAAGAGGATCACTAGAAAGGATTTGATCAACTACCCCCGCAAAGGATGACGGCATGCCAGCAAGAAACTGGACTAACTGTAACTCATTGCGCTGGCATTGTATCTCAGTAATATCTGATGATAGGGGGTGATAGACCTCAAACTCAACCCAGAGCGTAGTGCATTGATTATAGTAGTCCTGCACAGAATCAGTAGCCGAGTACTCCAGTTTGGCCAAGTTTTTGAAGATCTCGAACACCTTCTTCAGATTCTGCTGGTGAGAATACACGTGGGAAAGTCGATCCCACATTTCCTTGGTCGTCTTCAGGCGGAGCAACCACTATTAACCAGCCAGGTCATGACGCCATAATCTTCTTTAGACCAAAGATCATAGGCATGTTTTGTCTTGTCATCAGCATCTGCAGCAGGGGTCACTGGACCTTTGGTAGACATATGCGAGAAGCGTCCTTGAGCCTTGACGCAGAGTTCAAAGGAGGCTGCCCATAAGTGATAGCTGGAGCCATCCAATTTGACAGTGGTGACGCACAAGTTGCGGAGAACGTCTGAGGTCGCCATGATGAAAGCAGGCAGTGTGAACCAAGGGCGCAAGCAGTAGTAGCAAGAAGAAGGTTGACGTGGCAGTCAACAGAGGCAGACAGTAGCAGAAGCCCAATACATGGGCAGATCTATAGGCAGAAGATAGGAGATCCAAGCATCGGATCTCAAAAACCCACGTAGGGGCAGCAAGGAATATAGAAGAACCTACGACAACATGGAGGAAAAATTACTCCACCATGAGGCGTAAGCACTAAGCAGGCAGAGAGCAGAACTGAGTTTACGTCTTCAACGTGCCAGAACTGGAAAGTGTCCGAAGCTGTTCGGAGACCAACAGGAAGATGATGGGTGGATGGGGTGGTCAACGAGATGGGATAGGAATAAGGGATGAAGAAGGTGGTGATGACGAAGAGTTAGGAGGGTGGTGGAGGGCTGTGGAGAAGAGGGTGGATGTGACAGGTAGAGAGGTGGGTGGCGGCGGCAGAAGGGGGGGGCAGGAGGAGGCGGCGGGCTGGTGGTAGGGGTGGAGATGATGGCGGCGGCTTTTAGGGTGGAGAGGGGATAGCGGGGAGAAGGGTTGGTGGGGTGGAGGGGCTTGGGAGGTGAGCAGCAGCAGCAACAGCAGGGAAAGGGAGGGCGGCGGCGGCAGCAGGGGGCAGCAACAAATAAAAAAAAAGGAAAAAGGAAAGGAGGGGGTGGCGGCTAGGGTTAAGTGGGCATGGTGTTAGGGTTTAGGAGGGAGGGGTTTAGGGAGGATCGGGAGGCTCTGATACCATCTAAAATACTAAAGGTTATTTCATATTGAGTGAATAAAACAAGTACATAACCCTCTCTTTTATAAGACAAGAGAGTGAGACATAGAGCTAGGCAATATGGGATAAAAGTACAAGAGGCTGCAAAGACAAAAGCCAAAAATACACTAAGTAAGAAACAGCACAACACAGTAAAATATATATACTAATATAAAATCTAGGAATTGGGGTGTGATTTTTGTTTGGTTAGTTGATTGGAAAACGAATTGTTGGTTTCAAGTCATTATGGCAAGAAAGTGTGGAGTTGGTACCACACCCTAAATGGGTGTGGTCGTTGCTGTCCTGGCCGGCAGTGGATGTTGTTGGTTTGTGACACACCATATTACCATTTTCGGCTGTCAAACAACACCGGACCAAGTGAACCAGATGTTCATACTGCATCTTTCCAAATATGTTGCCGACATCCTTAAATCATTTCTTCTAAACATTCTACTTCTAAAATCACTTGTCTCACTCCGAGTACACCGTTCCAAACTAAACTATAGATCACTTTTTGGGAAAGAGCCTTGAAGGTACTCCATGAGGTGTTTGTGTAATGTCAGACATTTAGGCAGGAGGCACTTGAGGCTTTGGCAATACATGCCTTAACTGCATGTGCGGGATTTGTTATCAAAACGGGGCCAACATTACCAATTCAATCCATATTCTATTTCTGAGCTCACAGAATAGTTCAGATTTCAAAACATAGAAAAGATACCCAGATCGACCATGGTAGGAATAGTAGTCACACAGTCCCCTTCCCCTAGGGTTGGTGATCCGGTGTGAGAGGCTCCAATAAGGAGAAGCAGGGCCACTGACAGCTACCCAGCATATGGCACTGCATCGAAGATGCAAGTTTGCAAACTATCTTTGCAGCACTTGTTTACCCACCGTGGTTGAAAGTGAAACTGCCGGCTGTGTAGTAGTAATAACCAACCAACTGTGTTCGTGCAGCCCAAGAGGGCTTCTAACGGCCCCCTAGAGCACCAATACGCTATCCTCTAGGTCTTCAGCTGATAGATTAGAGGCTTCTTTGCCACTTCTGGACTAAACATCTCATCATGGTGTAAATAATTGTGTGCACGGTGATGAAGTTATTGTATGTGCTCATTTACTAATTTGCAACATTTTATTTAGTAGACTTATTATTTATTTCTCATATACTTTATTAGTTAAAATGCATTCCATCACCCCTACTGACTTTGTATATATGCCTGTTTTCAGGCCCTAACAGAAAAATCGTCTCACCCAAACAGTGAAGCTCCAATGTGGCTGACAATCTGAACTCCATACCATCGCCAGCCGACCACAATAAACAATTTGCAAAACAAATTCTCTATATGGTAGCATGAGGTCACACGAAAGTGAACCAACAAACCTTTTGTGAGGGACCACAGACCCCCACCCTAGAAAGGGTCACTTCCTATTGCGAGCCTGGTGGTGAGAAAGATCAATCCTTAAAGAGGCTAATGGGGGTTTGGAGCTAAATTGACACTCACAGCCCATCCCTCTCGTCAAATGAGAATCTCATCAGAGAAAGAGGGTGAGCTTGAGCAACGTATAATGACGCACGGTTTGGAGGGTGGCACACAAATGACAACCTGTGATGCAGAAGCAGAATGCTACTGGAGAAAAAGTGGAGTTACAGCTAATGCTCACAATGCTCGGATGCTCCAATATGTTGCTGTGATGGTGTTTCATTAACTACGAGAGGGGAGTTCCTCTTTGTATAAGAAGGCTGAGTAAGCATTGAACTAATGATAGAGCTCAAGACTTATACACAAAATAAATTTATACAACATGATAATCTAATTACTATTGGCTTTGAAGAACTTGACAATGTGATCATTATAAAGGGAAGATAAAAACAATATTCAACCATAAACAATTGTGTGCCAGTGTTAGATAAATATCACCTCAGATCTCCAGGTTTCAACCTTGACAGAAACGTTGACAGCTTGGTATTCTTCAGTGAGCTTTAAAAAGTTAAAAAGCAAGTTTCAGTCCATTATATAGTTCTCAAAACCAACAAAATATATACAATTGTGTAAGATATATTGTACTCACCCAGAACTCAAAATTAAATAGATCATGGCAAGACGTCAAATGATACCGCAGGCCCTATGCATATTGTACAACAATAGGTTAGCATATATAAATTTTGAATACTTCATTAGTAGAAGTAGAACATTACCACACAAAAGCAGACATTTATAGCCCTACCTTAAAGCTTGCACATCGCACTAAGCAAAAGGGGCATGCGAAATCTTCAGTAACTGTTTTGACAAGAACAAAATAACTAAATCAAGAATTTGAATATGATTGATTTACTTAAACAACCGTGGTTCAATGATAATAATCATGGCTAAATTATTTTGATTTTTTTTGCGAATGCCGAATACAAAAGGCAACTATGAGTACAGGGTTTATGCTCTCATCAAGCGTCAATATTGAAGATGTGTTATTTGAGAAATCAAATACTAAAGATGCAGTAAACACATAATATGGCATACGTGTCACAACTTAAAAGCTAAGAACCTCGTTAGAACCAGAAATCCTGTAATTTACTTCAAAAGATATTAAAACACCCACGTACATTAATAAGAAACCTGGCAAAGGATTTGAGTATCAAATTTATACAACATAAGAAGCACAGATAGTTCTAAGGAGTGTCTGTGGCTATGCATGTCCAGTACTGACAACAATCAACATAAACAATGCAGGACTGCTAGGTATTTAAATTGTTTTAGCCAACAAGAAGCGGAAAGTGCTGAGAGACAGCTTGGGCGTGGCTCGACCAAAATCTGCAGCTACAGCATGGCTTTGTTGCAGTTCCTTTTGCTGCTTTTGTGATTATTACTATGGCTGCTTGCAATTATTTCATCAAGCATCACCTTGTATAACATTTGATCTTACTGATTTATCTATATATAAACATCCAATGATAAAGTTATACACTTTTTATATTATTAACATTCTGATTTGTGATGTACAGAAGTGTCAATCCCTTATGAATGCATTCATAGAACTTTAGATTAAAACCATTTAAATCTTTAAACAAATAAGTAAAAAAACCTAAAGAGAAACCAGGAACCAACCTTCCGTTCTGTGAAGCAAATTGTTGTAGTACCTATAATTAAAGATGACATTCCCAGATCTCAACCTAAATAAGCAAAATAAAAATACATGAAAAGTCATCAGGGATTTTTCTACAGTACACATTCTGTAAAACAGAAATCAAACAAATGCTAGTAGCAGAGCCATTTAAATGCAACCTAACTTCACGCAGGATGTTGTCACTATACTAAATCAAGATAGCACGTAAGGAAAACACCAAGAAATTTAGAAAGAAGACACCAAACAGGCACGAGAGAGGGTTTCTAAAACAGACTTTACAAACCCCCACCACATTCTTTGAACAAGAAAAGTTTTAGCCAGAAACATTACTTGCTTCTGATATCTACAACCTAGATTTCAGATTAGACGGTTTGCATACACACCAATAGAAATATAATGAAATGTATGCATGCGTCATACATAAAAGGAACTTACCTAAATATTTAAATCAAAAGCCTAAATAGAATATATTTCACAAAATATCTATGATAGACAATCCAACTGGAGGATGACAATACAAATACTAAGAATTTGGGTGATAACCTAAATGAAGTGACCAAAAAAAACTTCAAATTCAAAAAATAGAAAGAAATTTGAATAATGTCTACTATAACCAGCCCAACTGAAGAAAAAAAGCTTGAAATATCAAACTAAGCTATCATGACGTCCACATATTGTGTTTATGCACTGGTTACAAGAATCGAACACCAACATAAAATTGATCAACCCAAGATACCTGATAATATGAGGCAATAATGAGGTTGGAACGTCGTCATACGTGTAGCAGTTGTATGGGTTCCTTTCTTTTGCTCCAACTTCTTGTGCAGAAAGATGTACTTTCACTTGAAATGAAGAGTTCTGCTGGTGGTTCAACCAATCCACCATTAATAGAGTTCACAGAAAATTCATGTTGAGATAAAAGAATGCTTACCATGTTACCTAAAAGCCTTGGATTCTGAAAAGCTAGAGAGTTTTCTTGGTTCAAGAAGTTAAGCTGTCACAGTCCAGACAAATCAAAGTCAAAACAAATAGAATGTCTTTACCAGATGATCTAACTGTAGAATGACAGACAGTTCTCAGTCGAAAATGAAACTTGAACTTTTAGTTTATTATCAAACTTGGGATCTATGCAATATACCCAGATCTAACAATAAACATAGCCAAATCCTCAATCAAAATAAGCTGCGGGTAAGAAAGAGAGATTGTAAAAGACACTTGATATATATAACATGGACACACATTATATATATATATATATATATATATATATATATATATATATATATCTGTGTGTGTGTGTGTGTGTGTGTGGTGGTGGGTGGGGGGGGGGGGGGGGGGGGGGGGGGATGCATGTGAAAAGATATATTCAACTGTACTGGTAACTCTATACACTCAAGTTGTTCTGTAACATCCAACTATTATTTTGTAAATCAAAATCACCACTAATGTCTTATGACTAGCTACATATGTCTTATACATCTAAGTGCGATTAAAATTATGAACTTCAATTAAATTATGTATCGCTATTATTGTTCTGGGATGAGTGCCTTACAAGCATCCAAATGAGCTCAAATTTTATGTGTAATCTACAATTATCATAATGATGAAGAATACAAATTGGTCGTAATATGTAAACAACACTTGAGTATAGCTAAAATACCAGGGTTGTCAGGATCTAAACAGATCGAACCAGCCAGTTCAACCAGTTGGTCTGGAAACCCATCTCTGTAGCGGTTTAGTCCACTCCCCAAACCCGAAAATAACACGAAAAACTGCAAAAAATCAGTGACCCTATCAGTTGAACTAGTGAACAGGTCTGGTTTTGAATAACCGGCCGGTTGTTTCCATGAGATATTCTCCCTCCTCAAGCTTAATAGAAGTGCTGCCAACCTGATCGTCTCGATCCCCCTCCCCCCTATGGAGTTGTCACTACTTGTTGTCTTAGCGAGGGAAAGCAAGAGAAGAGTCTTGCCATGGAGCTCCCAAACCTTCAATGACACCGGAAACTCCTTCCATAATCGTCGATGCTGCCACCACTTCTTGTATCTACAGCCTCTATAGCCACGCCTCCAACTATTGTAGGTATCAGTTCTTCCTCCTCTTCTGCTTCTCTTCTTCTGCTTCTCTTCTTCTACTCCAATTCCCCTCTTCGTCGGCTCCACTCCTTTTCTAACCCCTTCCATGTTTCTATGGCTCTTCCTCTTCTTCCCTCCCCTTCTTTTTCGCATGTTCTTTCCCTCACCTCCTTTTCTTATTTTGTTCCTCTTCTTATATGCTCTTCCTCCTACTTTTCTTATATGCATCTTCCTCCTCCCAATACAGCTCCCCTTTGTCTTCTACTACCCCCATGTTGATTGTTGATTTTCATCTTAAGTTTTGATTAATGTCTCCAATTCTCTCTATATCACCCCCCATCGTATTTAAAGTTGTTATAGTTGTTGTTGTTCCTGTTGAACCTTGTTTTGAAGCTTTCAACTCATAGACTCATTTTTTATTATTGGTTGTGTGATTTCAATTTTGCTTCAACTACAATTTGATCTCTAAGACTTATATCCATGGTGCAGGACTTCGACTTCGTTTCGACTTCGCCAGGTGTGGAAGTGGACGGCCCAACATCGGCCACATCGGCGAAGCTTCGCCAACATCGGCGATTTTGGGACCATTTTGTACAGCAAAAAGTCAACATCGGCGAAGTTGGTCAAAATTCGGCTCGATGTTGAGACGGGCCCGAAGTATTCCAGAATCGACTTCGCCTGGGCACGAAGTTCGATGTTTCGGCGAAGTTTCGCCCAACATCGCCGATGTTGCATTCCATGCTTATATCCTTAGCACTATGCTCAATAAGAAATCATTAATATGATTGCTAGCCTATTATGGATTACTCATCAGTTACCCATATCCAACTCATTAGTGATTACTTTGGTTGTGTCTTAATTTAGTGTCGCATTAATTTTGTGTCCTTGATTTTCTTATTCTACATGATTGACTTCTACATTGCGGCTGATTAGTGTCGTATAGGAATGGTACTATGTAATGTATTATTAATCAGTTGTGAATTGTGATACTTGTTATTTAGTAATGTATTTTTTATTATTATCATTATTGTGTGAATTTGTGCCTTTATTCATGTTTTATATGTATCTTAGTTATCAAGGCGCCTATTTAGGCCGTTAGACGCCGCCTAGGCGCTAGGCAAGGCACCTCAAATTCGACACCCAACCTATAGTGTGTTAAGTTGGCGTTTAAGGCATTTTAGGCGCAAGCCAAGACATTTGAAGGTTAAATTAACATGTGTTTGGTCTGGACTTGGTCAAATTAGATCACCTTGAGTCATTTTATGGTGATAATAGGTCTGATTTAGGCCAAATCAGGTTGAATTTTGGCAAATTAGGTCCGATTTTGGGAAAGCAGGTCTGATCTGGAAGAAATACGTCTGATTTGGTAAATTTTGGCCTGATTCAGCCAAATTGGTGGTAATTAAGTCAATATAGGGTAAATTAGGGGAAGTAAGGTCCGATTAGGTCAGGTTGTCCAATACTATGTCTAATTTATGCCAAATCAGGTCAAATTTGGGGAAATTAGGCCTGATTTGACGAAATACATTTGATTTGGAAAATTAGGTCTGATTTGACCAAACTTGGTTCTCAATTAGGTCGATATAGGATAACTCAGGGGAAGTAAGGTCAGTTTTGGTCGCGTTATGCAAAATTCGATCTGATTTAGGCCAAATCAAGTCATATTTGAGCAAATTAGGTCTGACTTGGGGAAAACATGTCTCATTTGAGGGAAATAGGAATCCTTTGGAGAAACTTGGTCTGATTGGCCATATTAGGTTTTATTTAAGTAAATATAAACCTGTCAAACGGGTGGGTGGGTTGGGTTTGAGTTGGGTCATTGCGGGTTTGGGTCTCACGGGTGTGGGTTAAAAAGATGCAATGTTAAATAGGAGGAGAAATAGCACACCCAAACCTGACCCAGTGGGTAGCGGGTCCACCGGCGGGTGCCCATTTAATATCTATACAGTAAAAACTATGTTGCTAGTTTTCACACTACAACAAGAAGTAGAATAGTTCAAAATAAATTTTAGTGCAAACATAGGATAATGAGAGGAGCCATCCATTGTGTTTGATGTCAAACACAGTGTACTATCTGTTGCTTTGTTTTAACATAAAATAGTAAGGAAAAAACAGCCAACTATTGTAATGTAAAATTAAAAAATAAATGATCAAGATGTTGTAAATAGCACAATATATCAGTATATCACTATAGCGACACTATTTTTTCATCTAACATTCGAAATAAATTACTAACATAGCATGTACTTATGGTTATCTACTGCACAAAATGAACATAAAAAGAATATAATTGATGCGACTGAATATAAAACAAGCAACATAATCACACTGTGTTCATGAACATAAACAACAATGTAGAATATAATTACTTTGTTTCCATTAGCACAAAAGTTTAACAAAACATATCAATCAAGGCCTTTAGGCTGTCTTTTTACATTCTATATATTACACATCAGCCATTTAACTGCTTCATACATGTGTGAATGTGGCATGTCTTAAGAGTCATACATGTATTATATTTATTATAATATATTTATCTTAATTAATTGGATCACCCGTGAAACGCGCTATTTAAACGGGTGGGTATGGGTTTGGGTAATTTCTAGCGGGTGGAAATTTTGATCACCCAAACCCAACTTAACGGGGCGACCCGTGGGTGCCCGTGGGTTGACCAAATTCGATAGGTCCAAGTAATATAGGGTAAGATAGGTAAAGTTAATGTTTAAGAAGCTTATGAAATGTAAAATTAGGTCAATATAAGGCCAAATGAGGTCAGAATTGATCCCAAAAAATAGGTCAGATTCGGTCCAGTTTTAGATCAAGATGGGTAAGCCAATCATGTTTTTTTAGGTCATGTTACGTGTGATTTAGGACAAATATAAATGCTAAGACTTAGATATAATCATTAGAATATAAAAAGGAATGTTTCTATTTGAATATCGCTGTGTGTGTGTGTGTGTGTTTCTCAATCTATGTAAAAATATATAAAAAATCTAGAAACGGCTAGGCTACCGCCCGGGTTCCCTTGGGAAAAAGAGACCGCCTAGCCGCCTAAACAACAATGATATGTACAATTCCCACATTCTTCATATATTTTATTTTTATTTAAGATTTTACGTTGATGTCATCTATTGAACAGGTCCAACCACATGATGAACCAATGAACCGAGAACAAAATGTCTCATCAGTTCGGTTTTGAAAACCTTGATGGATATATAATAAACACAAATATAAATACACACACATTCCGCATATATACTCATATACTTATATTTATCATCGTCGTCGTCGTCATCATCTATGCCTCAGTCCCAACTATGTTGGGGTCAGCTAAATGGACCCTTCGTTTCCATTCAGCTTTATCATGGGCAATGTTTTAAAAAGCGCGATCCGGGAATCGTTCGGACGAGACCTTGTAGCCGATTAATCGCCAGGCGGGCGATTTTTCAAAAATCGGATTTTTTTAATGATTTTTCACATTTTATAGACATATATTATATACACATACTTAATTTAATATTTGTGACTATTTTACAGAACTAAACCTATTCATTCCTTTAAAAGAAATACGATGTAACATAATTAAAGAGCTAACAGATTCAGCAGCTAAACATAAATAAATGTATGTATCAGTAAACAATTTCAGGCATGAACAAAATATAAATTGAATTTAGTTGGTTACCTGTGGATGGAGCATGAGCAACATCATACGAGTAGACAACCAGTTGGACAAGGGAAGTAATGTGGCCACATGAAAATACATGAAACAAGAAACAATTAGTACAATATTGATGTAATATTCAATATTTTTCACCTGATGATGTTGCTGAAATCTAAAAGCCAACTTGAACATCCAAAAGATAGAAAATCCAAAACACTAGTACAAAAATAATTGAAAGATAGGACATCCAAACAGCAAAATCAAAACATAAATGACAAAACATCCAAAATAACACAATCAGCAATTAGTTTGGCCGATCCAACAAAAAGCGGGCCTAACCGGCCGCTTAAAATTAATCGCTAACCGGCCCAAAATCGGGCGCTTAATTCAAAAAGCCTTAACCGGCGATTATCAGCAAAATAAATCGGTCAGCCCCGCACCACGGTTAATTGGCCGATTAATCAGCCGGTTGGGCTGATTTTTAAAACACTGATCATGGGCCATCTTCTGGTTGAGATGTAGAGATTCAAATCTCTCTTTATAAGCTCATCCCATGTTAATTTAGGTCTTCCTCTTCTTCTATTTATTGTGCTTGACTCAATACCATTGCTTCGTATAGGCGCATTAGTCGGTCTGCGTTGCACCATATACTTATATTTATATACTTGAAAAATTATCCATGCAGACATGCATATATACATGTAATTGGGTAAGCTAAGGAGTATACTAGAGATATTCAAAATATATTGGGTTGATGATGAATGAAAACAAAACCCAATTTTTTTCTGTCAAACATTATGGAGACACTAGTGAGGATTTGGCTACAAGCCCTATGTTACAATAAAATTTGCTGGATTGTAACAACTTATGTGTATTATTTACAGAACTAGCCTTTGTACAGGAACTTGGTTAAACAGTATGGCACTAATCCCAATATACAAAACATATATAGACAAACTTATTTGTGTGACACTTCCCTGGTTTGTTACATAGGAATTTGACTTGATGCTCATTTAAAGATTTAGTGACAATCGTTAAGGTAGTCTTATGAACGGACTGGAGTGAGTTTGATCAACTTGTCTTGAATCCTTTCTCAAACAAAATGACAATAAATATTCATGTGCTTAGTTCTTTCATGAAAAAAGAGGTTGGAGGCAATGTGAACTGCAGCTTGATTATCGCATTGTAGTTCCATAGCTCATGCCTAACAATATACCAGTTCTTCCATAAAGTTCTTAACCCATAGAAGCTCACTAGTGGCATGGCCATATCTCAATATTAATATTTTGCACTAGAACAGGCAACACAAATGTGTTGCTTGCTCATGCAGTTGCAGTAAACCAGATTTTTTTCTCAAGAAGACACAATAGCTAGTCATAGATGGTGGATCGATCAATGACAGATCTTTACCAATCTGCACTTGAGATACCATCCACCTTCTGGTGCCCATTACAAGATTAAAAAAAATCATAGAGTTCTTTTAAGATAGCAAACAACTCGAATGACTGCATCTCAGTGACAAGAGTGTGGTTCATCTACAATTGGCTAACCACACTAGTAACAAAAGAAATATCTGGTCAAATAACATATTAAATAATTTAAAAAAGAACATTTAGTGTGTGTGTGTGTGTCTATATATATATATATATATATATAGAGTCAGGCTAGAATACACTCGAGTGTACGGATCGCACGAATACACTCAAGTGTGTTTGCATATCAAGACTATTTTTTGCAAAATGTAAACTGTTGATCTTCACCGTCATACTATAATTAGGCTACATACAAATTTTGAGTCCATTTGGATGAGTGTAAGTCACTCATCCAAGGGCAACAAAATCGACGCGCGAAACTAATTTGAAATGCATAATTTTTGCGGTCTTCATAACATGAGCTATACATATCCAAATGTGCTCAAATTTTGCGTATGAGTTGTTCACAAGATATTTAAGAAGATCAACGGATTAGATTTTCAAAAAAAATATTGCATCATGAAAAACTACTTGAGTGTATTCTGCTCCGGATACACTCGAGTGTATTCTAGCCTGACTCTATATATATATATATATATATATATATATATATACATATAGGAGCTCTCAGGACGACCTAAGGCTTATGCCTCGACCACCTCGCACTACTAAGACAAAAACGCCTTAGTATGCCTCACACACTTTAGAAACCTTGATTTATGTGAGAAGAGGTGAGGGGGAGAGGAGACGAAACACCGAGAGATTTATCGGCTGCAAGGAGCAGCTTTCTTAAGAGGGCAATAGTTGTCTCACTTCTTTTTATATATTAGGGTAAGATACATTGTGGTACAAAGGAGAAAATGATAGAAAAACAATAAAAAAAATATTATAATGTAGATAGAAAAAGGAGGCAGATCGCCGATTTCCGCCACTGTGACAATCTCGATACCATCAACAGGACTGTCGATGGTATCGAAAGAATGATGTTCTGTCGCTGTGATGATCTCGATATCATCGACCTGTCGATGGTATCGACGGGGATGCAGGTTGTTTCACACTCCCCCTCAAGCTGGAGAGTACACATCGTGTATGCCCAGCTTGCCACATAATCTCTGAAAAGTTGTTGGACCCAAAGGCTTTGTCAAGATATCCGCCAGTTGATCTTCAGACTTGACGTATGGCGTCACAATAGTGCCATCTTTGATTTGATCACGAATAAAATGACAATCAACTTCTATGTGCTTTGTACGCTCATGAAAGATAGGGTTCCTGGCAATGTGTATAGCAGACTGATTGTCACACTTGAGCTCCATAGAAGACATGATAGTGATTTTTAACTCAGAAATAACAGATTTGACCCATTGTAGTTCACAACATGCATGGGCCATAAGACGGTATTCAGCCTCAGTACTGGATCTAGCTACCACATGTTTTTTGCTTTTCCAAGTAATCAAATGATCACCTAGGAAAGTACAATAGCCTGACGTAGACCTTCTATCAGTATGATCACCAGCCCAATCTGCATCTGAATACCATGTGAGATTCAAAATGGATGGAGTCACCTTGGGTTTAGAATATGTGATCCCCTTACCAAGAGCACTCTTCAGATATCTTAGAATTCGGCAAACGGTTGTCCAGTGTGACTGTCGTGGTGAGTGCATATGTTGACTCACGACGCCTACAGCAAAAGAAATGTCAGGTCGTGTAACAGTCAGATATATTAGCTTGCCAACTATTCTCCTATAATATCCTGGATCTGAGTACTCAACATCACCAACCGTCTCCTTGATGTGATAATCCATAGGAGTAGATACCGGTTTAGATTCAGTCATGCCTATCTCCTGTAGTAATTCAAGCACATATTTTCTCTGAGATAGGTTGACACCTGCATGAGATCTAAGCACCTTAATGCCCAGAAAATATCTCAGTTTACCCAGATCCTTCGTTTGGATGTGTTTATGTAACCCTTCCTTCATACGAGATATGCCTGGAGAATCACTGCCAGTAATCACCATGTCAACAACATATACAGCAATAATGATAGAGCCACAAGAAGAGCTAGAGTAGAATAAAGAATGACCAGTCATGGAGCGAGAGAAACCCATATGGAGTACAACCTCACTGAACTTGTCGAACACAAGCTCGAGGAGACTATTTCATCCCATATATGGCTTTCTTCAATTTACACACTTTCTGACACTCCCCCTGAGCAACAAACCCAGGAGGTTGCTCCATACATACCTCTTCCTGTAGATCACCATGTAGAAAGGCATTCTTAACATCAAGCTGAAATAGGGGTCAATCAAAGGTAGTAGCCAGAGAAATAATAATCCGGACAGAGTTTAGACGAGCTACTGAGAAAAGGTCTCAAAGAAATCAACTTCATAGGTATGTGTGTAGCCTTTTGCTACCAATCTGGCCTTCAACCTCTCAACAGATTCATCCGGATTATGTTTGATGTTGAAAACCCATCTGCAACCCACTGCTTTCTTCCCTGCAGGTAAGTCAACAAGATCCCATGTGCCATTATGCAAAAGGGCTGACATCTCAAGCTGCATTGCCTGTTTCCAGCCACTGTCCTTCATAGCATCATAGTGATCCCGTGGTATATCAACAGAATCAATCCCAACAGCAAATGTGTGAGCCTGCATAGATAAGTGTGACAGACAACACACATTTGTAATAGGATGTCTAATAGTACAAGAACGAACACCTTTCCGAACAGCAATAGGAAGATCAAGATTTGATGCTTCTGCAGGAATCTCGTGAGTAGAAGACGATGAGGAAGGCTCAGGGACTGGTGTCGCTACCTCTTCTGGATCTTGTCTGCCTCGTGTACTATAAACATATGGGTATTGCTGAAAAACAGGCCTGTCAGCTGCTTGCTCGTCCTGAATAAAAGTATAATCAGGAATAATGGGTGGCGCTCCCTCACTCCGCACAGATGGTGCCACTCTCTCACTCTAAAAATTTGGTAGCACTCCCTCTCTCAACTTCTCCCCCTTACTCATAGCATCGGAGAAATACGGAGTGATCTCATGGAAGGTAACATCCCTAGACAAAAACATGCGATGAAGACTAGGACAGTAACACTTGTATCCTTTGCTAGTACTAGAATAACCAAGGAACAAGGTTTTAATAGACCTAGGAGAAAGTTTGTCAGCCTTAGGGTCAAAATTATGGACAAAAGAAGTGCAACCAAACACTCTGAGGGGAACAGAGAAGGGCTGATCTGTGAGCCGTAACACAGAGAAAGGAGTTTGTCCTTTGAGAACGGAGGATGGTTGTCGATTGATTAAGAAGCAAGCAGTTAACAGAGCTTCAGACTAGGATTTCTTAGGCACATTGGATAGAAACATGATCGAACGAGCAATATCAAGAAGATGACGATTTTCCCTCTCAGCCACCCCATTTTGCTGAGGGGTGTGAGGACAAGACGTGCGATGGATCATGCCCACAGAACTACAAAAATCAGACATTGCCTTTTGAACATACTCTAAAGCATTATCAGATTGGAGAGTTTTTATATTGCAATTAAATTGAACCTTTATTTCTTTATGAAAATGTTTCACAATAGATAGCACAGACTCTCGGCTTTGGAGAAGGTAGACTCATGTCATGCGGGAAAAATCATCTACAAAGGAAATAAAATAACGAAAACAATTATAACTCTGGTCTTTAACAGGACCCCATACGTCACTGTGGACTAACTCAAAAGGACAAGATGCCCGCTTATTGACACGACTGGGATAAGACAACCTATGATGTTTTCCCAGCTGACATGACTGACACTCTAAAGATGACACTTGGGACAACTCAGGTTCCAACTTCCGCAGGCTTTCTAACGACGGATGTCCATATCTGCAATGCCATAGTAAGGGGGAACCACTCAACAGGATGGATGAAGCTGGAGCAGATACTGGGCAAGGTAGATTGTCACCGTGGAAAAGATAGAGATCACCTTTCCTAGGCCCCCCACCAATCGTCCTCATACTCTTGAGATCATGTAAAACAAAACAAGAAGGCCCAAATATTATTGTACATTTTACAGTGTCAACCAATTTTGCAACAGAAAGAAGATTAAAAGGAAATTCATGCACAAAGTGTACAGATTTCAGATCAATCTTGGGTGTTAGAGAGACAGATCCACTAGCTAGCACTCTCCTCACTGAACCATCTGCCAGTGTGACAGATTGGTGAGGAATATATAAGTCAATAGATTGGAGCAATCTCTTCATACCAGTCATATGTTGTGACGCGCCAGAGTCAACTACCCAAGATGTAGTAGAGCCAGAAGTTATGAGAGATGTAGCCTGATTACCCGCAGTAGATGCCAG
Organism: Alisma plantago-aquatica; assembly: GCA_963693085.1. NCBI lineage: Eukaryota > Viridiplantae > Streptophyta > Magnoliopsida > Alismatales > Alismataceae > Alisma > Alisma plantago-aquatica. The sequence goes on from OY856412.1 coordinate 1,491,445,000, forward strand.
GTTTGCTGATGATGAAGACGAAGATCCCACACTCATGTGTTGTGTAGCCTGAATGAATCGAACATACTCCTCCTGAGTAAGAGTGATGTTGGTCCCAGAATCGGTGCCCACAGCTGAAGACGGAGAGGAATCTGTAGAAGTGGCACAATGTGCTGCCCCCACAGGAGGTGCAGCAGGTCTCCCATGTTTCTTCCAACACTTCTCCACTGCATGTCCCGGTTTGTCACAAAAGGTACACTTCGGACGTGTCCCACGTCCTCTGTCCGTACCAGGTCGTCCTCCTCTCACCGCAGCAGCTACGGATGCATGAGACTCCCTAGAGGATATAGTAGAGACAGGATTAACAGACTCAAAAATAGATTGTTGAATTCTCGAATATGCTTCTACAAAACTTGGCAATTTATCAGAAGCCAAAATGACGCTCCGGGCAGAACTGCAAATGGAATTCAGCCCGGATAGAAATTTAGCAGTGATCAAGTCGTCTCTATCTTTGATCTGTGCAGCAGCTGTTACAGGATGATAATAGCTCAGCTCCTGAGCAAGTGCTTGAATAGCTCCAAAGTATTCCTCAAGGGACCTATCACCCTGCCTCTCATCAAATAGACGATCATATATCATGAATAGCCGAAGAGCATTCTTCTCCTGGGAATAGTGTTGCTTCACTGCGTCCCATATCTCTTTAGCTGTAGTATATAACATAAACCTAGCCGCAATTGCAGGCTCCATACTATTCCATAACCAAGTCTTCACAAGACTGTCATGACGCTTCCATTCAGCGTATCCTTTATCAGTAGTGTCCAGCAGTCCAGGGGACCCGAGTCAACATGTCTCGCCTTATCGCGAGATTCCAAGACAGTGTGAGCAGCGTTCATCCATAGTAGATAGTTTTTCCCATTGAGTTTGATGGAGGGGATAGGAGACGCCTCGCCGTAGGGAATCTTGGTGTCCTCCATTGTAGACGAGAACACAGTGACGGATTGATACACGTCACAGAGAAAGTTGAGGTGACGGAGAGATACACGTCACAGAGATAGATGAGGTGACAGAGAGATACACGTCACAACCAAAAAGGAATGGATAAATGCGTTACTGACGCATTCACAACCTCCAATCAATTTTCCTAGTCACACATGGAGGAGATGTGACTAGGAGTCCAACCGTCAGGTGACGAGTCCTCCAATTTAGATTTTAGGCGGCCGTTGAATCACCCGAAGACCCCAAACAACTTGTAGTGGAGTCTACGGTAGTGTTTGAGATCTACCGAAGACCCAACGTAGAAGGAGATAACCCTGCAAGCCCGGTGCCTCACTCCAGATCGGCGAATGGGTTGCAGCCGCCGCTGCCTCTCGGCGGCGCCGCCGGCACGGAGAGAAAGAAAGAGGAGCGTTGCCGACAAGGGGAAAGAAGGGGAAAGGGAGAAGCGGTGGCAGAAGGCGAGAGATGCCCTAGATCGAGCTCTGCTCTAATACCATGTGAGAATAGGTGAGGGGGAGAGGAGACGAAACACCGAGAGATTTTTCGGTTGCAAGGAGCAGCTTTCTTGAGAGGGCAATAGCCGTCTCACTTCTTTTTATATATTAGGGTAAGATACATTGTGGTACAAAGGAGAAAATGATAGAAAAACAATAAAACAAATAATATAATGAAGATATCCACCGCTGTGACAAACTCGATACCATCGACAGGACTGTCGATGGTATTGACAGAATGATGTTCTGTCGCTCTGATGATCTTGATACAATCGACCTCCTGTCAATGGTATCGACGGGGATGCAGGTTGTTTCACAATTTAAATATAGTTTTTTTAAAAGAAGTGTATCTACCTTAGTTATCAGGGCGTCCGCCTAGATGTCCTAGGCTTTAGGCAGAGCGCCTCAAATTGGGCGCCCAGCCCCTTAGGTCACCTAACTGGTCACCTAAGGCCTTTTAGGCCTAAATTAAGCCACATAAAGGCTAATCTAGCAAAAGTTAGGTCTGGATTTGATCAACTTGTCATTTTATGATTGAAATGGATCTGATTTAACCCCCCCCCCCCCAAGAGCCCTAGGCTCTGGGCAGAGCGCCTCAAACTAGGCGCCCAGCTCCTTAGGTGACCTAACTGTTCGCCTAAGGCCTTTCAGGCCTAGATTAAGCCGCTTAAAGGATAATCTAGCATAAGTTAGGTTTGGATTTGATCAACTTGAGTCATTTTATGATTGAAATGGGTCTGATTTGGGGAAAACAGTCAGATTCAGAGGAAATAGGTCTAATTTGAAGAATTAGGTCTGATATGGCCATGTTAGGCGTCATTTAGATCAATGTAGGAAAATCATGGGTAGCTAGGTCTAATTAGGTCATGTTATATAAATTAGGTTAGATTTTAGACCGGATCATGCCAAATTTGGGTAGATTTGGTCTGATTTAGGGAGCACAAGTCTGATTTGAGGGAAATGGGTCTTATCTGGTGAGATTAGGTCTAATTTGACCAAGTTAGCTCTAGTTTAGGTCAACATAGGGAAGCTTTAGAGACGTTAAGTCTAATTGCATCATATGCAAAATTAGGTTTGATTAGGCCAAATCATGTCAAATTTGGGCAGGGTAGGTCTAATTTGGGGAAAATAGGTCTACCTTGATAAGATTAGGTATGATTTGGCCAAACTTGGTCTCATTTAAGTCAATATAGGAAAAGTTTATATTATACCAAATTAGGTCTGATTTAAAGCCAAATTAGGGCAAACTAGGTGAATTATATCAAATTTGGATCAAATGAGTTTAAAATAGAGCCAATCAGTTCTAGTTTAGGTCATGGTAGGTTTAATTCAGCCTAAATTCTGGGTAATATAATAATGTGATTATTTAATATTTACATATATAAAATTATGAATCTATATATTAAAAAATCAGCATTGTTTACAAAAAAAGGCAAAACGGCTAGAAACGCTTGGGCACCCGCCTAGACGCCCCCTAAGAAATGTTTAACGCCTAGCCGCCTCAACAACTATGGTATGTACTAATCACTAAACAAAATAAGTTGACAATTCATTAGACAATATCATCCAGAATTGAGGCATGTGTGCGCCTCAGCTACGCCAAACATTTTGAGGTGTAAGACTCAATAACGACACAAAGGCACAAGTCTTGAGGCGCAAATAGGATCGTCACCTCGAGGCATGAACCTCGATAATCGCAAGGTGGGAGTTGTTTAATACCACTTGACAGCTACAGGTAGGAGCTGAATCAAGACGAAATTAATGAAGAATTCAAGCTAAAGCTGTCCTTGTTGTTTGTTCATAAGCAGCAATTTAATATGTGGTTTTAATCTCATTTCCAAAAGCAAACAAACATGGTTAGCATTGCTAACATGTGAATTAGAGAGCCATGCATTCACTTAATCACCTACATTTTTATCAGAAAGAAACACTTCATACTGAATATCATCCAAGCCATATTATGTAAAGCCCGCAGACAGAAAAATTAAGAGATGTGTACCTCCAAGACACTGGCATGCATGTCAATAGAAGACAGCATTTCAATTCTATGCCCTAAACTTAAGCTTGCACTCTTTTCAAGTGAACAGCATAGAGATGTTACAGGAAACTTGCCCCATAAGCAGTAGCCTTCGGCTTTTGCTGCCAGAAAGAAACACTTTTATTGGACTGCTAGAAAAGTGAACAATAAAAGAAGCATACTATGATAAAAACATAAACATATAATAATAAATAAACCTCCTAGGAAAAATGGTGTGGCAAATCAAACATGTAAATAATATATAATGGCAACACATCTAAGATATTTTTTCATAGAAAACAGATTACAGGATGGGATAATGTGGTGCTAATAATATGCCCAAAAAGTTTTATTGCAGATCAAACAAGTAAAACAGCAGATAATTGGAACGTATGGGCGAATTTTAAACAAAAACTAAAGAAAATATACAGATATACAAGAAATCAATAATCCCTCCAACAAAAAACAACTGTGTAATGAAATGAACCTAACAACTGCATAATGAAATGAACCGCTCTCTGGAACAAGATGACAGAATCGAAATTATCTTTTTATAGTAGCAAATTCACCTTTGAAATTGATCAAAACAACGCGATAGATCAAAGACAAACCTCTCGTGATATAAGTATTTTAATCATACCTTGCTTAAGAAAAATGATTGTCAAATCCTTGGATGCTTCAGACTTGGCATTGCTCCCAAGCTTATTTAACTCAGGAACAAGGAATGTGGCCTCTGTTTGGCCCCTTCTCCCCGTTTCGCTATATGCAGCCAGCACAGATACTTCACTAACACGATAAACTGCCGAATACTGTTTTTACAACAAACTACATCAGAACATTCTTCACATGCATTGTATTTAAAGGGGGACGGGGGGACAATATATAGGTTTAACAAACTAAGACCTTCGACTAGTTTTTACCTCTGAAGGAACAGAATTCGAAAGTTCTTTAGCGAGCAGGACATAGAGAGGAAAGACATCATGACACAAGCCATCATCATTCTCATTCCCAGACAGTGACACAGTGATCCGTACTCTACAAGTAAAACAGTTGGATATTAAAGCACACACTTCCACTTGAAAATATAATAAGATAGGCAAACAGGTGCAGTTCATGATTCAATGTAGAGCCCATGTTCTATTTGCAGCAAGTGAAAGACTAGGCACATCATCAAATACCATGCTACGAAAGAGATAATAGTTATAATGCTAAAATTCAGAAATAACCATTCTAAATTGCATGAGCAGATGACGCCATACATAAAACCAGTATTTCAAAAAGTGGCCCTGTGTGGGGCATATGCGGTTCAGCCAACTGGCCACACCGCATATGTATAATCAGCCCAGTATGCGGCCCTATTTAGGCATACGCAACCACTTTTAGAAAGGAATTTTTGCAGACATGTTTTTTTCAATATAATTTGTTTCAATTTAAATTAAACTACTTACCCACACAACCACGTGTACATTAGTATATATATCTATATCTATTAACAAATTTCTATATATATAATTATACTTACATATTATACTTATATAAATATATTAATAGATCCCTTGCCAGCAAGGCATAGCGCAGTTGGCGAATTCAGATGGTCCAGTGAAGGGACCCAGGTTCGAACCACACAGACAATTATTTATTTATTTAGCACCGACCTTCGCTACGAACTGTGGGAGATGGGGGATAAATCTTTCTTTTAATCCCATCTATTACATAAATACATCATGGTTAGACATACATTTAATACACACAAACATCTCCAAACATGTGATAGTACATTTTATTTATATGCATTTTGATATATATAGACATGCATATATGATATATATATTGACATCTACATACATACTCATATGCATTTCAAATGTATGCCCATAGAATTAATACATTTACATGTCAATTTGTATATATTTGCATAAATACTCATATGCATTTCAAATGTGCTACATATGTGTATACATATATAAATATTTCAATATATCATTCATCTATACTTGTATGTACACTTATAAATATACATAACTTTATGTTCTATAAATTTAATACATAATCTGTATACTTAATATATATTTTTACGCAATAATTGTATATATATATATATATATATATATATATATATATATATAATACAAAACCAAATATAGTCTATTTGGTAGCATCTCTGTCTGTACACCATAAACTGCTTTTTAAAACGATGTGTAAAACCATTTTCGCGTAGTTTACCATTTACATCAAGTGGCAGTCAGAACCGAGCCAGCCCAGACTTGTTGAACCACAACCCACCTTTCCCCATAAAAAGTAGGTACACTCAGGCCTCTAAACCCATTTTCCTGTGAAATGAAGCCACAATCTATCCAAATGTCTGGCAGGCCTGAAATATGACAAGCCTACCAGATAGAATGTCAGGTTGCAACTCTTGACACAGATCGTAGTAGAGAGGATATGAAGGTGGCTCTAATTCTGTGAAGCCTCTCAAAATGAAGCTACTACAAATAGCATCCTTCTGAATCCCAACCCATGTAACAACAGTATTGTACCAATTCTGGTTTTTGCCATGTCATTAACCAATCATAATCTTCCACATCAATTTGCCAACTCCTTCGATTCACAATTAGATGCACCTATCACGAAAATGTCGAGATAGGTACCTCTGTCACACACCAGCTCTTCACTTTAGTACATCCGAGAGCAGAAAATAATGTCATAGTCAAGATTACTAACAAAGATAATTACATGTTTTTTCAGGAAACAAATCGTCCAAGGATCCCAAGGCAACTATATAACAATGTATAGTCATTTTTTACTTGACTCCTATGCATTGCAGAGAGGCCCACCTTAACAACTAGGAAAATGGTATTTCCTTTAGTTATATTTGGAGTATATCGGATGATCTTTTATAAGGAAGATTGTAAAAACCAATTTAACTTATTCAACCAAAGAATCACGGTTATTACATAATAGGGTCCGACTTGCTAGCCCAAAGATCAAATATCTATTTCCTTTTTCGTTAGAATCTTCTGTGTGTGTGTGTGTGTGCGCGCTAGGTTACATGAATCATCATCATCATCATCACCAATCTTCGAATTTCACAATAACACATGATATCCAAATATCTACACAAAAATCAAAAATATCATCATCATCTAAGCTCCGTTCTCGACAATGTTGTGGACGGCCATATCGAATCCTTCCTTTCCACACAGCTTTTTCACAAAACACTTGGGTGATCGACTCTGGTGCGACCTCCCACATTACTGGCAATCCTACCTTGTTTTTCACTTTGCATAAAACTATTGTTATTCCTCCTGTTACTCTAGCTGATAGTTCACAAACGCATGTATCTGGTTTTGGCAATATCTGTACTTCTGGCCGCCTACCTCTGCGCTCTGCATTATATGTTCCTAAATTTCCAATTAATTTATTATCTGTCAGTAGGACTATTAAGAGCATGCGTTGTTCTGTGACATTTGACCCGGATGGCGTTATCTTTCAGGATATGCGTACGAGGACGAAGATTGGTTCGGGCTATGAGGGACCAGACGGCTTATATTACCTGGATGTACCAAGGACTGTTGCGCTTCTGACTTCTTCTGTGATGGGCATCCAATGGCACTATCGGTTGGGACATCCGTCGACGGCCAAATTGAAGCACATTCTACCTGCTATTTTTGATATTGTTTTTCATTGTGAAACTTGCCAGTTAGGCAAACAAACTAGGTCCACTTTTTCAAAAAAATTGTGTATTGGCTCAAAACAGCTTTTTGATATAGTGCATGCTGATATTTGGGGTCCATGTTCTGTTCCCAATGTCTCTGGTTTCCGGTATTTTATGAGTTTTATTGATGATTTCTCTAAAACCACCTGGATATTCCTGTTAAAAGTTCGGTCTAAAATTCTTGATACTATTACTGCCTTTTTTTCTGAAATACGTACCCAGTTTAGTAAACCTATAAAAATCTTTTGCACTGACAATGCCCTTGAATTCATGCAAGCCTCAGTCAGTTCTTTTTGTCGCAAACTGGGTACTATTCACCAAACCTCATGCGCGTACACTCCGCAACGAAATGGAGTTGCCGAACGCAAAAATCGGCATCTTCTTGAAGTTGCTCGCACTCTTCTGTTTCACTACCATGTTCCCCACTGTTTTTGGCCTGAAGTTATTTCTACTGCATGCTATCTTATCAATCGCATGCCACCTTTTGTTCTTGGCAATCAAGTTCCATATCAAATTCTATATCCTAATGCTCCATTGTTTTCTGTCCCCCTTCGGATTTTTGGAAGCACCTGCTTTGTTAAAAATATGCGTCCTGGATTAACTAAACTTGATCCCCGAGCCATCAAGTGTGTCTTCTTAGGGTACTCATAGGACTCAAAAAGGGCACCGCTGCTATGACCCGATTGGAAAGAAGTGGTTGCTCTCAGTTGATGTCGTCTACTTTAAACATATGTCGTTTTATTCTTTTACGGGCTTTGCCTTAACATCGGATTTATTTGTGGATACACCTTTACCGCTGATTGATGCTTCCGATTCATCGCATACCAGTCCCGTTGTTGCTCCTCCACTGAAGGTTTATCAAAGAAGACCGAAGGCTCCAACTCCCTCCAAGGCCCATCCAGATCCTTCATCCTCGATGGCAGATCCACCTCCATCCCAGGTATTATCTGACTTAGATATACCTATCAGCTTACACAAAGGTACTCGGACTTGTACACAACACCGCATTGGGAATTTCTGTACCACTGGTCACTTAGGGACTAATTTGCAAATTTCACATATGCACTTTCTGCTGTAATTCCTAAGAATGCTTCTCAGGCTCTTAAGCATCCAGCTTGGCGTCAGGCCATGGAATCTGAAATGCAGGCTCTTACTGAACACAACACTTGGCAGTTAGTTGACCCTCCTACTGGTTGTTCTCCAGTTGCCTGTTGATGGGCCTTTACGATCAAATATCAGCCTGATGGGGCTATTGAACGTCTCAAAGCTCGTCTTGTTGCCAAAGGCTATACTCAGACATATGGTGTGGATTACTTTGAGACCTTCTCACCTGTTGCCCGTCTGAACTCAGTTCGGGTACTTATTTCTGTGGCAGTTAATTCTGAGGGCCTTTGTTTCAGCTCGATGTCAAGAATGCTTTTCTATATGGTCATCTGCATGAGGTATACATGGAACAACCTCCTGGTTTTGTGCTTCAAGGGGAGTCCTCCAAAGTTTGTCATTTGCGCAAAACAATTTACAGACTTAAGCAAAGCCCCTGTGCCTGATTTGATAAGTTGAGCTCTATTCTTCAAAAATTTCAGTTTCGTCGTTCCCAGTCTGATCATTCTGTATTTATCAAACACACCTCCTCTGGGCTTGTTATCTTAATTGTTTTTGTTGATGACATTATATTATCTGGGAGTGACCTTGTAGGCATTAAGGCTACTAAACGCTACTTGGAAACTCATTTTGTAACTAAAGATTTAGGTACACTGCGATATTTTCTTGGGATTGAAGTGTCTAGGTCATCTTCTAGTCTGTGCTTATCTCAGCGCAAATATGTTCTGGATCTTCTATCTGAAACAAGTCTTCTTGGAGCCAAACCTGTCAGTCCCCCGTTGGACCCGAACACTAATTGGTATGACGAGATATCTCCTTCTTATCCTGATCATCATCAGTATCATCTCATGGTCGGGAAGCTTATTTACCTTACTGTCAGTTGAGTTGATATCACATCTGCAGTTGGGCTTGTTAGCAGGTATCTCGATAAGCCAAGACAATGTCACTGGGATGTTGTCTACCATATTTTAAAATATCTAAAAAGTTCTCCTGGGAAAGGTCTTCTGTATAAGAAACATGGCCACTGTAACTTTGTTGGGTATTCTAACTCTGACTACGCTGGGAGCAAAATAGATCGACGATCTACTTCTCTAGTTATTGCACGTTTGTAGGTGGTAACTTGGTTACCTGGCGCAGCAAGACACAAACAGTTGTTGCTCGTTCTAGTGTTGAAGCAGAATATCGAGCCATGGCTCATACTACCTGTGAACTCTTTTGGGTCCGTGGCCTTCTGAAAGATTTTGGTATCTCTCATTCCAATTCTATTCCTATGTACTGTGACAACAAGGTTGCTATCTTTATTGCGAGTAATCCTAAATTTCATGAACGTACTAAGCACATCGAAGTTAACTGTCATTTTGTACGAGAAGTTGTCTTATCTGGTCAAATATCTACGTCTTATACACATACTTCCGATCAAGTTGCAGATATCTTCATCAAGATTCTTCCGAAGACTCGATTTACTGCTCTGATTAACAAGCTGGGCATGATTGATATCTATGCTCCAGCTTGAGGGGAGTATTAGTATATATATTTTACTGTGTTGTGTTGTTTCTTAGTGTATTTTGGCTTTTATCTTTGTAGCCTCTTGTACTTTTATCCCATATTGCCTAGCTCTAATCTATGTCTCACTCTCTTGACTTATAAAAGAGAGAGTCATGTACTTGTTTTATTCACTCAAGAAATAGCCTTTAGTATTTTAGAAATCCAATGGACTAATTATTCGTAGCAGCAAAATAGAGTATATACACTGCAATTTCAGCCAATCTCGCAGTGTGAACGGTGGAGCCAAGTTGGACGGAGTAGATATGCCAAAATGTGATAAATTTCGTTACTTGGGTTCTATTATTCAAATAGATGGGAATGTCCAAAATGAGGTTTGTCACATGATCATTGCATGATGGTTGAAATGGCGAAGTGCAACTGGAGTATTATGTGATCAAAAGATCCCTCTCAGGTTAAAAAGTAGGTTTTATAGAACAACTATACAGCCAGGCATGCTCTATGGGAATGAATGTTGGGCGGTGAAGAAACAAGATCTCAACAAGATGAACGTGGCTAAAATGTGTATAATGAGATGGATGTGTGGGAAGACAAGAAAAGATCGATTGAGAAATATGACTATATCATGAATAAGGTGGGGGTGGCGAGCATTGACGACAAGTTGTGCGAGGGCCGACTCAGATAGTATGGACATGTGCAACGCAGACCGATTAATGTGCCTATACAAAGCAATGCTATTGAGTCAAGCACAATTAATAGAAGAAGAGGAAGGCCTAAATTAACATGGGATGAGCTTATAAAGAGATATTTTGAATCTCTACATCTCGATCAGAATATGACCCATGTCAGAGTTGAATGGAAACGAAGGATCCATGTAGCCGACCCAAATATAGTTGGGACTAAGGCTTAGATGATGAGGAGGAGGATACATTACGTCAAGCTCAGAATTCTAGGGTTTGGGAATTACCACGGGTGATGTGTCATATGGAGACAAGGTGAGTATAGATCTCACTTGAGATTAGGATAGCTTAGCTAGAAAGGAATATGGCAGGATAGATTTATTATTGGTGGATTTGTTGTCTAGATGGTTGATTTGCTGCGTAGGGCACGCCGCGCACCTATATATTAGGCTGATTATTTTCGAAGAGTTGACTGTACTTAGTGTTTTTACCCGAGTTTCCTACAGAAATTCCAAGTTCTACATTTCCGATATACCCGTACGTTTATTACACATATAACTACATCTATCTATATATAATATACATATTACACAAACACAATGCTATTGAGCCAAACACTATAAATAGAAGAAGAGGAAGGCCTAAATTAACATGGGATGAGCTTATAAAGAGAGATTTTGAATCTCTACATCTCAATCAGAATATGACCCATGATAGAGCTGAATGGAAACGAAGGATCCATGTAGCCGACCCCAACATAGTTGGGATTGAGGCTTAGATGATGATGATGATGATGATGATGATTACACAAACACAAGCATATATATACACACACATGCACACATCTTATAAATAAAAATGTATATATTGCAGATGCATTGTTTGCACATATATACATCTATATTGCACACATGCATACTAGATAAATTACACAAGTATATACATATATGTGCATTACATATACCGCTAAATAAAATAAAAAAAAGCATATACCGCTAAACATAAATGTACCAAAAACTAGCCAGTCTTAAACAATATACAACTAGAAAAGTCAAGAAAATGTATAAAAATGGATAACTAATACGCAAATAAAACATACTATTTGAGAAATCGGCCGTTAAATACTTCTGGGAGTTTTAAACATGACTTTTCAATAAAGTTAAGGACTGTTGTGAGATTGGCTACAACCAAGGTTTTCTATTTTGGGCCTTATTGTCTTCACTTTGTTGCTGCTCGTTAACCTTTCCCAGCTACAATAGAGGATTTTTTTGTTATTTTTTCTCCTCCCATTTTGTTGCTTCTGCTGCTCTCATTTGCTGTCTTCTTTTCACTCATATTAATGTTGTGCATTTGTACTTACCTTCTTTTGAGTCCACCCACTTTGCTGCTGGCACGGGGAAAAAATTTCTGATTTTGACGCCGTTACAGTGGGTGCAAAAACAGTATTTTGAGGAATTTCAAGAAAGATATCAAAAGTGTTCCTGGCATTTTGATGCCAAATGAACAAGTCATTTATACAAAAAAATACAAGATTGGTTTACTAGAGTATATCTACTTATTTACACAATAATACTTCAAATTGAATGTGGGGGGTCTCCTCATGTGTGAATGAATGAAGTTGAACTGTTTCAATGAAGATTTTAGTGTCAAATATAATTGTAAAATAAAAGAATTAAGTCATGATAGTTTGCAGGCACGACGTCAAAACCTTAAAGACAGATTTATGCAAACACAATATGGTTCTGGATGGTAGGACCTCTTAGGTATGACATAGTACACTAAGCTGTCGGCATTAAAAATTGAGGCAGTTACGGCTTCCAACAATGACCAATACAACTTAAAACTTAAACGTTACTTTTCAAGTGGTAGGCCAGATGCAACAGTTGAAAATACTTTTGAAGATGTTGATGTTGAAGATCAACATGAAACGCAAAGTGACAGCCACATCGAAAGACTTGAGAAAGAACATGAGCATTTAGTTGTCCCATGGAAAGACCAAGAGCTATAGATATTGAGATTGGTGTTGGTCATAGGCTACACCCACTGATTCCAAAAGCTACTCCTCATCTACCTCCAAGTCAAAATCTAATTATAATGGTTAACTTCCAAATATGTTCTAAATATGCCTGACGAGTGACACATTGCATAATTGTGGATAAACATATCAGTATTTGTTCATGGTGGTATGCTTCTGTAGCTAGAGGAGGCAGCAATGTCATTGGAGGTGTCATTGCTAACATCATAATAGCATACAAGATATCTCGGTGGTCATACTAATTTTGCCCACAATCATTAGAAATCATAGGACCTCAAAATTGAAACCTAGAAAATGATCATAGTCATAGGTACAACTCCCGAACCCATTTTATAAATATTTTCTTTAAAGATCTTGATAAAAGCGAGAGCAATGAGAGAGAGAGGGATAGAAATAGGCTAGAATAGAAGAAACATAACTTACATTGTCCCTAAAAATCCTGAGTCACGTGACAAAAGCAGCAGAAATGGAACATTATTTCTCAAAACAAAGATTGTGTTTCACATAAACGGGGTCCATTTTTTGACTTATTCCATCGAAACGTAGACCTACTAGTGCGCCTATACGAAGCAATGCTATTGAGCCAAACACTATAAATAGAAGAAGAGGAAGGCCTAAATTAACATGGGATGAGCTTATAAAGAGAGATTTTGAATCTCTACATCTCAATCAGAATATGACCCATGATAGAGCTGAATGGAAACGAAGGATCCATGTAGCCGACCCCAACATAGTTGGGATTGAGGCTTAGATGATGATGATGATGATTCCATCGAAACGTGTTTTGTGGAAATGTCAAACAGTGGTCAAAACGCCATCCATACCAAAACGTCCTACCAAATAAGAGCTGCCTACGTTTCGTACCCAAAAGTTAATAAATCGAATTTTTTGGCAAAATTTTGCTAGTTTCAACAAAATTTTGAACAATGGTTGTTGGTTCACTGAATTTTGTTATTCTTTTTCTCCAGTCATTTCAAGTTGATGTTGCTGCTTCATTTTTTTTCATTTTTATCATCCCCATGTTACTGCTGCTTGTGTTCCATTTTTTCCTTCCTCATTCCACTTCTCTTTCTCTTCCTTTTGTTTCCAACCACCTTGTAGTTCTGTTTATCCTCCTCTTACATTTCTTCAATCTCCAGCTGATTCTTCCCCCCACATCAATATGAACCTTCATCCTCCTACTACTATATCTTCCTCCCAGACTCTTGATCCTCCAGTTCTAGTTTTCAAACTTATTGCCAAGTTTTTTCCCTCCGCCTCCTCCCATAAAGCTACAGATCTTTTTACCAAGGATTTTCCCTACAGATCTCTCTTCTTTTTTCTTCTTTATCCTCCTATTATATATAATGCTTCTCCCTCTCCCCTCCATCTCCTACTGCTGTTACTCTTTTCATTTTATTTTTCCTCTTCCTCCCTCTACACTTACTGCAGATTTTGCTCTTTTTGAGGTATAAGTTCACATTTCTAGTATCTAAATTTTGCATATCAACATTATAATGAATAACTGTGTAACAATAATTACCAAACATATAGCTTATACACTACAATCTTGATTCGTAGAAACAGTTTGATATGTAGAAATATAAAATCAGAAATGCCTAGAAACTCTTTGGCTTCCCTGGGGTCGGACTGACCACCTGACCGCAGAGTGGAATAGTTTGGACCTTATTCTAAAACTTCACTCCTTCAGTTATATAGAGCTTATTTTCCCATAAGTGATAGCTTTTAGACAGAGATTCAAACTTCGAAGAATATCCATTTACTAAAGATCGTAAACATTTCAGATGACATCAGAAAATATGTAAACTAGGTAAGGTTGTTTGTGTGTGTATGACTACTAGGTTCAATTCAAGGTAATAAAAGGACACGGTAAATTGAGGTGTGTTTTCTTTGGAACGAGATTAAATATATTGTGTGTTTAGTAGTAATATCACGTTATAGGTATTGATCGTGCACATCCAAAAGTGGCAAAAGCAAATAATAACGTCGGAATAGTGCCTGCATAACAGATCTATAATGCCTATTCTACCAATAACAGGTCTACCACACGTGAAGATGGACATATAGGAGACCATGTCAGTACAACACAACATCAGCATGTCAGATCTACAAAGATGTCACATCATCAAATCAGCCCCACTTGACCGTTTGACGTACATCAATATGATACTAGAGTTTTATTCATTACATGTTAAAAGTGCAAGTGAAATTTCGGATAACTTCCAAATTAGTTACAGTGTCTAGCTACATGTTCACCAACAACGAATTCATGAGCCAAGAATCAAGCTCAGCAGTCTTTATTGGCAACATCTTCATAAATAAAAAAGTCTCCATACAAAGCCACCCCAACACAATCCTGACAGAATACTGCCAAAGCCTTCTTTATTTACAAAAACAACTAAACATTATATCCCTTTGTCAAAATCCACTGTGACTTCCAGAATTTCGATATCATTGATACTTCAGGCCAGTTTATAACCATGAAAAGTTTGCTCATTTTGAGAAAGATCAAAAAGGCCGGACATAAACTACTAGGCATAACAAAATCATTGTCAATTGTTGGAAAATAGAGATACCTCCGATTTCGCTTTGCCTGTATTTTGTAGTTCAAAGACCTTTGAAGAAATGTCGGCTGCAAGAAATAAACGTTGCAAATAAATCATGTAAGCATAAATTGAACATACACAATTCAAAAAGGCCTATAAAATACAATTTAAAGCAAAAAGAAACAAACACCGAGATCAAATAAAAGCTCAACGCAAGATTATTAAAGTCACATGATCTTCAAATTGACTACCAAAGAATGATAATACCATATCTAATAATTGATCTACCACCTAAGGGCCATTTGGGTGCTGTAATTGGGGAAGGTATTGTATTTAGATCCGGCATTTTAACTACCACATTTATCATGACGTCGTTTGGATTGTGGTGTGCGATTTTACCAATGTCAGTACTCAGAATGCGGTATTTCCCCTCCTTTGTATTCCGCAGCCCTCCCAAAGTACGACAATATTGGCGATCATTGCAATCACAGCAGGCGGTTCCGCGGCTTCCACCTCCCGACTCGCCCCCGATACATCCGTCTCTCCCGGTTCCCCTCTTTTCCCCTAGCCATCATCTCCTCCTGCAATCATGTCTTCCCCCGTCTCCCTCCTCTGCCACCACGGATCCTCCATGCCCGTCTCTCCATTATCTTTGTAACTCAATCTGGCTTCGTGTTGGTTCGCTACTAGTGACCCTATGCTACCTCCCGCCGCCGGCCGTCTCCCTTTGGCTGCCGGACCACAACTTTGTGCTTCCTGTCGTCCTCATCGCCATTCTAGTCCAACTCGTCCTTCCCCAACGGGAAGCTTGCGCTCCTGGACCACTCCAAGAACTGGAACGGGCCCAGATCCACAATGGAGGAGCGCGTTGGTTGGATGATCGAGGCTCTGCCACAATGGCTTAGCATTCCCGCTACCGTCTTCCATGATAAGATTACTGGATTAGCCAATAGCCTGAGAAGAGCATCACCGGCAGAGACATTTCTTTCGATTGACCACACAGGGTTGGGGTTGGAGGTATGGTACAGGGCGGCGGCCCGTCCATTGTGATGGTTGTAATTACTGCACTTCTAAATTTGTGGTCATCCAGACACAATAATTAATGACTGTAGAATTTGTTAATTAGGTAATTGCAATCCCAATAGTTGTTAAATGTTGCAGTATTCGCAATGGGTCACCCTAAGAACAATTCAATACATGCACTCGGACAATGTTCAAAATTTGGTCGAAATTGGCGAAATTTCGCTAATTATTTCGATGCCGCCAACGATCGGACATAGAAATGGCCTTACATGTCTGTACGTAGGGAATTTCACCAGAAGAAAAAAAATTCGACAATTATTTCGAATTTCGACGAAATTAGGTAAAATTTCGATAAAAAAGGCCCATTCCGTTCACATTTCGACGAAATTTCGAGAAACACGTCTATTATTTCGAGAAATGGGGTACGATTATGTGATTCCTTGGGCTTGTTAGGGGCAATCTAAGTTATGTTTCTTCTCTTCCTAGCCTAATTCTACCTCTCTCCTATTTCTCTCACTTCTATAAAGATCTACAAAGAAAATTTTTAAAAAATGTGTGTGGGAGTGATATCTACGACTATGATGACCTACTAACTTTCATTTTTGAGGTCACATGATTTATGTTATAGTGCGCAAAATTAGCATGACTATCGAGATATTTTGTATGTATGACATTATCAATCACACCTCTAACCACATGGTTGCCTCCTATAGATTAGGCTCTCGCTAAAAAAGCACACGACTAAGAACAAAGCATGAGTTAATCCATTAGTATGCATTTTATAACTTGTAAGAACATGGAGATTAACAGTGAGACACATCTATGCTTGTATAAAACAAAATAAACGGGAGCCAATATGTTGATAGGTATAATCAACAAGGAGGATGACAACCATCATGGTTCAACTAGATGCATAAACTATAGTTGTCTCATGCTTCCTCAATACTCACTCACATACCACTGCAACATTGTTTATGTACTACGTCGTGTCATCCTATTGAAAGGTCCTACCATCCTAGATCATTCTATGTTTCTATAAATCTGTCTCTCTTAAGTATATATATTGTGCTTGCAACCTATGATGACTTAATTCATTCATTTCGCCATTCAATTGACCTCAAAATCTCCATCGAAATTGTTCAGCTTCCTTCACTCACACATGAGGAGCCCCACCCCTTCACATATCCAATATGATATATTATTGCATATTTGAGTAGATCTAGACTAGTATATTGTTCTGGTGAAATTTCGCTAAATAATTCGATCATTTGGTCGTCGAAACGCCAGGAATGCATCTATCGAAATTTCCATCAAAAATTGTCAAATTTCTATTTCTGTGGCTACCGAAACGGCGTCGAAATCGGACATTTTTTTCCTTGCACTCGGCAAATTTGAGGATTGGAAATAGCCCCCTTTTCTTGTGAGAACATCTCTTTTTGCACTTTTAACCCTATATAATGCCCAAAGTGTTTTATATATGTACATACTCAGCCTTTGCTGACTTCTTTGTTGTTTCCTATGTTCTGGGTGATGTTTCCTACCACCCAGGTTTAGGTGCATTAAAGGTCAAGGTTGCTCGAAGATCATATAAAGAGAATTGTACCTAAGGATAGCTTGGAATAGCTAGGTTACTCTCAGCTACTGGGCTTATTTGTAGTTGGTTTAAGTTTTTTTTTGTAATATCACCTTTTATGGTGATGAGCAATTGTATAATGATACCATTGTAACTTTGTAATAGTTTTGTTCCGCTGCTTATTCATTATCATGCTCTGTAATATGTACCATTTGAGAAATGAATGAAATTCCTCCTTCCCTTATTACCTTTTGGTACGTTTGGGATTGGATGGGCTATTTATTCAATTCAGTGAAGAGTGGAACCCTATTGGGTCTCACTCTTTACAGGATGATTGGGAAAATCACAGAAAATCAAGAGAAAAGAGGACGAAGGCGGAGGGGAAGAAGTGGAAGCAAAAATAAAATTGAGAAGGGACATACCTGGGGAAGCAGGCGTAGGAACCAAGGAGGACGCCACTATAGTTGAACGTCGTGAGTTATCTCCACATGGAAGCAGCCGCAGTTCAGTGGTGTCGCAACAGATGTAGGCGGCAACAACTCCCTTCTTCAACATTCAGCAGTGCTCCTCGCCGACTCATGGTGTTCCTCCTCCCTGGCACAGGGTCCTCCGTGCAGTGCTCCAGTAGTTGCTCCTCACCAACAATGCTTCGTTGGGCACAAGAGAGGTCAGCGTTCAATGGGGGCTCGAGGGAGTCGGGGGGTCTAGCGGAAGTGTCGAGGGTTTTGGGAAAACCCTGTCGCGATGGGCGGAATAAGGTTCGGGAAAAAATTTAAGTGGGTCACACACCACTGTTTAAAACGCAAAAAAAACGAAATAAACGCATTTAAATGAATTGTACGTATAAAACGTGTATTAAACCCGTTTCAAACGTATTGTACAGTTTGGAGTATAAAACGGGCATAACATACGGTGGGTGAAAATTCGCATTTTAAACGAGTTTTTTTCAAAAAAAAAAGTCGTACATTGAGACTATGGAGATGGGTGGAGGAGTGGCTGCTCAATTATGTAAGATGCATGGACAGATAGAAGAGGAAGAAGTATAATGAATCTTTGTGTCAATTGTAAGAACGGTACAAGTTTCCAAAGGACTATAGATGCATATGCTGACATTCACAATGTTGAGTTCATATTTAAGTTGGTGGATAGTTGCATAGAGGAAGTTGGAGCAGACAATGTCGTGCAGGTGGTCACAAATAATGCCACAGCTGATATTGCAGCAGGAAGGCTTTTCAAGGACAAGAGGCCTGCAATTCTTTTGACTCCTTGCGCCGCGTAATGTAGATCTCATGCTTGAGGGCATTGGGCAGTTGCCTAGGATCATGGTAAAAAAAGCCCGCCTTGAGGCTCTAGAAGCTTACGCCTCGAGGCGAGGCTATCCCATTTGCGCCTCGAGGCTTACGCCTCACAATGTCTGAGGCTCGCCTCAAAGCACTGAGGTTTTGAGGCTTAGTAGAGGCGCACGCCTCGATTCTAGATGATAATGTATTATGTTAACCACCAAATTTTCTACTAATAAGATTTCTACAAACACTTTATCTAGAAAATAATATCCAGAGTTGTTGTAGTTGATTATAATTATTTGATTACTAAAATTTATCATTAACATTGTTTGAGTGACATCTTTCAATCTTCATTGCTAAATCTATCTTTGTTTGCTACCTTCTTATTTACCATGTCGGTGAATTTCATCTCATTGTTAACTAATTTTGGATCCTGATTCTTACTAATTCCAAATTCTATCTCCCTTACTTTTTCATTGTTAATTATGTATTGTAATCTAATAGTATAATTAATTGACATCTTATTATTTCAACGCATTTTCTTCAATATTGCGGTGGTCTTTAATTTCTTTATTTCCTTATTAGATTTCATAAATATTTTCTATTTTATTTTAGTTTTGTTTGTGACTTTGTATATACATATTTATGCTACACACATACACAAAATATATCTAAACATGTCATTATATATATAAATATGTATATACATCTATAATTTTATTTATTAAGACCGCCTCAAACGCCCTGAGACTTACGCCTCGCCTCACTAAGATAAAAACGCCTCGGTACGCCTCACGCTTTTTATAACCTTGCCTAGGATAAAATTGTGATTCAAAAGTGCAGGAAGTTGTCCATCTTTATTTACAACCACCACAGCACCCTCGGTTTGATGAGGAAGTTCACTAAGGGTGACTTGGTTGGGCCTAGTGTGACACCTTTTGCCACGGCCTACCTCAATTTGCAAAGCTTGTTGGACAACAGAAAAGAGTTGAGAAGTATGTTTTGCTCCTCATAGTGGGAGGAATGTATGTACTCCAAGACAGGTGAGGGGGAGCGCTTAGCAAATATGGTGACATCATCTACTTTTTGGGCTTCAGTGGTGTCTACTATGAAAACATTCAAGCTTCTAGTCAACGTGTTACGACTTGTAGATAGTGAGAGGAAGCCAACTATGGGCTTCATATATGTTGCAATGTGTGATGTTGAAAAGGAGTTGGCACAGAGCCTAGATCATGATGGGTTATGGAGATTGTTGATGAGAAATGGGACAAAAGGCTCCACCATACCTTGCATGTAGCAGGTAAAGAAATTTTATGCATGGTTTTCTATATTCAATGTCTATTAAATTCTAATTTTGAATTTTCAATTCTATTCATTACACAATGTAGGCTACTATCTGAATCCATACTATTACTGGTCTGATCTTGAGATTAACACACGATAAGGTGTGATGGAGGGACTCATGGAGTGTGTAGATATTTTTTTTCGTGAAAGTGCCATTCAAGATAAAATTGTTTTAGAGAAAGAGATGCCTACCTATAGAGAGAGTCTTGGGGCCCAAGTGTCATAAGACAGAGATCAAATCTTAATTTGGACCCCGGTAAAATGTCTTGAAACTTAACAATTATGATAAATTCAATATAAAACATTATTATGTTATTTGACTAATACCATTTAATGATGAGCAGAGTGGTGGACAAATCATGGATATGATACTCCAAACCTGCAAAGAATGGCACTTAGGATATTGAATCTAACATGCACTTCGTCAGGGTGTGAAATGAATGAGTACAGTTGAGAGTAATGATCTCAAACATTTAGATTTTTAAATATGTAACTAAGATATTATAACAAGACTAATCTATTTGCATTTTTTCTTTTCATTTTGACATGTATAACAGATTCACACCAAGAAGAGGAACAGATTGGATGTGTAAAGGTTAAATGATTTGGTATATGTGCAATTCAACGCAAAACTCAAAGATAAAAAGGAAAAGGTTGAAGCACATGGAGAACCTTTGGAGTCTGCTTATAGAGACAAGGCAAAGGATTGGTTTTCAGATCTCAATGCAGATGAAGATGAGATCTATCCAGGTGTTGTGCTTACATGGGGACAAGTAGCTGAAGCATCTGGGGTGACAGAAAGGGTTTAGACCAGGACCAGAAGAAATCCCCAACCCATCATTCCAGCTCAGTCTACCCCTTTTACTCCTGGGGATGCACAAAGAGAAAAGGCAAAAAGAGTCGCTTACAAAGAAGACTTTGATCCAGAGGTTGAGGGAAGAGATGATCCCCTAAGGGAGGTTGTTGGTCCAGAGGCTGAAAACTATTCTAGTGTTGAAGACATGGAGGAAGACGGGGACAATTAGGGTTGAATTAAGGGGGATGTGACATTGTAGCATTTTTTATGTTTTTGGGCATAGACTTATGGGTTTTTTGGTTGGGCATTCACTTTTGATGCTATTTGGGATTAGACTAATGTCATGGTCATGAGCAACATCCTCCTTTCCTCTGTTATGTTATGTAGCTATTGCCTAGTGCCTACTTATTTTATATTTACATTCAGTATGCTAATGTTCCTTATACTGCATGCAAATTGTCAATGAAATTTAATGTCTAATTATTTGTGGTGGCATTGCATAAACTATTTCTTGTATTAACTGTTTCTTGTTTTTATATTTTCATGTTGATGTGTTGTGGCGTATCTGCAATTGGATCAACTAATTTATGTGGATAATGCTCCATCTACAGGTACAACACTAATTTAGATTTATTTATTGATTTTCTTCATGTATTAAATTTATTTACTTGAGTTGTATTTATTCATTGTCATGATGTCATCCATCATTTTGTAGTTGTGTTATAATTCAAAGACTATTTGGGTGTTTATTTTGTTGTATAATGTGTTTAGATAAGTAAAATGTCTGCCTACAATATGTAATTTATAGACGTGTAATTTTCTATTAAATTGTATAAGGACTTAGGAACCCGCTTTTTCAAAAAGCGGCCGCCTGCCGCTCAAGCGTCCACAAGGTGGCATCCGCACGCCTCCCGCTTCCCGCTTTCTAAAACATTGATACTAATAATCTAATATATATCAGCTATTGATTGAATACATTTAACTATGTGTTCTTCCCATCAGTAGTTCAAATTTGATGCATGTAACTTAACATCACATCATAATTCTAAATTTTTTAACTTTTTTACATTTTTAAGGTCTAAAATTATACATTAATTAGTTCAATTTGCATATATATTAATTATTGTTATTGGAATCATCTCGTATAAGATATCGAATTAATAATTTAACATTTATTAAGTGTTATATAATATATAAAGTTGGAGAAATAGATGTAGATGGAAAGGAGAGAGAGTAAACATAAGTTTGATCCAAAGAAGAAAGCCTTCAAGAGTAAGAGAATGCAAAAAATCACCAAAGCAACCTTTCAACTCCAGGAGGCTTTAGACAGTTGAATCTGGAAATTGTGAACCCATATCGGGTGTGCTTCCCAAAATGCATGCCTAAATTGGACTTCTTTCAATCAAAATTGATGTGTTTTGTTGAAATTCCGCACCATTGGTAGAATTTCTTCCGAAATTTCAAAGTTTTACTTACCTATTTTTGGGGAGGTGCATTCATATGTCTGATACCAGTCCAAACTAAAACTTTGAGATTTTGGTCGAAAAGTTAAACCATGGTTTGAAGACAATCTTATTGCATTCACATTTTTTTGGAGGGGTCTACAATATCCAATACAATTCTAAAAACACCTTAGTCAACTTCTTGTGGATTTTCTTCCTCTCTTGGAAGGTGTCAAACTATCAAATTCTAAAAACACTTTAGTCAAGATGAGGAATCAAGCATTCTACAGACAATGAAACTGTTTTTCGTAAGTTGAGGCATTGGTTGTGCCCTAGTACTAACAATTGGTGGGATTATTTGATCAGTTAAATCCTTTGCCAAGTAAAGAATAGGTTGGCGACTTTTCACAATTTTTAATTTTGTTGATGTAAAAAATGAATTAAATGTTCATAATTTTAAATCCATATTAACCTTTTTTACAAGTTCAGTGATCCTCTTCTAGTTGTTTTCAAACCCAAACAAACCTCCTGATCAACAAACACCGTCTTGAACATCACCTTTTCAACAAGTTCACTGATCCTCTTATCAATGAATAGGATTTTCCAATCACATACCATTCTAACCATTTTGTTGTGATTATGTAACAAAACATCATCTTGAACATCGAGATCCCTTTGAACAATAGAACCCAAGTAACCAACTAACCAAGATCATCACATTTTTATACATCCAGTCCATCCAAATTGGCCCCACCATTTGGAGCAGTGAGATCCTTTCAGCAAGATAGTGAATGCTCACTCTGGGAAAAATTCCTCAATACCGGAAAAAAGGAATTGTCTTTACGTGAATGTAAAACAAGACGGAAATATATTCAGCAAGCAAAAGAAAATATCTAAAATATATTCAATCTGTATGATTAGAGACAAATTAAACATAAAGTAATTGACTAAGAGAGTAGTGATCTAATGACCCCATATAGTTATTTTGCAAAAAAGAATTGTACTCATAATATAGCCTATATGCTTTATAATTTATATTGTTCTTACTGCACATGCAATGTTTTGAAAAGCAGGAAGCAGGAGGCGTGTAGAGAGCACCTTGGGGCCGCTTAAGCACCATGCAAGGGCTGAAGCAACCGCGTTTTGGAAAAGCAATGCGAAACTTCATATATATTTTTATGTAGAAGTACACATAATTGTATATAAAGAACAACTTTCTCGAGACTTCTATACATATCTAAACCATGTGACAGTGTAAAATAAATCTTACACAATAATGTAAACAGTTTAATACATAACCAAAAAACAGTCACCAAAGTGATTAAGAGGTACATTCATGTCCTCCCACCTTCATGACTATCTTTACAGCCAATGGTCCATGTATATCTTCTTTTCCTTTCGTTTACTTTTAATCCATGTGAGAACATTTTCGAAAGACTCAAATCCTAGCACTCTTCCCCACACGACTCACCATATGAGAATGCCACCGGACATTTTTGTGTTCTACTTCTACGTGTGTATGCTTATTTCTACCTCCTTCACAACCATCTTTCCCACTTTACTAGAATAGAATTATGATGTTAGCATCTCCTTTACTCCTGCAATCTTGCACCCACTCCCAAGGCCTCATATTGATGTGCTATCTTACTCATTGTCGCTATGTTTCTTAATCACCTGTTCTTTGGGCCCATTAACTCTAGATGTCACATATAGAGCAAGAATAATACGAGCTTAAATTTATTTGTCAGGGGCAAATATCCTTTACGATGACGATGATCATGGGTAGCCAGCCCAGACATGGTAAGGGCTACATGGTTAAACCCCAACATTGTTGGCAATGAGGTTTAGATAGTGATGATAAGATAGAGTGATCATAGAGGAACATGAGCTTCGAAGGAAGATCAAAAAAATAGTTTATTTGTACGAATACGATTTTCATTTTCTTATCCAATGTCTTAGAAGAAATGATTTCCCTGTTAACGGAGTTTATCTCCTACAAAACATCTATAATCTGTCCATACACTCAAGTTTTTCTACATAAATGAAGTGTATACATAGGACGCAGTATAAAGAAACTAGACTTAAATAATAAAATATTAACTGAAAAGCAAAGGACACTAACAAATGATTGGAAAGCAAGAGATAATATTCCGTTTCTAAGTAAGTTTTCTGCGAAGAATAACCAAAAAAGATGCCAAATTATGGTAAATATGCTGCTTACATTGTTTACAGCGCGACGTTGCAAGATATTGTACAGTTCAACTGGTTTGCAGTAAATTGAGAGACTTTCTTCGGCAGCAATTTTCTCCTCCGGAGTCAACTGAACAAGAGATTCCTGACGACACATCTGATTTGAATGTGTTGTATCACTGCAACTACACCCACAATTCCTACAATCGGCACATTTTATTTTTTTCAAGAGGAGGGTTAGTGGGTTACATGATGGTTCTGTATATTTGACTGACAAATAAAAAGTTAAACAGTGATCTATGATTTTAAGAGATCAAAGAGCTTTCTGAATGCAGGATGAGAGCCAAAACCCATCATTCTCTTGTAGAAGAATCATTGAAAGAAAATACCATCCACTCAGACGTGGCTTTCACAAATAAAAACAAACAAAGAAACTAACACAGCTAAGACATTATATATGCATGTTTTGGGATGTGCAGCAAGTGTCAAATGTAAACAAATGCAAGATAAGATTAGTAAACTTTAAGATTTCTTCTTCGCAATAATTGTTTGTCACTATGTTGCTAACTAGTATATTTACTTCCTTAGAATGTTAAATTACTAGTAAAGAAGAAATTCATAGTAATTAGCTTACTACCAAAAATGACTGCAAATCACTATATTATACTCGTATTTAACATAGTCACAAATTTGGTATTCGGGATACGTTCGGTTGAGTTGAAATTTTCAGGATTCGGCAATTATGCAGGAAAATCGGGTAAAAGGCGTTCAACGTACGGTAAAAGTACGGTCAACTATTCATGAAAAAGTCGGCAAAACATTGGAGGATATATACATATATTGCATACAGATGTATGTATATATATGTTTACACATATATATGTACATATATATTGCATACATGTATTTATAACTATTACTTACATGTACTGATATACATATACATATATTACATACATACACGCACATGTATGCATGTACATACACACAGACACATATATACACTCAAACTAAGTTTGAATCTTAATCAATATAATACGGGAAAAGAACGTATAAAACGGGAAAAAACATTAAACATGATTAATTCAAAAAACATATGGTAATAATACGTAATATTCGCAAATTGGAATTTATTTGGGAGTTTCATACATCTAGGAAAAAGTTCGCGTTTTAAACGTCACTTTTTCAAAAAGTCGGAGTATATTTTGACTATGGTATTTACTATTTAGAGGGGTGTTTTTTATAATTATCAGGCCATCAGGATAAGGGAGAGTTCCAGCCTATGACAACACATGAAGCCGAGCCTTTAAATGTAACTATAAACCGCCCCTCTTTTTATCTGAGTGATCTAGCTGGGAACTGAAACAGCAACCTACAGTTAACAAACGCACCAGCTCACCAGTTGAGCCAACTGACAAGTGCATTTAGTGGAGTATTTAGGTGTATGTCATGATTACAATGTATATTAAGAGATAGTGTTGTAATAAACACATACCATTAGGAAGACTTTAAAGAAGTAGTTTGGGGGTTTTGCCATTTTTAGGCTTTTTTGGATGAACTTATATTTTCATTAAACTAGATGAGGTGTGACCGTTTGAGTGAGGGAAAATGGTAAAAAATATAAAAACAAACCTTGGACAAGGCTTAATTGAGCTCCAATTGTCATAATTCCCACTCCCCCCCCCTCCTCTCAAAGTACAAAAACATGTTCACGCACTAAATTCAGTATTTCTGTCGGTACACCAAAAATTTCATCAAATTGTGATTGTATTACGCAAAACTTAGCAGCATTTTGTGAAATCTAACTGTATTTGGTGGTAAACCTATTGTGTGCAAAAATCTGTAAACCTGTCAATATCCTAACTAATGGTGTCAAAATAGAATATAGAACGAAATTCATTTCTTGGTCTACACATTTGCACACATTTTGTTTTAATTGACTCCCAAATCTAAAAAATGTATTCTTCTACATGTGGTTCTTATTCTGAGGGGTATTGCAACCATAGTAGGAAGGAGAATGTAAGGATAAAGGTTGAGATACAGGTCCTTCATACTAACAACATTGGCACATTGTAAAAGGGTTTTTGACAATACACTTCAGACAAAGCACATCCACTACAACATATTCGTTTTTGGTAGCTAATAACAAGTCACTCAAAGTTTGAAAGTGTGCTCCTAGGCGGCTTTTTTAGGGCCCCGACACATACTTGTGTAGGCGACTAGGTGGTCCTTCCCACCCAGGGGAAGCCTAGGGGGCCTAGGCGCCTCTAGGCTTTCTTCAGATTTGTTTATATTTTACATAAATATAAATGATTATAACATATACATTAGCTATATTCAAATATATACATCACTATGTACATTCATATTAGTTATCCCTAAGCGTAATCAGACCTATTTCCCCCCAAATCAGACATAATTTAGATCAGATTTGGCTTAAATCAGATCTATTTCTTCCATAATATAACTAGTTTGAATCTAATTTGACCAAATTCAGACCTAATGCATGCTAATTTGGTGTTTAAGCATCTAATTTCGGCCTAAAAGGCCTTAGGCATCCACTTCAGCTATCTGAAAGTCTAGGCGCCGAGTTTAGATCTGATTTGGCTTAAATCATATCTATTTCTTCCATAATATAACTAGTTTGGATCTAATTTGACCAAATTCAGACCTAATACATGCTAATTTGGTGTTTAAGTATCTTAATTTCGGCCTAAAAGGCCTTAGGCATCCACTTCAGTTATCCGAAAACCTAGGCGCCGAGTTTAAAGCGGCCCTCCAAGAGCCTAGGGGGCATAGGCACGCCTAGGCGGAGCCCAGGCGGGAACCTGGATAACTATGCTCTGACACCTTCATAACAGCAACGGTCGTGGAGGGGGTCTGACCCTCTCCTTTCTCCTACTAGTTCGGCCCCATGTCACTCCGACGATGAACTTGCTACCTGCTTATGGCCCTTTAGGTCGTAAGTTGCTGCCTCCACTCCTCCCCTGGAAGCGGCAGCGCTGTATGGCCTTTTCTAACCGAGGAATGATATCCCTGATAAACAATGACAAAAGGCCTCACATCGACGAGCCCAAGGGGTGGTTTCTGATTCCTTAGGAGCTACAGGATTCATACCAGCTCCTCCCCCACCAAAGATGAAATCTTGTGCCGTAAATGCTTGCGCGTGGCCACTAAAAATGAATGTTGCAGCGCCTGGAGATACCTTTACTACAAGGCCCCTGGTTACAAGGCCTTTACTTGCACCCACCGTAACAGTTCTCTCCTGGTTACAAGGCCTTTGCTTTCCTCCGCACATTTTTATCTCAGATTTTTCCTGTAATGTGCTATTCATTGCCCATGCTTGCTTCGATCTCCCCATTTGTATCTCAAATTTTAGTTTCTTGCAATGTATCTCATCTCTTTATATGTATCTTACCTTAGAATCTACTAAGAACCGTATACCCATGGACCCGTACCGTCTACCCGCATAGTATGTGGGTCCGAGGTATAGTGTGGGTCAGATTTTGAGTTATGAGGGTCTAGACCCGTACTCGTACTTGCTAAATTAACAGGGTATGGCTATGGGTATGGTCATACCCACACCGTACCTGCACCGTTTACACCTCGAGTCGTGAAGGTAGCCATGCTTGACCCTCGAGGCTCTGACATCAACCGCCTACCAGGCTTCGCATTCTTTCCCCTGGCAGACCTCTGCACATGCCTCTTGCCCCCTCCACCCCCCAGCCATCCTGGACGCTAGAAGAGACACCCGCCTAAAAACTAGGGTGTTGCTTCCCCTGATGGCTCGAGGGATGTCACCACCAAATTTAGGTCTCTGAACTTTAATTTCCTCCCCAGTCTATCCTCTTTGGGCACCTCGGGTCGGGTCATGATGGCCCACCCTGATCCGATCCCACTCCCCAATAGCTTGAGATCTTGTTGCCCCGGTCATAGCAGCACGCACAAAGCTAATACCAGATGGGTCGATGACGCTGACGGCAACTGTTAGAGATTGTACAGTCCTCAACTCAATAGCTTTGTTCCTGACACATGAGCGAAAATCTACCTAACCTGTCGAAGTTTCAACGAGAGCTCACTCAGACAACCGACGCTCGCTTGACATCCTTGATTTTGATAGCATTCCATCTAATCCCCTATGGCCAAGCCGCAACAACAGCATTTTTTCTCACCCCTTCTGCTTCTAACAACCAAAAGCCGCAAAGAGTTTACCAGAGTCATGTTTCGAGGTCTTCCAGGACGAGGACGAGGAGGACAACGTGGACGAGGATTGCTAGCTCTCCTTTCCCTGTTGTGGATTTCTTCCATGGTTGTTTTAATGGTACACAACATTAATTTTTGAAACGCTCGAGGCATCGCTTACTCGAGGAGAGTTACCAGCATAGTCACAAATTCGATATTCGGGATACGTACAGCCAAGTTGAAAAAATTGGAAATTGGGAATCATGCGAAAAACAGATAAAAATCGGTCAACGTATGGTAAAAGTTCGGTCAACTATTCGGGCAAAAGTCGACAAAAAGACAGATTGCATATATATATGTACATATACATAAACACATTCAAACATATATATACACCCACACATATAATGATTTAAAATGACTAAACATCAAACTGATTACCCTAATATTGGAAGAAGGAGAAGAAGTGGGAGCAGCAAGCAGCAGGCACAAATCAGGGAAGAAGTGGGGAGAATGGAGCAAGATGGAGCGTACATGTAGAATGTCGAGGGTTACCCCTGGCTCAGAGTGTCGGGAGATAGAGGAAGGTTGGACGGTTTAGTGGAACCCTGCTACAAGTAAAAAATGACGAGGAAAAAAACAAATGTGAAGCAAAGTACAGATTTGTATAAAACGGAAAAAAAACATATCGAACGCGTTTGAAACGCAATACGCGAATAATATGACAATTAAACGCGTTTTTTTGAAAAAACGGAGTATATTGTGACTATGGTTACTAGACTGAAGTGAATCATCAACATAGTCGTTTTTGTTGTTGGCATACTGGAGCACTTCATCCCCGCCAACCGCATCCTCCCTCTCTCTAACAAGCAGGTTATTGATTGGTGTTACTCCAATGGATCAGACAATATGAAGATATGGGTCTTGGCCCTTCGCTCTTCCAAACCAAGAGTCGTCAACTTCAATTCCCGACACTTGACCATTTCCTTCTAAGTCGATAGCCATTCAATCGCAGTATCTTTTGTGTATGCCCCATGTAGGATTGTGGGCAGGCGTGGACTATTGAATGACCTTGTTGATGTGGGTCATTCCATTAGCAACCTTCCTTGGTTCGTCGGTGGAGACATTAATGCCATCTGCCACGCTGATAAGAAAGTGGGCAGAGGCAGAGTTAACACACAATCCACTGAGTTCAACAATTGCATCTCCACGACGGATATCAATGAAGTGGCTTATTGGGGGAGCCCCTTTACGTGGGTCGATAAACAAGAAGGTCCTCCTTCAGTTTAGGCGTGCCTGGACGAAGTCTTCTCCAACATACACTGGCCTGCTGATTTATGCCTTTCTCTTGAGCACTCAACTAGAACTATGGCCTCATACTATTGCCCTCTTTCGCTATCCTTATCTTCAGGCAGCTCGGTTAATTCATCGACTCCCCTCTGCTTACTTGAGATATTGTTTCGGCACAGGAATATCAAATCCATGATCCAAAGCAACTACAGGAAGGACGGATGAGGTAATACCTCCTTTAGAATTTTTGCAAAACAAAAGGCTTTGAAGCAAGCTCTGATCAGATGGAACAAACAGGAAATCGACAACATTTTCTCCAACACCATGCACTGGCAATGCAAGGTTTAAGAGTTGCAAGAGATCTAGGAAGCTAACGAGCACCAAAAGCCCTCATCACCCTCAAAGACGCAGAACAACAGCCAGAGGAGGCACTCTATTGGGAAGACATTTTTCTTCGGGAAAGATCAGGCATCAAGTGGCTTCAGGAACGCGATAGAAACAACCAATTCTTTCACTCTCACCTCAAAGCCAGACAGACCGTAAGATTGATAAGATTTTCATGAAAAACACAAACTTTTAAGTCTATGGCATGAAAGATATAGCTAAAGAAGTTTTTTACCAAGACTTGTTCGCCATTGTCCCCACCAATTCTAACTCATGTTGCCTTGACTTCATCCAACCGGTTATTACAAACGCAGACAACGCGATCTTGTTGGAGGAACCCAATGTCCTTGAAGTTCTCTATGCTATTGAAAGCCTTGACAAAACAGAGCTCCGAATCCTGACAGATTCTCAACAACTTTCTATCTTTTTGCTTGGGAGTTTATTAAGGATGATATTATCGAGATGGTCAAGCTTTGCTTTTGCGGTGATTTCATACACCCAAGTATGAAATGCTTCCATCTCACCCTGATTCCTAAAGATGACAACCCCACTAGACTTTCTAAATTCCACACAATTAGTGTTGGGAACGTAGCAATGAGGATTGCTTTTAAGGTTCTCGCATCCCGTCTTGCCAGCATACTCCCTCGAATCACCTCACCAATACATAATGCATTCATTGAAGGACGGGACATAGCAAACAACATCGTGATGCACGAGAACTCTGCCATGATCTCAGTCAGGGGAAGATGGTGACGACAATCTCATCCTTGAACTAGACATGTCTGAGGCTTTCGATTGTCTTGAATGGAACTTCCTCATTTCTGTTATGCACAAGATGGGATCAGCAATGCTTTTATGGGGATCATTGTTAACTTCTTACAGGAAACATGGTTTCAATACACATCAATGGCTTCATTGTTGGTTTCTTTCCTTCATCAAGAGGCCTCAAACAAGGCGACCCTTTATCCCTTGTTCTCTTTATCATCATGGAAGAAGCACTAGGCGCCTTCTTCGGGCATATGTACTCCCTACAACTCGTTTCTCCCTTTTGTACTAGAGGCGCAGCCACAACCCCTTCACACATGCTTTGTTGATATGTGATCATCTTCTGTAATTCTAAAGGAAGCTCCTTAGCCTGGATACAAATTGCCTTATCTATCTATGAAGAAGCATTTGGACAAAGAATTAATAGGCAAAAATCTACCTTCCTAGCAGGATCCGATGAGGCTACAACCATCCCACACGTTGAATCTTTTATGGGATGCACTCAGTAGTGATTCCCTAATTTACTACGGAGTTCCTTTGGTGAAGGGTCGAACGAAAAAAGATTCATTTTGAATTCATTGACAACAACATATCCAAGAGGTTGAGCTCTTGGAGCGGTCGCCTTCTTTCCTTCTCTGGCCGCTTGACGCTTATTCAGACTGTTCTCTTCTCCATTCTAGTGTATCCTCTTATGGCATGCAATTTCCCCAAGAGGGTTCTTCAGCAAGTGGAAAAGCGTCTCTCCTCTTTTCTATGGGAGGCAAGAGGTGGATGCCACCACAGGCCTTGGGTGGGATGGCACAAGGTTACCCTTGATCACAATCATGGCGACTTGGGCATCTGCAAGCTTCGTGATGTCCACACCGCCTGCTTGATTAAGGCCACTTAGCACGTCCTTAGCGGTTCTTCCATCTGGGCTATATTTACAAGTCCATATACAATAAATCAGCTTGGGCTTTCTCTCCTTCAAAACCGCACTTCCTCGAGAAAAGTTCCTTCTCTTCCCCCTACTGGAAACACATATGGAATCACTTTCACCATGTTATTCACAACTCTCAATGGGAAGTAGGAGCATGAAACATCCTTTTGGTTCTCTAAATGGGGTAGTGATCTCTTCGTCTCCTATGAACAACCTGGACAGCCCTTTGACCCCAACCTCTCCATTGCTTCTTGCTGGAATCTAGGCATTGGTTGGGACTAGACGACGAACCAACAACTTCTTTTAGTTTGCTATTTTCAGACAGTCTGATATTTCATTCATTCGAGTTTTGAGGATAGATTGATTTGGGAGACTATTAATAATGGAGTGTTTTCCCTTTCATCTGCCAAGCATATATGTCAGGAACCTCAAAGCCACGAGCGGACTCATAACAATTAGGTTTGGTCAGTGCTCATCCCTCTGAAGATCAACACTTTCATTTGGAAGATCCTTACTAATGTTTTACCATTTGACATGAATATAGGACGTCAAATCCCCATCACTTCCCTTTGTGAATGTTGTCAAGCTCCCTCTGAAGAATCCTTAAACCACCTTATGTGCTTAAATGACATTGTTTTACTTTTACCTAATTAGGACAGATTCGAGCACCTTGTAAATCTAAATACTGGAGGTGGTGACACTAATATCAATTCCTTCCTCTCTCGATGTTGGCAAACAGCCAACCATAAGGATCAATTGGGTTTCCTTAGAGGCGTCTTTCCCGCTATTATCGTATGGTGGGTCTTGGTCGCATGTTGCACAAGCCGCAATGAAGCTAAAACAATTGGGCAATATCAAAATACCCTCCTTCCATAATTCTCGTTGGATTAAACATGTTGATGGTGTTTTTTAGCTCAACGTTGGCAATAGGAAATGGAAATATGCCAACAACCATCATGTAATTGTGACAATGGGTACCATTCTTCGTAACATGGAGCGCAATACAATTTGGGCATACATTGCTCATTGTGAAAGCTCTTCTTGTCAGGACGGTCACTTAGAGTCTTAGCACTACAGCCTCGCCCTATGTCGGGTTACAAGGATCAATAACATCATTCTTGAATCCGACTCCGGCATAGTTACTGATCTAGTCCAAGGTGCTTTAACACACCTTGGAAAATCAAGGAACACATTTCTAACATACGGGAGTACTGCAGAATCGTGGGGCTCGCCTACTCATCCATTAACAAACAAGCTAATCATGTTGCAAGGGAGTTGGCACTACAGCCTCACCCTATGTCAGGTTACAGGAATCAACAACATCATTCTTGAATCCTATTTCGGCATAGTCACTAATCTAGTCCAAGGTGATTTTGACACACCTTAGAAAATCAAGGAACACATTTCTATCATAAGGGAATATTGTAGAATCGTGGGGGTCACCTGCTCATCCATTAGCAAACAAGCTAATCATGTCGCAAGGGAGTTGGCCACATATTGTGGTGGTTTGGATGGCATATATTTTTTTGAGAGATTGGCGGACATGCTACCCTCGATTAGAGGTCCTTACAACTTTGACAAACAAAATTTTGTTTTATAGTGCGAGGTGATGTACAGATATCACATTCAGTAGACTGACTTCTCTCTTGTAGATGTAATGAGGCTTCGTTATACAGGATCACCTAACTAGCTTTTTTGTTAGCCTGCCCGGGAGAGGCGGGGGATGAATACAAAAACATCTCACATTTAATTAGAAAAAATAACAAGTTTCTCAAAGTGGAAAAGTCTCATAACTCAAGAAGTACCTTATGGATAATGAAATTCTAAGATTTGTGAGCAATATCTTGAAGAACTGCATAAACATACCAAAAATTCTATAAAGCACAAAAATAAAAATGGTGGACATATCAGATATAAGAAATCAAATAACTAATTGTTGACCCAAGTCTAACACGTGTTTGATGATAGTTATGATGATGACTTTTCAACATCAGTCTTCTAGTATCCATATTATAGAGACGGCAACAAAAAGAAAGGCATATGAAGTCATAAAGAAAGCTAGTTTGGGGAAGGCAAAGGTGAATAAATAGCGGACAGAGCGCCCGCTCAAGCGGCAGCAGAGCCTGGCTGCTCCAAATGACAATGAAGCGGCTCTTTAGGCGGATTGCCATTAAGCGAGCACTTGGAGCCCGCATCACCCGCTCGGGTGCCCGCCTAAAGGGTAGTTCTGATCGGCCGCTTGGGACCACTTTTGGTCTGGGCGGCCAAAGTCAGGCCGAAAAAGGGCAATTCTTTTTTTTTGCTTGCTTTTTCTCATTTGCTGGCATGGCAGCTATACTCTATTTCATTTTTTAATAATTATTTGCTGACATCAGTATGTTTAATTTAATAATACTATACTAGTATATTAGTACATTATATTACTGTTGCAGCATAATTAATACGTTTTTGCTGTAGATATATTGTATGATAGATGATTCTATGATGCATAACATACATTACTATGTTATATTTTAACTGCATACTGTATTTTTCTACCTGATGTATATTAGTATATTTTCATACATTATACATAAGCTATGTGGGTTTTTTTTCGCTTTTTTTCATTTTCTGGCATTGCTGCTATACTCTATTTCTTTTTTTAATTTATTTGTTGAATCAGTATGTTTAATAATACTATAATAGTATATTAGTACATTACATTACTGTTATAGCATAATTAACACGTTTTTGTTGTACATATACTGAATGATAATTGATCCTATAATACATAACATGCATTAGTACATTATATATTAATTTCATACTGTACTTTTGTACCTAACGTATATTAGTATATTTTGACACATTATGCATAAACTATTTGGGTGTTTTATTGCGTCATCTAAGGTGTTCAGATGTGTAAAGTTTCCTAAAATACATTATTTATAAAGAAAAATGTGTAATAACCTATTAAATTATATAACATTTTCGGCACACGCTTTTTCAAAAAGCACCAACTTGAGTCCCGCCTAGCGCTCAAGCAGCCACTAGGTGGCGCCTGCACGACTCCCACTTCCTGCTTTTCTAAACATTGTCTGTGATAATTCCCATTGATGTGTATGATTTGGTGCTACTGTACTAGTAGTATGCCTACTTACCCTATCAGAGCCAGAACATTAGTCAACTCCTTGGTCTAACAATGGAGGAGATATGATCGAAAAAACATTGAATTTCCATATTCAAAGATAGGTTTATGAGGCTAAGCAAAATAAAACAACATCCATCCACGGCATTTGGCCATTGTATGTAGAATTTTATAAAAGTATGTGCACGTCACGAAAAAGAAACTAAAGCCCCAACTCCACAAGAACATATGAACAAATATTTTAAATGGTGACACAAGATTTTTACGATTGGATAGGCAAGGGAAGTATTATACATATATACAATACAATATGTATATATAGTCGCTGAGGGATAGATAGTGCATTGGTGAATTCCCAATGAAGGACCCAGGATAAAACCACTAGACAAGCATTTCTCTATTTTTACCCCCCCTAGGCGTCCAACCTCCGCCACATGTTGTGGGAGAAGGGGGAGAACTGTCCCTCTCTCTTAATCCCATATATAGCCGACGACAGATGTTGGGGAACTCGGGTGTTCCCTGGTGAGGGGACCCTGGTTCAAAATATCAGACAAGTATTTCTCGATTTAGTACCCCCATGGGCTTCCGTCCTAGAAGGGGGAGAAATCTCTTAATCCAATGTATATTTATATATGTATATATTTATATATATATATATATATTACATGCATATATGTATATATGGGATTCAGAGAGAGATTTCTCCCCCCTCTCCCACGCCTGTGGCGGAGGCCGAACGCCCAGGAGGGTGGTAAATAAAGGCGGCAGCTGCATATATGTATATATGTATGTATATATGCATGTATATATATGTATATATATGTGTATATATATGAATATATATATATGTGTGTGTGTGTGTGTTTGTGTGTGTGTGCATGTGCTTGTGAGCATAGTAACAAAAGTCTCCGAATTTTACGAAAATTCGGCGATTTTTCACGATGTTATAGGCTCCCGAATATTCATCACGATTAATACGCCAATCGCCAATTTATCACGACTTTTCACGATTAATCCCGTTTTTTCACGATTTATACGATTTTTTACGATTCTTCATGACTTTTCACGATTTTTCTCTTTTAAGTCGCTTGGTCTTTTTTTACCAAACCATGTATACAAAATTCCTAATACACACTAAACTTCAAAGCCCCCACTCCTCTGGACAGTTCA
This sequence comes from Alisma plantago-aquatica, assembly GCA_963693085.1. Taxonomy (NCBI): domain Eukaryota; kingdom Viridiplantae; phylum Streptophyta; class Magnoliopsida; order Alismatales; family Alismataceae; genus Alisma; species Alisma plantago-aquatica. The sequence continues at coordinate 1,491,481,554 of OY856412.1, forward strand.
TGTTATTTCTCAACTATTTTTTACTTCCTTTCCTACATTTTTACTCACTAAGATTGTATGTCTTGTTTCCGTAACATTTACATGCATCGTATATGTATGTACAACATACATTTATCTATATATATACACATGCATACATACATACATACATACATACATATATATATACACACACACACTTATATTGCCGATTTATTCTCAATTATTTCCGAATAATTGACCGAACTTTGACCGAACTTTATCGATCTTATCACGACTTTTCTCGATTTTTTCCGAATTCCGATTTTTTCCAGCCAGCCGAAAAGTTGCTGAATCCCGAACTTGTTACTATGCTTGTGAGTATATATGTGTACTTACAAAGTCGTGTTACACTCATGGTCTCATGTGAGATGGGTGGATGGATGGATGGATAAGCGTTGTTGTTGTAATTGGAAAACAATGTGGTTTAGATGGGGGTCAACTTCAAGAAAATTGGGGAAAGGGCTAAGAAGTCCTACAAACACCATTATTGTAGCCTGAACATCCCATTGTATTAAGTGTTAACCATGTTCACAAAAATTTGACCTTTTTCAAAGAGATGTTTAGGGCAAAGTGAATCACTAGATTCATTTATAGTCGTTGTTAGTGGTGAGAGGCAAACGATATTTTTATAGACCTACCACCATAAAGTTTTCTTCAAAACTATATTTGTGTTACAGAAAAGGAAACACTAAGAATGTTGGTATCTGAAATATGGACTAGACAACCTTAAAAGTAGTATTGAGCAAGCAGAAGAAGTGAAAAAGATTTCTAAATGGTTAAAAAATGGAGAAAATCATAGAGAAAAATAATGATGAGCCTCGATTGTTCAAATTCTATGCATGTGAACAAAAATTAAGAAATTGCTAGAAAACCATGTAGACAGACAACATGCCCGGAATCTCAATCAAGGTAACATAGGATCACTAATGATCATCGGGAGGGAATGCTTCTCCATCCATTATAAGACATGTTATTTTAGATAGTTGCTACAATGTGCTTACTTAATCTTTATATGTTTCCTCCGAAGATTGTCTTCCTCTGGCTTTCTTGAGATGAGGGGATTCATTTAGCTACTATAATGGTGGATTGGATCTTACATCAACAAATTTTCCAAAGGGACATCTGCACATTGACTGACAGCCTCTTCTTAACCAAGTTCTATTATCTTATAGTGTAATAGGCTATATCAAGGCGAGTGAGTCCAGCGTAGACTAGAGAGGTGTAAGATAGCAACAAAAGAAGGGTCCTCAATTACTTTCTCTCTCTAGCCATTAGCCCCTATGTACCCGTTCTAAATATTAAAGGATGTTGATCATGATCAAAATCGTACAAAAACTTGATCTTTCTTCTTTAGATAAATGCAGAACATCCAAATGTATGTATTAGTATATAGACTTTCCTGCTGTTTTTACTTAGTCTATTTTTCTCTTTTCTTTATTTTTCCTATGTCTTGTTTTATCCCACATGGGTTATATCTAAACCATGTGCCTTTCTCTTGTCTTATAAAAGAGAACCATGTACTCTGTTTTTAATCATCTCAATAATAAGACAATTAGCCACAACTTCTAGATGGTATCAGAGCCTCTCGATCCTCCCTAACCCTAATCCTTCTTTCCCTCCCATCTACCCTAGCCGCCACCCTTCCCCTTTCCTCCCTGCTGCGCCGCACAGCAGCCGCCGCCGCCGCCACCCTTGGTCTGCTGTCGCCGCCGCCCACCCTCCCTGGTGCCGCCTCCACCACAACAGGCCCATCCCTGCCTTTCTCCCTCACCGCCCACCCTTTCTCTTCCTCTCTTCTCCACCGCAGCCCCCTCTTCTTCCTCCTTTTCCAGCAGCTTTCTCTGCTGCCCGCCGCCTCCACCTACCTGCCGCCGCCACCATAGCCCCACCACTGCCTATTTCCGCCACCCCGGGCACCCACCCTATCCTCCCTTCTCCTCTTCCCATCTTCTCTAAACCTTTGCTCACCATCTAGTCTGGCTAAAGGCTCCTTTTTCGGCCTCCGTACAATTTCCGACAACGCTACGTACAGCCCGGTCTTTTCCAGTTCTGGCACATTGAAGGAGTAAATCTTTTTTTCGCCTCTGCCTGCCTACGCCTCATGGTGGAGTGATCTTTCCTCCATGTTGGCGTAGGTCCTGCTCTTCCTTTCTGCCCCGTGAGGGTCTTCTGAGGTCCATGATTGGATCTCCTACCTACTACTACTGCTAGTCCATGTTTTGGACTTCTACTGCTGCCCTCTGCTGACGCCTGCTGTTTTCTGCGCCCGTGCTCCTGCGTGTTTCTACTTGGTCCGATGGCGACTTCAGATCTTCCTCGCACTCTCTGTGTTACTACGGTGAAGCTGGATAGTTCCAACTATCACCTATGGGCTGCCTCCTTTGAGTTGTATGTTAAATCTCAAGGTCGCTACTCTCATCTGACTACAAAGGGCCCGTCTCTTCCTGCTCATGATGCTGACGAGAAGACGAAACAAGCCTATGATCTCTGGTCCAAGGAGGACTATGGGGTCATGACATGGATGGTCAACAGCGCTGAAGCAAAGATCAGCCAGTCCCTTCTCCGTCTTCATACTGCCAAAGAAATGTGGGAGCAACTCTCCCATGTTTCCTCGCACCAACAAAATCCTAAGAAGGTCTTTGAGATCTTCAAACAGCTTGCCAAACTGGAGTATTCTACTACTGATTCGGTCGAGGATTACTACAACTCCTGTTGTGCCCTCTGGGATGAGTTCCAGGTCTATCATCCCCTTTCTACTGACATTGATGAACTTAATCGACAGCGGAACGAACTTATGTTAGTTCAATTTCTTGCGGGCCTACATGCTTCCTTTACTGGTGTTGTGGACCAGATTCTCTCCAGCGACCCTTTACCCACTCTCCGCGATGTACTCAAAAGGGTCCAGCGTCTACCTTCTGTGTCCCAGCCCGTGCCTGACTCTTCTGATGGTGCAGCTCTCGCTGTCCGCTCTGGTGATTCCTTTCGTGGTCGCGGTCGTGGTAGAGGTCGTGGCCGCGGAGGACGTTTTTCTGCTCCTGGTCGTGGCTCTGGAGCTGATCCTGTTGAGTCCCGCTACTGCACTCACTGCAAGCGCACCAACCATACTGAAGATCGTTGCTGGATCAAATATGGCAAACCTGACTGGGCCAATAAAGTGACTTCTGATCAGACTGAACCTGCTCCGCCGACAGCTGACTGGATCCGCTCAGAATTTGAAAAACTGCTACAAGCTCGTCTGGCGTCTTCTACTGAGGATTCAAATGCTGGTAGTGCCGCACTTCTGACTACAACTGGTAAAAACTCCTGGGTGATTGACTCTGGTGCGACTTCTCATATATCTGGCAATCCTGATTTATTCTCTAAACTGCACAAGACTTCTTTTATACCTCCTGTTACTTTAGCTGATGGTTCTAAATCACCTGTTACTGGCATTGGTGATATTTGCTCTACTGGTAGTCTGCCTCTGCGCTCCACGCTTTATGTCCCGAAATTTCCTATTAATTTACTCTCTGTCAGTAAAACTGTGAAGAGCCTTCGTTGCTCAATTACGTTTGATCCGGAAGGTGTTTTGTTTCAGGATCTGCGCACGAGGATGACGATTGGTTCAAGCCATGAGGGACCGGATGGACTCTACTACTTGGACGAGCCAAAGACAACTGCATATTTGACATCATCCGTGGCAGACATCCAGTGGCATTATAGATTGGGACATCCTTCTGTTGCGAAGTTAAAAGTCATGTTACCAGATATAGTTAGTTCTGATTTTCATTGTGAGACATGTCAGCTTGGCAAGCAGACTCGTGCTACCTTTTCCAAAAAAATTTGTATCAGTTCTAAAGCACCTTTTGATATTATACATGCTGACGTTTGGGGTCCATGTTCTGTGGCAAGCACTTCTGGTTTTAAATATTTTCTGAGCTTCATTGATGATTTTTCTAGAACAACATGGCTATTTTTGCTTAAAGATAGATCTACTATCCTTGAAAAAATTACTGAATTTTTTGCTGAGATCCGCACTCAATTTGCTAAGCCTATCAAAAAATTTCGCACTGATAATGCATTGGAATTCATGCAAGCCTCTGTTAGCTCGTACCCTTCTTTTTCACTACCATGTTCCCCAGGTTTTTTGGCCCGAGGCGATAGCCACTGCCTGTTATCTTATTAACCGCATGCCATCCTCTGTGCTCGGCAATCAGATTCCTTTTCAGATTCGGTTTCCCGATGCATCTCTTTTTTCTGTCCCGCCTCGCATATTTGGGAGCACATGTTTTGTTAAGAATCTTCGGCCAGGCCTTATTAAATTGGATCCTAGAGCGACTAAGTGTATTTTCCTAGGGTACTCTCGCACTCAAAAGGGGTATCGATGCTATGATCCTGTTTCTAAAAAGTGGTTTGTATCTGCGGATGTGGTATTTTTTGAGCATATGCCTTTCTATTCTTCGGTTGGTTCTGCGCTCACTTCGGATTTACTAGAAGACACGCCTTTACCTGTGATGGATGATTTACCTGATAATTCTGATGCTCCGATTGAAAAGCCACCTCTGAAAGTTTATCACAGAAGACCGAAGCCGACAGCTCCCTCTATGGCCTCTCCATCGTCCTCTTCCTCTGTGCCAGATCAAACACCTCCGCAGGTATTTTCTTATCTTGATATTCCTATTAGTTTGAGGAAAGGGACAAGAACGTGCACTATGCATCCGATTGGGAATTTCTGCTCTACTGCTAATCTGGGTGCTAATTTTGCTAACTTAAGTGCGGCTCTTTCTGCTATATCTGTACCTAAAAATGCTGCTCAGGCTCTTAGACATCCTGCATGGCGTCAGGCTATGGAAGAAGAAATGAAGGCCCTTACAGAACGTAATACATGGACTCTTGTTGATCCACCTGATGGCTGCTCTCCAGTTGATTGCCGATGGGTCTTCACTGTCAAATACCAGCCAGACGGTACTGTTGAACGGCTTAAGGCGAGACTTGTGGCAAAGGGGAATACACAGACCTATGGAGTTGACTACTTCGAGACTTTTTCTCCAGTAGCGCGCCTGAATTCTGTGAGAATTCTGATTTCTGTTGCTATAAATTCTGACTGGCCTCTGTATCAGCTTGATGTAAAGAATGCTTTCCTGTATGGTGACCTTCATGAAGAAGTATTCATGTCACAACCCCCCGGTTTTGTGTGTCAGGGGGAGTCTTCTAAAGTCTACAGGCTGAAAAAGGCTATTTATGGCTTGAAACAGAGCCCCAGAGCTTGGTTTGACAAGCTCAGCAATATTCTTCAGAAATTTTCTTTCCGGCGCTCCCAGTCTGATCATTCTGTTTTTGTGAAAAATACTTCTGCGGGTATTGTTATCCTTATTGTTTATGTTGACGACATTATTCTTTCTGGAAGTGATCTAGCTGGTATTCAGTCAACAAAGTGCTATCTGGAGAAACACTTTGTCACCAAGGATCTCGGCTCGCTACGGTATTTTCTTGGGATAGAGGTGTCCCGGTCTTCTTCTGGTCTCTGCTTATCTCAGCGGAAGTATGTTCTGGACCTCCTATCTGAAACTGGTCTTCTAGGTGCTAAACCTGCTAGCACACCTCTGGATCCAAACACCGACTGGGATGATGAGGATTCTCCTGCTTATCCTGACAATCAACAGTATCAAAGAATGGTTGGTAAACTCATCTATCTTACTGTTACACGGGCTGATATTACTGCTGCGGTTGGGCTGGTTAGTCGCTACTTGGATAAACTTCGGCAATGCCATTGGGAAGCTGTCTGCCATATTCTGAAATATCTGAAAAGTTCTCCTGGAAAAGGTCTGCTTTACAAGAAACATGGGCATTGCAAACTCCTTGGCTATTCTGACTCTGATTATGCTGGCAGCAAGGTTGACCGTCGCTCCACTTCTGGCTACTGTACCTTTGTGGGAGGTAACCTTGTCACTTGGCGAAGCAAGAAGCAGTATGTAGTTGCTCGCTCTAGTGCTGAAGCTGAGTATCGTGCCATGGCACACACTACCTATGAACTGTTCTGGATTAGGAGCTTGCTGAAGGACTTTGGCGTTTCTGATTTGTCTCCTATTCCAATGTATTGTGACAACAAAGCAACTACCTTCATTGCTAGTAATCCTACTTTCCATGAGCGGACCAAGCACATTGAGGTGGATTGTCATTTCGTTCGAGAAGTTGTTCTATCGGGCCAAATCTCTACTCCCTACATTCATACATCTGATCAGGTGGCTGACATCTTCACAAAGATTCTACCAAAGACGAGGTTCACTGCTATGACATCCAAGCTGGGCATGCTAGACATCTACGCTCCAGCTTGAGGGGGAGTATTAGTATATAGACTTTCCTGCTGTTTTTACTTAGTCTATTTTTCTCTTTTGTTTATTTTTCCTATGTCTTGTTTTATCCCACATGGGTTATATCTAAACCATGTGCCTTTCTCTTGTCTTATAAAAGAGAACCATGTACTTTGTTTTTAATCATCTCAATAATAAGACAATTAGCCACAACTTCTAGAGTATGTATGGGCGTCACCCCATGTGGATCATGTCATTCAAAGAATTACAGTGGTTCAAACCAACATTCTTCATCGAGAATAGAGACTGCTCGATACAAGAATTATGGGGGACTTTCAACACTAACTCCTCTCATGTAGACTCGGTCCAAAAAACAGTTACATCTTTTTGCACATTGAAAGCAAAGAATGAGTTAGCCCCTAAAATTTCAATCAAATGACTTAGCCTCCCTTGGCTCTTCCACCGTTCATTGGGCTTCCTTTCCTCCTTTCCCGTCTGCAACATCTTATCAAACAGACATTGCCTATAGTCCCATCGTCCCCATTAGTTATCTATAAAGGTAGGTTATTGTTGGCAACCTTTCTAGTACAAGTTTTAAAGTATGTGACTCGCTATGAAGTAAGCCACTTCAGATATATGACTTCGATGCTACATCTTGAGTTCATAATATTAATTGTAGGTTCTAGATCAACTTGGTCAATAGGGAAACGAGGAAGGTCCATAGACATGGGCATTAGATATTGATTATATACATTGCTAGAAAATCAACTTAAGCGTCATTCCTCACCATATTGGGTCTAGGGACGGCAAAAAAAACCAACCCGGCCCAATCCTAGCCAAACCCAACCCAACTGAACCCCAAATTTTAGGGTTTTAGGGATTTTTTTGGTTTCTAGGTCGGCTTAAAATTAGTTCGGATCAGGTTAGGCCTAGTTTAGATCAGGTTGGATTGTGTCCAATTCATGTCCTAACATTTTGGGGTTTTAGGTTGTTATTTTTTTGTTAACTTTTACAGCAAATAAATTTCGTATTGTTTGGACCAAGTTGGGTTGGGTCTATGCTGGTCCGAGTCAGTTCAGACCTTACACAATTCTTGTTCGGGTCGGGTTGGGTTCGGGATAAACATGTTTGGGTCGAGTTTGGGGATACCGGACCCATTGCCATGCCTAGTTGAGTCAACTACATGGGTTTTCTCACATTTAATTTAGCATTCCCATTTGCGCTATAATAAACATCTTTGATTCTTCACCACTCAACATTCACCATTTCTGAACAATTATATTTTGATCAAAAACTCATGGTCGCATCACAATTTGGTGGTGTTCCTCTATCATTCACCATCCTCATTCACTTTATCCTGTACATTTAATTTAATAATAGAGTGTAAGAGACAGAGCTATTTACATCTTGGGATGAGTAATCCATCTTCGCACATTTAATTTAGCATTCCCATTTGAGTTATAGTAAACATTTTTTATTCTTCAGAACTCAACATTCATTGTTTCTGAAAAATTATATTTGGATCAAACACTAAATGTTGCATCACAATTTGGTGGTGTTCCTCTACCATTCATCATGCTTTCATCATTGAAAAATTATCCTCATTCACTTCATCCTACATATAAAAATAGAGTGCAAGAGACAGCTAGTTACATCTTGGGATGAGTGGCCCATCCTAATTACTTCGCTCCCGCCTTCTATGCTTATAGATTGCAAAGGATATGTCCTATTTGTTTGGATGCTAATTCATTGTTCTTGTTTATGATTCAAAGTCTCTAGTTTAAGCAATTAGCAAAGTAATATCAAACAAATATATATACTATTAGACCTAGGACTACCAAGACAAACAACTTGATTATGTTTGTTAGCGAATACATGAAGTTGACTCTTGCAGCATACAGATTGCTATAACAATTTTGCCTCTCAGCAGTAGCAATATAACAAACATATTAAGTTGACAGCAACATTCTCATCTCAGTATTCCTTTCTCTCCAATGCTCTTGCAAACTTAAAGAGGAACAATTTAGTACCTACATCTGTTGCATGTTTTCACTGTTTCCTAAAATACTTTGAAGAATTGAATGTTACCGATCATGTGCGAACGAGATCGGCTTCCCTGTAGAACAGAGAGCACTAATGAGGCACAGTAGTTATGTAGTTCATGATTATGGTTTATCCATTTATTGTTATCGATGTCAGGTTTTACCAACATTCCATCTTTTTGTTGATGCATTTCACTTGAGACAAGTTCTTCCCTTTTTTTCTTCTAGATATAGTACCATCGATTTCACTCTGCGCTACATCGTAAAATCACATTTAAAAATCCACATTCTCTTCATAATTTTGTATATCCGATCATTATAAAGAATATTAAATCCCAAGGTCACTTTTGAGTTGAATGAAGACGAATGCAGAAGCGGACAATCTACAGCAATGGCAAAAAAATCATGTAGTTGAATGGGGAACCCACTTCTACCATCATCTATTACAAACTTGGTTTCTTGATATATTTGTTACTCTAAGCTTAACTAATCCTAAGTTGACCAAATCACAAGAACTATCTTTACCCTAATTTGATCAAACTTGACCAAGATCAAACCTAATTAGACCTAAATTAGAATAAATTTCCCTAATTAAATTAGTTAGGACCACTTACTTTTTAAAAAAAAAAGTTCTTCTTCTTCTTGTATTATTATTACTATTATTATTATTATTATTATTATTATTACTAGTATTATTATTATTAATAATAATTATAATGTTGTTGTTGTTGTTGTTGTTGTTGTCGTTGTCGTTTGAACTATACTAGCAGCACAATGAAGCACCTCCACAACGGTCATCTCCATCGTAAACGTCAGTGTTTTAAAAATCGGCCGGTTAACCGTGGTGCGGGGCTGACCGGTTTATTTTGCTGATAATTGCCGATTAAGGCTTTTTGAATTAAGCGCCCGATTTTGGACCGGTTAGCCCGATTTTGGGCCGTTTAGCAATTAATTTTAAGCGGCCGGTTAGGCCCGCTTTTTGTTGGATCGGCCAAACTAATTGTTGATTGTGTTGTTTTGGATGTTTTACCATTTATGTTTTGATTTTGCTGTTTGGATGTCCTATCTTTCAATTACTTTTGTACTAGTGTTTTGGATTTTCTATCTTGTAGATGTTCAAGTTGGCTTTTAGATTTCAGCAACATCATCAGGTGAAAAATTGTGAATATTACATCAATATTGTACTATGTTTCTTGTTTCATGTATTTTCATGTGGCCACTTTACTTCCCTTGTCCAACTGATTGTCTACTCGTATGATGTTGCTCATGCTCCATCCACAGGTAACCAACTAAATTCAATTTATATTTAGTTCATGCCTGAAATTGTTTACTGATACATACATTTATTTATGTTTAGCTGCTGAATCTATTAGCTCTTTAATTCTGTTACATTGTATTTCTTTTAAAGGAATAAATAGGTTTAGTTCTGTAAAATAGTCACAAATATTAAATTATGTGTATATAATATATGTCAATAAAATGTGAAAATTCATTAAAAAAATACGATCCGAATTTTGAAAAATCGCCCGATTAATCGCCCGCCTGGCGATTAATCGGCTACAAGGTCTCGTCCGAACGATTCCCGGTTCGCGCTTTTTAAAACATTGGTAAACGTTATAGCCTATAACTTCCCTAATTTTTTGCATAGGAGATAGTGTATTGCATAGTTTATCATGACTACTAGCTTCTAGAAATTTAAGTACAAAAGTGTTTCTTTCCCCAATCTTTATGCATATTGAAGGTACAAAAATTCTTCTTTTTCAAAGATAGAATGTGGCACATATAATATAAATTCCCAAAAACGCATTTTTCGATTGATATCATATCATAATGCATCCAAGATTCCTTTGATTGTTTGAGGACAATCTTTATTTCTGTGTTATCTAGGTCTTAAGTCCGAAGTTATAGAACATGTGAATAGCTCATAAAATATATAACAAATCATAATATGATTATAATGCATCACCTAACCAGCAATTGCATATAACAGTTCATTAATGTAAAGGTAGCATACGAAAGGTCAACCTTCATCCAATGGCAAACATGCTAAACACATACTACTTACTACACATGCCTAAGAATTTGTATAAAGATTTGAGATTATAAGCACATAGAAATAGACAAAACCTCAAGGTTTAATTCGCAGTGTTCCAACAAGGACGTAAACAAATAACTCATTTACTTCAAAAAATGAACTGTTGAAGAAACCAAAAAAATCACTTTTGGATAACAAATGAAAAGCATACATTGCTTCGTGAACCAGTAGTGGTAAGCCAGGCATCTTTCAGCGCTAGGTTGCAGCTTGCCAGAAAAGAGGAGAATCATATCTTATCAGTATGCCAATGAAATCTCCCCTTAAACCTCTATGTAGTAACAATATTCATCATTTGGTAATTCCAGAAGCTTTAGGTTCAATAAATTCAGCCCAGGATCTTTTCCAATATCTACGAAAGAATTTAAAATAATTAGTAAGAGAAGAAGTGAATGGGAAAGGCATGAGGTACACCAAAAAGGTAGGTATTGCCCTAATTGGCTAATAGAATAATCCGTGAAATTGTAGTGTAAGAGGATGAAGATAGATTGGAGCCCATTATTTTGGTTTCACCTGTGCAAGTATTGGGCAAGAAATAGAGAATGGGAGAAACCAACTAAACAAAGATGTGCATGGGCTAGCGACAAAGTCAAGTATGGACAGGAGATAGACAATGGGAAAAGCCAACTAGACAAATATTTGCATGGTCTAGCGATAAGTCAGATACTGGACAAGATATGGACAATGGGAGAAACCAACTAGACAAAGATTTGAATGGTTTAGCGACCAAGTCAAATGAATAAGTTTTTTATGCCAATATTTCTCAACTATTTAAGCAAAAAGTTGGGGGAAATTAGTCAGCCTTCTACCTGAAAATATTGTCCCTTTAAATATCATGAATCTCATAGTATGTTTGGTGGCCTAAAAAGATCATTGGTTTCTCATTTGTTCTACACTTTGTTTAGCTTTTTTACCCCATTTTGAAGTATAAAGTAAACAAGTACAAAACTTAGACCTCTAGCCCAAGGCCCGTAATTGTAATAGGAAGTCAAAACCGTAGACAGCATGACATTTGTGACTACACTCGTAAAAAAATTAAAACTGAATTATTTAAAATTAATTATACTAACAAAATTTGAAACTTCTAATTAAGCCATTGACATTACACTCGGGTGCAAAAACTAAAATTATTGCACAATAAGTCTAAAACACCATAAAATAATAAAGAGCCCATTAAGCCTAATCAAATAGCTTTTAGAACAGGGAGTGGGTCCTGTCAGCATCACCTTTCCATAGTAATGTGTCAAAACTTGATAGTACGGCGGTTAGCTTTGCTTTTAGCCAGCTTGAAGTACAAAAGTAAAAGGTGTACAGAACTTGAACCTCTATCTTAGGCTAATACTTGTTATAGGAAGTCAAAACCCTAGTTTTTGCAATATTTGGGATGAAACACTATTTAAGAACTATTTAAATTTAACTTGATCAGATTGTTAATATGTTTGTTTTTATTTTTTATTTATTTATTTTGTGCTCTCCATAGTGTCTTGTCTTTTGTCACATATTGGTGAACTTTGTGTTTAGTTACTCCTATCCTATATAAGGAGGGTGTCTGTGCTTGTATTGGTGATCTTAATAATTCAGACTTATTCTATGTATTAGAGCTTTTCTCCCTCCCATCTACCCTAACAGCCATCCTTCTTCCTCACGTTCTTCTTTCCATCCACCAGCCTCCATCTTGTTGCTCAGCCTCCATCCCGCCCGAGAGCCTCCATCCTTGCCCAGCCAACCTTGCTCCCTACCGCAAACCCTACCACCATCTCCAACCGCCGCCATGTCCATCAGCCGTTGCACAGCCTCCCCATCCCGCCGCCTCTCCATCGACCCCCTGTTAGCCCCTGCCATCTCCTAGCATAGGGTCCTGTCAGCATCACCTTTCCATAGTAATGTGTCAAAACTTGATAGTACGGTGGTTAGCTTTGCTTTTTGCCAGCTTGAAGTACAAAAGTAAAAGGTGTACAGAACTTGAACCTCTATCTTAAGGCAAATACTTGTTATAGGAAGTCAAAACCCTAGTTTTTGCAATATTTGGGATGAAACACTATTTAAGAACTATTTAAATTTAACTTGATCAGATTGTTAATATGTTTGTTTTTATTTTTTATTTATTTATTTTGTGCTCTCCATAGTGTCTTGTCTTTTGTCACATATTGGTGAACTTTGTGTTTAGTTACTCCTATCCTATATAAGGAGGGTGTCTATGCTTGTATTGGTGATCTTAATAATTCAGACTTATTCTATGTATTAGAGCTTTTCTCCCTCCCATCTACCCTAACAGCCATCATTCTTCCTCACGTTCTTCTTTCCATCCACCAGCCTCCATCTTGTTGCTCAGCCTCCATCCCGCCCGAGAGCCTCCATCCTTGCCCAGCCAGGTGCCACCTTGCTCCCTACCGCAAACCCTACCACCATCTCCAACCGCCGCCATGTCCATCAGCTGTTGCACAGCCTCCCCATCCCGCCGCTTCTCCATCGACCCCCTGTTAGCCCCTGACATCTCCTAGCATCACGCCCTCCACCGCAACCCCCCGTCAACCCTACCCCATCGACCTCAAGCAAGAACCCCCCCCATCGATCTCCAGCACACCCCTCCCATCGACCTCCAGCAAGACCCTCCCATCGATCTTCAGCAACCCCCCCCACACCGACCTCCCTATCGACCCTCATTGTTCTCCAACAGAACCCCGCACCACCACCACCCATCAACCTCCAGCAAGGCCCCCATCGACCTCTAGCAAGAAACCCCCCCACCATCAACCTCCCTATCGACCCCCACCCCATGGACCTCCCGTCGCAAGCCCATCGACCTCCCAGCACTAGCCCATCGACCAAATCCCATCATCACGCCTGCATCCCATCAACCACCAGCCATCGACCACCCGCCAGCAACCCCCCCCCCATCCCACCCACATACTTGCTTAATTTCCTATTGCTTCACTAAGGCTGCATTTGTTACATGATGAATCATGGGGAGGGGAATGATGGTGAAGCAAAAATTGTTGTTTGTTTGCCATGGAGATAGGGAATCATGGTGAATCCCTGGTGAATCCATGGTAAAATTTTGTATGTTTTAGTCCCCATGGAAAAGCATGGCAAATCATGGTGAGAAGTTTCTTAAGACCCATTACTTATTCAAACACAAATGTAAAAGAATGTTTTAATAAATACGATTCTTACTTGTGTAAGGTGTTTTTACAAAAACAAATCCCATCACCATCCATATAACCATGTAACAAACAACATTTTTATACTTTTCCTGATCCCTATCACTATCACCATACACATGTTACCAAACAACACATTTTAACAATTTCCCCATCACCATCACCGTCCCCTTCCCCATCACCGTCACCGTCGCCATCACCATCATTTTTTTCACCACGTACCAAACACAGACTAAATCCAGGCTGCTCCTAGTATAAAACACCTTCTCGTTTCAACTTACTTTTTTGGGAGGGACTTGCTTTGTCCCATCAACCTTCATCACATTTGGGTCTAAGTTGTGAATTTGCGATGTGATGTTGGTTCATTTAAATTCTTAATGCCCATTCTTTGGGTTTCTAAAATCTTCGATGCCTTGCATGATGTGTCATGCACTTCTGAACTGATTACTAGTGTGTATTCATTCTAGAACTGCTTCTCATCATGGCTTCTAATGATACCTTAAGAACTCTCTTTGTGATCAGAATAAAATTGGATGGTTCTAACTACCATGCATGGCCTGCTTCTTTTGCATTGTATGTCAAGGCCCAAGGTCGGTACTCTCACCTTATCACTAAAGAACCTCCTATTCCTGCCAAGAACGCGAATGAGTAAAACTAAACTATCTTATTACTCGTGGGTTAAGAATGACTCGGGGGTGATGACCTAAACGGTCAACAGTGTGGAACCAAAAAATAAACCAATTGTTGTTATCAGTTAAAACATCAAAGGTCATATGAGATCAATTAGCACATGTTTACTCACACCAACCAACAAAACCCTAAAAAGGTGGTTGAGATCTTTAAAAATCTGGCCAAAAAGGAGATCTTTAATGATGCCTTTGTCAAGGATTATAATAATCAGTGTTGTACCTTGTGGGATGAATTTGAAGTATACCATCCCCTGACCTCTAACATATTTGAAGTTCAAAGAAAAGCATAATGAACTTCAGTTGGTATTATTCCTTGCTGGATTACCAGCCTCCTTTGCAGGTGTTATGGATCGAATCATGTCTACTAACCACTACCTAAACTACACGATGTCCTCAAAAGGGTGCAGCGTCGACCGTATGTCTCTTCTTCTCCTACATGGTATGTTGCCATGTCCGCTCTTGCAGTCCTATCTAGTGACTCTAGTCATGGCGGAGGTCGTGGCTGCGGTAGAGGACCTAGACATGGTCGTTTTGGCCCATCAGAACCTAGACGTAGTCAACCCCTTCCGCTGGACCACGCAAACCATCTTACTGAACCTCGTCTTTGCAACTTTAGTGGTCGTAACAACCACAATGAAGATCGTTGTTGGGTGAAACATGGCTACCCCAACACATGGGCCAACAAGGCTTCTACTGATTACATCGAGGATGAACCAGCTCAATCCTTTACTACTTCTGGGGATTGCGTCCGAGCTGAATTTTAAAAACTCTTCCAAGAAGGACTCCAGAATGAACATCGGCTCCACGCTCAGATGGTGATTCTGCCTTTCTAGCATCCTCGGCTCCTTATGGTAAAAATAAATGGGTCATCGACTCAGGTGCTTCTACCCATATTTTTGGCAATTCGAAACCTTTTATGTAAATTGACTGTTTCTTCTATTCCGACTGTGACTATTGCTAATGGCACTCAAGCCCCAATTCATGGGGTTGGTAATATGAATACTACAAATAGTTTCTTGCTCAGAGCGGCTTTATATGTCACTCGCTTCCCTCTGAATCTTCTTTCCGTTAGTAAAATTGTCAAGCAGCTTCGGTGTTCTATTACTTTGACCCTGATGGATGTGTCTTTTAGGATCTCAGCACGAGGATGAATATTGGTTCGGTCCATGAGGACCATACGGCTTATACTACCTTAAAAAAAATGAGTCATCAAGGAGACTTCCTCTCCTCAACTCCTCATTGACCTGTGGAGGCCCGACACAGGAGTAAGGTAAATCAAGTATGCAACCCATTAGTTCCGACGCAAACCATGTCAGAAAAAAATCCCAATTTGTTCATCCCCGTGAGAATTCGAACTTGAGACCTCTGCCTGCGTTCACAGTCCGATTACCGGTGAGCTACACCCTTGCGGGCGGCTTATACTACTTTAATGCTCCACATAATGTTGCTCTTCTCTCCTCGGCGGTTTCAAGACTTCAATGGCATGACAGATTGGGACATCCATCAACTTCCAAGCTCAAAATTTTGATTACTATTTATGAAACCTTGTTTAAATGTGAAGCTTGCCAGTTTGGAAAGCAAACTCGATGTGTTCCCTAGGATAGTGACTATGACTTCAAAATCTATTTTTGATAGTTCCTGCTGATATATGGGGAATGTATTATGTTACAAGTATAACTGTCTTTGGTTACTGTATGACCTTTATCGATGACTTTTCTAGAACCACTTTGTTGTTTTTACTTAAAGATAGGTCACATGTTCTTGACACTATTATCGTATTTTTTGCTGAGATTATGACTCAAGATAATAACCATGTCATAAAATTTAGGACAGACAATGCCCTTGAATTCATGCAGCAGTCCACTAGTCATTTCTTGCAAAAGCTTTGACATCATTCATCAAACATCTTGTTCTTACAGTAGTAGAAAGAATGGTGTTGTCGAGCATCAGAATCATCGTCTTCTTAAAGTTGCCAAAACCCTTATGTTTCATTATCATGTCTTTAAACCTTTTTGGGGTGACAAATTCTCTGTTGCCCCTTTTTTTATCGATAGAATGCCCTCATCTGTCTTAAACAACCAAGTCTCATTCAATGTTTTGTACCCCAGAGCTTCCCTGTTTTCTGAACCATCTAGAATTTTCAATAGCACATGTCAGTGTTCTCATATGCCCCGCATGAGGCCGCTTATGCGGCCGCATATGCTTATGCGGCCCTCAGCCGCTCCGCATATAACTATGCAGTGCTATTTTTGGGCATGGACCGAATATGCGTCTTGCGGTCCGCATATGCGGCCGCTTAGGCCCCGCATTTCATTTGATGACTTAAGTAAAAAAAAATAGAACCTCAAATAAAATCAACCAAATTAAATGACAACTTCTATATAGTTGGTTTTAGATCAGATATTGAAATTTTGCTACCTCAAAAATAATTCTATTTTGAATGAGTGGTGCAAAATATATTATTACATTTTACAATTGTCAATGTTTCATTATGCTCTTTCCTTTTGCTCTCTTTTTCTCTTCTATTTTGCTCTAAGATTAGAGTCTGTTCCACATGCAACAGTTCTGATTTTGTCTTGTATAAAAGGGGAATCTATTGCAGATATTAATTGGATGTGATATTTTCTTTTACAAAGTTTCAAATTTTGTGTGCTGCCTAGGGAGTAATTTATATTCCCTACAACTTTTTCTTCTCTATTTATTAGTGAGTTGATTTCTTCATATCATTTTGATGTTTTGATTTTGTTTTTGATGTTCTTTTTCTGTTTCTACTTTGAACTACCATGTTTTGTGTTACTGTGGTTATTCTTATTGTGTTCATTCAATAAATGTTCTGCTATGAACTGCATGTGTTAGTGTGTTTTGTGAATTGTATATTTTAGTACATTATATAAACTTAGGGTTTTGTTGATTGATTTTTCTTCTTGATCATTGGAAAATATGTGTTTCTTCTTCCATGATGTAATGATCCATTGGTACATTTTGGGCTATTAGGCTACAAAACTAGATAGCATGAAATTTATGATTATGATTCTATTTTTTTAAATAAATAGATGTATAAAATATAGAATTAATTAAAAAAATCCAAAAACGCATATGCCCCGCTTATGCTCCCGCATTCCGCTTATACTCTATGCGGTACCCTGACCGAACGCATACCGCATAACGCATTTCAGAACATTGGCACATGTTTTGTACGTAATCTTTAAACTAGTTTAAGTAAACTTGATCCCCGGTCTACGAAGTGCATCTTCTTAGGGTACTCACGAACTCAGAAGAGATACAGATGTTAAAAACTGAATACCTCGAAATGGTGTGTATGTACCAATGTCGTCTTTTTTCAAGATCCTCCATATTTTTCTACTATGGGTTCGACTCTATTGACGGATCTCCTTGTTGCCACTCCCCCACCCATTTGTGTTGAATCGAAATCTTCAAATCTATTGTTCCTGAGGTACCTCAATGTATCAAAGATGTCGCCAGACTACAACTCCCTTTATGGCCCCTCCATCAACCAATCCTTTATCTTCATCAACAAATCGTGACACTACTCAGGTATATTACGACTTAGATACCTCGATTAGCATAAGAAAAGGGGTGCGCTCTTGTACTTTTCATCCTATCAGCAATTTTGTTCTGATGATAATCTTAGTACAAGATTTGCAAACTTTACTGCTGCCCTTTCAACTATCTATTTTCCTAAAAATGCGGCAGAGGCCCTCACACATCCTGCCTAGCGTCATGCCACGTAAGCGCAGAAGGAAGCTCTACATACTCAACAGACTTGGGACTTAGTAAATGCTCCTACAAATGTTTCACCTGCAAGTTGCCGTTGAACGTTCCCTGTGAAGTATTGTCCCGATGGCAAGTTTGCATGACTTAGAGCTTGTCTGGTTGTTGAGGGTTGCGCACAAACTTATGGCATAGATTACTTTGAGACTCTCGCCTGTTCTGCAACTTAACTCTATTCATATTCTTATTTTTGTTGATGTCAGTATGCTTTGGCCCTTGTTTTAGCTAGATGTTAAAAATGCATTTCCTATATGGTGATCTACATGAGGTGTACATGGAGCAACCTCCCGGATTTGTTGCTCAGGGGGTGTTCTAAAGTTTGTCGTCTTAGGAAAGCAATTTGTGGACTGAAATAGAGTCCAAGAGCGTGGTTTGATCAATTGAGTCAAATTCTTGCAAAATATGACATTTGATGCTCGCATTGTGATCATTCTATTTTTATTAAAAACTATTGTGGGACATGTTATTCTGATTGTGTATGTGGATGACATCATCTTTTCTGGGAGTGACCGTCAGGGTATTCAGGATGCCAAGAAATGTTTACAGATAAACTTCATTGCTAAAGATCTAGGAAAACTGCATTATTTTTTGGGGATTTAAGTACCTCATTCTTCTTCTAGAGTATATCTCAACGCAAGTATGTACTTGATCTTCTGCAAGAGATTGGCATGTTGGGTGCCAAGCCAGTCAGCACGCCTCTAGATCCCAATACAATCTCGGATGATGATGATTCTCCTTCTTACTTTGACAACAAGCAATATAGAAGACTTATGGGCAAACTCATTTATTTGATGGTTTCACGTGCAGTTATCACTTCAGTTGTCGGACTTGTCAAAAGGTATCTAGATAAACCTCAACAATGTCATTGGGATGTGGTGTGCCACATTCTTAAATACTTAACAAGCTCACCTGGAAAGGGTCTTCTATATAGGAACAATGGGCACTGTAAGATTTCTGGTTTCTCTGACTCGGACTATGTCAGGCCTGATCGTAAATCTACTTTAGGTTATTGCACCTTTGTAGGTGGTACCTTGTCACTTGGAGAAGTAAAAGCAAGTTGTTGTGGCTAGATCCAGTGTTGAAGTTGAGTATAGTGTGAGTTGATGTGGGTTCAAGGACTATTAAAGGAGTTTGGAGTACGTGATTCGCCACCATTCATATGTACTGTGATAATAAAGCAAGCAGTTACCTTCATTGCAAGTAATCCCACATTCCATGAGCGCAGCAAACATATTGAGGTAGACTGTCACTTCGTCAGAAGGTTTATTTAATCTAGATGCATAGCCACTTCATACATCAAGAAAGCGGATCAGCTCACTGACATCTTAACAAAATCACTAGCAAAGACAAGATTCCATTCTGTGGTGGACAAGCTGGATGCATGATATCCATGCTCTAGCTTGAGGGGGAGTGTTAATATGTTTATTCTTATTTATTATATATTTATTGTGCTCTATGTAGTGTCTTGTCTTTTGTCCCATGTTGGTGAACTCTGTGTTTAATGACTCCTATCCTATATAAGGAGGGTGTCTATGCTTGTATTGGTTATCTCGCAGATGACCTAGCTCAGGAGCCGCCGCCAACCAAGCTCCCTCGAGATTAAGGAGTGTTGCTTTAAAGTTGGACTAACACAGATTATGCAACAAACATTACGTTAGTCCATTCTTTAAAGCAACATGTGTTGATGTGCCAGGCATGGGGATCTATGTTTTTTGCTTTGTCTATTCACTCTGTTTCTTATTATTATTTTGATTTGTTGGTTTATGTGCCTGCCATTGAACTTTGTCTTATTACATGTCAATGAGAAGCCTTATTGGAATAAATTACTCGAATCATGAGGGGAAGGGTCTTTTTTCTTAAAAATGAGTGAGATCCTTGCTTCGGTATAGAAAATGAAAGGCAGATCCTCCTAATCATGCCACTACAAAGAGTATCAACAACAATGCCTCTAATGAACAACTAAGGAACCTCTTTCTAGCTATCCATGGAGGTGTGAAGATCTCTTCTTGTATATATTGTTATCGCCATTTTTTAGAATACAACATTCTAAAGGCAGTATCTGTGTCGCAAAGGTTAGTGAGGAGTCCTCACATTTTTTAGTTGTTGTCTTCTTTTCCTTCCCACCTCAAGAAGTCATCATGCAACTCCCCATCATCCTTCAATTAGGCAGCATTACACATGTTGTATGGTTTTTACTTATAGGTATTACAAAGGACTTTGCAGCAGTGTCTCCTTAAATAGTTACATGTCGTAGAAAAGCCAGGTAGATACGACTATATATGTGTGCCCATTAGGACAAATGGTGTCCAGAGTCTCGCTCTTATCCACTGTGTACATTCAGCTTTCCTAAATAACAATCTGGCAATATGGATGTTTCATTAATTGACTCTTCCCAAAAAGAGAAACCCGAGTAAAGCTAAAACGTAAAATTGAGAAGTGAGTCATGGAACTACTCCTGCATATCTTAGAATTTGTAGCAATTGTTTCTTGCAATAAGTGACCTCACATAACGGTCAAGAAGCATCGAATTACGTATACCAATTAGTCATACAACTATCTGAATTGAAGTAACCATGTAGGTCTATATGTTGTTATAAATCATTGGTAACATAAATGTCAAGGCAGCAATTTGCAAGGCACCAAACATGGGCGTCTTGGATCCATAACATCCTTTAATTATATTATTTCCTATAGGGATATCACCCTCAGATGCACATAATTTTATGGTTTTATATACTTGCAACACATCCCAGGGTCTTTGCGGTTTATTGAGGCATCGAGTATTCACCCCTACTTGTTGTCCAAAACAAATAATGGTTTTATGTGTAATTGTGTATATATCATGGTTATAAGTAGAGAGATAAAAGTTTTCACTATTACAACAGAAGTGAGACTAACCACCCATGGGAGTCGGTCACAACCCTAAACCCTAAACAACAGGAATCAATCAAAGTTTTATACCAGACCTAGAGGTCGACCCGGCAAAGCTCCAGGGTCATAGGTCTTAGGTCAAACGTCGTCTCGACCCAATTCATCTGATGACATCAGCGTGATATATATGGATATATATGAAGCGATAGTGTTGGACTCTCTGTAAAAAATATCGATTTTTTTTTTAAAATCGGTGATTTGTCGCACTCTTTTACCTTTTCGAATGTTATGCATAAATTTAATACGCACAATAGCTTTTTCACTTTTTTAGCTTTTTTTATTTTCACTTTTTTTGTGTTTTTATCATTTTGTCTTGTTTAAGGCGGCTTAGTTGACTTGGACCAAAAGCGTTTTCTCTGTGAGAACCAGTTATCCTTTTTACTCCCCCCGGCCCCGCTTCTCTCACCCACCTCAAACCCCCCAACTCCCAAAACTTCCCCCCCAACCCTCCCACTCGTAATGCGTTGTCACAACTGCTAGAGCATCCAGCAACATCACCGCCAACCATCAGAGCTCAACCTAGTTAGCAAGTGGCGGAAGCTCCACCACAAGCAGCTCGATCGTAAGCAAGCAGCAAAGCTAGGCCGCAACCAAGCAGCAGAGCTCGGTCGCAACCAAGCAGCAAAACTCTAGCACAAGAAGCATCGTTGGTCGACCGCGAGCAGCCACAGCGGAGCTCTAGCACCAAAAGCATTAGTGGTCGATCTCGAGCAGCAGCAGCATTGCCCCTAGTGGATCTCGTCGGTCGTTTCTTCATGTTAGTTCTTCTTTTCAACCTTTTTTCTTTTCTCAAATGTTTTCCAACCCCGATTGCTTTTTTAGCTATGGACACCTGCTTCACCTGCGTACATCTTCCTCAATTTCTTTTCTTTTTTATCTGGCCACTCTTCCTTATGTTAAGTTTCCTCGTTCCCGTGATCTTCCTGATTTCCCCCCTTACTAGTTACTATTTTCCCCTTGTTGATTTCGCCCCCTCTTAAACTCCCTCTCTCCCTCACGCCCCGCCCAATCCTAGCTTCTAATTACCTTCCCCTTACTCTTCTTCATCATTACTTTAGCCCCTTCCCCTTAACCGCTTCCCCTTCTTGATTTCGCCCCCTCTCAACCCCTTTTCCCCTTCACCCCTACTCAGTCCAATGCAATTCTACTTGATTCCCCCCTCTTCCTTAGTACCTCAGCCCCCTTCCCCAAACCCAACGCCACCCTTCCTAAATTTCTCCGGTTCGTCTTCCACAACCAACGTGTTCCCATTTCTTTTTAGCCCCCTGCCCACCCACTTCCTCAACCTTAATTTCAACCTTAATTCATCCTCAAATTCACAATTAGCACTTATTTGTGTTCTCCACCAATTAATCATATCTTCATTCCTCCTATTGTTCTTCTACCAAACCAATACCATGTTAATGTAGTTTTTTTCTTCAGTTGTTGTTGCTTCTTTATCTCTTATTCTCCTCTCTTCATTCCTCCTCTTCCGCGATACAGCCCTGCTCTTGTTCTCCACCAAATTTGTTCTCTTCGGTCCTACTATTTTTCTTATTCCAAACAAACACCCTGGTGTTGTCAATTTTTTGCTTTTAATTTCTTATCATCCTCTCTTACTGCCATATTTGGTTTGTTGGTTTTCAAATACTAAAATGCCATGCTATTCTAGTGTAAATTTGCATTACTTATCCATTTGAAATTCCATAAAAGTTTCTTATTGTATTTGTCTTCCATTTGCTTATTTGTGTGTTTGATGTGTTGTATCTTGGTGTATAATGTCTCTAATTACAATATGAAAGCAATATATAATTGGCCAGTTGCATACTTGCATTTGCTTGCCTTCATATATGTTTGTGTTTTTCTCGTCATGTGCCATCTATATAATTTACCAAGAATAGGACAATGATGCCTAAAGCAAAAGATCCGTTGTGGACACATGTTGATTATGCGGAGAACTAGTTTAAGTGCAAGTTCTATCACAAAACTTATGATGCTTCCATCACGCACTGAGGTTTCACTTGGCACATGTAATTTTCAAGGATATCAAGCCATGTCTTGTTGTATCTGATGCAGTTAGGGAAATTGCAAACAAAGCCGTAGGAGGCTTTCAGGCAAAAACCACTAGCAAAAAGCAAGAGATTGCAGATTTCTTGACAAATTGTAGCTCTTCTGCTTCTAATTCAGTTGTATTTCCATGTTAATCTAGTGGTAGCGACATTGTTTTAAAAAGTGGTATGTGTTATGCATTCGGAGAGGTTACCTTGTAGAGTATATGGGGTATGCGGGAGTATATGCGTTTTTGGATTTTATTTATTTATTTATTTGTTTGTAATTATATGTATATATATTAATCATGAATATATATACTTAATTTGTACATTTGTGTATCTAAATAGTACAATTACAAGAATAATGGATGCAATCATGCAAATATGCAATCACCACAACTTAAATAAATACAAACATGCACTATGATCTAAATCTAAACAAACATAGATGAACGTAAATGTACATATATAATGTATATCACATGATAAACATATTGATCCAACGGCAACGTCCCAATAACCAAGTCAAATAGCATGTTCTCAATCCAACGACACTAAGGTTGAGTTTGGATGAGACCATCTCAACTCCTCGTAGTTGCCATATAAAATTTAGAAATTAGATTTTATCTTATAAGATCTTGTAACTTGTAACTACCATATAGCATCAAGTACAGCAGAAAACGGGGGCTTTGTCAAATCACCCCAAAATTGGAAGGACTGATAAGTGATAACCACCGTCCGCCTCTACCATCCCTTTACTTTTTCTTCTTTTCAACGGTTGCTGACACAGCTCATAGCAACTCTGCTCCCCGCCGGCCCACGAATTGCACATGTAAAAACTGCCCTGACTACCAGGATTCATGAAACCGGTGCCCAAACTAGGCCTAATGGAGGCAGGATGCCCCAGGCAGGCAGCAGCGATTAAAGTGAAGAAGAGAGCAGAGCGAAGAGAGACGAAAGAATACCCGGTTTGGGCGTTGCCGCTTCTTGCTGCTAGTGCTACCGGCCCGTGGTCGCCGCTCTTGCTGGCCGGTGGTGGCCTCCAGCTGTGGCCGGTCTCCGCTGACTGGTCACTGGCGGCCGGCGTCGCTGCTTGCTCCTGCAGTGGCCGGCGTCGCTGCTGTAGGGGCAGCCCGGCAGGCAGCAGGCGGCAAGCCGACTCAACAGCGCGAGGCGTCGCAGCTTCGGGGGCAGCCAGGGAGCGAGGAATGCGTGATGGCGTGACCTTCCTGAGTCAGGGGGTTTTGGGAAGGCGAAGGCTTCGGCCGTAAAAATTGAAAATAGGCACTGCCCTAAGTGGGCCGACCAGCATCCACCAATAGAGCCGAGTTTTTCAAAAAAATCGAGTATTATTCGGTAATTTGCGTCAGATATGGGTTTTACACGCATAGCGTTTAATTTACGAATTATTCTTATTATTCGGGAATCATTCAGATTTGATACGTAATTCGCCCTTTACATACGTCAGCTGAAAAGTTCGCAAATAATTGAAGAATTCCGCGAATTATGTGGCATTGCCCCAAAGAAGCTATAAAAATGGTGTTCTGTGGTTAATCATATTTTTATACACCTTATTGGATATACTAAAAAAAATAGTCTTTAACCATAAAAAAAACTTGTAGTAAAAACCTCATATTTTGTAGCTAAAGGCTTTAACTACATATTTCTTTACATGTACAAATTATAGTATATGCTCGTATCACTAAAGTATTTAACTATATTTTTCAAATATGTAGTCAGATAATCCATTCGCTACATATTCATATGTAGTTGGAAACGTAGCTAGATATTTTCCTTACATATTTAAATGTAAGTATAATTATAGCGAAATGTATGACTATGATTGTATATGTAGTCAGTATGTAGTCAAAAAGATGAAGTTAATACATTTTATATGTAGTTGATGTGTAGGAAAAGGCAGCATCTACTACATACATATATATGTAGTTGATTATGCATCTAGCTACAATTGTAGTGCCATTTATTACACATACATATATGCATAGTTCGACTATTCACACACACACATACACACACATGGATATATATATATATATATATATATATATATATATATATATATATATATATATATATTAATTTGTAGTACACAAACTCTTTTAATAACAAAATTGTAGTAGTTAGACCAAGTTATGCTCATTATGCCAGCAATCTTACTTTCATTTATATTGAAGCGTTGAATGTACATGGGGAGGATGTATACCTTGCCCCTATTACACAATGTGTACAAAGAAAAGAATATACATATATTAATGATTCAGTGAGGCTACCGCATCTTTGCAAAAGAGTATGTGTCTTTCTCGACCAGTTTTAGCATCCTTATTGTCTTCTTCTTTTGATCGATGAGTTGGTGATAGCTTGGGTTCTTGTTTTTGTTGCACCATCATGAAGGACATATCTTGGATCAAAAATTACAAACAAGACAATTTTGACCTGGTTGAGCAAGGTTGCCCTCTTGCGAAGATGGTTGTTCTCTTAGCTTATAAAACAAGTTATTTCAGCTTCTCATCAGGGTTGTGGAGATGCATAAGCACCAAACCAATAGTAAGCATATCCGTTCTTGTGAAGTCAATAGCCTTTGAGGTCAATTTTCGTGTAGTGGATGCTTGCTACAAGCAAGAAGTGTATAAGACATTTATCAACTACAAATAGAAGAATCTCAGTAAAGAGAAAATGGCACTACAAGGCTAGAAATAAATCAAGAGACATTGATCAAGAAAGTACTCTAAAACATAAAGAAAGGTGGCAGCATAATTTTTCAAGATTCAGATAGTATAATTATTAGTAGCAACGTTACTACAGAGACCACGTCAAAATTTAGCGCATTGTGCACCATACTTGACAAAACATATTAAACAACTCAAAAAGTATAACATGGATCACCATTAACTTACAAATTTTACATAGGACGATCAACAATACTGTGTGGGATTAAATCTAACATGTTAGGAGCTAACTCTAAATAGTTGCATGCAACACATCACTCTGACTACTTTGATGCATTGGGTTGCATTGGTATGGATCAACTTCTACTTAGGAGCTTACCCAGCCAGCTATAGATATGAATGCAAGTCACCATCACGTCATGTTGTCTCCAAGAGAAAGTAGCTAATCTTTTCTTCTTGATGTAACACTTCATTCTATTAGACGTAATCTTTTGACTGCCTGTAGTGGACTGGAGTAAAAGAGTTGGGTCAGCCTTGAGAGAGAGGAATTCATATGAAACGCTTGCTTTAGTGTATAGTTCACGAGCCAAGGTATTCTCCTCCCTTTTTGTATTTGTGAATAGGGTATTACAGAACATGGGCTTCAAGGCATCAATCTCCTTATAAACCGTCATGATTGGGCTTAATCATTTGACATCGATCACTTTTAATTTTGTTGA
The DNA here is from genome assembly GCA_963693085.1 of Alisma plantago-aquatica. Lineage (NCBI taxonomy): Eukaryota > Viridiplantae > Streptophyta > Magnoliopsida > Alismatales > Alismataceae > Alisma > Alisma plantago-aquatica. The sequence continues at coordinate 1,491,508,008 of OY856412.1, forward strand.
TCACACTGAGTGCATCTGAATCAAACACCACATTGCTAAATTTGTAGGACCCTTTGTTTTGGACAACAATGGCCATTGTCTGAGCTTTAGCTTTAGCAATGATACAAGAACTGCTGACTAGAGGTTGACATCACATTTGAACCACTACAGTCCCAATTAATGACGCCAATTCCAATTCTCTTTGAGCCAACATCAACATCTGAATTTGGCTTAACAACCCTGAATGCATAGACAACCATCAGTTGTTCCTTTCAGGCTGTGCTTATGTAGGGGTAGTATTGGTTTTACCACAAGAGCAAAATTGTCTCTATTGAAGAACAGATGACATGTAATGTAAAGTTGTAGGACCAAAACAAAAGCCTTTTATGATATGAATGCTAAAACAACATAATGGAAAATGGATAAAGAACTATAAATTCCAGTAATGATTTACGAGTGAGCTATTGAATTTTCAAATAAATCTAGGAGAACTCCAAAATCACTTGTGCAATGTCCAAAATTACAAGGAAGTCACTGAAAAGAGACTTGAAAAACCAATTAAAGAGGGATAGGAACTGAAATTCAAGCACACAATCTTTAGTAGTCAAGAATTTAGTACTCTTGTTTGTCTATACTTGTATGCTTATAGAAAGTTGAAAATTGTTGAAGTACTAGTGCAATAGACAAATTTGTGTATAATCAATTGCGAAGATGCTAAGCTATAAATCAATGACATAGAGAAAAGGTGTCAACTGATAAAAAGAAACCATTATATCTTCCTCTGCTAGACCTTTGTATTATTTGTAAACATATTCATACATCCACTGAGAAACATAATCACCAAGTTCACGTTAAATTGCAAGGCATTGTTAAAAAAATTAGAAAAACTTACTTCCTTTTGTACCTTTGAGTTTTAGTTTAAATTAACTAAGTCTGTATTTAGTTTCTTCCACTTCATAATCACCCATCATTATAAGATAGAATTTGCAATAACTTACAACAAGTAATTTAACAATATTAACATGACTTGGAGAAAAATGTGGGACTAAGAAGTCATATTGCATTGATTGGAAGAGCTCAAACACAATCCTCCTAAATAATGGGGTGTCAGGTGAGTGACTGAGCCATGTCAGTGTATGTGGGACATATCAACGTGTGAAAGCATAGTAGGGCTTTGATAGAACATCACATCATGCAATGTTGATAGTTGGTTTTGTTGGAAATGTGAGAGGCAAGGTAATATTTTAAATTACTTACCAGAAACTCATCAAGTTCAACACAGGCTTAAACAAAAGCTATTGAGAGGAGTTTATTAATATATCATAGATATTCGCTGCCCTACTCTAGTTGCAGCTTGATGAGGGGTGGGGAGAGAAATAAGATTTGGAGGTGTGGTTCTACCATTTGAGGAAGAAGTCATGGGAGGCGAAGAACTAGTGAAGGGGCTGACAACATAAAAGCCAAAACATAGCACTGAGACAAACCCCGATTTAAGAAACATGCATTCACGCACAGCTCTGGGGAGAGTAGCCATGAGTGTACCAAAACCCAAAGGTATCTGCATACTTTTTGACCTCCTATCTGGAATAGTCTTTTGACCATATAGTGTTGTCTACAAAGCTCATAAGAACATACTAATATAACATATATGTGCAATCACGATTAACATCAGGATCACATTGATTAAAATCAGGCTGATTCATATTTTTCCTACCATTTCTACCATCAAGTAGCAAATGACACCTTTTTTGAAGTTGCACAACTACGGTTGACAAGGAAAACCAGATAAAGTGGCAACAATTGTGCTATTAGGTACTTGTGTAGAGTCATCATTCCTAGCACTCAAGACAACATTATGTGAATCAATTTGTAAAGGTATTTGACCAAAAGGTGAATGTGGATTAATTGGCAACTACTAAGCTAAGCACGACAGTTGTCTGTAAAGCTCATGAAAATCTACTAATACATTAGATGTATGCAAACTACAGTTAAAATTATGACCATAAATTCTTGGTAGGTGTCAGGTTCAATCCCAGGTGACGGCATGAATGCTAAAACAACATAATGGAAAATGGATAAAGCATTATAAATTCCAATAATGATTTACAAGTGAGCTATTGAATTTTAAAATAAATCTAGGAAAACTCCAGAATCACTTGTGCAATATCCGAAATTGTGAGGAAGTCACTGAAAAGAGACTTGAAAAAACAATCAAAGAGGGATAGCAACTTAAATTTAAGCACACAATCTATAGCAGTCAAGAATTCAGTTCACTTGTTTGTCTATACGTGTATTCTTATAGAAAGTTGAAAATTGTTGAAGTACTAGTGCAATAGACAAATTTGTGAATAATCAATTGAGAAGATGCTAAGCTATAAACCAATGATAGAGAGAAAAGGTGTCAACTGATAAAAAGAAACCATTATAGCTTCCTCTGTTTGACCTCTGTATTATTTGTAAACATATTCATACATCCATTGAGAAACATAATCACCAAGTCCACGTTAAATTGCAAGGCATTATTAAAAAAAATTAGAAAAACTTACTTCCTTTTGTACCTTTGAGTTTTACTTTAAATTAACTAAGCTTGTATTTAGTTGCTTCCACTTCATAATCACCCATCGTCCTAAGACAGAATTTGCAATAACTTGCAACAAGTAATTTAACAACATTAACATGACATGGAGAAAAATGTGGGATTAAGAAGTCATATTACGTTGATTGGAAGAGCTCAAAGGTGAATGTGGATTGACAACTACTAAGCTAAGCACTGCAGTTGTATGCAAAGCTCATAAGAATCTATTAATACATTAGATGTATGCAAATTATAGTTAAAATTAGGATAACAAATTCTTAGTAGGTATCAGGTTCAATCCCAGGTGACGACATGAATGGAATCACCAAAATTTTCTAAAAAAAGATCAAGATCAAAGATTCAGATCAGGTAGGTTCATTTTTTTCCTACCAGTTCTACCATCAGGTAGCATATGACACCTTTTTGGCAATTACGCAACTATTGTTGACAAGGATAGCCAGAAAAAGTGGCATGATCTGTGTACATGTAGGAAATAATCAAGATAACCACATATAAAGGGGACTACCCCCTCATGGTTGTTCATTATTCCTTTGACAATGAGGAGCCTTTTCAATCAGATCACAGTAGTGGCCATGGATGCCTCTGAATTTTACATGAATGAAAATCAAGTGTTGATAGCTTACTATTAGATATCATGAAATAAGATCAAAAACCTTACAAATGGCAATGCCTTGTCAAATATAGGGATCCTATCCGATCAACTACCTTGAACTCAAGTCTTCATATTGACGACTCTACATCATAGTTTTTATGATAAGTATACCACCTCTTTTACTAATAGAAAATATATGTGATCATGTCATTGGACGTCCTCCATGTTGGGTGCATAGTCTAACTTTATAGCCTTACTCAAGTAATTATCATAGGAAACTAGTACAAATTCTAAAATGTATTTAGAATACAAAGATGCTACACAAAAAAAATCAACTTGAACTGGAAACAAAATCAGTGTACCTAATAATATGGACCAGAACTGCTACCTCTCACATATATGATTCCTATTTTTCACTACTCAAACTGGTTAATGGCACTGCTCAAACTGGTTACAAAGCTCAAAGGGATTTGTTGAAGACTTTGTTGGACTCAGATGCCTTGTTGTTCCTGATATTTTAAGGCTATTAAGTAGTCATGTGTTGAGCTTCTACAATTACTGAAAAGATATTCACTCAGTCAGGTACATGAAACAATTGAAACAAACTACATTGAAATACTTGAATTGTCAACGGTCTTCCATTGTTAGACGACAGAGAAGTAGGGGAAAAAGGCTGGCAAAATAAGGAGCTGGAAATAAACCAAAAATGACAGGAGAAAAAACATATCACCAATAAAATATTAATTGCATCACTTGGTGGTAAGATAGGAAAATTTAAAAAAAAATAAACATGATACATAGCATAGTTATTCAATTTTATATCAATCACTATTATCTATACTGCAATGATGATGTATTCCCTGACAAACATCATTTTTGATCACTAATTTTCTCTAAGCTCCAACAAGAATAACATGTAAAATTCAAATCACCAAATTGATTAAGTAGAATTGAAATTAAAATCTTCAACCACCTTGAGTTGCCTCTGAAAACTTCAGGATATGAATAATTAGATTCTTGCCATGTCGCCTATTGATGTGAAGAATCATATTGGGCTTGATATGGATTTCTACTGGAAACCTGGGACTTGGGAGAGTAAAAGGAACCAGATGACCGTCTTGGTGGATGCATTGTTTCTTGGTGAACCCCCCAGCCCCATCAACATTTGGATGAGCAAAACTTGCATAATTGGGAGGTCCAAAAGTTGCATGGTTAGGAGTTTGAGGACTAGCACCATATGAACCTGGAACCCCAAAATGTTGGGACTGAAAGGCCATTTCAGTCTGCATTTGGGGATGGCCTACATTAGGAAGCTGCATAGCAGCAAACTGTTAAGGTTGTGAACCTGCAACCTCAGGAGTAGCACCAAACGAATGATGTTTGCTGAATTGTTGAGACTTTAAAGCCATTTCAGGATGAACTGGAGGAAAACCAACTTTTGAGAACCCACTAGCTACAAAATTTTGTGGTTGTGAACCAACAACCTCATGAGGTATGTGTGATTGTGGACTTGAAAAATATGGGACTTGCGAGGATGCAAAATTATGGCCTTGGTAGCCATCGCCATACTGAAATTACTATTAAAACAATAGGCGTGACAAGTCTAAAACATGTGTTGCTCATATTGTAACATACTGAATTCTGGATATTTTGTCTTTTGATCCTCTTTCCCATCTTTTCCTTTCATTTCTATCCTTCTTGGCCTTTCTATTTAATTTGTGGATATTATGGTGGTTTAGTGGACATTTGATTGTCATTTATGCCAACATTTGGGTTTATGCACAAATATCTCAGTAAATATTTTAATAAGGGTCTAATATGCAAATTTACCACTCATGTGACATATTAATAAAATATATTCATTCTAGAATATTCCTTAGCTTTTTAGAACAAAGAATAAAAAAAAAGAATAAATATTAATACTTTAAACATGTTAATATGATATTGAATTATTTAATATGAGAAATTGTGGTAATAATGGATAATAGATTAAAATAATTAAAAAGGAAGACTAACTGGTTAAAAATAACTTGAGATTCATTTTCCTTGACTTAAGCTTTGCTTGATGGACAAGTTTCACAATTTTAGAAAATTAATAATTATCTTTGCATTAATCAGAATTGAAAAATATGAGCTTTTCTCCAAATCAATAAATAAATTATTAAATGACTTCAAAAGTGGAAATAAACCTTAAGTTTATAATCTATATATCAAAATGAGTCTGTGTGGGAATTTGCATCTAATTTGGTCAATATTAAATATTTTATTTTACTTAGGAAAGAGAAAATGATTTAAAGACCAAAAATATTAAATGTATGCTGAAAAAACTTAATTAATGTCAAAATCGTGTTCCTCGCATTTATTATTGCTTATAGGCCAAGTTTTATATTTTTAGAAAGTTTCTAGATGCCTTTAATAAATTAAAAGGTTTAAAATAAATTATAAATTTAAATGAATTAAATAAAATAATAAAAGTCTTCAAAAAAATAAAACAATGCCAAGTTCGTGTTTAATTTGTTAAAATATATCTTTGGATGAGTTTTGACTCAATTTGGAAAATATTTGATGAGAAGGTGAATTTAGGAGAGAGAACGTGTGTAAAACTTTCAACTCATTATTTAAAATAACAAACAACTTCAACAAATGGAAATAATAGAAAATTTGTATCCAACATACTTAATAAGACTTATGGGTGAAGTTTCATTAATTTTAGAGAATCTTAAAGTCATTAATTCATGAGGAAAGAGAAAATATGATTTGATTTATTTAACACATAAAACGTTCTCAAAAGGCAAATCTAATTACATACATGTCTAAAATAAGTTGGATATCAATTTCATTAATTTTGAAGGTCATTTGTACCCTCAAATAAGAAAAGATAAAAGTTAAATAATTAAAATAGAACTTTATTTGATTTTGATTGGGAATGCAATTAAATGCACACGTCAGTGAGAATCGTCTGATCATGTGTGGATGGCGCATATTTCATCTCCTACTTCTGGTAGGAGACAACTCCGCCGTGAACAGTAACTGTGAGTGTTTGTTCTGATGTTTTTAGCTTTTCTCGCTCATTTCTCATCCATTTCTCACGATTTTTGTTGCGTTGGAATTGGGAGAAGTTCCACATCCATTAAACTCTTATTTGTGATCTCTTGTTGTCTATTCAGGAAATGCACGAAACTTGTACAACAAGACTTTGAGGTCACATGTCTCTTCTCAGTTTAACTCACCCTCACCTATATATATTGGTGTCTATGGATGCGTCGCACCTTGCTAAGCCTTCCTCCTCCCTTAATTTCTTTGCACATCTCCTCTACAACCATGCTTGATCTAGTTTTTCTTCCCAACTTATGGCTCTTCTCCCCTGCTCTCGGATGCACCCACGCCTAAATTGATGGCTCTGGTTAGTTCCTGAAACCTTGGACTTCATTTTCATATCTTTGTTTTAAAGAATGATCGTGATTTGTGGATTCACCCAAAAACTCCCCAGGCCTCCACCTGCTGCTTGCGCAACCATGGCATGGGCGGGAGAAGGGGGACGACCCCCAGTGTTTTCCCAATTTTGCCCCTTTCTATACTTTTTTTGTTGAGGGCAGTCTGGTTATTTCTCTATCATTTTCTTTTACCTTGAGAACACCTCATTGGCCGCTGACAGGGCAACATGGCCTTGTTTGGTTGGTCCAAGTCAGTCGGGTCCCCCACTCACTCTCTCTCTTCCTCTCTCTTTCTTGCTTATTTGGATTAAAGGAATTTTTTGATTGGTCGAAAAAGTAAAATTCATATATTTTGCTCTGGTTGCCCAAAAATTAAACTAAAATATATTTTGGAATTGAAAAAATCTCCTCTTTCCAATAAAAATAGTTTCAATGCCTGATTCTGAATTTTTCAAAAAAAAGTGTTTTTGAGAATGATTAAATTAATTAAAACATCACTAAAAATACCTCTAACAGTCCATATCTCTAAAATATATAAAATTATATGTTATTTTGATCAGAAAACCATAACTAAGATAGTAATAATGATTTCAGGACCTATCGATGGTTTGTAGAAAAAGTTGGTAACTTTGGGATTTTAAGTCTTTAATGAATGAATATAGTTCTAATGTATGGAGATGGTAATGATGTGAGAATAAGTGGGCCCTAATCTCGTTTAAAGTTCTCAAAAGTGGTTTCTAGGATTCTAAGGAAGAAGTATGTGCATCTAACAACTTAGTTGGGAAATTTTTGCCTTAACCTGATATTCCCTAATGAGGCTTTATTGAATCTAACTCTCTTTTCTTGAAACCCTAATTTGCTTATGCCTCAAATCAGTTAATATATTATCTTGTTTGGGTTTTAAACCCCATTGCCATGTTTATTGATTCATGTGATTATTCTTGCCATAACTACTCTTTCTAGCATGTATATTTATGTTCTATTTAATTTAAAGTAGCGGTACTTATGTACAACCACCCACAAAGGACATGTAAATAATCGCCCTGGGGAATGCCTTATTCTCTCCATAATATTGTAGGTGACTGTTAATGTCTTATTCTCCCCTCACCTAAGGTTAGAGGTCCGGTTGGTGCCTTGACCCTACTTAGTTAGGTAGACATAATTATCTTACATGTAAACCCCTTTTATTATAATTGTTAATGGCAAGTTTCTTTTGATATGGCCTCATTCTCTTGTTATCTTTATCTTATGATGAATCCTAGCCTGTTTTTACATGCTTTGCTTATCTTGTTATCCTAAAATAGTTTTGTGACACATATTGTTTCTTTTCCCTTTCCCTTTTGTTGGGTGCCTTCTCAACCACCCAGGTGGTGAGCATGGAGATGGATAATACAAGGAGAACATAGCTTTGGCTTGCACCTATAGCTAGTTGATAAAAATGTTGCTTGGAGACAAGATTGTAGTAGTTAGACTTCCCTCTATCTAGATCATGTTTGTGTATCTTGATGTAAACCCTAATGGGAGAACTTGATGTATTTTTGTATAATCTTTTATGAAATTGAATATAGTCAGTAATTTTTATTCCACTACTTTCCAATGGTCTTTTGTATACCAATGTTAATAAATTTGGAAAATTTATGCCCATTCCATCATACCTTTGAGTGTGTTTGGAATGGATGTCAATTCTTCAAATTTTAGTAAAGGGGTGATTTCGCCTCTTTACACTCATGTTAAACCAAGGTATAGGAAAACAATGCTACCCTTTCTTAAACCACATGGAATCATGAACAAGTATGGCAGTCTTCTACCCATGACCTTCCTTCCTCATAACCAGGGCTAGTTACTACTCAACTCCTATAGCATGGGAGTAGAGACCCAATGTCGACACACCATACCTGATTACATCACTTTTTAGTGACAATGTCGATGAAGAGTAGAAAAGTAAGAATTAGAAAATAGAGGATGTATATGTCATCTTCACATGCACACGTTTCAAGAGTAAAGGTGAACTTCAAGGATGTAAACCAACTTCACCTCCTCATTTTTTTATCATGCATCTCAAGTACATATCCCATGAGGTGTAATAAAGGATGATTTCTAAAATCACTATTGACATACCAACATACAAAAAGACTCCAATGAGATTAACTGATACACAATCATACATATCAACTAAAAGACTCCATGAGATTAACTATAATATTATAAATCCAAAGCAATTCACCTAATTTCTAGAGCAAGTGATGCATCGATTGGATAGGCGATTGCATGGAATAGATGCACATTTGGTAGAACTGACATCTAATAACCAAACTGAACAAGTTACTGTACTTCCATTAGAATACATTAATATAACAAACCTTTATATACCTTCTGATAATGCCTTCCACTCCAGTAAATTTACTCTCATGGTTGTCACAGATGCAAACACACTAACAACACACACCATATCGTTAGCTTCTTAAGTAATTAAACCATGTAATATGTTAGCAAAATCAGATTAAAGACCCCAACTCAAAGATATTAATCTTGATGATTTACAACTAATTAGTATTATCATATAAAACTACTGCATTCAACATAAACCAACAACAATTAAGGTTGGGTTCAAAACAAACTATAAGATAATGCTCTTAAGAAATTATTAGAGGATCCAAAACCAAAGTATGATGTTGTATATTTGAAGATATATATATATATATATATATATATATATATATGAAAGTTTGCATGGTTTGGGGAGCCAAGTTTTGTGCATACCCATGAAACCCTTGTGCATTGTTCAAAAAGGATATTTTCATAGTATTTCTTCCTTGCTCCTCAAGAGAAAGGATTATATGTTCTGACCATGAGGTGATTATTGTTGGTACAACTTCCTTATTTAGATTTTTTAGAAAAGGCTATTAATCCAGCTAGAACATGAACAATCATTACAGTAATATCCATGCATCCATATCGAGTTTATCACTAGGAGCAATATAAAATAGTAGGATTAAAGAAGAGAATTCAACAGAGAAGTTCCTTTTTGCCTAGTCAAAAAAGATAATTAGGCTTTCTGAAAATGATATATATCAGGTTATTCATAAGTAGGCCATGTGTACCTTTGCATCGAGTCCAACACCATTAGCATCTATAGTTCCTTGATGGAATCGAAGGAGGCAGCAGAGACCATATGTTGAACCTTTGCAACCTAGAATGTTGCAACAACAACACCATGTGGCTCGTTGGAGGAGCTCCTATTTATACATCTTACATATTCACAACATATGCATATATAATCTATATTTTGATATTAGAGAACTAGGTAATAAGATAAGCCAAACATTCACATTCTATAGCCTACAAGTTTGATGAAATATAACATGCATTCAACATTAAGCACATGGGAACTGAGAACACAACCTAGAGACGGGATTGTTCAAATCCAACTGTGCAATACTGAACCACCTTTCTTGGCATATTTAACATGTGCAATACTGGACCACCTTTATTGTTTAAACTGAATTTCCACATCACATATAACATAACTTTTTGTGTTACTCCTATAGAGAAAGAACTGAATATAGAATCTAAAAATAAATAATACCACATGCATCATTGCTTACTAGAGAACATGCACATCAGTGTAAAATGGAGCCTTGACATAAAATAGGTATAATCATTAGCAATACAAACAAAAAATTAGAACTTCACATCTTTTTCACATTAGAGAGATGCCTCCAGAATATTCATGTCACGGTCTTGTGTAGCAAGAGAAATGGAAAACAAGGTCTGATTATTCGGATGACAAGCTTTACATCAATCGAAAATATATTTAAAAACTGCATCATTCGGATGACAATCCTTTCTATATCTTATGAATTGACAATCTTTACATCAATCAAAAACTTTATTATAAACCTATAAAAAGAGAGCAATAACATCTAGAGAATTCTAAATGAACTTTTCGTGGTTGTCTCGCTCCAAGCAGTTTACCGACAATAATAGAAATAATTATCTAAAATTATTACATAGACATGCCACACTTATAACACAGTGAAGAAAAATACCGAACAATGAATAGCTTCTTTGACCAAGCTATTATTGCCCAGATTGCATCTTCAGTGATTTGATATTTATCAAATGGCCTAACCAATTGCTCTTCAGGTTTAATTGCCACACTGATGCAAACAACAACAAATCCAGACCCTAACTTTCCTCCTCCTATTATAAGGCCATGATTCACACCTATCACTTGTCCTTAAGCTACAATTGATGTCTCATCATCGAAACTTAACAACCTTGTGACCTATAAGTTGTATGATTTACCATGTAAAATATTATATATCTGGGTTCAAAATTATTAGGAGGAAGTCATGTTCTTTTAATAACCTATCTTTCTATAATGGTGGTTCCACTACAAGAATTTTGTGGCATGGGTGTTCCTTCATTTGTAGTCATCTCCATATTCTACAATACAATACATTTATCACATTAATGAAATCAAAATTCAAAATTATTAATATTTTTTAGTAATTACTTGATTTGCTTGAAATGGAGCATTCTAGCTGGAATTTCCCAAAATTATGGCTTCTAGACGTTCTTGTCTTTTTTTCAGATCTGATAATTCTATTTTTTGCATCTCACATTTGTCTTGTAGGTCTTTGATTGTACCTTCAAACCCTTCCACATACGCTGGATTAAACTCATTCATCTCATGGTTCACGCGAGCCTTCTTTGCACCTAATATTGATAAGTAATTTCATCTCATCGAGATTCACATCATTATTTTCAACAACTGATTGTAACTTGTCCTACAACAGTAATCATAATGACTAACAAAATTTGAGCAAATAAAGCCAAATATGTCATAAATAATTGTATACTTACAATTAGTTCAGCTGATTTTGCATCTACAGGAGTACCATCCTTTTTCTTTTGGGTAGCAACAAACAACTATAGTCGACTAACGATACCTTTTTTATTCTTTTGTTACAACTATTATTAAAAGAGAAATAAAGTATAAGTAGAGTGTGAATATGTTATAATAATAATATTTTTAAGAGGAAAAATAACTCACATTCACTTTCACACATGCATAGGGCATTGACCCTGATGTATGTCGTGTGGTAACAAACTTTCTACTCATACTAGTCTTTGTGCTCCGTAACTATAGCTCATGAACAATTAAGCTTATCAAAAATGAAAACTTAGAGAACCTATAATATATAACTAGTTATCTTACCTTTACGTCAATAGAGTCCCAGAAATTCACAAGAAAAGCCCACTGCAATGGATCAACAAGGGAAGGACAATCATTAAGCTTATCAGCTTTGTCTTTGTGGTGCATATAATTTTTTCTTTTGATTTCATATTTGAAGTTTCTCCAATAATCTATAACTGTGCGTAGAACTGATTTCTTTCCTTTTGGATCGTTAGTAAATTTCTTCTATAATAAGAAAAATAACATTTATATAATAAATACACTCTTAAATAACACTTTCAAAATATATATTACCAAGACATAATTCCATATCCCAGTTTTCTTTCCAGTTGGTACTTGTCGCCAATCCAAGTAATCCAAGGGTGCCAACTGTGAATTTCTAGCAATTGTTCCCAAAAAAGAAGACAAGTCATTTTGATGAGGCTCAATGGGTTCTCCATTTTCATCCAATATGATTGGCAATTTTGCATCCCCTCTCTTACTCCATAGTCGAAGACACTTAGAATAGTCTCATTTTTTATAATGCACAACACCACCTAAAAATTAAAACAATATGAGGCAATTATTGCAAAAATATATGTATATGCTAAAATTTGATGTAATAGTTAATTGTTGTAAAATTTTTATTAGAGACTTATGTACCTTCAGCTTCATCCTGATGAGCAGTAGTATCATCATCATTAAATTGAAAGTCTTCATCGTTTACATGATTGATTTCAACCTCATGATCTATATTGACATTAACAACAGAGTGACCAGCTCCAACCTCATGATTGATATTGTCATTATCAACTGAAAGATCAACTCTGTTACCATTATTTGGCTAAGATTCTCTATCACATGTTGCAACCTTATGATTGATATTAGGGTTATCAACAGAATGACCAGTTCTCGTGCCATTATTTGTCAAAGAATTCGTACCACCATCTCCAACCTCATGATTGATATTAACATTATCAACAGAATGACCAACTCTCTTACCATTCCTAGACACATGGAGATGCTTCTCTTTTCTGAAGTTTACCATTCCTAGACACATGGGAATTCGTACCACCAGCTCCAACCTCATGATTGATATTGACATTATCAACAGAATGACCAACCTTTTTATTAGTTTTATTTCTCAAGTCAGATTTTAAACTTCCAAAATCAGTATTTAATGAACCAAGATAGCCTCCTGTCATTCCCAAATCAACATTAAATGTACTAATATAGCCTCCCTTCATTCCCAAATCAGCATTTACTAAACTGATATAACCTTCATTCATTTGCAATCGTTTGGACATTCCTGCAAAAATAAACAATTAGGTCAACTGTTATAACTATAGGTATAAACAAAATTAGTAGATAAATGATATGTAACCGTATCTACCATTTTTCCTTTAATTACTTCATTGTTTGCATCTTCAATTTCTCATGCAGACAACAATTGTGTACGTCTTTTCAACATCCTAAAAATAGAATGCATGACAAATATTAATAAATCAAAATAATAACCATAAAAATTTAAGTAAATAAGAATGGTTGTAGGATCTACTTGATATATACATTATAAGATAGTCGATGATTTGATTATTCAAAACAAAAAAAATTATGCAAATTCAAAGAGAAAAAGTATGCATATCAAAGGAAGAAAAAAGGTATTCATAATTAATAATAAATGAATAAAAATAAAATTATTATAACACTATATTGAGGTACAAAATGTAAAAAAACTACATATGATAGATCATGATGGTCTTATTCAAGCTGCTCATCATTTTTCCCATAATAAAAGGTTACATCTTCCATATCTTCTCTAACCAAATTAAATCCATCACAAACATCGCTAAAAATAGATTCCCAATCATCTGCATGAGAATTTTTAGGTATACATGTCCCATCCATGAAATTTGCATTAAGCTTCTCCTCCATATCATAAGTATCACATGGCATAGTCTGCACGACAAAGTGCCACTCACGGTGATTGATGCCAGTCACATAAACGACTTGTTGTACTTGAGAGGCCAATGCAAATGGATTATCAATTAAGTCAAGGAGGTTTAATTTGACCATTATAAATCCATTTTCTTCTTTTTTGATGCCATTCTTTGCATTGACCCAATCACCTTTGAACAATACAACTTTCAGTTGCTTGTAGTAATTAATCTCAAAAATCTCTCTGAGTACCCCATAGTAGGTTACTTGACCCATTTTAGGATTTTTGTCTTTAGAACTAGAAAAGCTTTCTGTCTGTGCATTCACCCTTATCCCACTATTCTGAGTTTTTTACCACATTCCAACTCGTTGGTTTGAAATCTATATCCATTTGTTACATATCCAGCATATTTGTTTGTCATATTCTGTGGTCCTCGGGCAAGATTTAGTAGATTTGATGACACATTTTCTGACTTTGCCTTCTCTTCAATCTGTATACATTATGAATTTAGCTATTAATATAATGTTGTAATCTTATTAAAAGAAATTAAATTGATAGACTTACATGCTTCTTAAACCAATTACTAAAAGAGTTCATATGAATATTACTGATTTCCCACTGTCTTGCACATGGATTCATTTTCTTCACATGGCGAATGTGCTCCTTGCTAACAAATACATAAGTCATGTGTACATACATCTTACGGTGAACATCCATATTTCTTAATAATGTAATGAACTCACTCCATGAACGGTTCAACTACAACACAGTTGGTTAAAATATAATGATGTGTGGTTTTCAACAACACATCTTCAAGATAAACATGAGTATTCTTTCCTATTCGACGCCCTTTGTGTGAAAATATAGACCATTCATCATCGGTAACAATATCATCATCTTCAACATCATTTCTAGCCAGTTTCGTGAACTTTGTCCCTACCCCGGAGAGATACCTCTAAGAAAATGTTAAGCATTCATCTGCCAGGTAGCATTCTGCTATGGAAGCTTCAGGAGCAGCTTTATTCCTCACATATTCTTTTAGAGTTTTTAAGTATCTATAATGATAAATTGAATTTGTTTAAAATTACAAAATATATTTGATACAATTTTTTCAAAACACATACTAAACACATACTACCTGTTATGACCACATGTGAGCTTAATTGGTAAACTAGGGTTTACTTGGATGATTGTATGCTTAACTAAGTTGATCATTGTTTAAATCTTGATTAGTGATAGTTGTTAAGTTTTGATGTTTTAAATATAATGATAAGATTTAATCATACTTTGATTCACATAATTAGGGTTTAAGGTTGGAAACCCTAATCAGCCCAAATTAGGGTTTTGATGACATATGAATACAAAATTTGATAAGTATAATGTCTCACTAAATGATTTTTAGTATTTTATGTGTAACTCTAATTGAATTAAAATTTGTATATGATTTGGATATCTCAAATGTGAACACTATTGAAAAATATAAGAATTTTTGAAGAATATTCTGACCTGTTTGTCGGTCGAGTTTCAAATTCGATCGATCATATTTTCAGATTGATATAGCAGTGAACTATTTGATTTTTAATTATTTATTGGTAACTCCAAATGATCTGAAATTTTAAATGGAGATCTAAAACTCAATCATAAACAACATGTAAAATTTTCATAATTTTGTATGCATTTAGACTTCATGAGTAGATGAATTACAGTAATATTTTTATGACAAACAATTCAGCTGAAATAAGAGAAAGTATAGTGAGGGGTCAATGTGCAATTGACCCAAGCAGCTCAATTTCTCTATATTATCAACCTAACACACAAGGAGCTCTCATAATTCGTGATTCAATCCAGAGAAATGAAATCCTAGAGAGAGAGGGAGAGTTAGGGTCTGAGAGGAGAAAGTGATGGAGATGCTGACCTAAGGTTTTGCGGTCTGAGGAATGATGAAATCATGTAAGTTTAGCTTCTTTGGATATAGTTTCAAGGTGAATCTTCTCTCAGATGTCAAGATTCCGTCCCTCCCCTGTTTGGATTCGAAATCATATCAAATCAAGTCCTTTTCTCACTCTCTCTCCTAATCTTCAATTCTAGGGTTTCCGAGTTGAAAGGAATAAGAAAGTGGTGATTGATAGGGTTTTGATATGGATTCGAGATTTTCATATATGGGATACGTTTTTAAGCTGTTTTACAGCTTAGGGTGAGTGGGTAAAAAAATATTTCAGTCAATTGTACTCAATTAGATGGTTTTAATTTATATTCTCGATTTCTCCGTAGATGACAATAAATGAAAAGAATTGTTCTTGAATTCAGTTTATAGAATACTTCAATTCATGTTCCAACTATGATCTGAAAACATTTATATGATGACATGGATATAGATATCCATGTATCTTGTATACTACAAAATTAAGAAGTTTATTGAGAATCTTCTGAAGATCTGAATTTTCAAGTTATTCGGGTGCTTGAACAACATTATAGCTGAAATTCAGATTTATGTTTATACGATCTTAAATATGTTCCTAGTGCATATAATTCTACATGTTTTATCTCTTTGATTTGATATATGGACAAATAGAGTTTCTAATTTTCACAATACATATCATGTGAATAGCAAGTAATCAAGGATGTAAACACAATCTAGTATGCTTTTACAAGTATACATATCTAATTTAGTAGTAAATGGCTGATTGAAATGATTTATGTGATATTGTGGGATTTTATTTGAATATTATCTTATATGCATATATGCTTTGTTTATGAGATTCGAATTTTCTAACTCAAATACTTCTCATGAAATGCATATGTTGTTATGCTATTGCAAGTGGTGATATGACATGCCCTAGATAGGTATGTTATCGATGCCATCACTACTATAGAAATGACTTATAACGTCTCATTTACATGCATCAGTTGTATACATGAAACCGACGCCTAAGGTGTATAGTGTCGGTTAAATACAAAAACCGACATCTATAAGTGAAGAGCGCCCAAACACGAGTATCACTTTTAATTTAGTGTCGGTTCGTTAATAAGCAACCGACACCTAAAATCGACCGCAAATTCCAAATTTTCCAATGAAAAATATTACCTTCAAAATTTAACATACGACGTCGGTTATTAACTAAAAAAATGACGACTAAAGGTTTTTCGTGAGACAGAAATCAGCAGCATTTTTATCATCGGTTGGCTTGAAATAACCGACGCCAATGGGTGTTTCCGCGCTGTCCGGGTGAAATTTTTTACACCCCTGTGGCATCATTTTTTATATGGTAACCGATGACTATTGTTATTAGCGTCAGTTTTTTTTAATAACCGACACTGATGGTTAACTTTATAGCACCCGTGCGAAGCCGACTCTTCCCCTTTCTCTATTTCATCCCCGCGAGAATAGGTCTAGCGATCGATTGTGCGTCGCCGCCCGCCACTGCTCTCCCTGCTGCTTCATGCTCGTGCCGATGTGCCGCTCCCTACTGTTGCATGCTCCGTGGTCGCCGCCACCCTCTCCCTTTCTGGTCGCCCTCTCTGCTCGCCGACTATCTGCTCGTCGACACCCTTTGTGCTTGTCGACTCTCTGCTCACCCCTCCGCCTTCTCTGTTTGCTCCCGTCCTCCTCCGTCTGCTCCCTACCCTCTGCCCAAGGTCAGTCTCCTCTGCTCCGTGCCCTTTGTCTACTCCATGTCCTTCATATTTACTTCTACTGATTTGTATTTACTTATCTACTAATTCGAATTTACTTATCTACTGATTTGAATTTATATATCTACTGTTTTGTATTTACTTATCTACTGATTTGTATTTACTTATCTACTGATTTGTATTTACTTATCTACTCATTCGTTCATCTAATGATTTTATATTCGTCACATTATTTAAATTTAGGGCTTTGTATTTATTCATCTACTTTTTAAAATTATTTAATCATCTACTGATTTATATTTTTTTTATCAACTGAGTTGTACTTTTTTATCTATTGCTTTGTATTTGTTTATCTACTGATTATATTTATTTATCTAATGCTTTGAGTTTACTTATTTAGAAGTTGCTATTGTAAATCAACCTAGGATATGAACAAATCTTGTGCTTGCATATATTTGTAAAATGTTAAAGGCAATTTGTGTCCTGGTTAGAAATCTTGGTATGTTTAAAAAGATTCACACTCATTTTCTCTAAACTGCTATAAATTTATACAATCCCTCTTGTCTTTGATGATATGAATGCTCAACTAGGTATGCATATCATTCTTAGTTAATTTGCATGTGTGTGTTTTTAAATTTATTAGCAAGTTTGTAATCTTTCTTTTTAACTCCACCATCATGATCTTAATGTTTTCAGTCATCATAAGTTTTTCTGGTTTGCAACAAGTTCGATTGACAAATACCTTTCCAATATATGACTGTATGGTAGAAAGACCATGTGTTGGTTAGTCTGTCTACTAGAGTGTGGGGAATAACCATGTTGCCTATAGTTTATAATATTGCATTGTGAATTATTGCATGTTTGAAACTATTGAATTCTTTATTTATTATTAATGTGATCAGACACGCCTACTTATGAGTGGTGTTATATTTTGTTGGCCTAGAAACACATCCAATATTTACTCATTAGGAGTAAATCTTGGATAGTCCCCAGTTTGGGACTGTTCTTGAACACCTAATCTCACTTAGGATGTAAGTGTATAATGTACACTGGGTTTTCAAGAAAATTTCAGTAGCATTTCCTCATTTGTTCTCTAAATACATATGTACTTGGAGAACAACAGGGAAATGCTGCCGAAATTCTCTTGAAAACCCAATACATATTATACACTTACTAGTGAGATTAAGTGTTCAAGAATGGGATAGGTGGTACACATTTATTATATATAAGAATGACAACACATGTATTTGTTGGCCTAGAAACCAATCCAAGATTTACTCATTAGGAGTAAATCTTGGATAGACCCCGGTTTGGGACTGTTCTTGAACACTTAATCTCACTTGGGATGTAAGTGTATAATGTGTATTGGGTTTTCAAGAAAATTTTAGCAGCATTTCCCCGTTTGTTCTCTAAGTACATATGTACTTGGAGAACAATGGGGAAATGCTGCCAAAATTCTCTTGAAAACCCAATACACATTATAAACTTACTAGTGAGATTAAGTGTTTAAGAATGGGATAGGTGGTACACATTTATTATATATAAGAATGACAACACATGTATTTGTTGGCCTAGAAATCCGTCCAAGATTTACTCATTAGGAGTAAATCTTGGATAGTCCCTAGTTTGGGACTGTTCTTAAATACTTAATCTCATTTAGGATGTTTTAACCATTAATTATATATAAGACCTTAAACCCTAAAGTTTTAACCATAAACCCTAATCTTTAAACCCTAGACCCTAATCTTGTTCTAATATATACTTGTTTTCTCTTTGATCATAGAATGGATAGATCATGGATGCCCATTCCAAATCGCTGCACCCCTGAGTTTATTTCTAGTTTGACCAGTTTATTAGATTTGCCGAAGAATATATGAAACAACCTGGAGATAGGTTCTACTGTCCATGTAGGCATTGCGGTAACAACTTGAAAGTCAACATTGGTGACAAAATCAAAACTTATGTCATGTGCAACGAGATTGTACAAGGCTATACAAAATGGAACTGGCATGGAGAGATTTCAAACCTAAAATCAGTGGATGTCGATAGCAGTGCTTGTGTGGAAGAAGAAATTGCCTCCGATGACATAGATGTGAACGAACCAATTCCAGTAGACATCGTTGATGAGATGTTGGATAGTTGTGGGGTAGAGCACACCGATCCACCTCCCATGTTTAGAAACATTGTGCGTGATGTTGAGATACCGTTATACACAGGTTGTAAGTTTACGAAGCTTAGCGCTGTGTTGAGATTGTATAAGTTGAAAAGCTAACAATAGATGGAGCGACAAAAGCTTCATGTCATTGTTGTCTTTGTTGAAAGAAATTCTTCCTGAAGGAAACAAGCAACCGATCTCAACATACCGGTTAAAGAAATTGTTGTGCCCAATGGGAATGGAGGCCAAGAAGATACACGCATACCCGAATGATTATGTATTATTTCAAAAGGACTATGTGAATTTGAAAGATTGTCCCAAATGTGGTGTGTTAAAGTATAAAATTGATGACTTCAGGGGAGTCCAAAACTGGTTCTCTTGCCAAGGTGATGTGGTATCTACCTATAATACCACAATTTCAACGCTTGTTTGCCAATCCTATAGATGTAAAGAATTTGAGGTGGCATGCAGATGTTAAGAAAAATAATGATGAGATCCTACGACATGCGTCTGATTCCCCATAGTGGAAGAAGATTGATTTATTGTACCCTGAATTCAGTGAAGAAGATAGGACTCTAAGACTTGGGCTTTGTACAGATGGGATGAATCTGTATGAGACATTGAGCATCCAACATATCACTTGGCCAATTATGCTTTTTATATACAATCTTCCTCCCTGGTTGTGTATGAAAAATAAGTACGTTATGTTGTCGTCTTTGATATCGGGCCCTAAACAACCTAGAAATGATATCGACATTTATCTTGAACCTATGATTGATGACTTGAAGAAGCTCTGGGGTGAAGGTATGATGACCTATGATGCTTCACGAAGAGAGACATTTCGTTTGCATGCTATGTTGTTTTGCACTATGAATGACTTTCCAACGTATGAGAATTCGTCTGGATATAGTGTCAAAGGATCTAAAGCATGTCCTATATGTGAAGAGAACACTGACTCAATACGACTAAAATACGATGACAAGACTATATATCTTGGTCATCGAAGGTTTCTTCTAAAATTTCACCTATATCGTAGGTTGCGCAAAGCATTCAATGGACAGAATGAGGAATAGAGTGCACCTAAACCTATATCAGGGGAGGATGTTTATGAAAGAGTAAAAAACATCGCCAATGAATTTGGTAAGAGATCACAATGTACGATGGCCACACAGAGTGACAAGTCTTTATTCAAGAAGAAGACAATATTTTGGGATCTTCCTTATTGGAGTTCTTTGGCAGTCAGGCATTGTATCGATGTCATGCACGTTGAGAAAAATATATGTGATAGCGTCATCGGTACTCTATTGAATATACCAGGTAAGATAAAAGATGGGATAAAATCTAGAATGGACCTACGTGAAATGGGAATTGTCAGAAAGTAAAAGAAGGCAAATCATTGTATTAGATAGGAGAAACCCTGCTCCTATAAATAGGAGAATAAGGAAGCATACAAACTTAACTAAACCCTAATGGGCCAAGACACTTAGAGGCCCATATTATAAGAACAATATAAATAACTAATAAACGGACTCTCTAACACTCCCCCTCAAGTTGAAGTTGGGAGAATCCCAAATCATCTTGCAGATAGAGAGTCAAACTAGAAAACAAATAGACAGAAATAAAAGGATAAACCAAGCCCATACAAGAAATTGCTCCCCCTCAATATTACAATAAAGCACACAAATACTCATACACTCCCCCTCAAGTAGATACTCCAAGCAAGCAGACAAGTAGGTCACAGAAGCTTCTCGATCATCTGGAGCAGAAATGAGCAGAAACACAATCATCTAGAGCAAAAAATAGCTGATAGGCACCAAGGTCTTCATCAACGTCGTCGTTGTAGTAGCCAGAGAGTGTTGGGTCACAGGCAGCAAAGTCCAGAGAGTGCTGGATCATAGGCAGTAGAGGTCAACATACAAATAAAATACAGACGGGTCAACGTGCGAAACAGAGCACGGACGAGCCAGAGAGTGTTGGTACACAATACTAGAGAGTCGACGTGTAAACAAGGCACAGACATACCAGAGTGTGCTGGCGCACAACAATAAAAAGTCGACGACATAGGCAGATAGAAGACCAGTAGGCAGAGTAGCAAGCAAATAAATAACTCCAGTAGACGAAGCTCCATGTAAAGTCAGCAACAAATGTCTTCATCATCTTCCCTCTTCATAAAGCATCCATCACAGTAGCAGACGTCATAAATCTAGAGAGTGCTGGTCCACAGAGTAGAAAGTCAATGTGCAAATAAAGCACGGACAGCAGAAAGTGCAAAAGTACAAAGCAGCAGGTAAAGTGTGCTAATCATAGAACAAGTAGAAAAGATGACGTCCAAGTATGCAACTTCATAGCAACAATCGAGGCAGATGATGATTGAACAGAAAGCACTAAATAGCAGCAGAAAAATCCATATATCAACAATTAATGTGGCATGAAGCAACATAACATAATTCTTTTCTTTTTTTCTTCAACTCTCCTCCATCTCATCTCTTCCCTCTACTCTTTCTCCTCTATTATCCCCCTCACGCCAAACACGGAAAGAGTAAAGGAGTGGTTGGTGTGGACAGTAAAAAACAATGGTAGAGGCAAAAAAAATTATGTAGACAAATAGGTGGAGGTGACAACCGACAACATGCATGGATCTTAGAAAAACCCACGTAGGGGCAGAAGATGAAGAGAAAAACCTATGCCAACATGGAGGATCAATCACTCCACCATGAGGCACAGGCAGACAGAGAAGGAGAAGCCTTTTACGTCGTCAACGTGCCAGAACTGGAAAAATGTCGGGGCTGTCTAGAGATTGTAGCAGATGTACTGTAGCGGCGCGACATTACTGTAGCAGTATTGTAGCACTAAAGGAAAGGACGCCCGGAGCAGAAGAAAATGAAAGAAATAGCCTCGGAGACCATGGAACAGTCTGCGGGCAGCCGACCCACAAGGAAGAAGGGTGGTCGCCCGCCGACTACATCTCACTCTTATTTCTCTCTCTCACATATGACGGCGGCTCAAGATCACTGCTCTGATACCATGTCAGAAAGTAAAAGAAGGCAAATCATTGTATTAGATAGGAGAAACCCTGCTCCTATAAATAGGAGAACAGTGAAGCACACATACTTAACTAAACCCTAATGGGCCAAGACACTTAGAGGCCCATATTACAAGGACAATATAAATAACTAATAAACGGACTCTCTAATAGGAATAAGGACAGAATTAATAGAAGTAGTTAGTAGCGATCGGAGAACATACTTACCTCCCGCTTGTTACACGTTGTCTAGAAAGGAGAAGACAACTTTTTGTGAATGCTTGTAAATGTTAAGGTGCCACATGATTACTCATCCAACATCCGTACATTAGTATCAATGAAAGATATGAAGTTGATAGGTCTGAAATCTCATGATTGTCACACTCTAATGCAACAAATATTGCCCGTGGCAATTCGATCTATATTGCCAAAGCATGTACGGTTTGCAATCACCAAACTTTATTTCTTTTTCAACAGTCTGTGCAGCAAAGTTATTGACACTGATACTCTCAATAAATTGCAAAGAGAAGTGGTTGTTACCCTATGTCAGCTTGAGATGTATTTTCCTCCTTCGTTCTTTGATATAATGGTACATCTTGTTGTCCACTTGACTAGGGAAGTGAAAATGTTGGGACCAGTTTTCTTGCATTGGATGTATCCCTTTGAACGATACATGAGCATTTTTAAAGGTGATGTTCGAAACCGTTATCGGCCTGAAGGGAGTATTATTGAGGGTTATATGGCGAGAGAGGTTATGGATTTTTGCAATAACTTTCTGAGTGATAATGACGCTCCTGTGAATGACAAGAATATTGAGGAGCATTTTGGCAAATGAATTTTGGGATCACAGGTGAAAGTAATCAGCCGTGAGCAGTTGGAGCAAGGTCACTTGTATATTTTACACAACATCGAGGAAGTGAGTGTTTATATCAAGGAACATACCAATTTCATCAAGAGACAATATCCTCGATCCAATTCAATGTGACTTGCTAGAGAGCATAATAAGACATTTATTAAGTAGTTTGAAGATAAAGTCTTACATCAACTATCTCAAACACCAGATAATCTTACTGAAACCATAAAATGCCTCACCTTTAAACCAAAATTGAATGTTATGTCTTATGAAGGGTTTGAAACAAATGGATTCTCATATTACACAAAGCGTCAAGATGATAAGAGTATCGTCCAAAATAGTGGGGTCACCCTTCAAGCGTCTTCATTATTTTTTGCAAGTGCAAAGGATAAGAGTCCACGTGAAGCTAAAATGTCATATTATGGTGTCATTGAATACATATGGGAGTTTGACTATGTAGATTTCAGAATTCCGCTCTTTAAATGTAATTGGGTTGACAACAACAAAGGAGTTATAGTGGATGAATTGGGTTTCACGTTAGTGAACTTTGAAAAAATTGGCGAGAAGGGTGAACCATTCATATTGGCATCACAGGAGAAACAAGTATTTTATATTGATGATCCTGTAAATGATAAATGGTCAGTTGTTCTTCATGATAAAAGATAGTTCATTGAAGATCCTATAGATGAAGAAGAGTACTATGATAAGTATGATGACTCCAGTCCATTCTCAATTGGGTTGTCAACACCACCAAACATTGAAGCTGGGGATCACAATGACTTGTATGTTCGCGGGGATCACAATGAAGGATTGTTAATGGATAAAAGATCACA
Source organism: Alisma plantago-aquatica (assembly GCA_963693085.1). Classification (NCBI taxonomy): domain Eukaryota; kingdom Viridiplantae; phylum Streptophyta; class Magnoliopsida; order Alismatales; family Alismataceae; genus Alisma; species Alisma plantago-aquatica. Next base: position 1,491,532,226 of record OY856412.1, read on the forward strand.
ATATTAGAGGCATGAATGTTTATATTTTTTATATGCTTTATTTTTCTAAATGTGAACTTTACAATGTGAACTTTACAATGTGAATGTGAACTTTACAATGCGAATTACTTTACAATGTGAATGTGAACTTTATAATGTGAATGTGAACTTTACAATGTGAATTACTTTACAATGTGAATGTGAACTTTATAATGTGAGTGTGAACTTTACAATGTGAATGTGTACTTTACAATGTGAACTTTACAATTAGTGTTACTTTACAATGTGAAATTTATAATTTGAATGCGAACTTTCATATGGTTGAGCATTCCCATGATGACCGTGCTGATGATCACCGTGAGGGTGAGGACGTGCTTGCGTCGTCTGACAATGTAAGTTTTAAGAATATATCCCTGAGGTTTTTATCTATATGTTCATTTATAATTATATCATGTAAGTGTGTTTTTTTAATCAAATTTTAGGTTGGTGATGTACCCCCTGAAGAAATTACAGCACTTGATGAGCAGCAAAAGAAAATTGAGAAAGTGAGGGGCATCACAATGATGAACAAGTTAATACAGTAAAGGAGCAATGGACCCAAATTGGTTGTGGATTTTGATCATGCAGGAAATCCATATGGAGTGAACCGCAACTCATTTGTTTTATATCTTGGGGTTCTTACTCGCAGCCATTGCAGTCCTAACCTAGAATCCTGGCATAAAGTTCCTAAGGGGAAGAAAGACCACATATGGAAGGAACTATATGTGAGTTATTATTATTTCTAATTCTATTTGTGTAGATTACTAATTTTTAGGATACTAGTTAATAGCAATTTTATTTAATTTGCAGAGCATATTTGATCAGGATGAAAAGCTGCATCATAAATGTGTGATGCAACGTTGTGGGAGGGTCCTAAGGAACTATAGGACCAATCTCACCCGAGATTACATACGCGATGCTGAGAAGAGGTTCTTGATTGATTTCCAATTCTAGACATTGATCACTATTTCACTAACTCTACACTAATAATTTTTGTTTATATTCTCTTTAAAAAATAAATTTAGGCAGAAGGAAGCCACACAACAATGGAACTACCTAGACCCCAAAGACTGGGAGGCGTTTGTTACCCAAAGAAAAATAGATGAATTCAAGGTATTAAGCGCCACTCCAAATTTAATTAATATACATTTTTATGTATTCACCTATTCAAGATTAACCTTTAGTGTTACTAACCAAATCAATGTGCTAACTAACTAGGCTATCAGCGATGCTCAACGAGCAAAGCGTGCACTGAATGTGCATGACCACACAATGGGTCCAAGAGGATATGCATGCATTCGCCAAAGACTACAGGCCGAGTCTGCTCAACCTACTGCTACTCAGGAGACTGCAAAGTCCTCTACTACTGCTCCCGCACCTCTGCCTCACCATGCTATGTGGATAGCTGGGAGGCAAAATAAGAAGGGAGACATACCAAAGCCCGCAACTACTGAGGCGGCTGCAAAAATGGTAAAAATCAACTCTTAGAGCAATCAAACGATATTGAGTATTGTTATGTTTACTTATTAATTTTTTTATGGTGATAAGCGGGAGCTACACGAGCAGAGGAAGGAAGGCAGGTTCATCCCTCAGGGCATAAGGGATGAATTTACAGTTGCTCTAGGTAACCCAGAGCATCCTGGACATGTTAGGGGTGCATGCACTGGTATGGGCATCAAAGCGTTCTTTGGGCCATCCCAGTGCAAACCTGTCCCAAAAGCGGAACTTTCACAAGCTGAGGTAGCCTATTCTTATTTTAGAATGTTATTGCGAAAGGGAATTCAATAATTAGAAGCTAGTGTTTCTTTTATCCATGTATAGGTAGATTCATTAATTGATAGGAGAGTCGAGGAAGTATTTGATAAGAGACTCCATGAAGCAATTAGCAAGTGGCAGGCGTCTCAGACTGCCACTCAGACAGTACCTATGGTGGGCCGCTCTTCTCCTACTGCTCGTACTGTAGAGGTTGGGAGTAATCCTATAGACCCACCACCTAGTACGTCTTTTGTAAGTATTTTTATGACATAATAGCTAGTTTGTTCAACATGATATGTTTGTGTATAGATGCATATAATATTCTTTACGTAAATTTGTAGGGGTTAAATCCATGCCGACTAAAAAAGTCAAGAATATATCATTGCAGAGGCATCGGCTTACCCGCCCCTTAAAGGTTGCATGTTTCATGGGTATCCAGTACCAAATGGTGTGGTACGTGTGAGCCCGATACATGTACTCCCCGACTGGATGGATCTTGCACTGCCTCATGCACACCCAGATGTTGAAACACTTGAGGTAGAGTGATACTGTGGCCCGAAGCAGATGTCCTCTATACTGATATTGTATGATAAATTTCTATTACTTTAATTTGTTAGTGTGTATATATGAGTCAATTGATATGAAATTATATATACAAGTAAAAAAGATGAGACCCGCTACCTCTCGGCCTCCACCTCCTTGACTACCAAGTTGGCTTCCAAGGGACCTACATGCCTCGATAGGTCCTAATTGTAGGGGTGTGGCAGTATGGATCGATGAACATGATATAAATTGCCCTATAATTATTACTATTCCGGAGGATGCTACAGGTAAATTATACGATAACAATCTATTTATACAAGTTTAGCATACATATTAATGCATACGTAATACAAGTTTTTCATACGTACATATTAATGTGTAAGAACCCTGACCCGCATTTAGGGTTTACCCTATTTGTTTTGCTTAATCTTGGTGCTTTGGCGCTTGCTAATCACCTTTAAGTGGTGATTAGGGCTTTTGTTGTGCTTTGTTGAGAGTTCGAGGGGCTACTTGCAAATAACCCAATTTTAGGGTTTTGTGTGCAAGTTGGTCATCTTGTGAGATGTTTTCCTCTCTTTGCTTCCTCTAGGGTTGTGAGGAAGGCTTGGGCTGGTTGTTTGAGTTTCTTGGGCCTTGGTTGAGCTGTTTGGGCCTTGTGGTGCCTTGTTTGGGCTTGCTTGAGCCTTGTGTCGGCCAAGACCTATTTTGTGTCGCCCAGCAGAGCTGCTGCCTGTGTCGCCCATGATGCTTGGTCTGGTGTAGTGGACACTTGGTGCATGTTTTGGACAAGTGTCCCATGCCTTGCTAATGTGTTGGCTTGAACCCTAGGACAAGTGTCCCTTGGGTGGACGACACATGGCATGGTTGTACCTTGGTTTCTCCTCCCCTTCCTTATATATATACAGCTCTTTTCCTTGCCTTAGTTTCCTTTGCTCTTTTGGTCTCTCCTCCACCTTGAGTGCACGATATCCCTCCCCTTTGCTGCTGTGTTGGCCGATACATCTCCCTTGGAGCTGGAGTGCTTCTTCTTCTTCCTTGGAGCTTCAAGGCGGGTTGCATACTTCTATCCCTAACTCCTTTCCTCTCGTTATGTTCTTGTTCATATGCTAGTATACCTTGCTTTGTACCTTTGTTGGCCGATATGGCTGTGATGGGCAGCAGGCCTGACGGGCGTCAACCTGGAGTTGGGCGATATCTTCTCTCTTGTTTGAATGTGTTGGGAAATATCCCTCCTTGGCTGGATGAGTTGGACGTTATCCTTTTGTTGGACGATAGGCTTTGGTCCTTGTGATGGATGACAGGGCTTCCTTTGAGAGTTAGTTGGGGGTGCACGACAGGCATAGAGGTGTGACGGCCGATGGCCCTGACGGGCATTGCATCCTGGTGTGTCGGCCGATAGGCCTGGGCTGTGACGCGTGATGGGATGTAGTTTGTGACGGGCGTCATGCCCCCCCCCTTTTCCTAGATATGTGCTGGCCGTTAGGCCGTGTGCAGTTGCACGTTATGTGGGGAGTCTTTCTCTTTCTTTCCCTCTCCCCTTTCCTTCTTTCTCTTCTTCTCTCTCCTGGATGTGGTGGAGTTGTTGTATAGGGCGATACCCCTTGGATATCGGGCGTCAGGAGTAGCTGTGATGGGCGTTGCCTGATAGGGTGAGATGCACGATACACCCAACGCGCGCTACTCTTCCCTTGTAACGCGGCGTTGCGGGCGCAGCGTTGCTGCCTCCCTATGCCCTAGCCGAGCATGTTAGATATAGTGAGGGTTGTGAGATCCTAGGTGAGGGTAGTTAGGACCTTTGGTGATGTTCCCAAGTATCATGACAGCAGACGCTTATGCATAACCAAATACCAGTAGTAACGCCTTGCTTAGTACCAATAACAATGACCTGGTATTACTCATAATAATGTTGTTGATAATCTAGATGATGATAATGCCTTGCTCATAGCGGAAGCAATAATGATGTTAATAATATAATGAGGTTAGTGATGTTAATGATTGGAATGATGTGGCTAAGTGACAGTTACATTAATAGTCTTCTTAATGACATAACAATAAAGATAATAAATGGATGATGATGTGATAATAGTATTGATGGTAGCAAGAGTAGTAATGCTATGCATAATATCAGTCTTATGCTTAAATGTTAATGACAATGATTAATAGTAGCTACATTAATGGTGGCTTAATGACAAAGATAATGGTGATGATAGTGGATGGTAACAGTAATAATATTGGTAATAGTAGTGTTTGCTCTGTATACTCAATATGCTTTTATATAAAGCGAATACCTTGATTGTTTGTATAATCTTGAACTAAGGGTAAGCATCAGTATGGTTTGTTAATGATGTGATTAACAAGCTTGATCATCAAATAGCGTAATAATGATGAATAAACTATCTTGAATGATAGCCCATGATAGCGAGCATATTCCTTATGATGAATCTATGGTTATTGTGTATCTGAACCATGCAGGTGACGTGCATCCATGAAAGGGCTATGTGACATATGTGATGAGTAACATTACCTTGATATTGTTCTATGAGATTATATATGTAATGTGTTGGTCCCATGATGATGATGTGAGCCCTGAGAGGCAGTGACAATACATGATGAAGGATTGATATCCTATGGTATGTGATGATCCTTGATATGGATCTGGATGGTCGGCAAGAGGCCAAGTGGTAACAGGTGATGCTGGATCCTTGTGATGGATCAGGTTGATGAGGTTTCAATAATAATATAATGTTCTTTATTTTCTGTTATGTCTTGCATGTTATATAACTTGATTGAATCATGTAATCCATCTAAAAGATATTAATTAATTACAGTGGAATTATATCATGTAGTTTGCCCTGACCATAGATCCATCATCGTCAGGACTTGGTGATGGTGAAACGGGTTCTCCTACGGGTTAACTCGGAGCGCATATTGTTGAATATGCGAGGATTGATCCTAGCCTAAAGTAAGGAGGTAAGAGTGTAACTTCGGTTACAGACTCAAATACGTATATAGAGCATGATGAACAGGCCCATGGCTCAGGATATGTGATGTGAAGAGCATGAATGCGTTCATGGCTCAGAGCACGGTGAACAGGCCCGTGGCTTAATTGTACTAGCGCCAAGACCTGTACCAAGGCGGGCTAGAGTGAGGGTAGCCTATGGAGCTGACCCAGTGGCTTAGACCACTACAGCATGTGACTAAGGTCATGCTTGTGTTGTGCTCGTGTACTGACCACGAGGTGGGAGGTTGTGGAGTCCGGCTCTTCCATTGACCTTGTATGGAACCAGTCTTGGGCTTCGCAGCCAGAGGTTGGATTTGAATGGTATGATTCAAATCCTCGGGGCATAATAATAATAATACGTAATACAGCCGTTTAGTAATTACTGCTTAAGGTAAACACGAAACATTGGTTGAGGCCTTGTTTGTGCATTAAACTCTGTTATACCTTGCAGGTACTTCTATATGTATATATTCTTCAGGTATGAGGTATTATGACGTATCTTGATAATCAGGATATGTGATCTTATATCGTGTTCTGATAATCATGTTATAAAGTGATATATCTTGTCAATCATGTTCCATTGAGAAATATCTGGTTACATGCTTTTGTATAACTGGTAAGCTTGTCAGTAAGAATATCCTTGCTTTATATAGACTGCTCTTGCTATATCTGTTGATTAGTTATCTGTTGTTATAGTATATCTTCTTGAGGTTCTGTAGTTGCGGTGGGGAGTTATGTTTCCCACTGGGACAATGTTCGATTGTCTCACTCCGCTGGTTTTCAGGTGGTCGAGGTAGACGTGGTCGTGGTGTTGCGGCCGAGCAGCCTGAAGAGCAGTAGAAGGCAAGCGATGGATATGCTGCTGTTTTGGTTGTTTTGTAGTAGAGTATAGAGTCATCCCTGTACTCTCAGGTCCTTGGCAGTATTTTGACGATGTTTCACGATGAACGATCGAAGATGTTTTGTATATCCTGCTGCTGGTCGGATGCGGGCCTCCATGTATATGAACAGGTGATGAACCATGTGATGGATGAACAACTGTTTCAGTAAGCTGTGGACACGTATCATATCTTGTGTACGTATATATGACATGTTTCTGTGCAGGATGAGGTCTGGAAAGTAATGGTTTCATAGTTTATCAGTTTTCCGCAATCGGTTTTAATTAACCCGTATTTTTCATAATCTGTGGTTATGGTGATTTCCGCATGTTTTCACATAACACCTCGTTATCTGTGTGATAATGGGATGTGTTGCCACAAGTTTGGTATCAGAGCCCTAGGTTCGCTGAGTCTACATGGATTTAGGACTAGGTTGAGTTTGTTCTTATGAGTTTTCCAGGATTTCTTACAAATCTTCTGCCCTCAGCGGAAGAAAAGTCAAGATGTCTGGAAACCATGAAGAACACTCTGCTGAGTACAGTGATGCTGCATCAGTTGATGGAGCAGATGGACAGGAACATGAAGATCGGGTGCCTGAGGTTCCCCAATTTAACCCAGCCATACTTGAACATCCTGCTTACCAACAGCTTATGGGGCAGTTAATGGCTACGATGAATCTCATGGTTGAGCGATTACCAGTGCCTCCTCCGCGAGCACAGGTTCCCCATGGAGAAGCATCGGGTATTGGGAAGACCTTTGAGCGGATTCGCCGAGTTGGAGCTTCGGATTATGCTGGAACGGCTGATCCAGCGGATGCGGATCTGTGGCTGACAAGTCTCGAGAAGGCTTTCCGGATCCTTGACATCCCTGAAGCAGACAAGGTAAAGCATGTTGTCTACCTTGTGAAAGGTAGTGCTGGTCACTGGTGGACCATCGAGGAAGAGAAGCGGCCTGGTGAGGTGATCTGTTGGGAAGAGTTTCGACGTGAGTTCGTCACCAGATACTTTCCAAAGACGTATCTGGATGAGAAGATCAGTCAGTTTGAGAAGTTGCGACAAGGAACGATGAACATCACTGAGTATGAAGCCAAGTTTATGGATCTGTTGAGGTTCTGTCCTCACATGGCGGCAACAGATGAGGAACGGATCACACGTTTCGAGAAGGGTTTGAGTGCTGAGTTGAAGACCCCGGTGTCTGCGTTGGAGAATCGAGAGCGGTTTTCTACATTCGTGGAATCGGTTCGACGGATCGAGAGGACGGTAAGGGAGAAAAGAGAGTCTATGTCTCTTAAAAGACCTGCCCAGTTTCATGGACAAAGGTTTAATGGCTTTAAGAAGCCCAGGTTTTCAGCACCGCCAGCGATGAGAAGTTCTGGTGTACCATCCCAGTGGTCTCCGAGTAAAGGGAAAAGTTATGTTTCTTCACCATCTAAGGCGCACAGTTCAGGTTCAGTGGTAGTGACAGGGCCAGTTAGGTCACGGGTTGAGGACAGGTCTTGCTATCTTTGTGGACAGACCGGGCATCTCAAGTTGCAATGCCCGAATAAATATGTTGAAGTGACGCAGTAGCCGAGACAGAGTTTTCAGAGGTCAGAGAAACCGCAACCCAGTGGTAGCAGAGGACGTGGACGCGGTCGAGCGTCTCAGACTGGATCGTCTGCTCAAGGAAGCTAAGGTCGTAGACAACAAGCAACGGCTCGATTCTACGCTATGAGTCAGCCGGAGGCTATAGTCAACCCGCGAGTGGTGACAGGTCAGATGGAGTTATTTCATTCTGATATGTCTTCTTCTTGCTTTATATCTGTTCTGGTTGACCCGGGTGCTACCCACTCTTTTATCACCTATAGTATGCTTGAAAACTGTCGTTTACCTGTTAGTTGTAAGAAGGATAGCTTGTTGTTAGAAACCCCTCTTGATGGTTCTTCTTTGCTTCAAGAAGAGTGTCCATCTTGTGTTTTGTCTTTTTCGGGACATCGTATCCAAGTGGATCTTATACCACTTGCTATGCATGGTTTCGATGTTATCCTTGGGATGGATACCTTGGAGAGGTATAAGGTTGTCTTGGACTGTAGTTCCAAGCAGGAAGTGTTTGATGTTGCTGGAGAGAGGTGGATCTTCCAGGGAGATAGGAAGATTCTTCCGACATTTTTAGTATCAGCGATGGTGGCGGATAAGTTGTTACGACAAGGTTGTGAGGCGTTCCTAGCTCACGTGGTGTATACCGTTGTGGTTACCAAGGTGAAGGGTCCTAGTCTTGAGGAGGTGTCAGTGGTTCGAGAGTTTGCAGACGTGTTTCCTGAGGAGTTTCCTGGTGTTCCTCCACCCCGAGAGATTGATTTCGAGATCAATCTGGTTCCTGGAACACAGGCAGTTGCACAATCAGCATATAGGATGGCTCCAGTAGAGATGGCAGAGTTGAAGAAGCAGTTGCAAGAGTTGTTGGAGAAAGGTTTTATCCGACCGAGTACGTCACCGTGGGGTGCTCCAATGTTGTTCGTTAAGAAGAAGGATGGTTCGATGCGGTTGTGTATAGATTACCGGCAGTTGAACAAAGTCACGATCAAGAAGAAGTACCCGTTGCCGAGGATAGATGATCTGTTCGATCAGTTGCGTGGTGCTATAGTGTTTTTGAAGATCGATCTACGGTCTGGATATCATCAGTTGAGGATAAAGGCGGATGACATACCAAAGTCAGCTTTCAAGATGAGGTATGGTCATTTCGAGTTCGTGGTTATGCTGTTTGGGTTAACCAATGCCCTTGCAACTTTCATGGATCTGATGGACAGAGTGTTTCGTCCGTTCTTAGATCAGTTTGTTGTAGTCTTTATAGATGATATCTTAATCTATAGTCGGGAAAGGCAGGAGCATGAACAACATCTTCGTCGAGCGTTGACTCTTCTTCGTCAACATCAGTTCTATGCCAAGTTCAGTAAGTGTGAGTTCTGGTTAGATGAAGTGACTTTCTTGGGTCATGTGATATCTGCTGAAGGAGTCAAGGTAGATCCGAAGAAGGTGGAATCTGTTGCGGATTGGGAACGACCGAAGACACCGACAGAAGTTTGTAGTTTCTTTGGTTTGGCAGGATACTACCGGAGGTTTATCAAGGACTTCAGTGTGATCGCGTTACCGATGACAAAGTTGACCCGGAAGGATGTACCTTTTGTTTGGGATGATCGATGTCAGCAAGCATTCCAGAGTTTGAAGGAGAAGCTGACCAGTGCTCTAGTGTTAATCTTGCCAGAGCCTGGGAAAGGCTATGTTGTTTTCTGTGATGCTTCCAAGAAAGGTTTAGGTTGTGTGCTGATGCAGGAGGATCATGTAGTGTCTCTTGCCTCGCGACAACTCAAGAAGCATGAGGAGAACTATCCGACTCATGATTTGGAGTTGGCGGTAGTGGTTCATGCGTTAAAGATTTGGAGACACTATCTGTATGGGGAAGTGTGTCAGATCTTTACGGATCATAAGAATCTGAAGTATATCTTTACGCAACATGAGTTGAACATGCGACAGCGACGATGGATGGAGTTGATCAATGATTACGATTGCACTATCAAGTATCATCCTGGTAAGGCGAATGTGGTAGCTGATGCGCTTAGCAGAAAGTCTTCTTCTTCTCTTTCGGTACAGAAGGCACAATTGAGTTCTATGATATGCCATAGGCGAGATATGTTTGTTTCTCTGCGACAGATGAATGTGCAGATGGAAGTCTCTTTGTTTTCTGGTCTTTTCGCACAGATGCAAGTTAAGCCTACGTTGAGACAGCAGATCAAGGATGCACCGCAGACAGATGATGCGGTACAGTAGATTAGATCGGAGTTCGGCAGCGACAAGCATGATGGGTTTCATGAGTCCGAAGATGGGCTAGTTTGCTATCGTAACAGGATGGTGGTTCCAGATGTTGATAATCTAAGAGAGTTGGTGCTTGAGGAAGCACATACATCGATGTATGCGATGCATCCAGGTGTCACCAAGATGTATCATAGTCTAAAGGACTTGTTTTGGTGGTCCGGTTTGAAGAGAGATGTAGCGGAGTTCGTGGCTAGATGTGCGGTTTGTCAGCAAGTGAAGGCTGAACATCAGAAACCGGCAGGTACATTGCAACCTTTGCCGATACCACAGTGGAAATGGGATCATATAACCATGGATTTCGTAGTTGGTCTACCCCGGACAACTAGGAATCATGATTCCATTTGGGTGATAGTGGACAGATTGACTAAGTCTGCCCATTTTCTACCAGTGAAGACGACGTATACAGCTGAGAAACTAGCTCGAGTGTATGTGGATGAGATAGTACGTTTGCATGGTGTGCCAGCAACGATAGTTTCCGACAGAGGTCCTCAGTTTACAAGTCGTTTTTGGGAACAGTTGCACAGAGCGTTGGGAACGCAGTTAAGGTTCAGTACAGCTTTTCACCCGCAGACAGATGGACAGTCTGAAAGGACTATTCCGACTTTAGAAGATCTTCTTCGAGCTTGTGTCTTGCAGTTTCTAGGCAACTGGGATGTACATCTGAGTTTGATAGAGTTTGCTTACAACAACAGTTATCAACGAAGCATCAACATGGCTCCTTATGAAGCTTTGTATGGGAGGAAGTGCAGATCTCCTTTGTGTTGGTTTGAGTATGGTGAGTATCAGCTTTTGGGTCCGGAGTTAGTTCAACAGACGACAGAGAAGATCAAAGTGATACAGCAACAATTGAAAGTGGCACAGGACAGACAGAAGTCTTATGCAGACAATCACCGATGACCTTTGGAGTTCCAGGTAGGAGACAAAGTGTATCTTAAAGTCTCGCCGTGGAAAGGTGTGCTAAGGTTTGGACGGAAGGGTAAGTTAGCTCCCAGGTATATGGGGCCTTACTCAGTCAGAGCACGTGTTGGCAAGGTAGCTTATGAGTTGGAGTTGCCTCCAGAGTTGCACAGGTTGCATCCAGTGTTTCATGTCAGTATGCTGAAGAAAAGTCATCCGGATTCAGGTACAGTGATACAACCAGTTGAGGTTGAGCTTGATGCAGATGTGACCTATGAGGAGGGTGCTGTGGCAATCCTTGACAGAAGGATCAAGAAACTGAAAAGGAAGGACCTCGCTCTTGTGAAAGTTCTTTGGAAGCGTCGTGGCGTTGAGGAAGCCACGTGGGAGCTTGAGGAAGAGATGAGGAAGAAGTATCCCTCACTTTTCTCTTCGGATTTCGGGGACGAAATCCCTTAAAGGGGGTTAGCTTGTAAGAACCCTGACCCGCATTTAGGGTTTACCCTGTTTGTTTTGCTTAATCTTGGTGCTTTGGCGCTTGCTAATCACTATTAAGTGGTGATTAGGGCTTTTGTTGTGCTTTGTTGAGAGTTCGAGGGGCTACTTGCAAATAACCCAAGTTTAGGGTTTTGTGTGCAAGTTGGTCATCTTGTGAGATGTTTTCCTCTCTTTGCTTCCTCTAGGGTTGCGAGGAAGGCTTGGGTTGGTTGTTTGAGTTTCTTGGGCCTTGGTTGAGCTATTTGGGCCTTGTGGTGCCTTGTTTGGGCTTGCTTGAGCCTTGTGTCGGCCAGGACCTGTTTTGTGTCGCCCAACAGAGCTGTTGCCTGTGTCGCCCATGATGCTTGGTCTGGTGTAGTGGACACTTGGTGCATGTTTTGGACAAGTGTCCCATGCCTTGCTAATGTGTTGGCTTGAACCCTAGGACAAGTGTCCCTTGGGTGGACGACACATGGCATGGTTGTACCTTGGTTTCTCCTCCCCTTCCTTATAAATATACAGCTCTTTTCCTTGCCTTAGTTTCCTTTGCTCTTTTGGTCTCTCCTCCACCTTGAGTGCACGATATCCCTCCCCTTTGCTGCTGTGTTGGCCGATACATCTCCCTTGGAGCTGGAGTGCTTCTTCTTCTTCCTTGGAGCTTCAAGGCGGGTTGCATACCTCTATCCCTAACTCCTTTCCTCTCGTTATGTTCTTGTTCATATGCTAGTATACCTTACTTTGTACCTTTGTTGGCCGATATGGCTGTGATGGGCAGCAGGCCTGACAGGCGTCAGCCTGGAGTTGGGCGATATCTTCTCTCTTGTTTGAATGTGTTGGGCGATATCCCTCCTTGGCTGGATGAGTTGGACGTTATCCTTTTGTTGGACGATAGGCTTTGGTCCTTGTGATGGATGACAGAACTTCCTTTGAGAGTTGGTTGGGGATGCACGACAGGCATAGAGGTGTGACGGCCGATGGCCCTAACGGGCATTGCATCCTGGTGTGTCGGCCGATAGGCCTTGGCTGTGACGCGCGATAGGATGTAGTTTGTGATGGGCGTCATGCCCCCCCTTTTCCTAGATATATGCTGGCCGTTAGGCCGTGTGCAGTTGCACGTTATGTGGGGAGTCTTTCTCTTTCTTTCCCTCTCCCCTTTCCTTCTTTCTCTTCTTCTCTCTCCTGGCTGTGGTGGAGTTGTTGTATAGGGCGATACCCCTTAGATATTGGGCGTCAGGAGTGGCTGTGAAGGGCGTTGCCCGATAGGGTGAGATGCGTGATACACCCAACGCGCACTACTCTTCCCTTGTAACGCGGCGTTGCGGGCAGTAGGCTGGGTGCAGCGCAGCGTTGCTGCCTCCCTATGCCCTAGTCGAGCATGTTAGATATAGTGAGGGTTGTGAGATCCTAGGTGAGGGTAGTTAGGACCTTTGGTGATGTTCCCAAGTATCATGACAGCAGACGCTTATGCATAACCAAATACCAGTAGTAACGCCTTGCTTAGTACCAATAACAATGACATGGTATTACTCATAATAATGTTGTTGATAATCTAGATGATGATAATGCCTTGCTCATAGCGGAAGCAATAATGATGTTAATAATATAATGAGGTTAGTGATGTTAATGATTGGAATGATGTGGCTAAGTGACAGTTACATTAATAGTCTGCTTAATGACATAACAATAAAGATAATAAATGGATGATGATGTGATAATAGTATTGATGGTAGCAAGAGTAGTAATGCTATGCATAATATCGGTCTTATGCTTAAATGTTAATGACAATGATTAATAGTAGCTACATTAATGGTGGCTTAATGACAAAGATAATGGTGATGATAGTGGATGGTAACAGTAATAATATTGGTAACAGTAGTGTTTGCTCTGTATACTCAATATGCTTTTATATAAAGCGAATACCTTGATTGTTTGTATAATCTTGAACTAAGGGTAAGCATCAATATGGTTTGTTAATGATGTGATTAACAAGCTTGATCATCAAATAGCGTAATAATGATGAATAAACTATCTTGAATGATAGCCCATGATAGCGAGCATATTCCTTATGATGAATCTATGGTTATTGTGTATCCGAACCATGCAGGTGACGTGTAGCCATGAAAGGGCTATGTGACATATGTGATGAGTAACATTACCTTGATATTGTTCTATGAGATTATATATGTAATGTGTTGGTCCCATGATGATGATGTGAGCCCTGAGAGGCAGTGACAATACATGATGAAGGATTGATATCCTATGGTATGTGATGATCCTTGATATGGATCTGGATGGTCGGCAAGAGGCCAAGTGGTAACAGGTGATGCTGGATCCTTGTGATGGATCAGGTTGATGAGGTTTCAATAATAATATAATGTTCTTTATTTTCTATTATGTCTTGCATGTTATATAACTTGGTTGAATCCTGCAATCCATCTAAAAGATACTAATTAATTACAGTGGAATTATATCATGTAGTTTGCCCTGGCCATAGATCCATCATCGTCAGGACTTGGTGATGGTGAAACGGGTTCTCCTACGGGTTAACCCGGAGCGCATATTGTTGAATATGCGAGGATTGCTCCTAGCCTAAAGTAAGGAGGTAAGAGTGTAACTTCGGTTACAGACTCAGATACGTATATAGAGCATGGTGAACAGGCCCATGGCTCAGGATATGTGATGTGAAGAGCATGAATGCGTTCATGGCTCAGAGCACGGTGAACAGGCCCGTGGCTCAATTGTACTAGCGCCGAGACCTGTACCAAGGCGGGCTAGAGTGAGGGTAGCCTATGGTGCTGACCCAGTGGCTTAGACCACTACAACATGTGACTAAGGTCATGCTTGTGTTGTGCTCGTGTACTGACCACGAGGTGGGAGGTTGTGGAGTCCGACTCTTCCATTGACCTTGTATGGCACCAGTCTTGGGCTTCACAGCCAGAGGTTGGATTTGAATGGTACAATTCAAATCCTCGGGGCATAATAATAATACATAATACAACCGTTTAGTAATTACTACTTAAGGTAAACACGAAACATTGGTTGAGGCTGTGTTTGTGCATTAAACTCTGTTATACCTTGCAGGTACTTCTATATGTATATATTCTTTAGGTATGAGGTATTATGACGTATCTTGATAATCAGGATATGTGATCTTATATCATGTTCTGATAATCATGTTATAAAGTGATATATCTTGTCAATCATGTTCCATTGAGAAATATCTGGTTACATGCTTTTGTACAGCTGGTAAGCTTGTCAGTAAGAATAGCCTTGCTTTATATAGACTGCTCTTGCTATATCTGTTGATTAGTTATCTGCTGTTATAGTATATCTTGTTGAGGTTCTGTAGTTGCGGTGGGGAGTTATGTTTCCCGCTGGGACAATGTTCGATTGTCTCACTCCGCTGGTTTTCAGGTGGTCGAGGTAGACGTGGTCGTGGTGTTGCGGCCGAGCAGCCTGAAGAGCAGTAGAAGGCAAGCGATGGATATGCTGCTGTTTTGGTTGTTTTGTAGTAGAGTCTAGAGTCATCCATGTACTCTCAGGTCCTTGGCAGTGTTTTGACGATGTTTCACGATGAATGATCGACGATGTTTTGTATATCCTGCTGTTGGCCGGATGCGGGCCTCCGTGTATATGAACAGGTGATGAACCATGTGATGAATGAACAACTGTTTCAGTAAGCTGTGGACACGTATCATATCTTGTGTACGTATATATGACATGTTTCTGTGCAGGATGAGGACTGGAAAGTAATGGTTTGATAGTTTATCAGTTTTCCGCAATCAGTTTTAATTAACATGTATTTTTGATAATCTGTGGTTATGGTGATTTCCACACGTTTTCACGTAACACCTCATTATCTGTGTGATAATGGGATGTGTTGCCACATAATGCATATGTATTAATGCAAGTCAATCATATGAAAATAAGATATTTATACAAGATATTTTGGAGTTGTTTAGTTATGAATGGCTGGACACATCTATGATAGAGCTGTGGATATGATGAGATCTTGTTTATACATCCATATACCTTGTTTTATATACGGTGATCTGGTTTATTATATATTAATGCATACGTAATACATGTTTTGCAGCCACTTACGCAAGATATGTACAAATTTTTGGGTTTTCCCATGTGGGATTTTTGGTTCCATCTTTGATTAGTCTTGTAGATGTAGACCCATATTCAGTTACTTCGTACTGTTGTGATGCTTTTCAATATTTTGATAAAAATAATAAGACGGTGATAATAGCTCCATTCAATGTCGAGTAAGTTTACTTTGCTTATAATTTGGACTTAAGCAAATTATATTTTTATTGTGGATTTTGAGTTATTAATTGTCTAATTTCTTACCAATAGTGGTAAGCATTGGGAGTTACTAGTTATTGTCCCCAAGACGTTCACTGTCTATTATCTAGATCCTGCGGAGAATGAGTTGGATACATTATATGGACATGCAATTAAAAGGCCATTATTCTCGTGAGAAACATTTCATATTTTTATATTTGTTAACATCTGTTACTACATTACTATTTAATTATGCAATTTAATGTGTTACATTAACATATGTAGGGCTTTATAAGAGTACAAAAAGCTGGAGGAAAGGTCCCCAGGAAAAATGATCTGTCACTAATTTGGGAGAATGTGAAAGTAATTTCTTGACTCCAATGTATATATTATTTATGTGAACTGCGCTTATTTTTATTTTTGAATATTTTGTATGTTTCAATTTATAGTGTGCTATACAAGACAACGACTGGGCATGTGCCTACTATGTGATGTGATTTATGGGCCTAATCATCAAACATGTCGTAATGGAAATCGATAAGATACAATAGGTATTATACATAGTCTCATTAGATAATATGAAATATATCAATATTATTATATATTATTAATTATATATACGTCATTCTCTTTGTAGGTCTTTAAAACTACCGACTTCAGCACATTTGGAAAGCGTTTCGATGTACATTCTCCCTATACGAGAGATGAATTAGATGTTGTAAGAGAAGAATGGGCAAAAGCCCTAGAAAGAGTGGGAATTTTTAAATATAATTTTATTAACAATGATGACAATGATGAATAAAGAATAACTTTGTTCTCATAATTATTTTTGTGTGAATGTGAATGAATTTTTATGAATTGGCATATGTGTAATGTGTGTGAAGATGATCAATACATAAATGTTTCTACATGTGTCTGAATGTGAAAATAGATGAAATGAATGGAATTGCAGGTTGCTACTGGTTTCTACATGTGTGTGATGAAAAATAATATGAATTAAATTTGCTTATACATGTGTGTGAATCACACATATATAATATTGTCCATCTTGTTAATTTTGCAGGTTTGTGGCATGTTGTTGGCTGATATCAATATATGTCGTAAACCTGCAGTTCAGAACTGAACTGCAGGTTCTCATCCTACTGACCAGCCATACAGCAGGCCTGCAAACTGATAAGGAAAAAAAATCATAACATAGGTGTTGGTTATTTGAACAAAACCGACACCAAAGACATACGACAGTGGTTTTTGACAAAAAATTGACGTCTGTGTGGCCAGAAACCACAGTCGTGTTGGGAAGCACGACCGTGGTGGCAGGGGATATGGCGTCGATTATTATCACAAAACCAACGTCGGTTCAACTGATATGACGTCGATTATCTTTCAAAATCGATGCCTATATGCCCTTTGTTGGCGCATTTTTGATGGCAGGAAGCATTTTGATGTCGGTTCTTTTAATAACCGATGTCTGTAACCATTCTATAGTGTCGGTTTTCTTAAAAAACCGATGTCTATAGTCCCTTTGTTGGCGCGTTTTTGGTGGCGGGAAGCGTTTTGACGTCAGTTCTTTTAATAACTGACGTCTGTTACCATTCTATAGTGTCGGTTCTTAAAAAACTGACGCCTATAGTCCCTTTGCTGGCGCATTTTCGCTGGCGGGAAGCGTTTTGGCGTCAGTTGGGAACCGACGATGAAGGGGTCCACCTTTAGTGGCACCCACTTGGGTGTCGCTTGTAAACCAATACTAAAGCCCTTAATTAACCGACGCTAAAGGCCTGTTCTGTAATAGTGTATGCATAAATGTGAGAAATGTTGAATGAGAATATTTATATTAGTAGACATGATATATGTTTGAATACCCGAGAAGTGCTATATGTGCATGAGTAAGTAGAAACCCTAAGAAAGGGGTAAACAATATGTTAAGCATTCAGTTCAGTATCATTAGTGATTTCAATTCAATTGTCTGAGTAGTCATTGATATACAGAGTTAAAAGAGATCAGTCTAAGAGAAAGATATAATCAAAGTTATAGTAATAATAGTAGCCCTGAACATCGTAGATTCCCTATGAGAGGTATGCGTCGTTGGGATGAAATAACCTAACCCTGGCAGTGTCCAGTATACAGGGGTCAGATCGTACTAATAGGTGGTATGGGGGACGAAGCCCTAGTGGAAGTCTCTTTAAAAATACAGTATGTAGTGTCCAACATCAACCATAGATCCTGGTGCCACTAGAGTACAGAAAAGCCAATAGGTGGCATGACTCTTCGCCTGTGTGCTCAGGTTAGAGGAGTCCAGTTTTACGGCCCATAGGTGTGCCGAGGCCAGAGAGCCATTTTCCTGTTGCAAACCAGTGATGTAGTCAGGCTTAGCATCCCGGGTGTGTTAGCCAAGTCTTGTACGGTGAGATCATATTTCGTTACGATTCTTCATATGTAGAGTACACTGCATATGATCATGGCATAAGCTAAAATATGATAATATAAGTTTAAAGAGTTTCTTGTAAGTAAGAAGAGTTAAAAAATATTTGATTTCAGTTTCACAGCAGTTGCTCTTTAAATGTAGTATTGAATATAGTGAGGATTATATTTCCATACTTGTTTATTTCTAATGATGTAGGCTTCAATGTTATTAGTAAGTTTTTTTTGAATATATAGTCTTTTAATTTGAAATTACTATCTTGTTTTATTTCAATTATCCAAGAATGATAAATGTCTGATTCAGTACTTTAGATTGCATTATTGTTTTACTCATTCACTGAGCGAGTAGGCTCACCCCCTCTACTCACAATTTTTAGGGAAACCACGTGGACTTGAAGAAGGTCAAAGCATCAGAGTAGATCTACCACATGAGTTAAGTATGGGATTAGTTAAGTTCAGTCGATCCTTGTCACTCTAGGTTCTTGTATAGATGTGATAGAGTTGTAAATGATGTTTGTAACTTCGTTTCCTTAATAAGAGAGAATGCATTTGATTATCATGTCATATGTACATGGAAGTGTGAGAAACAGAATGATGTATGGATGTGTATCATTAATGTTGAGATCATATTAGAGTAATCAGTGTTTAGATTCCCTTGTAAAGTTAGTTTATTTGGTTCAATGCGAGAAAACAAAGAGTTTGAAAAAGAAGAAAAAGGTAAGGGTGATCTTTGTATTACATTAAATCCTCAATTTATGCCCTAATCTCATGATTAGTGGTAATTGTGAGATCGGGGTGTAACACTACCTTTCTACTGGATACATCCAATGATAAAATGGTGGTCCAACTATCTTAGCTTCTCTTGGAAGATGAATGACCACGTGCTCCATGATGTCAAAAAATGAGGGTTGGAAAATCTTCTCCATGTTGCACAAGGTCACTGCAATTCTAGATTATAGCTTCTCTATAGCATATGGATTTATCTCTTTGCACAAGGTCACTGCAATTCTAGATTATAGCTTCTCTATAGCATATGGATTTTCTCTTTTGAGAATATGTCTTTGAAAAACCTAGACAACTCAGTTATCACAGTTATAACATTTTTGCTTGGTAACGCTACCCGTAAAGCCAATGGCAGAAATTGTTGCATTAATATATGATAGTCGTGACTCTTTAATGGTAACAATTTTCTTTCGTTGATGCATGCATTTCAAGACATATTAGAGGAATAACCATCTGGAACCCGTACAGACTTCAAAAACTTACAAAATAATTCTTTTTCCTCCTTTTTCAAAGTAAAACAAGAAGGTGGAATAATATTTTTACTTCCGTTCTTCATAATGTGCAATCTAGGCCTTATTCCCATCTCTAAAAGGTCATATCGAGATTTTTCATTATCCTTTGACTTGTCCATCCCAAGCAACATGTGAATCAAACTTTCACATACATTCTTTTCAGTATGCATTACGTCAAAATTATGACGAATAAGGTTATACTTCCAGTACGACAACTCAAAAAATATGCTTTGTTTTTTCCAATTGTAAGGCAGATTGTCTGTATCTCTGGTTTGAACTAAAACTTGACTTCCAAACAACATCTTTGGAGTAGTTCTTAATTATTCTTTTCCATCAAATGATGACAAATCTCTATGAAATTTATGATCAATTGGAAGAAACCTCCTATGGCCCATGAAACATTATTTCTTACTATGTGGTTGTCTAAGAGACCATGTGTCCTTATTAAAAACAGGACATGCATCATACCCACTAGTTTGTCAACTAGATAAATAACCGTAGGTAGGTAAGTCATTTATCGTCCATAGTAAGGTGACATGCAACTTGAATACAGCTTTACGATCAGCATCATAGGTATCAACACCAACTTCCCACAATTCTTTCAACTCTTCAATCATATGTTGTAAGTAAACATCTATCTTCATTCCTGGTTGAGTTGGACCGAGAATAATCATAGAAAGGATAAAATTAGGTGACTTCATGCATAACCATGGTGGAAAATTGTACGGAATTAATATCACTGACCAAATACTATATGATAGATTCATCTTACCAAAGGGATATCCTTCAGATGCTAAACCAAGATGCACATTATGAGAGTTAGATGCAAAATCAGCATGCATGTTATCAAATGTCTTCCATGCGGGTGGATCTACTGAATGTATTAAAACTCCATCCTTGGTGTGACTTTCATCATGCCACCGCATTCGTGGTGAGACTCTAGAGGACATAAACAATCTCTTCAGCCTAGGAGTCAAGGGAAAGTAGCGCAGAACTTTACAAGGAACTCTTTTCTTTTTTATACCCATACTTTGTTCACCTTCGACATCGCTTTCAATTTCTTTATATCTAGAAGCATTACAACGTGGACATGAAGTATTATCTACAAACTCCTTGTGATGCAAAATGCAATCATTTATACATGCATCAATTTTCTCATAGTCAAGGCCAAGGTCCCTAATTATTTTTCTTACTTCATAAGATGAGCCAGGCAACATCTCACCCTCAGGAAGCAACTCCTTCAAAAGTTCAAGTAGCTCAGTAAGTGATTTATTACTCCAATGATTGCTACATTTTATATGGAACAACCTCACAACAATATACAGCTTTGAATATTTCTTATTTCCAGGATACAACTCTTGTGCATCAATCTCTAACAATTTGTAAAATTGCTCAGCTTCTTCATCGTCAATAAATATAAATCCATTATCTTCGTCGTCGTTGCCGTCCATAGTATCTCGATAATTTTGGACTCCATATGCATCGTACAACATGTCTCTCATATAATCAAACGACATGTTGTCTTGCATAGAAGAATCTTCCTTGGCATCAAGTCTCACCGTGAAAAATCCAATCAGTATAGCTGCTGAAAAAACCATTCCATAACAGTGCTCAGTTGTCACTTGACGATTCCATCTTTGTATATTTAGACACTTTTTGCAAAGGCATAAGATAGTCTCATTCCTACTACTTTTATCGAAAACATCCTCTATGAATTTGATTACCCCAGTTAAGTACTTTGTGTTGGTCCTATCTTCCTCAATAATGCAGCTTTTGTCAATCATACTTCCTTGGGATAATCAATTGGAAAAATAATTAAAAAATAATAATAAAAATGTTAAAGTATACATAATTAAACACAAGTAAGTGTT
Organism: Alisma plantago-aquatica; assembly: GCA_963693085.1. Taxonomy (NCBI): domain Eukaryota; kingdom Viridiplantae; phylum Streptophyta; class Magnoliopsida; order Alismatales; family Alismataceae; genus Alisma; species Alisma plantago-aquatica. Next base: position 1,491,553,517 of record OY856412.1, read on the forward strand.
TGACATTGTCTTAAAAAATGGGTGGATAGTATATTATCTTCTATGAAGCATGTGTTCTAGTGAAAATATGGGAAGGAATTCTTCCATATGTAACTTGTGGGACCTTGCACTATTAAACATCTTTGTGAATGATGAAGTACCAACATGCATTCATTGGGAGCATGACATTCAGTCCTCTTGATGTTCTATTTCTCAGTCCTCCAACTTTTCAGGGGAAGTTAGTTTACAAATGAGGATTATTGATTTGATTTCAAAACCTCTACCCTAATGTATATTTATGATTTTATCTATTAGTAGCAACAACAATGCCCATTTTATTCAAAATGTCAGCCATTTCCCTTGTATCAAAAATTTCAAGGATTTAATAGATCATGCACACCAATCCCTTATATTTTGTTAGGGGGTGGGAGTCAGGAGGTAGTGTACTCACCCTTCCTTCCTCTTGCTGGCACTAAGCAAAGGTAAATCATGCATGGAGATTAAAAGAATGGAAACTACTCACTAAGCTCGTTACTCTAGTAGGACACATAGCATAATTGCACCTCTTGTTTGTGTTGAAGTGCATCCTCTCCAGTGTGTTATAAAATTAATTTTCACGACGATTGCACCTATTTTGATGTTGTGGCATTAATAAATCCAAGAATGTTCTATTATTGTTTGGCTTACAAATGCTTTATTGGAACAAACATTTCTATGACAATTTCTTAGAATCATGTATTTATGTATTGTGCTACCTATAACAAAATCAAACTTTAGTATTCTTGTCTATGTTTTTTTGGCAAGATTAAAAGCATCACCTAGTTTTAATAAGAAGACATAAACTCTTCTACCATGTAAGACACAATAATATTACTTCTAATTGTGGTGGCAAGTGACAACCTGGTGTGGAGAAATCTCATGGTTGGAAATAACACATTAACTTATCATGATGTGTTTTGAATTTATTCTAGATGTTAATTAACTCAACCTGATATACACCGTTGTTTCCATGCTCTTGGTGTTGGGACCATTGAGTAGGTTTGGATACAAAGGGATAAAGGATTTGGTTAATAGTTCCTCACAAAGTGCAACAGTCAAGAATAGCAGCTCAGGTTCAAGTTGAGAGTTGGTTTTTCTGTAAACACTATGTTCCTCTCAATTTATATTTTTACAAAAACACAAGTTCAAGTACCATATACATATTGAAATCAGTAAAAAAGGGTCAAGACATGGTTGGGGAGTGTAAAATTTGTATTGCAGAGTTTCCAAGAAGTGTAATTACTATCAAGTGTGTGTCCACTTAGTCCCTACACTATTCTAAAGTGTTTTTGCTTCATCTTATAAAATATATAATTGAAACAATGTTCAGTAGGATGAACCACCCATTGTTGGACACAACAATTGGTTTCTGAACTACACCAGTTATATTCTTTTGTACAACAGATTGGTTTGGCTGAGACACAATAGTCTGCACACTGGTAGTCACTAGTCAAGACTCTTTAATCTGGCTTCAAATGTGATACCCATCTGTCTTTATCCTCCCCTGAAAATGGTGTTCTCATAATTTTGATGGTGTTGAACCACCATTATGTAATAAGTTCGCCTAATACTCATGTATGCAACAAAATGGGTCTCAAAGGCTATTGGGTTTAAACATGGATACATAGATTTTGCATTATATTCTTAGTCGTCTACATCTAGATAATGACATACAATTATTATGCAGAGACAGAGTTATCTAGTAATCCTAAAACGTTCTATGAGTATGTAGAGAAAAATAACTGGGTGAAAATTATTGCCAAAGTATAACACTTAGCTTAGGAATTTATACAGGGTGTTTGACAAACAAAAGAAATAGCATGGGAGACACATAAAAACTATGTCCTTAGGTCCACTTAAGTGTGTGCTATATCTCGTAATCACTCTATCATTTTATGATTGATAATAAAGACAAGCTCTGACCCCAATGAAAATATGGTTAGATACCGATTTAAACAATGGTAGTGTTTCCATGATGAATATGTGCTCTCTTTGTCCTATCAAGTTTACTTCTAGAAGCACATCCCATCAGGAGGGAAGAGGTACATATATACATCCAATGTAACTTGTGATGATTAATAAATTATCAAATGAACCTCAGGGGCCCTTGTCTTTCACCTATAGTGATTGTTGGTGCAAGTAACACAACAAGCTTCCTAGGTCTATTCTGATAAAGCAACAAAAAGCATACCAATATTGTTGGAATGCTTGTTCTTAACATTTATGTGGATGGTCTCATCTTACGAAAATCAAAGTTACATCAACAATTTGGTCTATTAGCTACTAAGTTGCAGAAGAATGCATTATAAAGGTAACATATGAAGAAAACAAACTTAATATTTCTATACACAAAACTTTTGTTTGGTAGTGATGGAAATAGGTGAGACAACTCTATGTTTATCAAACAATCACAACTTATGCTGCCATACACTCTAACAATGTAGGGATTCCATTAAAAGCAACTTGTACAATGGAAAGCACTACTAACAGAAGACAAATTGTCTTCATTTAGAAGTTGATCCACAAGGACCCATAGAAGATGATTGAAACCCATAATCTTTAATGTATGTTCTTCTTGAATGATGGTGGCAAGTAAGAAGCAAGATTCACAATAAGAACACTAAGCAACCCACAAGATTATGTGTTCATCCTTCACAACTGATCATGCAACAAATAGATAATTCAAAACCTAATAACATTGGGAAGTTATTATAATATGGGACCATGATGTTGTGTCAAATCTGTAGGGTAACCATAAAAACATAACCAATTAGAAAGAACAAATATTATATTATGAAAGCCTTACATCTCCAGTTCAGTCCATTACAATACAGAAAAGAGTGGTGGGTCTTGGATTGCTCATTATTATAATATGTGTTGGTTTATATTGGTTCCTACTGCACCCACTTATCTTTTGTGACAAGCTTTCATCTAGAAAGTTTTAGATTGTCCCATCAATAAAACTTGAGATGCCCTTGCATTGAGTCAGCATACTTGTGATGTGCTAAAAAATAACCACTGCCTACTATCCCTAGTCCAAATCCTCTAGCAGTGGTGATTGATGATGATGGTGTGCCTAACAATTTCATAATAGAGCATATAAACAAGATACACGTATTCACTCCTCTACAGAAATATTAAAAATTGACTCCATGACTGATTAGCAAACAAAAGATAATATGATCTCAGCAATAGAAGAAAAGGAACTGCAGTCATCTAAAACTTACAGAAACAGAGGTCTGAAGACCTTGGGGATTGTCTGTGACAATGGAGAGGCAACAACCTTGGGAGGAGGTGGTGACCTTGGGAAGGGCCGGCGATCTTGCAGAAGAGGTGAGCACTAGATGGGGGCAATGATCGCTTGAAGATATGAACTATTCAGTGGGTGAAGTTGGACGACAAGTTCAGGATCCACGACGGTTTTAGGTCTTCATCCTGCCAATGCAAGGATTGGGATGTGTGGAAGCACTCAAGCGCATGGACTGCTGGAGGCTCGCACGATCGGGCATGATAATTAGTCAGATAGCGTGATCGGGGGCCGATCGAGTGTGTGGGAGAGAAGGAGATAGCGGGGAATAGAGAGAATGGGAAACTGGGATGCGTGGGTTTAATTGGATCCAATACATGCGTGAGGGAGAGGGGGTATTGTTTAGTAAATTTATCTACAAAGTAGTGGTTACATCTAAAATAAAGAGGACAAATGTATTTGAAGTTGATCAATCTTATTTGATTCATTTATTTTATTTATATTTTAAAGAATATAGCTAAAATTGGCTTTGACTACATATAGTATATATGTAATTAAATAAATTGTAGCCAATTCATGTATTTTTTGTAGTGATAGTTATAGATAAACAAAAGACAAATGTGTCACATTACCCGATTCATTTTTTGTTGTTAATCTGAACCCTAAGCTTTGTTATGAGAAATGAATCAACATAGATTCAAAGATACAACAAGGGTAGAATACAATGATTCATAAAATATTGATGTGTTTGAAAGGTCCAAAGTTACACACGAGCTTCGTAGTTACAATTCTTTAGCTTTATGATGTGTTCAAACTTGTTTTTGATTCCCTCCCTCCTACACTTCCAAGTAAGAAACATTTCATATTTGATTTCATTAATAGCTTTGTAATTACAATTCTTTAGATTTTGACGTGTTCAAACTTGTTGTTGATTCCCTCGCTCATACACTTCCAAGTAAGAAATGTTTCATTATTTGATTTCATTAATACTATTAATGTACTATATGTTTCTAACACTTTTCTCTCGATAAGAGTTTGGTGGGATATGCATGGTGGGGAACTCCTTATGTTGCAGAAGTTGGTCATATGACTACCTAGCCAACCATGCAACGCTTCTGCATGTGAAAGAAATGGGAGTGCTCTTGATGTGGTTCACACACACAAAAAATCAACTTGAACCAAATAAATTGAAAGACTTGGTCCATGTTAGAACGAATTTGCATCTAAGGAAGACCAATAATATGACAGAAAAATTGATGCAAATCTCATTGATGGGTAAAAGATCAATGCTTTTGAAATGATTTCACTTCAAATTGATCAAAAGGAAGTTGGTGATGAAGACGACACTGGAGTTGAAGACAATGTGGAGTTATAAATGAGACAGTTGAGGACTTCACTGTAGGTCTAGACTCATCATAGTTTCCTTTCATTCTTGAATAGAAAAAACTAATCTATTGTGGCCATATAATGAATTGATTCACTCTTTTGCATCATTTTGTGGATTATATAATGTTGGATCTCTAGTATTTACAAACATTAATATTATGTGGTTGTTGTTGAAATTTTGGAATGCAAGTTACTTCCTCAGTCCTTTCATATTTGAACTGTAAACAACTATATTCTACATGTATGGGATTAAGAGAGGCATTTTGTCCCCTTCTTCCATGTCTGTGACGGAGGCCTAACGTTCGAGAGGGTGGTAAACCAAGGCGACAGCTGGGATTCGAACCTAGGTCTCTTTGTTAGAAGACATTGTGCTTAACCACTTGAGCCACTCCTTATCGGCATATATTCTACACATATTTGAGTCTTAGGGAGACCCCGCTCCCCCTCCTCCTCAAACAGGTGCCAGAGCCCGGATGACCCAAGGAGTTGGTAATTACAGTGCGCTCAGGGGGATTCGAACTCGGGTCCCCCAGGGAGGACAAGTCGGACCGAACCACCTGAGCCACACTGGCCGGGTATTCTACACATATGTATGTGTGCATGTGTGTATATAATATATATATATATATAGATAGAGATAAAGAAAAAGTCATGATCTTATGTGAGGTAGAGTTGCGTGCGAGAGTACAAGCATTAATTGTCGGTCATTCAAAAGGTTAGATTTTACTCAACACTAGGAATTACATATTCATTCCTTAAGGAACTACGTTGAGAGCTAGACATGTGATAGTAAAAAGGACCCAACTAAAATTGTTGATTACATTGTTTATTTGTATAAAAATGATTTTAGATAACATTGTCCTCCTAGTAGCATTGTGCCCTGGCGATCTTCACTTGAGTTCTAGTGTTTTTGGATCCATACTACTTGAGCATGTATTGGTCTTTTCTTCAATTTCCTTGTTAGTTCAATTCTCCATCTTCTTAATTTGTTTCTGCAAAGTTTCCACAAACCTAGTGAACAAGCTATCAAAGTTGTTGCTCACTACTGGGCATGACATATGATTCAAAGATACGCCTATGTAAGCAAAACAAAGAGAATTGCTAAAAATAAGAGGGTCATGTTTGTTAACATATGATATATGCAAAAAAGGGGCCAACTAAGAATCATACTAAATGATAAGATGAGACAAACTAGACCGGTAAACCAAACCAATTTTTGGCGGCCCCAAATACTCTTCGTGTATGAAGGGTGTAGAAGGTGAATAAATGTGTCAGATGGATCACTGGTCTGGATTTGGATTGGGTAATTGTGGTGTGTGTCTCGTGGATGCAGGTCAAAGGACCGAGAAAATGCACCTAAACCTGAACCTACTTATTGTGAATCAACCCATGTGTGTGCATGTTAAATGCATTCAATAAAAACAAGTTTCTAGTTGCTTATCTTATTGTTAAAAAATATAATATGAAAAACGTTTGGTACTATTTTTTATGTCAAGTATTAGTTCAAAGAAAACAACCAACTATTATGTTTCTCATCACATAGTGTCTTCGATATTGACTTGTTTTTATGTGAAACTAAAAGACAAAAAGATCACATATTGAATCTAAACAAACATCGATGAACACACACACACACACACACACACACACACACACACACACATATATATATATATATATATATATATATATATATATATATAATGTCACATGTGTGAGTTCACATATTTTCACATATGATCTAAAACTAAACAAACATTATGTGAGTTCACATATCACATATTGAATCACATGAGTACGACCATACAATTCTCAGTCTCGCTAATCAAGAGGCCTTGGATATCAATCTCTTATAGGAGGGACAAAGCCATCTACATCACTAACACTCAGTCCCCGTGTTTCATACTGCACCCAAGCTCATCATTATGACAACCCTTATTCAAGATTACATTGGATGATGTCAAAGTACATGAATGGCATGCGATGAATGTAGTGACTTTAGGCCTAAGAACCACAATCACCATTATCACTATGAGAGTTTATTGTGACTACCATTCGTTGGTCTCCATGTATCACTCTCATGGTGGGTCTATCTGATACGCTGTTATCTAACATGTACATGTTGTTGGGAAATATGGCTACAGAGTAGGTAGTGGAAGCAAAAAGAATTATCTACCATATTCCCCATAAACCAGTGAGTCGTGTCAATAACTATAAGATGAGAAGGATGGTGTTGATGATATACCTGGTCCTGGAGCAAGTTCAATACATCTCCTCATAATTATAGATGCACAACCATCTTCTAGTTGTATTGGGACTCATTTGACTGTTGTTCCTTCTGGTCTGCACCACGGACTGTTGCCTCAAACATCGTCATTTGCACCAGCTCCTCTCACAATGGACGGCTGGTTGACATTGTTCTACTAGTGGCATACAATGACCTCCCACCCCTAGAGAAGTCCACACAGACCGCCTAGAACTCTTGTCATCCTGCTAAAATGGATAGGAAGGAGTTGTCCCTTCCGTTGATGTACTAGTCACCAACTTGCTCTCCCACAACAATGATCCTCAATTGTTCTCTCCCTTAGCTTTCCCTCCCTAGTCGGGTAGGACTTGCTTGGGCTCTCTTGGTTACCACAACTAGAGGTCAGAGCAACTGATTCTCAATTGTCTGTGTTTTTTCTGGGAAGCCCCCAATACCCCTCTATTTATAGGAGGGGTTTGGGTCAGGGTTCCCAGTCTATGCGGGAGTGAAAGGGATCGGAAGATCTGAATTTTCACAACTTGCAAAGACCCAGACGGTCGTTTTGCATGCGGGATGGTCGTCTCACATTGTAAGACATTCATTTCACATGTTTCTCGATCACATACAAAATTTGCAATTCGAATCCAATAAATGCACGACATGACGTCAGCACTAATTCCTTGACGCAATCGAATTTCCTACAAAATAAGTGATCTCACTCATGTGAGATGGTTGTCTCGCTCACCTAGATAGTGGTCTGGTGATCTGAGACAAGCCGGTCTGTTCAACAGATTGGACCGATCGGTTCACATCTCAGTTTGAGCAGAACTTAGCCAATTTAATTCCAATCAGCTTGATGCTCTAAACAACCGTTTCAACTCTTGAGCTGACGATATGGAAATCCAAACAACAGTCTCACTTAAGTGAGTCAATCTTTTGGCAGTGTATCCAACTGATTTATTACGTGAATTGAATTCTTAAATATTTTAGCAATCAATTCAATCATCATTCAAGATTAAACTCCTCTTCTAGGTCAAGACCTATGTGTGTGACCCTATGGGTCCTATATCACGTTGGTAGTGAATGTCCATAACTTACTTATGACATCACAAGCAAAGAGTGGTGCCTAGTCACACATCAATGCTACCTAAGTGAATGGAAAGTTGGGGAACAAATTTCAACCTACAATCTATGATTGGTGTTACAGTGTTTGTACAATTCCTTTGTCACTGATATCCAAATTGAACTCGAGGCATGGAGTAGTCTTCCTATTCAACATTCAATCTTGTTTCTTGAACCAGAGCAGACTGTCTGAGATGTATGTAATCTCAATATCACATATTGAATCACATGTTCATGGCCATGCAATTATCAATCAAACTAATCAAGAGGCCTAGGATATCATACTCATGTAGAAGGGACAAATCCCATATCCATCACTCACAATCAATCCCCATGTGTCATAATCACCCAACCATCATCGTTATAACAACCCATATTTTAGGACTGTGTTTGATGATGTCAAGCATACCAAACAACATGTGATGAGTGTGGTGATTTTAGGTCTAAGAACCACAAACACCACCATCACTATGAGAGCTGACTATGACTATCATGGTAATGGTTTCTATATATCAGACACATGGTGGGTCGGTCCAATACTCTATTCTCTAACATGTGTCTATGTCTTTGGTTTGATATAGCCATATCATGACTAATGAGATTCAGTTGTCAACCAACTCATACTTTGATCTTATGTGTCACTATTATCTATCAACCTTCCTCGATAATAACTGACAAGGGACATAATGATAATATATATGTACTCTTAACATCTGTATGATCTCATTTCTCCAAGTCACGTACTTGAAGACATACATCACTGAGTCATATTATTCTCTAGACATTTATAATGTTACATAATTATCTCATAACTGGTTTAAACATAATAAATTGAAAGTTTCCTTTATTTATTAATCAAATCAATTACAAATTATGCTATTACAATCATCATGTGATTGACTCTCTGGGCATACATAACAACATACTCCCACTTGAACTTAGAGCCAATCACCCACAAATCGTATCCCAAGTGATCTAACATGACTATCATGCTTCTGTTGTAAAAGTGCCTTTGTCAAGGGGTCAACAACATTGTTCTCAGTTGGTACTCTACAAATATTTACATCTCCTCCTTATACAATCTCTCGTATGAGATGGAACTGCCTTTGTATATGCTTTGAGTGTTGATGTGATCTAGGTTCCTTAGCTTGTGCAATAGCTCCATTGTTGTCACAATATAGCTTAATTGTGTCGTTGATGCTTGGAACAATCCCAAGTTTAGAGATGAACTTCTTTATGCATACAACCTCCATTGGTGCATTCAATGCAACAATATACTCAGGCTCTGTAGTAGAATCGACAAATGTATCATGCTTGGAACTATTCCAGCTTACAACTTCAGTGTTTAGACAAAACACAAATCCTGATTGCGATTTGCAATTATCTTCATCAGTCTGGAAGCTTGCATCTGTGTAACCCTTTACCACAAACTCTTCCTCTCCGCCATAGACAAAGAACTGATCCTTATTTCTTCTCAAGTACTTGGGGATGTTCTTCATGGCTATCCAATGAGCATAACCTAGGTCTGACTGATATATGCTCATCATGCTCAAGGCATACTAGATCTCCGGACATGTACATAACATTGCATACATAATTGATCCAATTAATGAGGTATATGGAATCAAACTCATATGTTCCCTTTCTTCACAAGAACTGGGACATTGAGCTCTAGAGATGGGGACACCATGACACATAGGCAAGTTTCCTCTCTTTGTGTTCTCCATGCTGCACCACTTCAATGCTTTGTCGATGTATATGCTTTAACTTAGTCCAAGAAGCTTCTTGGATCTATATCTATAGATCTCTATCCTTAAGATGTAGGATGCTTCTCCCAAGTCTTTCATAGAAAATGCATTTCCCAGCCATGTATTTACCTTTTGTAAAGTAGGGATGTCATTCCCCATCAATAATATGTCATCTACATATAATACAAAAAATGTCACTATGTTCCCACTAACCTTCTTGTACACACAAGCTTCATCTTCATTTTGAATAAAGCCAAACTCTTTAACTGTTCATCAAAACAAAGATTTCCAGCTTTGAGATGCTTGCTTCAATCCATAGATTGACCTTTGTAGCTTAAAGACTTTATTTACAAACTTTAGATTTATAAAACCCTCAGGTTGTGTCATATACACATCTTCAAGAAGATTCCCGTTAATGAATGTGGTTTTAACATCCATATGCCAAATCTCATAGTCATGATAAGCTACAACAACAAGCATGATCATGATAGACTGAACCATGGCCACTAGATAAAATGTTTCATCATAGTCAGCACCTTGAACTTGTCTGAAACCCTTTGCAACCAATCTGCCCTTATAGGTTTGTATTTTACCATCGATGTCGGTCTTCTTCTTGAAGACCCACTTGCACCCTATGGGTTTTACCCCTTCAGGTGGATCCACCAAGGTCCATACCTTGTTGGTGTACTTGGATTCCATCTCAAATCTCATGCCTTCAAGCCATTTCTCAGACTCTGGTCCCTCTATAGCATCTTGATAGGTTATTGACTCATCATCTATGACCAATTCACTACCTTCCTGAGTCACAAGATATCCAAATCTTTTAGGCTCTAGGCATGTCCTATTAGATCTACAAGGTTCTTATGTTACTTGAGGAGTTTGAGATTCCACAACACTTTGCGATTCTCTTTGTTCCTCTTATACTTATATTGGTTCAATGTTTTCTTATTAGTCTCAAACCTCTTTGAGTTCCACTTTTCTCCCACTAATTCCTTTGGAAATAAATTCCTTTTCTAGGAATACAACATCTCTGGCAACAAACACTTTGCTATCAGATATGGAATAAAAGTAACATCCTTTAGTCTCCATAGGATATCCATCAAAATAACATTTATCATATTTAGGATCAACCTTTTCAGAAAGCATTTTACTAACATAAGCTTTTCATCCCCAAATCCTCATAAACGACATATTGGGACGCTTCCCAGTCCATATCTCATATGGTGTCTTTTGAACTTATTTAGATGGTACTCAGTTTAATGTAAACACGGAAATTTGTAGAGCATACCCCCAGAAGGTAGTCAGAAGCTTAGCTAAACTCATCATTAATCGCACTAAATCTAGAAATCTGCGATTCCTTCTTTCTGACACACCATTATGTTGAGGTGTTCCGGGTGGAGTCCATTGGGATACAATCCCATGGGCTTTATGAAGGTTCTCAAACTCTTTGTTTGAGTATTCTGCACCTCGATCGAAACCAAGTGCCTTAATACCAAGTTGGTTCTGTACTTCATTAACTCCTTGAACTTTTCAAGAGTTTCTGACATATGTTTTAATAATAAACATAGCCATATCTACTACAGTCATTAGTAAAGGTAATGAAGTATTGACACCCATCTCTAGAAATTATTCTAAAATGTCCACATACATCACTATGTAAGAGTCCTAATAGATCACTATCCCTCTCATTGTTACCTTATCCATCTTGCCCAACAAACAAGATTCACATGTCTCTATTGATTCAAAATCAAAAGATTCCATATAACCATCTTTATGAAGTCTAGATATGCAATTCTCATTTATGTGCCCTAGATGACAATGCCAAAGGTATGTCTTGTTTGAGTTTTGAGTTTTATTCTTTTGGTATTTACATTATAAACATCTATCTTTAGATCTAACAAGTAAAGACCATAAGACATTGGGGCACTGCCATAAAAGATCCAATCTTTTGGAATAAAACATCGACCATTTTTAATATGGAACTCAAATGCATCCTTGTCCATACAAGATACATAAATAATATTTCTATTTATAGCAGGTACATAATAGCAATTCTTTAACTCTATTACAAGCCTTGTGGGTAGAGATATACTATAGGTTCCAACTGTGCTGGTTGCAACTCTTGCACCATTAGCAACTCACAGTTCCACCTCACCTTTTTCCAAAGGACTACTTCCTTTCAGATCCTACATATGAGAACATATGTGTGATCCATATCAGGTATCTAGTACCCATGACGATGAAGTACATAGCAATAATGTATATACCTAAAGTGGAGATCACCATCCCCATCTTCTTCTTCCTGAATGCCTTTAAGTACAAAGGATGAGTTCCTCTTATACTTTTCTTCCTCCTTATCTTGGGTGTTGAAGATTTGGATTTAGGCTTGACCTTAGAACTCTTCTTAGTCTTTATTTGATCCTTGGACTCAACTCCATTGATCACCATCACATGCTTGCCCTTCTTCAATTTTTCTTCAGCATGAATCACATGGCAAGCAAGTCTGACATGTGGTCAGCCACATTATTCACATGATGACATGTAATAAAGAGCTATATGATTCTGGCATTGACTTTAGAATCATATCTGTGGCCAACTCTTGGCTCAAGGTAAATATCAGTTCTTCAAGATGACACACATGTCTAATCATATTTAGCACATGCTCTTCTACTGAGGTCCCTCTATCAACTTAGACTCAAGTAGCACCTTTATGATATTGTCCCTTTGTTGCTTTGTAAGGCCAAGTGTTACTTTCTTAAGATGTGTTACTATCTCAAGAACACTGATGTCCTTGCATTGCTCATGCAACTCATAGTTCATGCAACTAAGCATAAGGTAATTTATCTCTAAGGCATCATTGGCATGCTTCTAGTAAGCATCCACTTGTGCCCTAGGTGCATCAAGAGCAGGTATATCTGGCATTGTTTTATCAAGGACGTAGAGCTTGCACTCTTCATTGAGAACCCTTCTCAAAGTCCAAAACTAGTCATGGAAATTTGTCCCATCAAGTTTGTCCTTCTTAAGGACCAATTGCAATGTGGATTTGTTCGTCATTTGATTCTACAAGAGAAAATTTGCTCACTTATTGATTGATTTTGCAAATACTTATCTTCTTTCTCATTTTTGTAGGTTTTTTTTCTCCAATGATGATTTCTGACCCACTGAGCCTATAAGATGACTATCTCACTAGGCCCAAACGATCAGCTCACTCCCACAGATCCCACATTCAAGAGCCAAACAACCATTTTGGCCTTAGTTCAAAGATATTCTTCAAACACTCCAAATGAGTGTCTCGCTTTAGCGAGACAACCATCCCATGGACCCGTATGAGCACCCAGGCAAGCCCAGATGGCTAGGTTGTCTTGACTTATAATCAAATTAGTTTGTAAAGGGCGACACCACCAGTTTAGGGTTCCAAATCTTTGATCATGTGCATAGCGGCGCAAGATGGGCGTCCCACATCATCCATATGACCATCTCAAACATTGCTTTGAGCCCAAGATTTCAACCAAACGGTTCTGCCACAACCCTCTTTAGGGTTTTGATCAGAAGTTTCTAGATCCAAGACACTCATCGTCAGATGACTGTCTCACCTAGTGAGACAACCGTTTTGCGGCACGAGCAACAGATTCCAAAAACCTTCACTTCTTTGTTTCTTTCCCCTATTCTAGGGCTTTTGCCCCTCATTCCCCTATAAAAGGAGGGGGACCACTAAGAAAAGGGTCCTCAATTTTTGTACTTGCGTTTTAGTTGAAACTATGTCAATTCAATTCTTACTGTAATCTTTATTTTCAACAATAAAAATAGTTCTTTGTTCTAGATATGGACTTCTTCATTTCTTGTTCTTTGTTCCCGTTCTTTCTCTTGGAGTGGGGGATCAAGAAAGCAAGTCATTTAATTGTCACCACACCTTTGGTCTCTTTGGAGATTCTGGACTTTTGGTCTATGGCTTCCTATCTTGTTCTCCTTGTTTCTCCATTCCTCGCTATGACTAGTTAGTAGTTCCCTTATCGAGGCGAGGGGAGTAGCCCTTTATCCATGTCTTGATCGGATTGGGTTTTACACGACTATTTTAAACAGATGGTTTTTAGTTTAGAAATCACTGAGTTGAATGAACTAATCAATCATTTTATTGTGAGTTAATCTCGGTGATGTGACTATGAAACTTAGGGATTTAGAACGCCTAAACTGATTTCACAAGGATTTGGATGTAACCGTAGAAAAATCCTCTTTAGAATGAAGAACTAGGATGCATGAAAACCAGGACCAATGGATTCACATGGAGTTCATCATTTGTGTTTTATTTTACAAATAATTTGCATACCTGCTTCTATCTTATTATCTTGTATCACTTGATCTTGTTTTCACATTGGCTAAGGTGGTGAAAACCCTAAGCCTCGATGCCTTCCCATCTGATTTCAACTGTTCTTCTAACATTTGTTTCAATCACTTCCCTTTTAATTCTTGCATTTTAGTTCTTATTTAGACAATCATGTGTGCTAATAATCTCATTTGTTTACTTTCTTGTCTTAGAATAGTCATTTCTTTTCTTTTCATTAGTGTAATCTTTTACATTATTTGCATTTTAATCTCTCATTTTATTGTAATCAAACAACCCCCAACTGGAATTTACTTTCCATTCCTTATTCAAAAATACCAAAAAGAATTAATTTCAAAAACCAATTGGGATAAAAGGGAACTATCTTAAAAAATGTTGTCTTGTGGGATCGACCTTTCTATATTATCCTTAACTGGAAAGTAAAAAAGATTAAACTCTAGGATAATCATTCGAGTGAATTGGTGTGCTCTTTGACACATATCAATTGTCGTTGTCGGGGACAACATATCATTTTCTCAAACCCCAATTGTTTTTGAAAAGCTTTAATTTTTATTTTTTATGCCTTCTAAGTAACATTATAGAAGTGATATCTCTTCTTTCTATCGAGTTCCAATTCCAACAGTATGATTTTTCTACACTTGATTATTATATGTTAAACTATAATTATGCATGCACCGCCCACCACACGCTGATTCTGCACTGCCAGTTTTTGATCCTGAGCCGGAGAAACGTTCCATCATCTGAATAGACAAAATAGACTTAGGATGGATGAGGAATGGGTTGCCGGTAGGATTGAGCAGACACTTTCCGCTCAAAGAGAGAGAGAGAGAATGATGGCTGAATGCGCGACCCAAGAGGCCAATTTACGCACAACATATATAGATGAACAAGAGGCCATTGAAGCCGCTCAGAGGGAGGCTGAGAGACAAAACAACTAATAGATTTGTCCACTCCAAAAATTGGGTATGCACAACACCCAATCGTGCCACCCACGATTACCATCCCCCAATTTGAGATCCACACTCAGTCAATCACCATGCTCCATGCCAACCCATTTTCTAGGAATAAGGATGAGCATTGTCAAGATCACATTCAACACTTCATCGACCTTTGCTTCTTACATAAGATCCCATGCATTTCTGAACACACCATTAGACTTAGACTTTTTAAATACTATCTTTCAGGGTGAGCCAGCAGCTGGTATAATGCCAAGAGAGTGAAGAACCGATCACCACTTGGGAGGCTCAACAAACCAAGTTCTTGGACAAATATTTCCCCATTCCCTCACCTATGAAATAATGGGACAAATCACTCTCTTTTCAATGGTCCCAGGAGAAGCTCTAGGAGAGGCTTGGGAAAGATTTAGGGAACTCCTTTGACGTTGCCCTCATCATGACATTTTACAATCTCAACTCAATGAGATATTTTATCATGGTATTGATGATGACACAAAGAATTTCCTAGATTCCTCATATGGAGGAAACTTCATGTTTAAAAATTTGAGGAGCGCATGGGAGGTTGTCAAACGAGCCTCTGAGACCCAAGTCAGACAAGGAATCGATGGGGTCCTTAAAGTTGCTAAGGCTGAAGTAAACCCATATATCCATACCATTGTCGAAGCCCTTAAATTGATCTCCTTGAAACATGATCGTTTAGAGTCCTCTTTCAATGTTTATGAGAGGAAATTAACCCTAGAAAGTCAGATGTAATTTTCCAAGGGTATGATCATGCTACCATCCGGTGTCAATACTTCTACAATAATAATTTGCAGCTTGATGTTGGTCAACAAGTAGAGGATCTTAACTCAATCCATAGTATCCTGAGCCAGGCTTACTAAAATCCTAATCAAGCTAGAAACCATACCAGATTTCAATATGGAAATCCTTCGAGAGTAGAAAACTCTTCTCAACTCCCTCCCGAAAGACCCCCACACCCAAGCCAACTATCGTCCACCACTAGGATTCCCATACAATAACAACCAAAAGAATTTTGGAAACCAAGGGAATTATAGGGGTAATTTCCAAAATAGTGGACCTTACTAAGGACAACAATATCAAAAACTTCATCAACCACCACCTCAACAGAATGTCTCCACCCCTTCAACTGATGATAGGGTTTTTGCCTTAGAGCAAATCATAATAGCACATCAGAAGTCAATGAATGCTTAGTTTGTCTGTCTATTTGCCCAACAAAAAACCCCTACATGTACCTTTGTTGTACAACCTGAGAACAACCCAAAACATCATGAAAAACTTAAGGTTGTCTCCATCCATTCGAGAAAGACTCATACTTCTTCTCTAGAGAAACTCATAGTTGTACCTTTGTACTTTGAGGATGATGATACTATGGTCATCAAAACTCCTCCTTCACCCACTCCAGCCATTCCCACTCCTTCCATCCCTACTCTTGTGGTCCCACCTGTAAAAATTGACGAGCCAAAAATTCTTATTTACAAACCTCGTCCAGCTTACTAGGCCAGCCTAAAGCAAACTAGGCCTGATAACCGTTTTGTGAAATTTAGGGATGCCATGAAAAAGTTGCATGTGGATATTCCTTTTCTTGATGCCTTAGTTGATATGCCTGCCTGATCCAAGTACATGAAATCCTTATTGAACAGGAAGTACCACCTACGAGCATGAGACGGTAATGCTTGTTAGGACCACCTCTGGCATCATCCAACAAGATGCCTGAATAGAAGAAAGATCATGGTTCCTTTGGGATTGGGTCCTACCTAGCTCATAATGCTTGGAGGAAGGGTCTTACAGATTTAGGTGCAAGTATTTCTATCATGCCCTATAGCCTTTGTAGGAGGTTGGGATTTGTTGACATGATACCTACCACCATGACCATCCAATTGGTTGACTCATCCATGACAAAACCTACGTGTATCATTGAAGACATACCTTTAAGGGTTGGGAAGGATGCTTATGTTCCATGTGACTTTTTCATCATGGACATAAAGGAAGATTTACGCTACCCCATTATTTTTGGTCGTCCCTTTTTGGCCACTGCTCGTGCCTTGATTGTTGTCGAGGATGGAACCATTTTCATATGCCTAAGGAAACAAACCCTTAAGTTTAGGGCATTTGAAAGCATGCAGATACCAATCCTCCAAGAAGAGGTCTATCTCCTAGATTGTGTAGAGAAGCTCCACCAGATGAGACAAGAATGGGATCTAGTTGAGGATCCCCTCCAGAATTCCCTTGTGACCCCTATCGATTGTGAATGTGATGACAAGAAATTGGAGCAATATAGACTTCATCTTGACACTTTCAAGGAGATCCATGATGAAGAGTTTGAGGATCTCAAAATGGTCTCTGTTGTAGATGTAGAACCTAAACCCCCCAAGACACCTGGGATGAAACCCCTCCCTGAAGGTCTTAAGTATGTCTTCCTTGATGAGAAAGAACTTTATCCTGTTATCATTAACTCTGATCTCACCTATGAATAGGAAAACAAGCTCATATCTAAGCTTAGGAAGATGAAATCTGCCTTAGGATACAAAATGGCTAATTTGACTGGGATCGATCAAGACATTTGTATGCATAAAATTCCTATGGCAGAAGAGTACAAGCCTTCTCGAGATCCTCAAAGAAAACTGAATCTAAACATGAAAGAGGTTGTTTGTCTAGAGATTATAAAACGTTTGACTTCAAGCATCATCTACCCCATCTCCAACTCCCCATGGGTTAGTCCCATTTGGGTCGTCCCCAAGAAAGGGTGTATCATTGTTTTGAAAAATGAAATGATGAGCTTATACCCACTCATACTGTCATAGGGTGGAGGATGTGTATTGACCATAGAAAACTGAATAAGGTGACTAGGAAAGATCACTTCCCCCTTCCTTTTCTGGATCAAGTACTAGAGCACCTCACCCATCAACAATATTTCTGCTATCTTGATGGCTATATAGGTTTTTATCAAATCCCCATTCATCTAGATGATCAGGAGAAAATGATATTCATTTGCCCGTTTGGTACTTATGCATTCAGGAGAATGCCATTCAGGTTGTGCAATTGTGACGAGCCTGAATTTCAGGTTTCTGAAACCTAAGGTAGCATTTGAGGACCATGAAATCTATGTTGATGGTTGATACCAAATTGATGAATTGGCTATCCAATGATTAACTCTAAACACAACTAGGGGTTGATTGGAGATATGATGTATGATTTTGACATCTAATTGAGTTCAATTGGGATGGATGACTTTTGCTAACTAATTAAATGTTTATGAGATTAAACGTCCATCTAGTGATATGTTTGGATTTGAATATTATATAGTGAACTTTTTGATATAGATAACAACCATACTAATTGGATTGAACTTGTTTGATGAAGAATTGAGGATTGATTGATCTATATTCAAGGTTTTCACAACTATTTCTAAGTTTATGGAAGAATTATTTGATAGCACGATCAAGAATTGTGGTATCAAACTTGTCGAGAAATTAGATTACTTTCAAAGGAGCCAATGCTTACATTTTTATATCATATGGCTTAGCTACTTGAAAGATACATAGAATTGAATACTATAGATCGAATGCATGAAGTATGATTGATTTATTCGAGTCTTTTTACCATACTACAAACCAAGCCATAAATATTTGTAGACGTCTATTAACTGAAGTTGTGGGGACATGCTATGACTTTAGAGGAGGTTGAACCATCTTGACCTCGTCTTCCACCTCCGCAAGAAGGGAGCATCTAAACTGACTCCAAAAGGAAATATCTGTAATGAGACTCACCCAAAAACTTGGATCTAATCTTAAGTTCTAGTTATTGAAAACTCAACACATGGTTTAGGAGATACAAATGAACCGATCGATCCCTGGCTATGAGGATATGGGCAAGGCGAGGGAGTTCAATCTTGACCTTCTACTCCTCTCTTCATTTCTAATCCTATCCAAAAACCACAAGACCTGCATGGAGGTGTATAGAGTAGCCAGTCGAAGGAGATCTGACTGACAATCCCATGGCCGTTCTCTTCCCTTCAACCTCAATCTAAAGTGGGGAGAAGAACAGATAGACCACATTTTCCTGACCTCATTTGCCTGGTTATCTATAGATCTCCACGTACATGTTTCAAGTTGGAGGCTTAGATCCTATAAGCTCAAAACTGTGGAACGACCCTTAGGATAACTTGCATAGTGATATAAACAGAGAGATGTACCTTCCACTCTCTTTCCCCTCCTCTACCCAAAGATATAATAGACAATAAGACGAGGAATAAAGGAAGCTAGATATGTGATGGAAGCATCTAGGACCAGAGGAGTGCAGGTAGCAGTAGAGGAGGTGGCCAGACCCTACGGTTGATGAGAGCAAGGTCAAGGTTGAAGGAGGAGACCTTACGGTCAGGAGCTATGCGAGGAGGTTCTCTTAGATAGATGTGCAAATTTGGAAGGGACCTCACAGGGCCTCCATATGATGCTACTTTCCTCTCATATGGTTTAGATTAGCCTCATCACTCACCAGAGATGAGCACCCCATCTTCTGTGCTGCAGACGAATAAAGAGAAGCTTGAAGATAGAAGCTGAAGAGAGAAGTCAAAGGGGAGGGCTATAGGACCCTGCACCCTTTCTTCCTCGATACCACAAGGTTAACCAAAGAAGGTGGCTTATTCCATGTCGAGGAGGTCCCAGCCGCTGCCCATGCCTTGTCGCTTCCTTCCTTGTGGCGGCGCTTCCCTGGAAGGATGGTTCCACCCGGAGATCGTGAAAGAGGGGATAGGAGTATGTAGGTCAGACCAGCAAGTAGATCCCAACTGAGCAACTTTTGGCACTGTGGTGGATCTCATATCATCATCATATCTGGGGCAAGCTTCATCCTTGATCATTGGAGGTTGGATCTCAACAGAGATCTTGCCAGACTAATTGGCAGAGATGCTCATTTTGTCATGGAAATAGAGAGATCTGGCGTGAGGCAAGAATGAGAGGAATCGGTGTACAAACCGGGCCGGACACCCTCATGAACTGGCTGGTTCACTTTGAATCAGGCAATGGTCTATGAGCCTCCCTAGAAGCTGTATGGTGGCCATCCAGAGTCTGAAGATTAGATCTAACGGCTGATCTTTTCTCAAAAAGGTAAATACCTTAATTAATACACAAATCTTAGAAATACAATTGAAAATAGACCCCTTGGCCTATAAATGCCCCAAAAATACCACTAGACTCAAAAAATGTTCTCTACATTGTTGGATCTTGAGATCATGCTTTTAAAGCATAAATACTGATAATATTTTATTTAGATGATAATGCTTCTTTTTTAGATTATAATATTGGTATAGTTAGAATATCATGGAAATTAAATATGAGAAGATTCTTTATGAGCCGTAATGTTGTTTAGAGACCAAATATGAACTTTGATCAAGTTACAATTTCAAAATATTATGTCTTTTTGCATTAATGCATAGTTAGATGCTTTAAACCTCATATTAATTCTAGAAAATAGACCAATCATAAAAAAATATGAAATTTGGACCAGACCACTATGATGACCTCCTGATCAATAGAAAAATATCATAAGCATGTTCTAATTCAGTAAAACCTAGGTTTGGTCAAAACTCTAATTGGACCTAAAATAACATTAATAATGGTGAAAATTGCATTAATGATGATTATTGTTATTAATCAGGTGATGACCAAATATCTAGATGATCAAGAATCTCTGAACTCATGTATGTGGGCTTTATCTAAGTATATGACTAGTTTTCTTGTGTGCAATAGCTATGATGTATTTCTTGTCTTTATTTGAGAATATTGCTTGGATGTACTATGATTATAGTATCTTCACCATGTCAATAAGAACGACAAAGAATATAAATGGTTTGTAGCTACTAAGTGGATATATTCTCTCTCTCTCAATCCTCTTTGTCTTCCTCTAAATATAAGGTCGACACTCAGTCCCCATAGCCCAAGAGGCGGGGAAAAATGAAGTGCGACATCTGCCCCTCTCTCTTCTAAATATAAGGTCAGCACTCGGTCCCCATAGCGCAAGGGGCAGGGAAAAATGAAGTGTGATACTGCTTAGTAGTACAAACACATCAAAAGACATCTAAAAATATGTGTTTACTTGATTATCACTTTAAATAATGTTTTCTTTTACTCTTTCTTTCTTAAGTTATTTCAGTTATGCAAGCATATTAGTATGTATATTTCTACCCATGTACACAACACCTTGTGTGTTGATTCGTTGTTTCACGTATGTTTTAGGTTCAGAGATAGCATGGGAGGAAAAGATGGGAGTGAGCAGTTATCCAGGTCGTACCTATTGTGTTAAGATCCTGTTAGCATACATGTTCATAGACTTGTAAAATTTTCTTCAAATTTTATAAATGTAAGTTGTAAATTTAATTCATTTTGTAATATACATGTTGAATGTTGAGATTGTTGCATGGTGTATGTTATATGTGTATGTTCATGTATGCGTATGTTGCTTCCGCATCACTCTATGAAACGATTGCCTAACATTTTCGGACTCGTCCTCTCGCGATTTCTAAGTCTCGAGATGGCGAAATCTGGGGACGTTACAACAGTGTTCCAGCCACTTTTCAGTAGTGCATGTCTGCTATCTTTGTTGGATTGAGTGAGACTATTATGGAGGTGTTTATGGATGATTTCTCCATCTATGGAAATAGTTTTGACTCTTGCCTCCATCATTTATCTATGTTTTGGAAAAAATGTGTAACACCCCTGACCTGGGTTATGGCCTAAACCTAGAAGTTTTGCCTAAGTAAGTTACTTACAAACTTGTTCTTATGTTTTGAAAAGTAATTAAGTTCCTTTGTGAAGTTTATATTCAAATTTGAGCTTATATGCAAACTATGTGTGCATTATATGATAATCTAAGTGAAAAGTACAATTTACCCAAGATGAGGGGTTATATTGCAAATGTTACATGTTGAATGCATTCTAAGTGTTTTAATATCATGAAAGAGAATATGATTCTAAGTGGTGGCTTATGGAAAGACTAAATCTAAGTGAGAACTTGTTTGAAATAATGCTAAGTGCTTGGTGCATCCATTATAGTACAAATTGCAATATATACAAAATATAGGGTTTAGTGTAAATTACCACCTGTAGATTGTCTTTACTCCTATCTAGTATCAACTAGAGGAGAGAGATGGAAGGAGACAACATGTTTGAATCATCTTAAAGTGTTAGCACTCTTAATAATGAAAAGACCAAGGAAATGTATAAGTCGAAAGCTATACATGTGAGCTATATTGAGTTGTGGACTTAGAAATGAAAGTCCCTATCGGCCATAGAGCCATAAGGGAGTCTCCTATTAGTTTGTGGAGTTTTGTAATTGCCCATATCAGGCAAGACACTTCAAAGAAGAGATATGAATTGGCTTGCAACTTGTCTTAGGAAAGGATTGAGATGAATATTATAATATAGTGAGTGGAAGAAGACTTGCCCTAGAAGATAACTCAAGAGCCGACCCTTATCCCCTACATTATCCTTGAATTTTTGTTTTTTTTGCATGGAAAGATAATTATGGCATGCATGCAAATATATGTGTCGACCATGCATGGCTAGGTGGCATGTAGTAGCTCAAACTAATGACACCTCTTACACTCTTTTCCATAAACCTCAAGTATAAATACCCTACCCTTCACTTGTTAGTAGAATTTTTGATATCTTGTTATCAACCTTCCTTCTTGTATCGTGCATACCCTCTTGTATTGTGCATAGTGAGGAAAGTCAAGAGGTAGATCTTGATATCAGCCAAGGATAAAATATATCACCCAAATAGGTTATAGCAACCAAGTGAGGTGATATCGCCCATTGGGATTGGAGATATCGTGCAAAAGCTAGGAGCTCAAGTCTTAGATCTTGAAGAGGTTCATCTTCAACCTTGGAATGTGAGGAGTGATGCTTGGAAGTTGATTTATAGGCGGGTTATATAACTTGAACCGATCTATATTATTATCTATTTTTCAATATTGTTCAGCTTGTTGATTATTTCTCCAATTCAGATTTCCTTTGGTTAATTGATATATCCATGAGTTCCAATAAGTAGTTAGGACTGTTATCCATGGATTTGAATAGTAAGACAAAGGTCTTAAGGTTGATGATGATGACATCATCATGGAATAACCCGATATGGGTTAAAGACTCTTGAAAACCGATATGGAATCTGATATAGAAGTTCACCCGATATGAAGGTAGGAAATACTTTATATATTATATAAGACATGTACTATGGATGATATGGAAGACACATATTTATGTCTTATACACGACATAAGGGTAAATCAATACCTTTGCATGTTATGGATAAAACCCTAGAGTGAAGAAATAGAAACCCGATATGTTTTGAAGCCTATTTCCTTTGAAACTCGATATACCCCATTACTTTATGATGGGTTGAAGAGCAATTAAGTATCCATCTTGTCATGTAAATATAGTGAGAGAACTGAACCTTGAAAATATAAAAAGGTTATGAGTTCAAAGGTTTATGTATTATAGGTAACCCGATATGTTACCCAAGATGTAAACCGATATGATATCCAAGATGTAACCTGAGATGATATCCAATATGGGAACACGATATGATACACAATATAGAAACACGATATGGCAATCCAATGTGGGGAACATGATATGGTAAACCCAAGATCAAATCTGATATAATAATCCAAGAGAGAAACCGATATGATGGAGAACCGATATGGAAATTTAAAATGAAAACTGATATGACAAACTAAGGTAAAGAACCAATATAATATTATCTTGAATGATATGGTAAAGCCATAATGGTATGCCCGATATGGTGTACTCTTGTACATGGTATGAGAATCCAATATTTCTCTATACCCGATATGAGGACAAGAGTCTAACCTATATATGATATGAGGTTGACTAAAGATGATAAAAGTTAAAGTAATAACTAAATCAATATGACTACCAATATGGTGTTAAGGGATGTGCCCTAAACCGAATATGATGGTGTGGGTTCACCACATGATTAAAATGGATACTTGTTATGATGATATATGAATTTTCAAGCACAATAGGATAACATTATCCACCATGCTACCCGATATGGTAGACATGCTCTAATTCATTAGGCTTGTCTAAGTGATGTATATGATTAATGCAATAATGAGACACAATGAGTTTAATTCAATTTGATAATGATAAGCTGGTAGAACTTAAAGAGGTGAACTAATTAATCTATATCCTAGTGGGGATGAGAGAGAAACAAAGATTGGAAAGATAATTATGTGATTAACATATAATAATACTCCTGAGATGAGTGGAGTATGAGTTAGGGCTTAATCTTTGCTAATGAAATATTGAAACCCTAATTGGTTGATTATAATCCTAATTCATTAGGGAGAATGCGTATTTCATGGTTAAGACATATGATTGAAATTGTTGATAGCATGATATACTTACCATACATGTATCATAAGGTAATGAACATAGATAAGTAAGAGCTATGATGTTATATGATACAACAATGAACTATGTGAACTATGTGAATAAATACCTTGGTCTGATGAGATAGAGGTAATGATTCTTGCTAAGTGACGACAATACTCAGTGATGAATTAAGGGTTGAATACCCAAGTATGATGATGATAAGAGATTGAGATTCTAAGTGATCTATGTGTTTCAGAGAACATGAAAGTACTTGATAAATACATTTATGTTTTTCTTTGTAGCATCTGATATAATTCTTGTTTGTAACTTGATTGATGCTAATAGATACAGTAATGCAATTAATTAAGCAAGACAAATATTATCATGTAGTTGCCCAGACTAATGATCCATTCAGTGTCAGCATTTGTTGAATGGTGAAATGAGTTTTACTCGGAATGCAAATTTTTGAATATGTGATAATTATATAAGGGTGCTCAGTGGACTCCCAAACTAAATAAGGGTGCTCAATGGACTCCCCAAATACACCAGGTTGCTCAGTGGACTTCCTGATGAAACTAAACCAAGATCGCTCAGTGGTCATACTGATAATCCGGGAAAGCTAAGTGGTCTTCTCCCAAAGAGAGTACATGCTACGACTGTAACTCTATAGAGAAGATTCCGCTATATCCCGACATATTTGATAATAGTAGACACAAGATGTCATGCTAAATCTAAGTGGTCTCGTACTGACCGAGACAAGGTGAGGTCTTGATAGTCGGCTCTGCAATTGACCTTGTATGGTACCTATTTCGACTTACTAGTGGTCGGTTGGAGTATGAACGATATATTTCATCTCCTCTGGGCATAATTGTGAATGAGAACATGTAATCAGCCGAGTAGCATATCTGCTTAAGGATTGAATACAGAAAACATTGGTTGATGCTTCATTACTTTTATACATCTCAGTAGATAGATGTTATACATGTTCTTCATATTTCCTTTCAAGCAAATATATGTTTTATAATTTTGTTATCAATAAATATACCTGCTAGATGCATAAAATATTCTCTGTTCAGTTTATACTATTTCCTGTGATAGTAATATTGTTGGCAGAGAGTTATATCTCTCGCTGGGACAATAGTTTCACCCTGTGGGATCCACAATTTTTAGGTGGACGCGGACGAAGGACTAGGAATCAGACTGTAGAGGAAGGATCGTATCAGCATGGACAATAGTAGTAGCTCAGGTTGAGTACACTGTCTGTTAAGGTCTTGTAGATAGGAGTCTATGTGTTGTCTTTGTACTCTTAAGTCCTTGGGAGATTGCTCTTAGTGGTTTTTACGAATGACTTGAGATTTTGGTTTGCTTATCTTGAAGTTTTTACGTTGCGGTTGTATATATTAGAGTACAACAACTGGTACTTGTTATCCTCAAGAATAGATGAAACACTGAATGTACAATATGAACCATATGTATCTAAAGCTTTGGTTCCTTTTGTAAAAGTTTACTGGAAAAGGATCTATGTGCAAAATGGTTTTAATTCTTAGTGATTTGTTTTGTTAATTCTGTTGTTTATGATAATTCTGTGATTTTTTTACTGGTGATGGCTTGATTTGTAATCGAGTCGTCACAAAATGTGAGGGTGCATACCTAATCCTCAACTGGGAGAAATGTCACTTTATGGTGACAGAAGGGATTGTCTTAGGCCATAGGGTGAGCAACTGTAGCATTAAAGTTGACAGAGCCAAGATTGAAGTCATCTCGAAACTCCCACCCCCTTCTTCTATCAAAGATGTTCGTGCCTTCCTTGGGCACACATGTTTTTACCATTGCTTCATCTGTGATTTTTAAGATCACCAAACCCTTGACCAATCTCCTCTAAAAAGACAACCCCTTTGACAAAGCTTGTATGGCCAATTTTCTTTGTTTGAAAGATGATCTCACTTCTACCCCTATCATTAGGGCCCCTGATTGGTTTTTGCCTTTTGAGTTGATGTGTGATGCGAGTGATTACGATGTTGGTGCTATTCTTGGACAAAATGTTGATAAAAAGCACCATGTAATTTAATATGCATCCAAAACTCTTGATGATGTCTAAGGGAATTACACCACTACTGAAAAGGAAATGCTAGCCATATGCCTTTGACAAATTTTGCTCATATTTGGTAGGGTCCAAAGTCATTGTTTACACGGACCATGCGACCATTATATTCTTGATGACTAAAAAGGATGTTGTTGGGTCCTTTTACTTCAAGAATTTGAGTTAGAAATCCTAGACAAAAAGGGTTGTGAGAATGTTATTGCCAACCATCTTAGCCCCCTTGATTTTTTGATGATGATGGCATTCCCATTAATGACTCTCTCCATGATAAAATAGAATCTCAACACCCTTGGTTTGCTGATTATGTAAATTTTCTAGCCGCAAGTGTGTTGCACCATGAATACAAGGGACATTCTAAGGCTAAAATTTTGCATGATGTGAAACAATGCTATTGGGATGACCCATACCTTTTTATATTGTGCTTTGATGGCCTTTATCGCAAGTGTGTCATTGAGGAAGAGGACCATGACATTCTCAAGTAGTACCATTCTGGCCCTAATGGAGGACACATGAGCTCTTAGAAAACTACTAGGAAGGTCTTACAATCTGGTTTTTTCTAGCCTACTCTATTCAAAGATTCATACCATTTTGTCCTTACTTGTGATGAATGTCAAAGGACCGATAATATATCTGAGAGACCAAATGCCCATGAATTCTTGGCAGGAGATTGAAATCTTTGACGTGTGAGGAGTAGATTCTATGGGCCCATTTCCTTCTTCCTACGGTTACAAATATATATTGGTGAGTGGTGACTATGTTTCCAAATAGGTTGAAGCCATCCCCACCAAAATATGTGATTTCAAACATGTGAAAAAACTTTTTAAAGAAATTATTTTTCCTTGATTTGGGATACCTCGTACTGTATTTTCTGATGGAGGTTCCCATTTTTTAGAGAAAAGTTTTGAGTCCTTGTTGAAACAATATGGAGTTCATCACAAAGTTGCCACCCCTTACCACCCTCAGACTAGTGGTCAAGTTGAGCTATCAAATAGGTAAATCAAGCCCATCCTAGAGAAAATGGTAAATCGTACTAGGACCAATTAGTCTTTAACACTCAATGATGCCTTGTGGGCATATAGACTTGCCTACAAAACTCCCATTGGCACCACTTCATCCAAATTGATTTATGGGAAGTTGTGCATCTGCCCATAGAACTAGAATATAAGGCCAACTGGGCCATCAAAACTCTTATTTTTGACTTATCGGCTGTAGGTGAAAACCACTTTTTACAAATGCAAGATCTAGATGAGCTCCAAATGACAACCTATGAAAATGTTAGAATTTACAAAGACAAAATCAAACTATGGCACGATGTTAATATTAGGTGAAAAGACATTCAGGAGGGCAACCAAGTTTTAATGTACAATTCCAGGTGGCAAATCTTTCCCAGAAAACTTAAATCTAGATGGTATGGGCCCTATCTTTTCAAGCGTGCCTACCCTCATGGCACTTTTCTTCTTTGGGATAAAGTGTTAGGGGAGTTTAAGGTTAATGGGCATAGGATTAAATGGTACATCACCATTGAGGAATTTCTATCTTTTGAGGCACATTAACTCTCTCATTACTTGAAGACCTCGACCTGCACAGACATCCACCTCCCCCTCCCCCTCCCAAGCCTGAAATGACTCCATGACCCAGCTCTATCGGGTCCTCGATATTAAACTAGGCACTTATTAA
This sequence comes from Alisma plantago-aquatica, assembly GCA_963693085.1. Classification (NCBI taxonomy): domain Eukaryota; kingdom Viridiplantae; phylum Streptophyta; class Magnoliopsida; order Alismatales; family Alismataceae; genus Alisma; species Alisma plantago-aquatica. The sequence continues at coordinate 1,491,581,769 of OY856412.1, forward strand.
TAATGTGAGTGGAGTCTTCACCTCCTTAGGATATTTCGTTGCCTTTGCAAGGCATAAGGGTGTTCACACTTGAGCAAATTCAACCATCTCGTTTTTGGTTGAAGGCCCTTCAATTATTTTATTTATTTTTGCATTAAATTGAATTAGGGTTTCAATTATGCTTAAATCTTGATTATTCTAATATCAAGATTCTCTCTCCTCCAAAATAATTCAAATGAGGCGCCCCTACCATTTTCTTTTCTCTACTTGATGCCAAGAAACATGAGGGACCCTCTAGAAGTGACATTTTGCATATTGAACCCTAGGTTTTGTGTAAATTGCACATTACACCAAAACTAGGTTTTAATGTATAAGGATTGCTCAGCAAGCTCTATCTTGGTGCTCAAGCTTGGGAAAACCATACCACTACATCATTCTTATTCTTATGATGCCTCAACATCTGAGGAACATTATATCATGTACAATTTGCAAGTTAACCCCTCAACATGGGTAATTTGTACTTTAGTACAAAACTAACAAAACAATGTTTCAATATTATTAAAAAAGGACTAAAATTGAAATATAAGTTCCTCATGAGCCTTAATTACTTTCCAAGAAATATGAACAAGCATCTAATAAACATTATTAAGCAAAACATCTAGGGTTAGAGCATAACCCAGGTCAGGGATGTTACAACAACCGTGTTTTGTTTCTTGCTAAACCAAGATACTAAGGCTCTTCCTAACAAGAAACAACTTCCGCTTGTGCTCTTTTGATCAATTTGACAACCAGCGTAATTGGAATCGGTATAAGCTTTGAAGTCCAAAAATTGTCCTTTAGGATACCATAGACCATAACTTGTAGTACCGACTAAATATCTTAAAATTTGTTTGATGGCTTGAAAATGGGTTTGCATAGGTTGTGATTGAAATCTAGCACAAAGTCCAATGGAAAACATGATGTCCGGTCTAGAAGCGGTTAAGTAAAGCAAGCTACCAATCATGGCCCTATATAAGGAATCATCAATGGGTTCCCCATTTCATCCTTATCAATTTTAATAGAGGTAGCCATTGGAGTGGTAGTATGTTTGCAATGTTCCATCCCAAAATGTTTTAAAAGTTCATTTGTATACTTCTCTTGGCTTATAAAAATCCCAGCGGGCATTTGCTTTATTTGAAAACCAAGAAAGAAAGTCAATTCTCCCATGAGACTCATTTCAAATTCCTTTTGCATAATATCACTAGATTGTTTACATAAAGATTTATTTGATGCACCAAAGATAATATCATCAACATAAATTTGAACAACTAGAAAGTTGGATTCATATGTTTTGAAAAATAAAGTAGAATATGAATTTCCAATTGAAAAATAGTTATCAAAGAGATAGTTTTTGAGCCTTTCATACCAATTTCTAGGTGCTTGTTTTAAACCATAAAGTGCTTTCTTAAGTTTGTAAACATGATCATCTTTACCAGGAATTTCAAAACCAGGTGGTTGGGAAATATATACTTCCTCTTGTATTATTCCATTTAGAAATGCACTTTTTACATCCATTTGGAATAGTTTGATGTTTTTTTGGCAGCTATAGCTAGTAGCATTCTAATGGCTTCAAGTCTTGCCACTGGTGCACTCATCAAAGTCTATTCCTTCTTGTTTATTATACCCTTGTGCTACCAACCTAGCTTTATTTCTTACTACTTCCCCGACTTCATTTAACTTATTTCTAAAAACCTACTTAGTTCCAATAATGGTTTTATCTTGAGGTTTAGGAACTAAGTCCCATACATCATTCTTAGTGAATTGGTTTAATTCTTCTTGCATTGCCATTATCCAATAATCATCTTTTAGAGCTTCAATCACCTTCTTAGGTTCAATTATAGATACAAATGCCATATTTGCAACATCTCTAAAAGATGATCGGGTTTTTACTCTATCCTTAGGATTTCTAATGATTAGTTCCTAAGGATGATCCTTAATAATTCTAGGGATGGGTTGTTGTGTCTCAATTTGTTGATCATTTTTAGCATTTTGATCATCTTTATTTGATATGGTTAGATATTTGATTTGATGAGTAATATCAACTATGTTATCACTTTGTTTTTGTTCTTCATGAAAAGTGATGTGAATGGATTCTTCAAATTTTCTAGAGATAGTATTGTAAACTCTAAATGCTTTACTAGAAGTTGAATATCCCAAGAAACAGGCTTTTTGTGATTTAGAGTCAAACTTTTCTCTATCATCTTTTGTGTTCAAGATATAGCAAGTTGAGCCAAAAGTATGAAAATAGTCAACCCTTGGTTTCTTAATATACATGATTTCATATGGTGTTTTCTTCAAATAAGAGTGTACGGTTACTCTATTTAGCACATAACAAGCTGTGTTTACTGCTTCAACCCAAAATGTGTTAGGTGTATTATGGTCAAGCATCATAGTCCTAGCCATTTCTTGTAATGACCGATTTTTCCTTTCAACTATGCCATTTTGTTGGGGAGTGCGTGGAGCATAAAAATTGTGAGTGTAGCCTTGAGATGTGTAGAATCATTCAAATAGATAATTCTCAAATTCTCCACAATGATCACTTCTAACTGTGCATATTTTGTTTTGTAATTTATTTTCAATCTATGAACAAAATTGTATGAAAACTTGAATAGTATCATCTTTATTTGCAAGAAAATGGACCCATGTATATCTACTGTAGTCATCAACAATAACAAAGCAATATCTTTTCCCACCAATAGATTGTATCCTCATAGGTCCGAACAAATCCATATGAATAAGTTCTAGTGATCTACTAGTGCTAAGCATGTTTTTGGGTTTAAAAGAAGTTTTAGTTTGTTTACCCAAAGTACATGGTTCACAATTTTCAAATTGATCAAAAGATAACTTAGGCAAACCACGAACAAGATCATACTTAACTAGTTTTTTGATAACATATGAACTAGCATGACCTAATTTTCTATGCCATAGTTGTAAAGAATTTTCTTTTGCAAGTAAGCATTTTCCAACTATAGATTGCATAGAGTTAGGTCTAAGGATATATAGATTTCCAACTCTTTTCCCTTCATAAACAACATTTCTAGTGTTTTCTATTAGTAACTTGCAGCAATTTTTGTTGAATAAAACATCATATACACTATCACATAATTGACTAACACTTATTAAATTATGGTGCAAACCATCAACAAGTAAAACATTCTTTATTTCAAGGTTTGTACCAATATTACCTATTCCAACAATTTTACCTTTACCATTGTCTCCAAAAGTGAATGTTCCACTTTTCTTTTCCTCAAAAGTTTGAAATGCATCCTTGTTCCCGTTCATGTGTTTGGAACATCCATTGTCAACTACCCAATCCTGTAATAAAATATAGGTTTTGGTACCCATATGATGGTCCATTATGGTTAGGTACGTTTAACAATAAACCGAATCATGATTTAACAAATTAAACTGAACAGATCTTTATTCGATCGACAAATATTTCAACCGACAGGTGTCTCGGTCGAACAATTTGTTGATCGAGAAAGTTGCTATTTGTATAGGTTGAAACTGAACTAAAACAAAAATTCACTTGGTCAACAATTTCTCGACCAATTTTTGCTCTGACCAAAAATTCTTCGACCGGAATAGATGTTGTTTTCACTATAAATTCTGATGTAGATTTCAGATTTGTCACAGGAATTCCCTCAGTTGAATATTTTCTCGACCAAGGATGTCTTGGTCAAACTATTTGTCGACCGGGAATGTTTCTATTTGTTTCAATAGATTGTTTATGTTAATTTGGACTTAAATCGTTATAATATGCTAAGGTACCATTCTATTTAGTTGAGATGAGACATTAAGATATTTAAATGAAGTGTTAGGTCAAATCTCAACTTAATCATATTAAATTTGCTAAGTTTAGGGTCTTAGAGTCCATACTAAATCAACATCCTTTTTCTTGTAAGGTCATGAAAAGGAATAATGTCCAATACGAAAGCAATAATGACAACAAATAGAATCAATTTCATTTCTCTTTCTAGGATTTTGAGTTGTGTTCTTGGGTACAAACATGATCTTGGTCTTGGGTGCTTGAGTTCTCCTAGGTTTTGGTTGATAAGAATTTTCTTTTAGAACATATCCTAAACCTCTTCTTCCACTATAACCAGAAGAGTTCTTTAGGATCTTATCAATAATACCATTGTTTCTCAAGCTACTAACTTCTTTTTGTAACTTAGAAATCTCATCAATTTTCTTTTGAATATCTAACTTTTCTTGATCTAGATTAGATGATAAAACATCTCTTTCCTTAACAATAGCATCATAATCTAGATGATTACATAGGATAGGTTGAGTCTGAAAATTATTCAGTTTTGCAAGCAAATCAACCTTTTCTTGAGAAAGAAGATCATGATTTGTTTCTAAAATAAACAACTTCATATTGCAATCATTTAAAGATGATTTCAAGGTCAAATTTTCAGAAGCAATACTATCCTTTTCAAAAGAAAGATTATTCAATCTAGCATATAGATCCTCATTAGTTCTAGTAACCTCCTTTAGTTTCTTTTTGCAATCAACATATTTGTCATGAGTATCGTGTAGACTAACAGTTAGATCTTCTTTTGGCAAATCAAGAAGGCTTACCTCTTGAGAATCATCACTATCATCTTCTTTGGCCATGAGACACTCCACATTCTCTTCTCGACTTTCACTATCACTTAACTCATCCCATGCAACCTTTTATGCTTTTTCTCCCTTCTTCTTGGATGAGCTTTTCTTTCCTTTCTTTGCTTTAGGACATTCATTCTTGAGATGTCCCTTCTTTCTACATTCAAAACACCTAGGATAGGAGGAAGAAGAAGAACTAATATTTTTGTTAGATTTAAATCTTCTATATTTCTTACCATTTACAATATGAGCTTCTTCTCCCTCATCTCCATCACTTGTTTCATCACTTTCTTGAGTGATGACCTTTGTAGCCTTGAAAGCCATGTCCTTCTTTCTTCCTTGTTGAAGTTCACGCTCTCATCTTTCTTCCTCTTCTAAGGTTGCTTCCTATGCTTCTAAGTTGCCAATGAGTTGCTCCATCCTTAGTCGGGTGAGGTCATTGGCTTCTTCAATTGCGGTCACCTTAGGCTTGTACTTAGAAGGAAGAAACCTAAGAATTTTTGACACTTGATCTTCTTCACTAATTGATTTACCTAATGCATTCAAACAATTAACAATAGAAGAAAATTTTGCATACATTTCACTAATAGACTCATTTTGATCCATACGAAACTGTTCAAACTTTTGTTTAAGCATTCCGATTTTAGAATTCTTAACTTGAATAGTTCCTTCATAGGTTATAGAGAGTCTATGCCATATCTCATATGCTATTTCACAATTTGATATTATATTGAATTCACCAATGAAAATTAAACAATAGAGTATACTTATAGCTTTTGCATTCATTTGGGATGATCTTACCGTATTAGCATCCCAAGTTGCATACTCTGTTTGAGGAAAGTCATATGGATTTGACACCATCCTCCAGAGATCCCATCTAATTCCCTGGAAATATAACTGCATCCTCCTTATCTCGTAGATGTAGTTAGTGCCATCAAAAGGTGGAGGTCTAGCCACGAGTGTCCCTTCCAAGTTGAGGTTGTTGAGTACCCCGTCACCCATTCTTCAAGACTTTGTTAGAGTTCCTTGAAGCCTTGCTCTGATACCAAATGAAAAACCACTAGAGGGGGGGTGAATGGGGTTTTATATATATTTTAACAATAATTCAACTCAAGCAACCACAATTGAGATAAGAAGAAAGAGGCAAGGTGTTTAAGGTGGTTCCATGTTGAAGCTAGAATTTACACCAAAAACCCTAGAGAGTTGATGTTTTCTCTAGGTTTACCTAGAACTGGTGCTAGATAAAAGCTCCAACCCCACAAGAGTGTGGAAGCCTTATCATAGTACATATTTAGGATCAAACCCAAAGGACAACGTTAATAATCTAAGTGTCTTTATCTCATTTCATCTCGATATAAGTTAATCATCTATGACCAAAAGTTTGATTTGGGTTATATAACCTAATCGTGCAAAAGTAAAGGCAAGTATGAAAACTAGTTAAGGTTTAAAATCTAAGATTAGAAAATGATGATGGATCACTGGGGTAATGTGGATGTTCACCGCCACTACACATGTATTGTACCTGTACCCAACATAGCAAGACCTGCAAGCAAGATACATGGATGTTATGCAATACCGATGTCTTGTGGGACAAGAGTGTTGCACGCATTCTTCACAGATTGAGTAACTCTCATCTGGTGTCAATGAAGATATGTAGTATCCAAAGAGAGAATCTTACTCAACCTTGTGAAATGTGCATAAAAAAACTAACAAGCGAGCGATGATTACCAATTCAATTAGTATCCTTATAGACTGTCCCTCTTTCGAGGATATAGCTATGAGAAACGTGGAAGTGATGCAACGTCAGCCATTCCCGAACAAATGGTCAAATACTTTGCACCACTCCCTCCGTAGAGTGTGTTCCTCGACCCATCAAGGTTGCACTTACGTACGTCAACTGATTCCATTTCATAGTATGAAAGTACAATGATGGAAGTGAGTTTACTCCACTCCTTAGAAAGCGTTCCTAGATATCGAAATAGATGCGCGGTGGATACACACACTAGAGACCAACACTAAATCGGTATTTGAGTCCAAAGAGCAGTCGTAGACAAACCACAACGAAAGACAATAGATGCATATAAGAACGCGACCAACATTTAAGCATGTATGAAATGATTTAGTATTGAATTAGAAAGATAACATATTTTAGTACATGTTACAAAGCATGAGTAGTCGGGCTAGTCCCCGCACCCCAGTGGATGGAACTACTTGCTCCTCATAGAGGGAGCAACAAAGAAAGAGAAAAAAGAGAAAGAAAGCATCGTCAGAGAAGAAGAGTAGATCTGTGACATCACAGTGTAGATCATCGCAGTCTGCGGGACTGCTCCGTCGTGGTCGATGACGTCCATATCTCCACCTCGATCCTCACTTCTACCTCCGGGATTGCACGGGTAGAATGAGGTGAAACTTTTGTGGAACAATGGAGGAGGTGAGCTTTATGGAGAGCTTGGTTGAGATGATATAGCAGTGGAGTAGCCTTCTGGCCTCTTCGGATCTCCTCTAGCGTGGATGGAACTGGATCTAGATCGGACCTGTGTACAGGCAGCTTGTCGGCGTCTCAGAACCGATGCCAAAATGAGGACCCTACTGGTCCTATTTATAGGCACTGGACTGGTCCTCACGCTTTTGGTGTGGTTTCAGTCCTAACAGTCTTGGAGATTTTTTTTCTCTTCAAATAGTTTGCTATGTAACGTGCCCAAACGGTTTACTAAAGATCTTCTTCAAATGGTTTGGCTATAAGACAACTTTATCAAACGATCTGCGTTTTGGAGGAGCAAACGATCTTCACTATCTGCTTTATCAAATGGTTTATTTGTATCACATAGCAAACAATTTTGCTTTCCACTTTATCATTCGGTCTACGATTCCTTTTCCAAATGGTCTGTGAGGATCCAGTCCTCCATACGGTCTTAGATATGTTTGGCTATATCAAACGGTCTTGATGCTTACCCTTATCCAAACAGTTTGCTTTAGCTCTATCAGTCTCACATCATTTCCTCCAAACGGTCTGGGACCGTTAGCTCCTCCAAACGGTCTAGAACCGTGAGCTTCCTCCAATCGGTCTGCCTTGATCTCAAATGGTCTTCACGATGGGCATCATGCTATTAGTCTTTAAGACCGATTGAGATCTCGTTGGAGTGCATCGTCAAACGGTTTGAGACCGTTTGCTCATCAACCAACATCGATCTCGCTATTCCATCGGTCACGAGACTGTCTGCCATTGCAGTCCTAGTCGAGCAGGTTCGGCGGTGAGGTAGATGTAGGCATTGCAGGCGACAGCAGGCTTTCCGTAGGCCGAGATGCAGAACGATCCCGCTGCACTAGGGTTTGAAGGCGGAAGGTGAGGGAAGAAGATGATGGTTGGCGCTAGGCGTTAGGCAGGTTAGTTGTCAGTGCTATAGCTGGGTCAAGGCAGAAGGTGAGCGCCGATGTTGCTGTTGCTTGCGACATAGATGCAAATTAGGGTTTGCATGATGCGTTTGGTAGGAGGAAGAAGGTGAAGGCGGGAAGCAGAGGAAGGTGCTGCTTGTAGGTGCTCGTAGAGAAGCAGGTCAACGATGGATGTGGGGTCCTCACAGTTTGCGGGTGGAAGCATCTCCATGTGGTCTTTGAGATTGTGAGAGTTCTCATGGTCTTAAAACTGTGAGGACTCTCACGGTCTTGTGACCGTGAGAGGGAATCGAGGTGCAAACCGTTAAGGCAGACCGAGTGGCTTGATGAAGATGGGCCGTTGATTCGCGATCTGACGGTGTTTGATGCTCACAGTTTTGAGACTGAGAGAGAAAACCGAGTGAGGTCAAGACCGAGTGGTGGTCAAGACTGAATGAGGTCAAGACCGAGTGGTGGTCAAGACCGTATGCTGGTCAAGACCGAATGAGGTCAAGACCGAGTGGTGGTCAAGACCGAATGGTGGATAAGACCGAATGGTGGTCAAGAACGAATGAGGTCAAGACCGAGTGGTGGTCAAGACCAAATGGAATCAGGATCGAAAGGATGAAACCGAATGGATCAAGACCGAATGGTGGTCAAGACCGAATGATGTCAAGACCGAGTGGTGGTCAAGACCGAATGGAATCAGGACCGAAAGGATGAAACCGAATGGATCGAGACCGAATGGTCAAGACTGATTGGTTGGATGAAAAGGAACCGCTAGATCTCGATCAGATGGTTGAGAGTGATATACAGAGAAGAAGGAAAGTGAGTAAGGGAGGATAAGATAAAATAAACTAAAAACTAGGGTAATTAGAACTAGTAAAGCATTATTTACATGAAACTGAAGAGGTATTTAAAATAAACTAAAACAAGGGTAGATCAGTCGTATGAGGCACAAAATCCCTAGAATTGGCGACTGAGAGGATCAATCTGGGGGATTCATCACGACACTAAACTTAAGCGTTGCTCATCCCGAGGAACGAAAAAGCCTAAGACGGTCATCAAAACACACGTTTGTCTCGTAATTACCTCACCTTCGTGCAAATGTCAGAAAATCCACAAAAATGACAAAAAAATGAAGCAAAACAAAATTAGGGAAAAAACATCGAAAACCTTTGAATTGGTGACTGATGATGGATCTGGGGGATTCATCACCAAACCAAACTTAAGTGTTTTTCATCCCGAGGAATGAAAAACTTAAAATAGTCACCAATGAAATTGTTCATCTTGTGGTTGCCTCATCCTTATGTCATATCATAATTTTGTTCATGGCTCAGATCGATACAACATCAAGGCGTCCTTAGATCACTGAATACATCTTATGATATCCTCATTTCTGAGTTCACTTTACTGAAGTATTTCCTTCTCACTCTCTACTGTATCAGTCATGTTTAAAAGTTTTATGAGACTTTGAAAAGACCCACAAAATCAAGCAAACATGTATATGATCTGTCGCTGGTGTTTTCAAGAGAATGGTTGAAATAGAGGCGATTGGGGTGCCAGTAGGTTGAAAAAGGAAAGAATAGGGGTGTGATCAAGAGATAAGAGTCTCTCCTTTAATTGATTCAAGACTCTTATTATTAGTGGATTCATAAAGATACTTTGAGTGTTTTGTACACAACTCTGGTTGACTTAGCCTTACACTTGATTTTTTTTCTAAAGGTGACTCAGAAGTGTGTATAGGTTGGCTTAAGGCTTTTGGATAACTTACCTCTTTGAGAGGAGGTAAGGGGTCATTTTTGGAGCCTTAGGATCTCACTACCGGGTGCGACACATCTGCCTTTGTGAGGGTAGCTAATGTACCGACCAGGCAAGACCTTTATCGATTATCCTTATTCAGGGCACAACTCTCATGTTTTTATTCACACTCTGGCTTTTATTCATTCTCACTTGGCTTAGGAGAAAGGATATTTTTGGATTTTTTTGTATATTTGGGCTGCCAGGCCTCTTTTTGGAATCGGGGTAGATTTTTCACCAACCTCGGTATGTGCACAATCATCATTGTATACTCTTTGAATCAAAACAAGAAGGTGATATGCCTCTATTATGTATTGAGGGGTATGGAAGAAGTGGTAGTGGAAAAGAGGTGCAGTATACCACACCGAACTTAGAGTTCAACAAAGTTCTAGTTTACACTAGAAAAAGGTGTGGTTTACCACACCAAACTTAGAGTTCGACAGAGGTGTGGTTCACCACACCAAACTTAGAGTTCGGCAAAGTTCTAGTTTTCACTAGAAAGGAGTGTGGCGTGCCACATCGAACTTAATGCTTTGGCGTTATTCGTGAGTGGAGGGGTATGAAAATGAAAGAAGAAGTGTAGAAGAGAGTACAGATCATAATGCAATTTGCTTAGCGATTCCATATGATGGGTTCCTTTTCTTTGTCACACTTTGCTCAAAAAGTGACATGATAAAACTTCAAATGAGAATTCCATATTGTTGATCCATTAATTAGTGAGAGGCACGAAGCATTTGATCTATATCAGTCTTATTGGAGCTTATCATCTTTTTCTATTAATGATAAGGCATTAGGGTTCATAGGCTATACAAGATGAAATCATTTATCGGATTTATCGGTTAGTTTTAAGCATTGGTTCCTTAAAAGCCGGCTAGATAAAGGCTTTATTTTAAGAAGACAACAAAAAGGTGAAAAAATTACGAAAAAGAAACTAGAATGGGAAAATAGAAAGCAGTAAAGATAGAGGGTGGAGTGAGGGACATACCACCCACCCTCCATCTTGAACTTATGAGGTTGCTCATTTCTGAGCAAAGACTAGGTACAAGATGGAGGGGAAGAGTTGCACATCGTTAACCAGGCGGTCCTCACGATTGAAAGAAAGTCTGGCAAATATTTTTCATGATAGCCAGAACTAAAAGAGAGGTAGTGGCACGGACAACCTGTTGACTGGGTGGTTGTGGTAACTCGAACGGGTTTTCTGGATGACTTGGATGCACATTTCTTTCACCTCTTTGTCCATCCAGAAGAATCCAGAGACCTTCCCCTATCAGCGAGGGAGGTGAAATATAAGCAGTCGGAAATGGAGGACTATGTGAGTAGTTGAAATTATGCCTACTTGTATCCTCCAGTTGTGTATCACCCTTGAGGTTCAAAGTAAAACTACTTTCTTCAAAATCTAGAGCAATTGATTGAGGGTCGGCCACTTGAACTTCTTCTTGTCCTGGGTCGGGTGGCAGATCCGGTTCAGGCTTCATTTCATCACCCAACTTTTCTTGTGTAGGGTGTGGTAGTTAGGATGACGTTTCTTCATCAGAGGAGTTATTTTGAGAAGTATCATCATCTTTATCAATGTTGAAATTGATAAGAGCGTCATTTTTCTTTCCAAAATTTTGTTCAGAATTTTCCTCGTAGAACATCCTTAATTCATCCAAGTAACTAGAGGATTTGACTGGTAGAACAAACTCTTGCTCAGGTAATGGAATCATGGGATTCCGGGGTAGAGGTTTTGGTGATGTCTTTTCATGGGAGGTATTAGTCCATGACATAATGTTTACTCCATTTTGAGTCTGGTTTTTGTTCCATTACTTCTTCATAGTACTCCTCCAGTTTTATTAATTGCTCACGAAGAGTCACTATGGGAAGAATGAAACATTGGGTAGGTAATGGAATTATCTCATTCTCTTGAATATGTGGTAGCTCAGGAGGAGCTTCTTCATAGGGATGAGTTGCTATAAGAGGATAGGTTTGTGGCTCGATGTCCTCCCATGTGTTCTTTTTGTCATTACTAGAGTCTACAGAAATATCATAATCCATTCTAGAATCAAGAGATGGTTCATGTTTCTCTTCATAGTGCACTATCGACTCGTTCAAGTGACTAGAAGAAGATTCAATTGAAAGATCATGCTCTTGTTTGAGAATTGGCTCCGTTTGGACTTCTTGTAGAGGTGGTAGATCTGGTGATGTCATCTCATGGAAAGGATCGGTTATAGATTCATCATATTGAGACCCATCCTCCTCCCATGATTCTTTTTCATCATCAGGGTCAGTGAGAGTAGCATGATCCATTTTTGAATCAAGATTTTGATCAGTCCTATCCTCAAAGTTTGTTTCTAGATCAGCCGAATGATCAGACATTTTTTCATAAGGACAAATCAGATCATGTTCCAGTAATGGAGTTAGTTGAGTCTCTTGCATAAAAGATATCTCCTTATTTGAATCAGTCACATATTCCTCTGAGTTTGTCTATGAAGGAGTGTAAAGTTCTTGTGTCATAAACCCTTCTTCTATGGACTTCATTGATGAGACAACTGAAGTTGAAGAGATTTTGTCATTTAGGGAGTCGATCATTGCTAATTGCTCCTTAGTAGTTGGATCTGGGTCTATGAAGTCAGAAGGTAGGTGAATGTTGAAGTTTATCTCCAATTGATCTCCTGACTGTAGAGAATCCCCATATTGGCTACTCAACCCTCCATCTAAGAGCATAGTGCATGAATCATTATCCGAGTCGGACCTTGGCTCAGAAAATGATTCTTTCTCTTGTGATGTTGTGAAGAAATCATCTTTGAGTTTAGTTATTAGCTCTGAGGATGATTCCTCACCCTGCACTGACACTTGAAGATCATTGGTAGGTATATCCCACATGATTTCATAATCATCATCATAATCAACATGTGGGTTAGGAATGTTCTTAGTTGAAATTGGTGGTTGTTCTACATGTTGTTCAAAAGCGTTGACAAATTATGTAAGTTGATCAAGATTGGCTATCAATTTTTTTGTCATGGTTGTCTGATCAGCTAGTTGTTGAGACACCGACGTCTGTAAGGCACGTAGTTCTTCCATTAACGTACGTTGATCTCCATAAGAGGGCTCTTCCCTCCACCCGTTGGGTTGGTGTTGATAATAGCTCTCCTCATCATAGTATTGATTTGCATTATTTTCCAGGTTCCCTCCTACGTTGCAGTCTACGCCTTGAAATCTGTCATAGTTGGGTTTTTCATAGTAGCTTCCAGGGTGATACGGATTATAACTTGCGTTATATCCATAGTTGTATGAAGAGGCTGCTTTGAGTTTCCCAACTATATGATTCCTGATTACTTGACACAGAGCCATCATGTAGAGAGGAGGGATGTTGAATCAGTAAATCGATGTATGAGAATAGTCACCACATAGTTGACATCTAACAGTTGGTGGTGTCGACTGCTTCATTTTGAAGAGAGTTGGTACTTGGAACCAAAGAAAGAGTTTATCAGGTTTGACCAACCACTTCAAATCCAAGAAGATATGAAAAATTAAGTCCTTCACTTTTTAGGTTTTTGAAAAGAAAATGGAAAACCCTAGAGAAACCTAAATCAACATGGAATTCAAAAAAGACGATTCTTACACCATTGTCCCCGACAATGACACCATTTTTTGATGAAGCTAGGATTTACACCAAAAACCCTAGAGAGCTGATGTTTTCTCTAGGTTTACCTAGAACTGGTGCTAGATAACAGCTCCAACCCCACAAGAGTGTGAAAGCCTTATCATAGTACATATTTAGGATCAAACCCAAAGGACAACGTTAAGAATCTAAGTGTCTTTATCTCATTTCGTCTCGATCTAAGTTAATCATCTATGACCAAAAGTTTGATTTGAGTTATATAACCTAATCATGCAAAAGTAAAGGCAAGTATGAAAACTAGTTAAGGTTTAAAATCTAAGATTAGAAAATGATGATGGATCACTGGGGTAATGTGGATGTTCACCGCCACTACACATGTATTGTACATGTACCCAACATAGCAAGACCTGCAAGCAAGATACATGGATGTTATGCAATACCGATGTCTTGTGGGACAAGAGTGTTGCATGCATCCTTCATGGATTGAGTAACTCTCATCCGCTACATATCTACATGTCAATGAAGATATGTAGTCTCCAAAGAGAGAATCTTACTCAACCTCATGAAACATGCATCGAAAAACTAACAAGCGATCGATGATTACCAATTCGATTAGTATCCTTATAGACTATCCCTCTTTCAAGGTTATAACTACGAGAAATGTGGAAGTGATGCAATGTCAGCCATTCCCGAATAAATGGTCAAATAATTTGCACCACTCCCTCCGCAGAGTGTGTTCCTCGACCCATCAAGGTTGCACTTATGTACGTCAACTGATTCCATTTCATAGTACAAAAGTAAAACGATGGAGGCGAGTTTACTCCACTTATTAGAAAGCATTCCTAGATACTGAAATGGATGCGCGGTGGATACGCATACCAGAGACCAACACTAAATCGGTATTCGAGTCCAAAGAGCGATCGTAGACAAACCACAACGAAAGACAATAGATGCATACAAGAACGCGACCAACATTCAAGCATGTATGAAACGATTTAGTATTGAATTAGAAAGATAACATCTTTTAGTACAAGTTATAAAGCTTGAGTAGCGGGGCTAGTCCCCACACCCCAGTGAATGGAACTACTCGCTCCTCATAGAGGGAGCAACAAGGAAAGAGAAGAAAGAGAAAGAAAGCATCGTTAGAGCAGAAGAGTAGATCTGTGACAACCCAGTGTAGATCGTCGCAGTCTCTGTGACTGCTCTGTCATGGTCGATGACATCTGTCTCTCCACCTTGATCCTCGTGTCTACCTCTGGGATTGCACATGTAGAATGAGGTGGAACTTTTATGGAACAATGGTGGAGATGAGCTTGATGGAGACCTTGGTTGAGATGAGATAGCAGTGGAGCAGCCTTCTGACCTCTTCGGATCTCCTCTGGCGTGGATGGAACTGGATCTGGATCGAACCTGTGTACAGGCAGCCTGTCAGCCTCCCGGAACTGATGCCAAAATGAGGACCCTACTGGTCCTATTTATAGGCACTGGACCGGTCCTCACACTTTTGGTGTGGTTTCAGTCCGAACGTTCTTGGAGATATTTTTTTTTCTCTTCAAACGGTTTGCTAAGTAACGTGCCCAAACGGTTTACTAAAGATCTTCTTCATACGGTTTGGCTACAAGCCAACTTTATCAAACAGTCTATGTTATGGAGGAGCAAACGGTCTTCACTATCTACTTTATCAAATGGTTTAGTTGTATCGCATAGCAAACACTTTTGCTTTCCACTTTATCATTCGGTCTATGATTCCTTTTCCAAACGATCTGCAAGGATCCAGTCCTCCATACGGTGGTCAAGACCGAATGAGGTCAAGACCGAGTGGTGGTCAAGACCGAATGGAATCAGGACCGAAAGGATGAAATCGAATGGATTGAGACCTAATGGTCAAGACCGATTGGTTGGATGAAAAGGAATCGCTGGATCTCCATCGGACGGTTGAGAGTGATCTGTAGAGAAGAAGGAAAGTGAGTAAGGGAGGATAAGATCAAATAAACTAAAAACTAGGGTAATTAGAACTAGTAAAACATTATTTACATGAAACTGAAGAGGTACTTAAAGTAAACCAAAACAAGGGTAGATCAGTCGATATGAGGCACAAAATCCCTAGAATTGGCGACTGAGAGGATGAATCTGGGGGATTCATCATTCCACCCTTAGCAAAAACTAAGGGAGTCAGTACACTACCCAATTGTTTCCAATTGGGATTTGAAAGTATTTGAATTTTATTACCTTTTTAGGATGTTACACAAAATTACAAACACTTTCCTCACCCTTTAGATAGCCTTCACCCCGAATTTGTCTCACCAACTATGAAGCAGCCTTCACTTGAAGTAACTTCAAGCTCCCCCTTGAAGTAGCCTTCCTCCTTGAAGTAGCTTCTCGTTGAGACCTTCTAGAAGTAGTACAAAGTCCTCCTTCTCCACCAAGAAGATCCTTCTCCACCTGAGAAGATAGCACCCTCCCCAATCCATAGACTCCAACCCTAGGAGTAGTAAGGAGAGTATAAGAAATAAAAAGGAACAAGAAGGGAAATGGAATTACAATTACCGATGTAGCACAAGGCTTGATTTCCTATATCAAGCACTTTGATCTCCTAACCAATGTGTGTGAAAGTGTAAGTATGGTGGAAAGGAGATACTAGCCTATAGGACACAAGCTTGTAGCAATGAGAAAGATTAGCAAGTGTAGAAGTTTCTCAATTACTCACAACAAAGGATTGCCAATTGCAAGTATGTATGCACAAGTATTGCACAAGTGTGTTTTGGGTGTCCTAAGGCATGTCCTATTTATAGGAATGGCCTATGAATGCTTAAGGACGTTTTAGACACTTTCTAGGGGGTTCTAAGTGCTCAACTAGCTATTAGGTATCCACTTCAAATGAGAATTCCATACTGTTGATCCATTAATTAGTGAGAGGCACGAAGCATTTGATCTATATCAGTCTTATTGGAGCTTATCATCTTTTTCTATTAATGATAAGGCATTAGGGTTCATAGGCTATACAAGATGAAATCATTTATCGGTTAGTTTTAAGCATTGGTTCCTTAAAAGCCGGCTAGATAAAGGCTTTATTTTAAGAAGACAACAAAAAGGTGAAAAAATTACGAAAAAGAAACTAGAATGGGAAAACAGAAAGCAGTAAAGATAGAGGGTGGAGTGAGGGACATACCACCCACCCTCCACCTTGAACTTATGAGGTTGCTCATTTCTGAGCAAAGACTAGGTACAAGATGGAGGGGAAGAGTTGCACAACGTTAACCAGGCGGTCCTCACAATTGAAAGAAAGTCTGGCAAATATTTTTCATGATAGCCAGAACTAAAAGAGAGGTAGTGGCACAGACAACCTGTTGACTGGGTGGTTGTGGCAACTCGAATGGGTTTTCTGGATGACTTGGATGCACATTTCTTTCACCTCTTTGTCCATCCAGAAGAATCCAAAGACCTTCCCCTATCAGCGAGGGAGGTGAAATATAAGCAGTCGGAACTGGAGGACTATGTGAGTAGTTGAAATTATGCCTACTTGTATCCTCCAGTTGTGTATCACCCTTGAGGTTCAAAGTAAAACTACTTTCTTCAAAATCTAGAGCAATTGATTGAGGGTCGGCCACTTGAACTTCTTCTTGTCCTGGGTCGGGTGGCAGATCCGGTTCAGGCTTCATTTCATCACCCAACTTTTCTTGTGTAGGGTGTGGTAGTTAGGATGACGTTTCTTCATTAGAGTTATTTTGAGAAGTATCATCATCTTTATCAATGTTGAAATAGATAAGAGCGTCATTTTTCTTTCCAAAATTTTGTTCAGAATTTTCCTCGTAGAACATCCTTAATTCATCCAAGTAACTAGAGGATTTGTCTGGTAGAACAAACTCTTGCTCAGGTAAAGGAATCATGGGATTCCGGGGTAGAGGTTTTGGTGATGTCTTTTCATGGGAGGTATTAGTCCATGACATAATGTTTACTCCATTTTGAGTCTGGTTTTTGTTCCATTACTTCTTCATAGTACTCCTCCGGTTTTATTAATTGCTCGCGAAGAGTCACTATGGGAAGAATGAAACATTGTGTAGGTAATGGAATTATCTCATTCTCTTGAATATGTGGTAGCTCAGGAGGAGCTTCTTCATAGGGATGAGTTGCTATAAGAGGATAGGTTTGTGGCTCGATGTCCTCCCATGTGTTCTTTTTGTCATTACTAGAGTCTACAGAAATATCATAATCCATTCTAGAATCAAGAGATGGTTCATGTTTCTCTTCATAGTGCACTATCGACTCGTTCAAGTGACTAGAAGAAGATTCAATTGAAAGATCATGCTCTTGTTTGAGAATTGGCTCCGTTTGGACTTCTTGTAGAGGTGGTAGCTCTGGTGATGTCATCTCATGGAAAGGATCGGTTATAGATTCATCATCTTGAGATCCATCCTCCTCCCATGATTCTTTTTCATCATCAGGGTCAGTGAGAGTAGCATGATCCATTTTTGAATCAAGATTTTGATCAGTCCTATCCTCAAAGTTTGTTTCTAGATCAGCCGAATGATTAGACATTTTTTCATAAGGACAAATCAGATCATGTTCCAGTAATGGAGTTAGTTGAGTCTCTTGCATAAAAGATATCTCCTTATTTGATTCAGTCACGTATTCCTCTGAGTTTGTCTATGAAGGAGTGTAAAGTTCTTGTGTCATAAACCCTTCTTCTATGGACTTCATTGATGAGACAACTGAAGTTGAAGAGATTTTGTCATTTAGGGAGTCGATCATTGCTAATTGCTCCTTAGTAGTTGGATCTGGGTCTATGAAGTCAGAAGGTAGGTGAATGTTGAAGTTTATCTCCAATTGATCTCCTGGCTCTAGAGAATCCCCATATTGGCTACTCAACCCTCCATCTAAGAGCATAGTGCATGAATCATTATCTGAGTCGGACCTTGGCTCAGAAAATGATTCTTTCCCTTGTGATGTTGTGAAGAAATCATCTTTGAGTTCAGTTATTAGCTCTGAGGATGATTCCTCACCCTGCACTGACACTTGAAGATCATTGGAAGGTATATCCCACATGATTTCATAATCATCATCATAATCAACATGTGGGTTAGGAATGTGCTTAGTTGAAATTGGTGGTTGTTCTACATGTTGTTCAAAAGCGTTGACAAATTATGTAAGTTGATCAAGATTGGCTATCAATTTTTTTGTCATGGCTGTCTGATCAGCTAGTTGTTGAGACACCGACGTCTGTAAGGCACGTAGTTCTTCCATTAACGTACGTTGATCTCCATAAGAGGGCTCTTCCCTCCACCCGTTGGGTTGGTGTTGATAATAGCTATCCTCATCATAGTATTGATTTGCATTATTTTCCAGGTTCCCTCCTACGTTGCAGTCTACGCCTTGAAATATGTCATAGTTGGGTTTTTCATAGTAGCTTCCAGGGTGATACAAATTATAACTTGCGTTATATCCATAGTTGTATGAAGAGGCTGCTTTGAGTTTCCCAACTATATGATTCCTGATTACTTGACACAGAGCCATCATGTAGAAAGGAGGGACGTTGAATCAGTAAATCGATGTATGAGAATAGTCACCACATAGTTGACATCTAACGGTTGGTGGTGTCGACTGCTTCATTTTGAAGAGAGTTGGTACTTGGAACCAAAGAAAGAGTTTATCATGTTTGACCAACCACTTCAAATCCAAGAAGATATGAAAAATTAAGTCCTTCACTTTTTAGGTTTTTGAAAAGAAAATGGAAAACCCTAGAGAAACCTAAATCAACACGGAATTCAAAAAAGACGATTCTTACACCGTTGTCCCCGACAACGACACCATTTTTTGATGAAGCTAGGATTTACACCAAAAACCCTAGAGAGCTGATGTTTTCTCTAGGTTTACCTAGAACTGGTGCTAGATTAAAGCTCCAACCTCACAAGAGTGTGAAAGCCTTATCATAGTACATATTTAGGATCAAACCCAAAGGACAACGTTAAGAATCTAAGTGTCTTTATCTCATTTCGTCTCGATCTAAGTTAATCATCTATGACCAAAAGTTTGATTTGAGTTATATAACCTAATCATGCAAAAGTAAAGGCAAGTATGAAAACTAGTTAAGGTTTAAAATCTAAGATTAGCAAATGATGATGGATCACTGGGGTAATGTGGATGTTCACCGCCACTACACATGTATTGTACCTGTACCCAACATAGCAAGACCTGCAAGCAAGATACATGGATGTTATGCAATACCGATGTCTTGTGGGACAAGAGTGTTGCATGCATCCTTCATGGATTGAGTAACTCTCATCCGGTACATATCTACATGTCAATGAAGATATGTAGTCTCCAAAGAGAGAATCTTACTCAACCTCATGAAACATGCATCGAAAAACTAACAAGCGATCGATGATTACCAATTCGATTAGTATCCTTATAGACTATCCCTCTTTCAAGGTTATAGCTACGAGAAATGTGGAAGTGATGCAATGTCAGCCATTCCCGAATAAATGGTCAAATACTTTGCACCACTCCCTCCGCAGAGTGTGTTCCTCGACCCATCAAGGTTGCACTTATGTACGTCAATTGATTCCATTTCATAGTACGAAAGTAAAACGATGGAGGCGAGTTTACTCCACTTCTTAGAAAGCATTCCTAGATACTGAAATGGATGCGCGGTGGATACGCATACCAGAGACCAACACTAAATCGGTATTCGAGTCCAAAGAGCGATCGTAGACAAACCACAATGAAAGACAATAGATGCATACAAGAACGCGACCAACATTCAAGCATGTATGAAGCGATTTAGTATTGAATTAGAAAGATAACATATTTTAGTACAAGTTATAAAGCATGAGTAGCGGGGCTAGTCCCCACACCCCAATGAATGGAACTACTCGCTCCTCATAGAGGGAGCAACAAAGAAAGAGAAAGAAAGCATCGTTAGAGCAGAAGAGTAGATCTGTGACAACCCAGTGTAGATCGTCACAGTCTCTGTGACTGCTCAGTCATGGTCGATGACATCTGTCTCTCCACCTTGATCCTCGCGTCTACCTCTGGGATTGCACATGTAGAATGAGGTGGAACTTTTGTGGAACAATGGTGGAGATGAGCTTGATGGAGACCTTGGTTGAGATGAGATAGCAGTGGAGCAGCCTTCTGACCTCTTCGGATCTCCTCTGGTGTGGATGGAACTGGATCTGGATCGAACCTGTGTACAGGCAGCCTGTCGGCCTCCCGAAACTGATGCCAAAATGAGGACCCTACTGGTCCTATTTATAGGCACTGGACCGGTCCTCACACTTTTGGTGTGGTTTCAGTCCGAACGTTCTTGGAGATATTTTTTTTTCTCTTCAAACGGTTTGCTAAGTAACGTTCCCAAACAGTTTACTAAAGATCTTCTTCATACGGTTTGGCTACAAGCCAACTTTATCAAACAGTCTATGTTATGGAGGAGCAAACGGTCTTCACTATCTACTTTATCAAATGGTTTAGTTGTATCGCATAGCAAACACTTTTGCTTTCCACTTTATCATTCGGTCTATGATTCCTTTTCCAAACGATCTGCGAGGATCCAGTCCTCCATACGGTGGTCAAGACCGAATGAGGTCAAGACCAAGTGGCGGTCAAGACCGAATGGAATCAGGACCGAAAGGATGAAATCGAATGGATTGAGACCTAATGGTCAAGACCGATTGGTTGGATGAAAAGGAATCGCTGGATCTCCATCAGACGGTTGAGAGTGATCTATAGAGAAGAAGGAAAGTGAGTAAGGGAGGATAAGATCAAATAAACTAAAAACTAGGGTAATTAGAACTAGTAAAACATTATTTACATGAAACTGAAGAGGTACTTAAAGTAAACCAAAACAAGGGTAGATCAGTCGATATGAGGCACAAAATCCCTAGAATTGGTGACTGAGAGGATGAATCTGGGGGATTCATCATTCCACCCTTAGCAAAAACTAAGGGAGTCAGTCCACTACCCAATTGTTTCCAATTGGGATTTGAAAGTATTTGAATTTTATTACCTTTTTAGGATGTTACACAAAATTACAAACACTTTCCTCACCCTTTAGACAGCCTTCACCCCGAATTTGTCTCACCAACTATGAAGCAGCCTTCACTTGAAGTAACTTCAAGCTCCCCCTTGAAGTAGCCTTCCTCCTTGAAGTAGCTTCCCGTTGAGACCTTCTAGAAGTCGTACAAAGTCCTCCTTCTCCACCAAGAAGATCCTTCTCCACCTGAGAAGATAGCACCCTCCCCAATCCATAGCCTCCAACCCTAGGAGTAGTAAGGAGAGTATAAGAAATAAAAAGGAACAAGAAGGGAAAATGGAATTACAATTACCGCTATAGCACAAGGCTTGATTTCCTATATCAAGCACTTTGATCTCCTAACCAATGTGTGTGAAAGTGTAAGTATGGTGGAAAGGAGATACTAGCCTATAGGACACAATCTTGTAGCAATGGGAAAGATTAGCAAGTGTAGAAGTTGCTCAATTACTCACAACAAAGGATTGCCAATTGCAAGTATGTATGCACAAGTATTGCACAAGTGTGTTTTGGGTGTCCTAAGGCATGTCCTATTTATAGGAATGGCCTATGAATGCTTAAGGACATTTTAGACACTTTCTAGGGGGTTCTAAGTGCTCAACTAGCTATTAGGTATCCACTAATTGCTTTAGCAATGACTAGTTTATTAATTCTGAAAAGTGCAGACAGAGACAATCTCAGTCGAGAAGTTTGTTGACCGAGAGTCCGTCGATCGAAGTTTTTGTTGACCAAGGGAGGGTCTGGAGCAAGTGTACATAACATTTGATTCCAACTCCCAACTACCTTGTCTGCTGCGTCTAACAGCTATAGAACCTACTAGAAGAAATAACCCAGGAGACTCTTGGTCGAGAAGTTGTTCGACCGAGCTTGTCTCGGTTGACAAAGAGTTTGACCGAGAGTGTCTCTATTTTGATGGTTCTAGATGAATACTAAGTGTGAGTATGAGTGTGCAGTTGTGACACTATTATAGGGGATGACCTATCTAAGTGTTATGAATGTCTAGGGAAGATCTAAATGCTTGATTTACATGATATCTAAGTACTTGTACATTATATACTTGTACAAGTTTTTTACATTTGATTACAATCATGAAATTAACACATTGTGAGCATTTAGATCTTCCAAAGTTGTGACATCCACCTAGTTTCTGCAACACTCAAATTGTTGGGTTTTATGGGAGGCAGAGAAGGCAGCGGAAACAAAAAATTTCTTCTCCTCAAACCCAGTATAAAGGAATCACATCAACGTCTACACAATAGGAAGGATGGTCTATAGATATATACCTTGTCCCAAGGCTTGCTCGGCAACATTACATCGTGTCTTGCACGGTCTTCACCTCCGGTCTTGGACAGTGTCTGTACAGCTCCTGGTCACCGGGACTGTCGGGATTGACAACTATCCTCCGAGCGGCAAAAATCTCCCGCCTCTGTAGTAGTCCACACAAACCACCTGGAACTCCGATCGCCTTGTCGCACAAGGCACCGGAAGGAGTCGTACCCTCCTGTTGGTGTACTAGTCACCGACACACTCTCCTGCCACCATTCACCTTTCTACAGTTGTCTTTCCCTTGTTGTGCCTCCCTTGTCAGGTAGCACTTGCTTGGGCTCTCCTGGTTACCACAACCAGAGAGAACGACAACTTTGCAGAGCAACTAGTGTTTTGAGTTTCACTTGAGAAGCCCCCAATACCCCTATATATAGGAGGGTCATGGGACATGGTTCTCCACCCCGGACAATGCGGGATTAAAGCAAGAGTAGAAGGGTTTGAGATTTTCCACAAAACAACCAACTACACCAGCTGAACCGATCGTTTCATGCATGAACCAGTCGGTTGGGGACCTGAGCCGATCAATTCACACCTGAACTGGTCAGTTGGGACACCTGAGCCGATCGATTCACTTTTGAACCAGTCGGTTCACTACCCTGATCAGTTCCCGATTGACTTTTCCTCTTTTGTTTCGAATTGATTCAATACCAATCCTTGTTCCAATAAAATTGGACAAGTGAAACGAAGAGAAATTTCTCACCAAACTGACTTTCCCAACTCGCTCGTTTGGACTAGTTGAGCCGATCGGTTCAATCATTGAACCGGTCGTCTCAACCTGTCCTGAGCCGATCGGTTCACCAACCTAAGCTGATCGGTTCATCACATGAGCCGATCGGTTGGGAGTGCAGACTGTGCAAAAGAGTCAATTGTAGTTTCAATCAATCCGGTACTCTAATCAATCGGTCCAACACCTTGAACACTATGATACTGAGCTATCAATTGATTAAGTGTTTAATTGAACTACTAAACTTCTTTAGCAATCAACCTAAACATTGTTTGTGGATAAACTCCTCTTCCATGTTAAATCCTATGTGTGTGACCCTGCAGGCCCATTTCACATTGGCAGTGAAAGTACATAACACTTATGACTTCATAAGCAAAGAGCGGTGCCTAGTCACACATTAGTGCTACCCAAGTGAAATAGAAAGTTGGAGAACAACTTTCAATCCTACAATCCATGAATGGTGTTACAGTGAATGTATAATTCCTTTGGCTCTGATATCCCGAATGAACTCAAGGCATGGAACAGTCATCCTATCAACGTTCATTCACTTTCTTGATCTCAGAGTAGATTGGAGGAGATATGTATGATATAAATATCACATACTGATTCACACATGCGTGTGCACACCTATCTCAATCTTACTCATCAAGTGGCCATGGATATCTAACTCCCTCAGGAGGGACAAATCCCATATCTATCACTCACCCCTCAAAATCCCCATGTGTCAAAGCCACCCAATCATCACCTTTATAACAACCCATGTTTCAAGACTACGTTTGATGATGTCAAAGTGTACCCAACGACATGTGTTGAGTGTAGTGATTTCAGGTCAAAGAATCACACTCACCACCATCACTGTGAGAACTGACTTTGACTACCATGTCATGGTTCCATGTATCAAACTCACAGCGGGTCTGTCCTGTACACTTGTTATCTAACAAGTACAGATGTGTTTGGTTTGATATCTCCATATCATGACTAATGAGATTCTATCATCAACTAACACCACAATATAGTCTTGTGTCATTGTTGTCTATCTACCTTCCACAATGACATCCGACTAGGGACATAATAAGAATGTACAAACTCTTAGCATCCGTATGATCTCATCGTTCAGGTCCTCAACCTGAAAGCATACGTCATTGAGTACTGTCATTCTCTAGACATTCAATTTATTCTATCATTATCTCATTTGACTGAACTAGAAAGAATTGGAAGCTTTCCTTTGATGTTTATCAAATCAATCTTAATGTATCCTACCAATCATCCCATGACTGGCTCTCAGGGCATACATACCAACAAACTCCCACTTGCACTAGGAGGCAATCACCCTTGAATCATATTCTTAGTGGTCTTCAAACATGTCCCACATGTTACTGTACTCTAGTGCTAACATAGTGTGTTATGACAACACCTTGCCAAAGTCGGTATTAACTACATGTCTCTCATCTCTTCGCTATACATCACACGTATGAGATGGAGTTCCCGTAATATGCAATCTAGTATTCCTTTGCTAACCTTTAGCCACATTGCATGACCAAGCACTCCTAACTTGTCATCAATGACCAGAATATCTATAAGTTCATCTCTATGAACTTCTAGATCCATATAGTATCCACTAATGTTCTCTAACACACGGATACTTGACTTTTCCTTTTAAAAAGGCTTTATTGGAACGTTTCCATTTATCAACAAACATTCACTTTTATATATCCCATATATATTTTGCGATTAATTTTTTGTCCTTTTCGGAAGTTCGCACCAGTGTAACTCATTACAGTGAACCCTTCCTTATATCCATAGAACTAGTACTTCTCAAGTAGTTATTAAGTTCTTATGGTATTCCAGTAACCCTTACTGGAACTAGACAGACATCCACTCGTCATGTCCCACATATAAGTTATCAGGATGAGCACATCATATTGTCATGTCCTTCATACAAGATGATGAATGCATTTTATTCTTGCTATGTCCATACATGCAAGATAATGGGATGATTACATACATGATAGATCCATATCTATTCTTAGTGTTCCCATTCTTCATAAGAGTTGGACACTTGACCTTGGGATATTAACTCCATGTAACATGAATAAGTTTTCTCCCACTGAATCTGTGTACACTGAACCCTTCAGTATAGATTGCCAATGTATGCTTTCTCTTTTCAAGTTAAGAGGTTTTCGAGAACTATCTCTATAGATCTCTATTCTTATCACATAGGAAACATCTCTATCTTCCTTAAAGATAATTTCCACAAAGGATTCCATTCTAGAACATCTCATTCTTCATCGACATGTGGAATACAAATACGCTCCCACTAAATCACAGATCCCTTCTTTATCTTTGTCATATCAGTCAAACCCTTTGACTATATTATCAAAGTAAAGATCGCAGTTCTGAGTTGCTTGTACTCAATCAATCACATTGATTAGTCCATTGTAACTTATAGACTTCATTTGCATTAATGGATTCATAAACCTTATAGGTTGTTTCACGTACACATCCTTGTTTTTATTCCTCATAGGAATACCATTTTAGTATCCGTATGCCAAATTTCTTAGTCATTAAGTTGCAATCAATAAGCATCATCCTTCTCAAAATGTTATCCATGTGTCTTAACGCTTAAAACTCATTCACACTTGTGGATTTCATCCCAATGGGTGCTACCATCAAGGTCATACCTTATGGTTCACATGGAAGTCATTTAGGATGTAATGGTCATAAACCATAACTCAAAATCTGGTTCCTCATATTCATCTAGATAGTTGATTCATCACATAGATAATTGAGGTGTATTTGTCAAGGATATAAGAACTCACAACTCCTTGTGATTCTTAATGTCCTTTATTAGTGTGGGGTATTCTTTATTTAAGAAGAAATTAGTTATTTGATAATCATCCTCTAACTCCTTAGAGTATGACTCCTTTTGATTTAGACATCACCATGCCTTAATCACGAGCTCACTATGATACATTATCATAATCACTCATAAGGATCTCAAACATTTGGTTCAAGTATTTCATTCATTGATCTCATCAAGAATTAGCACTTTACCAAATTCAATATTCTTGAACACTTCAAGATATTCATATTGGTATTTCTCTAAACACCATTTGAAGTACTAGCATTAAGTCCAATAGGTATATATGTATTATACCTAATAGGATAATCATTCTCCCACTACCACTAGTGAAGATTGATTAATCATGTCTAAGAGATTCATGTCTCTTACTGGTTCTCTAACCAAAAGAGTCTAGATTTATCCATCATATGGAAACTAGAGATGAATTTCTCATGATAATGCTAATTCGTTGTTTGAGTTATCAGTAAATTTTAGGTATCATTTTATCTTATGCATACCAAGTACCACAAGATAAACAAGGCATTACCACAAGGAAACATCAACTTTATTAATTTCCATTATTGTCATACAATATGCAAATATAAGATGTTTCTATCCATTGGCAAATATGAAATAAAAGTTCATAACTCTATTACATGCCTTCAAGGCTGAAAATAAACTAAAGTA
Organism: Alisma plantago-aquatica; assembly: GCA_963693085.1. NCBI lineage: Eukaryota > Viridiplantae > Streptophyta > Magnoliopsida > Alismatales > Alismataceae > Alisma > Alisma plantago-aquatica. Next base: position 1,491,608,770 of record OY856412.1, read on the forward strand.
CTCCTATCTATGACGGCAACACTTGCCCCGTTTATTGGGTGCTTTTCACTTTATATCTTGGTGTCATATACCTCAAAAGTGTTATAAGTTTATTTCATGACACCTTTAGGTGGAGACGTCTGTCGCCTCCTTCTTCTTTAGTTCTTCCAGATAGAGTGGACAATTCCTTTTCCAATGTCCTAGCTTTTGACAATGGTGGAAATTGCCTCTCTTGGTCACGCCTCCCTTGGCCTTCAGAGTAAGACGACTTGGGCTGCTGGCTAGCATCAGAACCTTTCTTAGCCTTGCCCTTGCCCTTGTGCTTGGACTTACCTTTCTTGTTTCTAATCATCATCATAGATTTAGGCTTGTCCTTCTTCATCTGTGCCTCAGATGTCCTCAACATGCCCAACAACTCTGTCAATGGCCTGTCAAAGTTGTTCATGTTGTAGTTCATCACAAACTAACTGTAGGATTCTGGCAATGATTGCAGTATCACGTCAGTAGCCAACTCTTGGCTTAGGGGAAATCCCAGTCTTGTCAGGTTCTCCACATACCCAATCATTTTGAGCGTGTGTGGACCAACTGGATCTCCTTCTGTCATGACACACTTGAACATGGCCCTAGAGACATCATATCTCTCTTTCCGTGCTTGATCTTCATACATGTTCTTGAGATGTTGGATCATCTCAATGACACCCATGTTTTCATGTTGTCTCTGCAATTCGTGGTTCACGGAGCACAACATCAAGCACTTTGTATCAATGTCATCTTTAGAATGCTTCTTACAAGCATCCCTTTTTGCCTTTGGTGCGGTAGGAGTAGGTTCCTCTGGAGATGGAGTATCTAGGAGATAGAGCTTTCACTCTTGAGTGAGAACAATTCTCAATGTCCTAAACCAGTTGTGGAAGTTAGTCCCATTCAGCTTGTCCTTTTCAAGGACCGATCACAACAAAAAGTGATTGTTGTTTGTTGTCATTTGTACTACAAAAGGAAATATATGCAATTTAGTCCAAAACTCAATTTTGACTTATTTGATTGATTTGAAAGGTTGACGATATAATTAGGACTTTAATTAATTATCGCTCCCACTATTTTTTTCAAATTGATAGCCCTCACCATCAATTCGGAAGATTGCAGCGTACAATCTTCTAGCGGGTCAAGATCCTGAAATCCTCTGAGTCATGGACCAGCTAGGGCTGTCACCCACAACTTAGATCTTCTAGGTAAGCAACTTTTGCCAATTGCATCATATACAACTCTTGAAAGATGTCATATGCAACTCCTTTCCATGATCACCTCCATGCCTCAAGGTGCTAGATCCTATCTAGGTCACCTTGTTAAGTCTGACCCAAAGCCAACACGATGAATATGCACCCTGCTAGGGCAGACCCACATATCCATCCTTCACGCTTCCACGAGATAGACGATGCACCACACTAGGGCATGCCCACACTTGGATGATCAAGCTTTTCACGTGTGTCGCATTTTGGAAGGCATCTAAAACTTTAATATTTAATGAGGGATTTGGTTTTATGGGTACATATACATATCCAATCACCACAATATATAGTACATATCATATACATGCTATATCCCATATAAAACATGAGAAACGATAAAAGTGATGATTATGGCCATCCTAATGTGATTCCTTGAGCCAAGAGGAATCACGGTCATCTAGGTCTACATCACATGCAACCTGTACAAGATGAACTCTATGCTTTGTCATTCTGGGTTTGATCAACTCATCTCCATGATTGATCGGCTTGCCATCAGGCTGGTCGTTTGGGTGCCACCAGCCAATCGATTGGCTCCTCCAACCGATCGGTTCACTAGTCATCGTGCATCTCCTCAGGTCACTACCCGCTCATCTCGCTCCTCAAACCGGTCGTCTAGAATGCCAACCGATCGATTCACACCTTGAACCTATCGTCTCAGTTATCGTCAGGTTGTCCGCCGTTCTTTGACATAAAAGGAAATAAAAGTTCTATCCTATTTACATTTGAATTGAGAAACCTTGAGTTACATTCGGGGGGAGTAGAGATAGGAAAGAAATCTCAAGTTATCTCGAGTTACATCAAGAAAAGGAGGTACAGAATCGATGCGTAGACCGAGATGCAAGCAACCACATTCAACCAAACACACATACATAGGGTTTATTGGTCATAACCACACTGTACATCCACCACAAAACTCGTTTAAGGGTGACACATATCGAGTGCATTTATATTACATATTATATATGTATATTGGGGTTTGTGGATTTAGGATTGGACATGCATAAAGCCAATTTTATTCACATCGTATGCAATAAATAAAGGCTACAAACTAAAATCGATCAAATCGATAATCCTAAAATATAGAGAAGTTAACCTGGATCTGATACCACTGTTGGGTTTTATGGGAGGTAGAGAAGGCAGTAGAAACATAAATTTTCTTCTCCCCGAACCCAGTATAATGGAATCGCGTCAATGTCTACACAATAGGAATGATGGTCTATAGAGATATACCTTGTCCCGAGGCTTGCTCGACAACGTTACCTTGCGACTTGCACAGTCTTTACCTCCAGTCTTGGATAGTGTCTGTGCAGCTCCTGGTCACCGGGACTGTCAGGATTGACAGCTGTCCTCTGAGCGGAAGAAATCTCCCGCCTTTGTAGTAGTCCACACATACCACCTGGAACTCCGATCACCTTATCGCACAAGGCACCAGAAGGAGTCGTACCCTCCTATTGGCATACTGGTCACCGACACACTCTCCTGCCACCAGTCGCCTTTCTGTAGTTGTCTTTCCCTTGCTGTGCCTCCCTTGTCAGGTAGCACTTGCTCGGGGTCTCCTGGTTACCACAACTAGAGAGAACGAGAACTTTGTAGTGCAACTGGTGTTCTGAGTTGTACTTGAGAAGCCCCCAATACCCCTATATATAGGAGGGTCATGGGACATGGTTCTCTACCCCGGACAATGCGGGATTAAAGCAAGAGTAGAAGGGTTTGAGGTTTTCCACAAAACAACCAACTGCGCCAGCTGAACCGATCGTTTCATGCATGAACCAATCAGTTGGGGACCTGAGCTGATCAGCTCACACCTGAACCGGTCGGTTGGGACACCTGAGCCGATCGGTTCACTGCCCTAGTCAGTTACCAATTGACTTTTCTTCTTTTGTTTCAAATTGATTCAAATACCAATCCTTGTTCCAATCAAATTGGAAAAGTGAAACGAAGAGAAATTTCTCACCAACCTGACTTTCCCAACTCGCTCGTTTGGACCAGTTGAGCCAATCGGTTTAACCCTTGAACCAATCGTATCAACCATTCCTGAGCCGATCGATTCATCACTTGAGCCGATCGGTTCACCAACCTGAGCCGATTGGTTCATCACATGAGCCGATCAGTTGGGAGTGCAGACTGTGCAAAAGAGTCAATTGCAGTTTCAATCAATCCGATACTCTAATCAATTGGTCCCACACCTTCGACACTATGATACTGAGCTATCAATTGATTAAGTGTTTAATTGAACTACTAAACTCCTTTAGAAATCAACCTAAACATTGTTTGTGGATAAACTCCTCTTCCAGGTTAAGTCCTATGTGTGTGACCCTACAGGCCCATTTCACGTTGGCAGTGAAAGTCCATAACACTTATGACTTCACAAGCAAAGAGCAGTGCCTAGTTGCACATCAGTGCTACCTAATTGAAATAGAAAGTTGGAGAACAACTTTCAATCCTACAATCTGTGAATGGTGTTATAGTGAATGTATAATTCCTTTGGCTCTGATATCCTAAATGAACTCAAAGGCATGGAACAGTCATCCTGTCAATGTTCATTCACTTTCTTGATCTCAGAGTAGACAGGAGGAGATATGTATGACATCAATATCACATACTGATTCACACATGCGTGCACACACCTATCTCAATCCTACTCATCAAGTGGCCATGGATATCAAACTCCCTCAGGAGGGACAAATCCCATATCTATCACTCACCCCTCAAAAGCCCCATGTATCAAAGCCACCCAATCATCACCTTTATAACAACCCATGTTTCACGAATGCGTTTGATGATGTCAAAGTGTACCCAATGACATGTGTTTAGTGTAGTGATTTTAGGTCAAAGAATCACACTCACCACCATCACTCTGAGAACTGACTGTGACTACCATGTCATGGTTCCATGTGTCAAACTCACTGCGGGTCTGTCCGGTACACTTGTTCTCTAACAAGTACCTATGTGTTTGGTTTGATATCTCCATATCATGACTAATGAGATTCTGTCATCAACCAACACCACAATATAGTCTTGTGTGTCATTGTTGTCTATCTACCTTCCATAATGACATCCGACTAGGGACATAATAAGAATGTACAAACTCTTAGCATCCATATGATCTCGTCATTCAGGTCCTCAACCTGAAAGCATACATCATTGAGTACTATCATTCTCTAGACATTCAATCTGTTCTATCATTATCTCATATGACTGAACCAGAAAGAATTGGAAGCTTGCCTTTGATGTTTATCAAATCAATCTTAATGTATCCTACTAATCATCCCATGATGGGCTCTCAGGGCATACATACCAACACAAATAGCATGTTAGATCCACAAGAATGAAATGTTTGTTATTTTCAAAACAAAGGGATTTTGATGATGTCCATTTAGCCAACAGAGATCACCCCTTACTAAAATTTTAACAGAAAATACATAACATCCATCTTTTATGGGAATTTTTGATCATGAAGATGCACACATATTAATTCCATTTAAATAAGCATGATTCAGATACAAAACTGTCAATAGTAGCAGCGGAAAGAGAAGACTAAGTTATTACATGGCTTTGATCTCAGTTCACTACATGTGTTTCATGAAACATAAACTAGAAGAGGAAACTACACAATCTAGCAGTAGCAACTTAGACATTACAACAAAGTCTCCTTGAATCTACTCCTGGGTAGGGCCTCCTTGGTCTTATTCCACTCCTTGGTATTATGGTGTTATGTCCTTCCTTTGTTTCAATATGCACTAATAATATGAAGGGGCGTTATGACTCTTGAGTTTCCTTTCTTTCTTAGGGTGTTACAAGCGTGTCCCCCCTTTCCTCATACTAGGAAGTAGTGAATTAGATGACTAGTCTTGTGATGTTGTCCCCGAAGAGAGTGACTAGAATGGTAAGTATTGGACTGGTGGATGTTCTGGAATGACACAAAATCTTAGGGGTAGATTCAGTTATGGTGGTGTAATAGAGCTACTAGACCTTATGGTTTATCATCTAGATCTTAGCCAGTCGCATACATGTGGATTAGGTTCGGCTATGAGATGTGTCAGCTATACGTGTGTTGTTACTCAGCTGTGAGTCTATCTATCACTAGATTTGTACCCGTCTGGTGTGTTAGTAAATAATATGTTTTTAAAGATGGTGACCGATGTGATTTTCTTTGGCAGAGGTGGCCCTGGTGAATATACTTCAGGTGGTTGAAACAGTGGAGAGAGCAGTGGAGTAGTACTTAGTAGAGATATGGTATGCACTGAGCCCATATGTATAGGGGACAATGATGTTTCTAGAGAGAAGTTGGAACTTTCTCTCACTATGATGCAGCATACAAGGCCCCAAACAGTCAGACTAGTTTTTATAAAACCCTAGTAGAAAAAATGACATGGCTTGTATGAAGAGGCTCTGATACCATATTGTAAAGAGGCGAGATCACCCCTTACTAAAATTGAATAGAAAATACATAACATCCATCTTTTATGGGAATTCATGATCATGAGGATGCATGCATATTAATTCCATTTAAATAAGCATGATTCAGATACAAAATTGCCGAGAGTAGTAGTAGAAAGAGAAGACTAAGTTATTACATGGTTTTGATCTCAGTTCACTACATGAGTTTCATGAAACATAAACTAGAAGAGGAAACTACATGATCTAGTAGTAGCAACCTAGACATCTCAACAAAGTTTCCTTGAATATACTCCTAGGTAGGGCCTCCTTGGTCTTATTCCACTCCTTGTCCCTTGAACAAGAACAAGAATAAGAACAAGAATATGGAGATTCAAAAGTATGAGGCACATAACAAATAAGATTCTTGCCATAACAAATAATAAGAAAGCATCATGCGTGATTAATAATATGACTACATTAACCAAGTAGGGTTGAGACACCTACCAAACCTCAACCAATAGGGAGAGTAACACATTCCTAGTCACCTACAAAATATTTATATATGGGGAGAGTAACACATTCCCCTGGGAGAAATAACACATGCCCAAATATGGGTGGTTGTAAAAAGTACCGCTACATTAGCTAACAAGTCAAATAAATTATCATGCTAAAAGAAATCATACAACAAGTTCAAATAAAAGAAATATTGCAGACATGGTTCAAGACCCAAGTAAATATTTAAGTAATTTTACCAAAAGATCAATAATAGGAACAAAGGTTTTAGTCCAAGCCTTCCTGGGAAATTAGGGTTTGGTTATCAAAAATGCCCAACTTAAGGGATAAGATGCATATACCTCAATTCAGAGTCCTAGTTATCACTTTTCACCAACTTAGAAGATCCCAAGACCACCTTTGCCTAATTTCAAGTTATTCACATGTATTAGGGTTTTATAATGTATATAAGTGTAAAGAAACCCTAATTTTAGACCTTTTTGGAAAACCTTGGATTTTGGTCACACAATCTAAACCATTCATTTTGTTATGTTTTTCTGATCAAGAAAACATATTTATTTGCTTTATTTGGAAATTATATGAATCGGTTACAAATTTAGGGCTTCTTAGATAATTTATTAGATTCTTAAAAATCAAGCATAGAAAACATTGGAATCAAACTGTGGAATTATTTCTAATAGAAAGAACTCATTTTTATGATTCCAAAACATATTTTTTTATAGTTGGACAAATAGATAATTAGATATAATTTTTGCAAGTTTGGCCAATTTCAAAACTCAAAAACTTCACATCAGCAGTGAAATTGCCAGAGAGAGCAAGACAGAGAGGACCGTGCCCAGCTGACTTGGCCTAATAGGGTGTGACCAAGTCACCCAGTCAAAGCCAGTGAGACCCCCACTAAAACAAAAACATGAGGTCAAATGACCTTTATACTTTTAGCGAGGATAAAAAGGAAAGATGAATGAGAGGAGTAGAATAGAGAAATAACATGGGGAAATCATCCCCTTGCCTCTCCTGTGTCATTGCTGCTCGAAGCAACAGGTAGTAGCTTGGCCAATTTTGGGAAAAACACAAAGAAGCAGCGATAAGGTAATTTAAAGATACAGAAACAAAGAGGATGATCTGGAAAATCTTACATTGAATAATGGTGCAACAAGGCACCGTCAATCATTGCTGGTTGGTGGTCAGGAAGACCGAGCTCGATGGTAGCATGGACGCGACCACAAAAGAAATTGAGGTGAGAGGAGAGTTTGTCAGTTGTAGAGAGAGCATGGAATAAGGTCTTATATATGCATGGGGAGAAGGGTCATCAAAGCATAGGGAGTTCAAGAGGTTTTGAGCAAAGAATTGGGCGTTTTGAAAAAATAGGAAAGTAGGACTCTATTTAGGGATCACTCAATGTAGAATCTTCTCCCGGTTCCATTACACCAGAAATCTCAGAAAACCATCATGATTTGGGGAAGAAATTCACAAAATACTAGACCAGGTTCACAACCGCTGCTTGCCTTTTATATGTGAGGTAGAAGATGATACATAAACTATTAGATCATGTTCTAATAGAAACAAAAACCACATGTACTAGCTAAAGTCATAAGTCACGCATGACTGAAGTTACATTTATTTTGATTCCCAAACAAACTCGAATAAAGTGACATTTATATTATTTCTCTTTTTCTCTCTCTTCAATTGAGGGTGCAAACAAACTCCAAACTAAATGAAAATTGATACCTAGACTAATTAAGACGTGTCGAATCCAATTAGTGTGAAACTTCACCCTTAAGCAAATTTAAACTTGTGAAACACGAATTTTCCATTACTTTTCTCTTTTGATATTATTTTACACATTATTTAATATATTGGGCTTTTACACACTTTCTCTCTCCTAAACACATTAGAACATCAAAGATTGACCAAATTAGTTGAAAATTTACAAATATGTTAGTTTTAACATGTAGATTATGAATTTGAGATTAGTTGCCACTTTTGGAGTCATTAAATGTTCTATTTCATATTTTGGAGATAACTCACCTTTTCTTTTCTATATAGAATAAATATTATTATTATTATTATTATTATTATCCAAATTTTTGTGAAACTTGGTCTCCAAGCCATATCAGATCCAAGAATTCAAATCTAAAGTTATTTTTATCCAATGAGTCTTCCTTTTATGAGTTTTATCCCCATTACATATTATTACTACTATTTGTCTCATTAAATTATTTCACGCCACATTATTATGTTTAAAGCTTTATTATTTATTCCTTTTTCTCTTCCTTGCTCCATAAGGCTAAGGGAGGTTCTAGAACGAAATTATTTTAACAATATACCACTTAAGCATTACTTTTGCATCTTAAACCCTAATTAAAACATGAACTGATGTATTTGTGCACAAACCCATACATTGGCATAATAGAGATCAAATAAACTCCAAACCACTAATAATTTCCACAAATTCAACATCAAGGACAAAAAGGATAGTAAGGATAGGAAAAAATTAGGAAAAGGGCTACATTAAGAATATACCTAAATTTTAGTTTGTTATAGCTTGCCTATGCAAATTGTATAAACTAACTTTGAGTTGATCGGGCCAGGACTTGCTCATATCGAGCCAGGACTTGCTCATATCGAGCCAGGACTTGCTCAGATCGAGCCAGCTTAGTCTAATGCTCATATTTAGTCCTAGTTAAGTTACATCCATCAACCACTATTGTATTAGTAAGAATAGAAAAATCATGAGGAATGCTATCATTGACAATCAAGGTCAAAACATAGTGTGAATATCAATATAGATATTTTAAAACAAGGAGGTGAGATGGGGGAGATAACTAAAGAAAAACAAAGATAATTGATGAGTGGGTCATAGCTATAATATTTGGTAAGTTCTTATTTATATCTATTTATCTTCTTATTTTTCCTCTCTTCAACCATCCTATACATCGTCCTCTAACAAATAGAGCAAGAACCCATGAATTTTTCTTCATGCCTTCCCTAATATTCTTATTTAGGCTAGTAGTAAAGACCATAGGTGGATTCCACGACAAAGTTGGTGAATTGGAGAGTTCTTGGTGACTTTAAGGAAGGAACACGAATATTTTTTTCTTCTACTGTCTACAAATGAAGTTATTATATAACTACATTTAGAAGTCATTAAGCATAATTCACCTGCTACCACCCCAATCTATGCAAATTGACAATTCTATCTAATAAAGAAATTTAAGGGGAGAGGCTTGAGAAATTTTCTTGCACTAAATCTTACTCACGTAAATGCAAAAGAATATATAGAAATGAGCTTATTTTTGTTTTCTCATCCATTTACATTAATTAAATGCTCAATGTTGAATTTGTTATAAATTAATAAAACTAATGGAAGTCTATGAAATTCATGGAAGTGCATTATAGATGATAATTGGAATTGTTAGGAAAGAAAAAGAAACATCGTGTGTAGCAACACTTACATTGTTACTAATCATTATGCATTGGATGATGAATCCATAGCCTCTAAATCAATATAGTTCCTAATTATAGTTATAAAAGGAGTAAATAGGATTTTAGATCACTATTCTTGTGTCATATCTCGTTAAATTTTGTATACTAACAAATAGCTAATAATATGACGTGTTTCTAGTTGAACATTTAATTATCTTGATTGCTATATATATATAATAGCCCTAAGTTGGTGGTGATTGAAGGGAAATGCATGGTATCACCTGATCAATTAAAAATGAATTGAAAATAAGTATATGATGATTCTTCATAAGCATAACAGTAATGAGCATGGTTTTTTGAGGTATGATAGAGCCTCCCGCAACATGGTCACCAATGGACCCACCCTAACATAGTAAACTCCCACCAACTACTACCCAAACACTTGACTAGATATTTAAATCACACATTGGGCCATCATGTCTATTGGCATAAATTCATTTTGAGGGGTAACCGACCATTAGTCGAGTATGGGTCCCTTCATTGGGATTGCCCATCCACAATATCTTGAGCTACTACTAATGAGCATGTTATATATTTAGGAATAGTATTACATATAGTTTCATGACAACTTCATCTGAAATTATAAGTGATATAGAAATATGCCATTATTAAATTTTAGCAAGGATAATATTAGTGACTAAGTAGTTGTAAGGAGTGAGACTCGATAGGGGATCCACTCCCTACTAAAACAAATAAAAAGAAAACATCCCATATGACAAACACACGAATAATGTTTTTCACATAAAGATGAAATTTGATTTATTCAAAGTATGATTCAAGATACCAATTGTATCAAAAGAATGTAAAATATCTAACTATTACAATGCTTGACATAATCACTATCCTTCACCACACAGGGTGATACGTATGAAAACTTAAACTAAAAATTAGGATCAGTAGATGGTCATTTAACCACCTAGAATCTTTGTCCCATAAAGATAAATTACTCTTGAAGTTGTCCTAGTCACCCTTGGTTTTATCCTCCTTGGCCTAAACTTGGGGTTGGAAGAACACCCTAGAAGAGAAGAGAAAAAATGGAAATTATCAGCATACAAGTCGTTATGAGCATACTAATCAGGGATTGAACAATATAAATAACAAACAACATCAAACAAATAAGGCTTACCATAGAAGAGGAAAGTGCCACCCAAGTGAATAACAAAGAGGAAACTAATTACAATCATATGATAAACAAGAAGAATACTTGCCATCCATAAAAATAGAAAAGTTGTGCCATAAAAGCACACACAAGGAAATTAGGGCACAAAACCCATCACCATAATAATCAATCTGCATGCATATTAGATAAGAATATCACTAGTGTAATACAAATAAACAATGGGGGATAAGGCTTACAACCTTAAAACCTGATATAGTATGGCACACGACCCATCTCCCAATATATATAAAGTGTGGGCACAAAACTCGAGTATGGGGAAAAAACCCTCCATCCCAAAGATATAACATGGACACACAACCCAAAAACCGAAGTACTTACACTACTCCAGGGCTATTGAATTACAAAGCATGAAAAATGTAGAGGTAAGTAAAAGGTAAGTCTTACAAAATAGAATAAATAAGATTGTCATCACATAAATGGACGATATAAATATCCACCACAATAGTGGGAAAAATTAGTACATATCCACAATAAGATTTTAATCATGAAGAAAAGTTCATGTGTTAGAGTAAAAAAAAATATCCAACCAAGTAGGATGATCACAAGTTCATAACCAAATAGAACATTCCAAATGAACTCTATTCTCAAAAGAGAGAGGAGAGATTATGTAGGTTAACATGTTCATAGGACCGAGAGAGAGAGAGAGAAAGAGAGAGAGGAAAAAGTAGGACTATTTCTCGATAAGAATATAGGTAATGCAATCACACCTCAAAGATGTTTGTCAACTATCAAAAGTTCAAACCCTAATCCCTAGTCAGGGTTCTTGCTCACCTATGATAGATTTATATGTACAACAATTAATTAGAATGTGATTATAAACCCTAAATTTACTAATATGATTATGTTAGTATTTAGGTTATGAAACATTTTTATTTAGATAGATAATAGTTTTCTGAATCCAACAAGTATTTTTGTGTAATGTTTTGATAACCAGAGATTAAGTTATGATTTTTTGAATTTAACTCTATCTAATAAATTCTTTGGAAATTAGTTAATTACAAAAGACTCTAATGCCCTCACATAAAAAATATGAATCATATGAGCATGACATTGCATAAAAGTCCCAAGAAGACGCGAGGGAAATCATGAATAAAATTACAACAATATGCGAAATCACCAAACTGCCCTTGGCGACAAAAAGAAAAGAAAAGAGAAGTGAGGGGCATAGCTGAGAAATCACAGGGAATCATCCCCTTCCTTTCACGCCCGCCTTGGCTGCATGAAGTAGCTTGGGTTGGGCAATGTAGATTTGGGGGAATCATGGGGGAGACTCTTGAACCAAAACAACAAATTGAAATTGAAGAAGGGGTCTCAAAGCACCTCACCATGGTGTCAGTTGTGGGAGGAGAGGCCAAATCTAACACTGGTGTAGGGTTTAGCGGTAGGGAAAATGGCTTGTCGGAAATGAAGATCATGATTTCAAATGAAATTGGTGTGAGTGGAAGATTGTATGCTGTCCAATGATTGTCAGGGTATATGTATTCATAGGTGTGGTTCGATTCTAGGGCTTAGAAAGTAGGGGCTTCAAGAAGCTTTGGGAAGTGATTTGGGTGAAATGTGAAGAAAGGATACTGGGGTTCCATTAATGGCTCATTGTGTGCAGACCATTGTCACAAATTATTTACACAAAATTTCTCAAAGAACCGATAAGGACCGAGAGAGAAATCTATGAAATACCAAGCCATCTCGACGGCAGTACTGTACACATAAACTGCTGCCTCCTACCCAAGGTAGGAGACAAGCCACATCCATTCGATCAGGTGGTCATGATCATAAGGATCAATCTCTATCATCTACTAAGTGCCCTTGAAAAAGAGAGGAAAGAAATTAATCAGCCATGTGATAGCGTGAGAGAGAAAAAATCGCAAACCTTATCTAAATTGGATTAGAATAAAGTGAAAATTACATTATTTCCTTTTCTTTCCTACTCAAATTGAGGGTCCAAACAAAGTATAATTAGTATGAAATTTGATTCCTAGACTAGTTAAGACATGTAGATTCCGATTTTGTCATTAGTTTTTACTTATGGAGATATTTAATATTTTATTTAATATTTTTAGATAATATTATATGTTTTACCTTCTTTATGAATTTGAGGCACCTAGAGACACCCAAAAGATGTAAAACTTGGCCTACAAGAAAACTTATACATGAGGAGTCTGATTTTGCCATAAACTTTCCATTTTGGGATATTTTATTATTTATTTAATGTTTGGACTTTAATTCATATTTCTCTCTCCTAAACTACACTAGGATAAAAATTTTTGTCCAATTAATGTGAAAATTGATATATAGATTAATTTTGGTATGTGGATTTAAATTATGGGGTTTATTACCACTTTTAAAGATTTAATAATTTATTTAATACTTTTTCCTCCTATTTTCTTCTTTAAATAAAATTATGATAGTTATTGTTTTTCTTATAGTGTAAAACTTGGCATCCAAGCTAATTGGGATCCAAGGAACACATTTTTACCATTATATTTGAGTTTTGGAATTTTAATTTTGTGAGTTATATTATCATTATGATTTAGAAAATTAATGTATATATATATGTATTGATAATCTTCAATTAGAGTCCCATTTTTTCACATTGTTACATATAGAGTTATATTTTATTATTATGCATGAAAATTGACCTTTCACTCAATCAACATACTAAATCCATTAGATCCACTTAATTAACCATTATTTGAGTATTAGTTAGAAAAGGAAATACATATCACATTTTCATGAATTTATTTATATATTGGCACATAATTAACTTATTGTGTAAATGTGTTTTAATTTTATCCTTGTTTGGTATTGGCCTTCTAGTGTGTTTCTCAATAGAAACCAAGAAAACTGTCAAAATATGATGGTTAAGGGGAGAGTCACACCACAACTACTAGGGATCTGTGGCACTATCTATCCCCAACAATGGCGCCAGAAAGTTTGGTGCGTTTCTCCTAGGGTGACATACTAATCAATTGAATGATGACTAGATGCAACACTAAGGGCTCAAACACACTTGGTATCTTTTGAAATTTATAAGGGGCCTAAACTAAGACACCCACTTAGATTAAAATACTGTCATGCAAGCACATGGGGTCATGTTATAGTATAGGCGAGCGACAAGAATAGGGTCGATCCATATGGAGAAAAGGGGGTACTAGCACTAGGTTAGTTTTAGCTAGGTTCCAACTGCAAAGTCTAGGGTTGAAGGGTTTGAAGGTTGATTTTATTAATTAACTAAATAAACAAACATTTAAAGGAAGACATCAATACAAACCTAAATTATCCTAGACAATTGGTTCTAGTGAGAAAGAGAAGACAAGCTAAGCAAGAAAAGAAGTTAACTACACTAAGGCATGAAAGAAGAGAGCTACACTTCACTAAAATAGCAAACTAGGCAAAAGAGTAATTAAAGACCTAAAATAGAAAGAACAAAGCAAGAACAAGGAAATGAACTAACTAAGCATGTAAAGAGCTAACTCATCTAACACTAGCTAAGCAAGAAGGAAAATAGGATTTTAATGCAAATAAGAGAAGTGTGGAATGTTTTAGGGGATGAACATTTCAATTTGAGTTGGGGGTGATAACATGTAAACATTATTTTTTCATTTAGCTTGGCAAACCAAAAAAAAGCTAGAAGCTAATGAATTTCCCTAAACTACTAACTGGCCATGGATAGAATAGGGTGTGTATATGGGAACTAGTTCCTAACACCTCCTACCCACCCTTATGAGGCTCAATTGGGTTAGGGTTTAGGAAAAATTCAATTAGGGTCTAGGCAAGCTTAAGTTTCTAGGATAGGAACTCTTAGGGTAATTAGGGCCTGAGGGTAGTACTGTAAGGTGGAAGTGAGGTTTTAGACCTCACATCACCCAAATTCTAGCCTAGAAGGCTCCAAGCTAATTACATTAAATGTTCCAATACTAGCTACTTATATCTCTCACTTAATTGTAGGAGAATTGATTAATATGTAGTCAGGTGAAAAGCTAACTAGGGATCCACTAATTGGACTTGGGAGCAATTCACAAATTAGCTACATATAAGCAATTTTCTTAGAACTCCTAGGTGATTTCAAGAACAATCCATAAAAAAAATTATGGGAGATGATACAGAAATAAAACATAATCATTAGCAAGAGAAATTACAATCCTTACATATCATTTTCCCCCAACATGGTATCGGAGTAACATTTTTATTCCCAAACATCCCACCCAAGGAGCCTAGCCAGAATGGAAAATACAAAAAGAGAGGATAAAGAGGTAGAAGTATCCATGGAGATCGGTGTTGATGAAGGAATCCTCCTCTCCAACTATAGACAGGGCATGCTCCTCCCTCCTTCAAGGTGAAATGGCATGAGATGATGGTGGAAAGTGGCCAAAACTCTAAAAAACTAGGGTTTTGGTGGTAGAAATGGTGAGATGGAGGTGGAATGGTGACATAATAGCTAAGGGGAAAAAATGGGGAGCTGAAATGTATCTAGGGGTGGCCAACCTCAAGCTCTAACTGACACCTAAGTATATATAGGTGGTAGGGAAGTACTAGATTAAGTGGGGGCATTTTGGGTAAAGTAATGCAAAAATAGGCTAGGGTTGTTGGCCACCACGACCGTGGTGGTTGTAGGGAACATGGTCGTGGAGTATGGGTGCGTGTAAGGTGGAAATTGGATGAGAAAGCTAGATAAATTCACAATTCTAGAGGGTCAGCACCACAGACATGGTGGACTTGGGTCACCACGAGGGTGGTGGGTCTCCACTGGCCTGGTGGACTTGGGTCACCACTGGTGTGGTGGGTTACCACTGGCCTAGTGGCTAGTATCTTCAAACTTATACTTAAGCTATGTCATGAAGCATTTGTGCCGTGGCTGTGGCCATGTATCACGACCATGTTGGAGCTTCTTCCTTGGACTTTGACCTTCAAATTGCTCATCTTTGATGCTCTTTGCTTTGGGTTGATTCTTGTGGGTTGGGAAGTTCTTGGACTCTCTTTAGGATCCTTCAAGGGTGAAGAAACCCTTATATTATCCTCTTCTCTCCCTTACATTCAAATCATGGTCAAAGTAACTGACAATCATGCAAAGAACATCTATAAGTGCATTTGATTGAAATATGTATATTGAGGGAAGTAATGTGCACTTTATCAAGTTTAGATGTGAATAAAGTACAAAATGGCACAAGATGAAGCCCTAAATGAGGGCTGCATCACCACCCCAAATATAAAAAGCACTTGTCCTCAATTATGCTCCAACTCAATCTCTCTTCCATTTTTCAACAAACAAGGAATGATGAATTCTTTGCAACAGATGTATTTTGACTAAATGGGCTCAGTGATGACTAAGTAGATGTATTTCACCTCTCTCCTCTCCTCTTTCACAAACTAATCATGATTGAAGCACTGAGCATGCACACTTCAAATATAGGGCATAAAATACACAATCAATCCATATGACTATCATATAAATCCAGGTAAACTGTTTCATGGTGGTGACAATAAAAATGACTAGGGTTGCTATTTTACCATCATGCATTCAATTTGTTATGTCAATACACACTAAGTGATGCATGTGGATATGAAAAAGGACAAAAATGATCTAGGTTTTATGCTTCCTAACTCAATGGGCATGCAAATAGAAGAAAGGGTTACGGTAAGGGATTGGAGTGCTATTGTATAGGAGCACTCATCTTCTCTTTATTTAGATTCTATTACATAGAAGCGTCTTTCATTTTTATTTTTTTGCATTTTTTCTCTCTTTGCCCTTGGTGTGGGTAGGGCACATGGTGGTGAGAATGAAGTGGGGGGATATAAATATGGCCACCTAAACTTTTGGAGGTGGCCAAGACTAAATATGTGCACTTTGGCATCCTTCATAGGGCGGAGAGATAAGAAGTGATGAAAGAAAAGTGAGTCAAAGAGGGGTCTCTAATGTGGGCCTTCACATGAGATCTCCTGAATGAAAAGTACTCCAACAACTTCATCAAGTAATGTCATACCACATGAATGAGCAATATGAAAATCACATTTTTATCATGAGATTCTAGAAACCCTAAGCGTTTGTGGCTTCCTTAAATCACAAACCAACCAAGAAATTCATAAGCATGAGAGAGGTGATTCACATGTAAACAAGTCAAGATCTGAGGCCATTTAGAAATAGATCATGATAATTTAGCATGCATCTATCAAAGGTCAAAATTATCATGATAATTGGATCAAAACATGCTTTTAGGAAAGAAGTTCTAAATTTGGGAAAATTTGGATAAAATGTCTTCAAATTGGCTTCAATAACATCTAATACTTTCTTACAAAACAAAGTAAAAAACAAGTAAATCTTAGCTACAACCATGTAGAAACTACAAAAAGCTACATGATATGCAATGCATGGTAAGAAAAAACAAAATAAAATTGAAAATTATGCAAAAATGTCATGCAAATAACATGATATGCAAGCATGTAAAGCAAGAACACAAAGTATGGATACACAAGTATGAGAGATGGTTATAGTATTTGATCATCTTGAGCAAAATTTAGAACAAGGAACATAGAGGTAAGTGGGGGTAAAGAAAGGGCTTACCGCCCTACCATCCCAAACTTTTAAACCATGTTGTCCTCAACATAAAATAGAAGTCTATGATGATAAGGTATAGGGCATGGAGTCATGGAAAACAGATGCCAAGAGGGGACAGAGATCTCAAGTTGTCTAGTGAATATGACAGAGCCACCACGATCGTTCTATGCCGAATGTCTATTTTGACTTACCAGCACTATGACCGTGTTGTGTGGAATGACTGTGATGGTTGCCTTCCTATAACTTTTCTATTGATTTGCAATTCTTTTTTCATTCTTGATATTCTGTTTGGCTAGATCATCTATGCATCATCTTTCATCCACATACATGTTCTAAAATGATTCACACAAAAACAAAACCATCAAGATAGTGTGTGTGCTTCCTTGGAAAAGTGTAAAAATAGACAAAAGTACCAAAAATGAAAGGTTAGGTGAAAAATTCCCCAAGCCTAGGTGGGTTGCCTCCCAATAGTGCTAAGTTTCATGCCTTCATCTAGGCTTGTTGTAGATTCCTCAATCACTCAACCATTTTGCATCATCATGTGTCACTGTTGCAACATTCCTCATTTACATGCAACATGTGTTCCTTGTCCTATTGACCACAAAAGCTATAATTAAGTCTTCCATCCAGATCTCCTTCTTTCAAATGATTAGTCAGATACCATGTTCAATGTCCTCATCTCGGTCTCACTAGGTTGGGGTCTTGTACATGTTGATCTATATCTTCATGTCCATGAAAGAGACTGTCATTGTCCCACTAGGCACATGTATTTCGACATCAACTATAGATAAAAATGGTCTTCCCAAGATGACATGGATCTTCCTATCCTTTGGGTCCATATCAAGAACAATGAAATCAGCTCGGGATACTACCCTTTCTTTCTCTATCATCATCAAAACATCATCTAGTCTTCCTCTAGGCACTTTTGATGGAGTGATCTGCCAATTGGAGAGTGCAATGAGCCAGTTTCAACTTGCCTAATCCTAGCTACACATAGACACTATATGGCATCAGATTCACACTAGATCTCAAATCAAGTAGGGACTGGTCTATGCAATGTCCCCCTATGTAACTAGGTATGAGTGGGGCTCTTGGGTATTTCCTCTTTACATGAATTGAATGTTGGATGATATATATCACTTTTTCAATCAACTTGATTTTCTTAGGCATTCTCCTCATTGATTTTCTCTTCACATTACACAGATTCTTGAGTAACTTGGCATAAGATGGAATATTCTTGATAGACAGTATCATATGCTCAATACGAGGTGTCATAATATCATCTTCAGCTATTTTGATCATAGTATCACCCTTATGTTTCCTTTGCTTATTTTATCAACATTTCCTTGACTTGTGGGCTGCTCAAGAGATTTCAACTCCATAGAACTGCCACAACACTTCCTTGATCAAAGTGTAGAGGGGGTCCTTGTTGTGTATGTGGAGGAGGTGGAGGTGATACTTGGTATTGGAGTTGATGTGGAGGAGAAAATTGAGGTTGGTAGGTGAAGTGGTGGGATGGTTGTGGTGACGGAGGGGAGGAGGTGTAAAAGGCTTGGGATTGCCTTGGAAATGATAAATGGGCTGCACTTGCATTGAAGGTGGACTATAGAAGATTCATGAGGCACCAATTTATCTACTTTATTTAATTAAAGTTCATTAGGGGTTGGGACAAAATCTTTGCTTCTGCTTGAAGAGTAAGTATTGAAGAGAGTTCTTCTACTTTTTGCTCAAGCTTTGTCACATTTATTTTCACATATTCATAACTTTTCAACCTAGAGATAACTTAATCCTCAAACCTTTAGGTATATCTTGAAATTTATTATTCATAGTAGTTATAAGGATGAGGTGTCTTCACTTCTTCACTTAAGAACTCCAAAAAATTGACTGAGTGACAAGGAACACTTCTCACATGGTTCTTCATTAAGCTCACCATTTCTCCAAGAACCTTCACCATTTGTGGGCTTGATTCATTATGAACTGGAGATGTCACACCAAAGGGGTGGTCAACATCATTCATCATGCTAGAAGCTCAGATCCTTGAGCTTCCTGCTAACTGCTCAAACAATGGCCATGTCTCCTTAGGTGGCTTAGCCATAAAAGCTCCTCCACAAAAAGAATTCACTGTAGCTTGGCTCATTGGAGAGAGAATGAAGTAAGAGGATTGAACTAGATACCACAAAGGTATATCATGGTGTGGGCACTCTCTCAATATCTTCTGAAATCTCTCCTAGGCATCATTGAACCACTCATTACCCACTTGATTGAAACTCACTATGGCACACCGCATATCTGTCAACCTTGCAATGGAGTACAACTTCCTTAAGAAGGCAATCTTCATCTCTTCTCAATTCATGATGTCTCTCCTGGAGTCATACTGATCTTTGGCTTTGTCTTTGAGGGAGAACGAGAACAAGGTCAACCTGATAGCTTCATCACTGACTATCAACGTCTTGAAGGTGGATCATACTTCAAGAAAGGAGTCCAAGTGCATGTAGGGTTTCTCTCTCTTTTGAGCCATAGAAGGTCATCATGAGCCCAAGAAGACTTGGAGAGATGGCGAATTGCTCCCCTGGCATTTGATTAGGTCTATTAGCAATTGGCAATTTGTAGTTGCTAGGCATGAAGTACTCCTGGAGTGGCTTACGAGGTGCATTTTGGCCTTCCATCCTGTCTTCCCCGGGTTGCTATCACATGTACAAGGCACAAACAAATCAAAGAGGATAAGTTATCAAACCAATAAGCACAAATAACACAAAGAATAAAGAATACAAGATAGCAATGATGAGGACAGTAGGCAAAGATCAAGAAAACTAACTAGCTAGGCCGAGTGCCTTTCTCCCCGAAAATGGGGCCAAAATGCTTGGTGTGTTTCTCAAATGCAACTAAGAAAACTAGAAAAATATGGTGCTTAAGGGGAGAGTCACACCAAAAATACTATGGAGCTATGGCACTTTCTATTCATGATAACAGTGCCAAAAAGCTTGGCACATTTCTCCTAGGGTCACACACTAATCAATTGAATGATGACTAGATGCAACTCCAAGGGCTCAAGCACACTTGGGATCTTTCATAAACTTATAAGGGGCCTAAATAGACACACCCACTTAGACTAACACACTAACCCGCAAGCCCACAGTGTCATGTTATAGTATAGGCAAGCGGCAAGAATAGATCGATCCATAGAGAGAAAAGGGGAACTAGAGCTAGGTTAGTTTTAACTAGGTTCATACTGCAAAATCCATGTTTGAAAGTTGATTTTATTAGTTAACTTAGGTTGAACAAACAAACAATTAAAGGAAGACAACAATCAAAGCCTCAATTACCCTAGAAAATTAGTTCTAGTGAGTAGGAGAAGACAAGCTAAGCAAGAAAAGAATCAAACTACAGTAAGGCAAGTAAGAAGAGAGATATACTACACTAAGCTAGCAAACTAGGCAAAAGAGTAATTAAAGACCAAAAATAGCAAGAACAAGGAAATGAACTAACTAAGCAAGTAAAGAGCTGACTCAGCTAACACTAGCTAAGCAAGAAGGAAAATAGGATTTTAATGCAATTAAGAGAGACGTGGACTGTTTAAGTGGATGCACTTGTCAATTGGGTTGTGGGTGATAACATGTAGACATTATTCTTTCTTTTAGATTACCAAACCAAACAACATGATAGAGGTTAATGAATGGTCCTAATTTACTAACTGGCCATGGATACGATAGGGTACGTGTAGGGGAACTAGTCCCTAACACCTCCTACCCACCCTTACGAGGCTCAATTGGGCTAGGGTTTAGGCAGAATCCAACCAGGGGTCTAGTTAAGCCTAGGTTTCTAGGATAGGAACTCTTAGGGTAATTAGGGGTCAAGGGTAGTAATGCATTGCAACATATTTATATTGACTAAATGGGTTCAGTGATGACTAAGTACATGTATTTCACCTCTCTCCTCTCCTCTATCACAAATCAATCAGGAATAAAGCACTGAGCATATACACTTCAATATAGGACATAGAATACACAATCAATCCATATGACTATCATATAACTCCAAGTAAACTGTTTCATGGGGGTGACAATAAAAATGATCAGGGCTATTGTTTTACCTTCATGCATTCAATCTCATATGTCAATCCACACTAAGTGACCCACGTTGCTAATAAAAGGGAAAAATGATATTGGTTTTATGTTTCCTAGCTCAATGGGCATGCAAATAGAAGAGAAGTGTGCATTGTTTGAGGGGATTCACTTGTCAATTGGGTTGGGGTGATAGCATGTACACATTATTCTTTCATTTAGATTACCAAACCAAACAATAAGCTAGAGGCTAACTAATTGCCCTAAACTACTAACTGGCCATGGATAGGATAAGGTGTTTATAGGAGAACTAGTCCCTATCACCTCCTACCTACCCTTACGAGGCTTAATTGGGTTGGGGTTTAGGCAAAATTCAATTAGGGTCTAGTCAATCCTATGTTTCTAGGATAAGAAAGCTTAGGTTAATTAGGTGTCGAGGGTAGTAATGTAAGGTGGAAGTGAGGTTTTAGACCTTAGATCACCCACATTCTAGCCTTGAGAAGGCTCCAAACTAATTACACTAATTGCTCCTATACTAGCTACTTAGATATCTCACTTAGGTGTAGAAGATTTGTTTATCATGTAGGATGATGAAAAGCTAACTAGGGATCCACTGATTGGGCCGAGGAGCAATTCATAAATTAGCTACATATAAGCAATTTCCCTAGAATCCTAGGTGATTTCAAGCACAAACCACATAGAAATTTATGGGGGATGAGATAGAAATAGAACATAATCATTACCAAATGAAATTACAATATTTACATATCATTTCCCCCAACATGGTATCAAAGTCACATTTTGACCAAAAAAACCCACCTAAGGGGCCTAGCTACTCATGAAAATGTAAAATACAAAAAGAGAGGAGAAAGAGGTAGAAGTATCCATGGAGCTCAGTCTAGATGAAGGAATCCTCCTCTTCAGATGCCGCAAGGGAGTGGTCCTCCCTCCCCCAAGGTGAAATGACATGGGATGGTGGTGGAAAGTGGCCAAAACTCTAATAAACCAGGGTTTTGGCGGTGGAAATTGTGAAATAGAGGTATAATGAGGTGGATGGTGATGGAATAGATATGGGGTGAAAATGGGGAGCTAGAAGGTAGCTTGGGGTGGCCAACTTCAAGCTCCACCCCCACCTAAGTGTTGACCTAATAGTTGTACATTTTCCATATTTTAATGATGACTTAACCATTCCATTCATATGTATCTAATATGTCTATTTGAGATTGATTTCAGGTATTAGGCACATAAAGGATCAATTCAATCAAGCCCTAGCTTGACCCAAAACAAGCCAAAGTCAATGCAAATGTACTTTTATGGAAAGTGCCCTAAAACCCTTAGGACAATTTTTGTAATCATTTGTATTGATAATATGACTTGTAATCAAAATGGGAAAAAATTAGTAGCACTTAAAATGAATATTTAAGCACTCTAATGAAAATTTCTAAAATTAATTGTAAGGAGTTTCGTCGTCTGAGTTTCATCTTTGATAAACTCGACTGACACCCTTGATAGATTTTGGGAATTTCCAGGGTCAGTTGAGTTTCCCCATGACAAACTCGAGTGACACCCCTGCATAGTCAAAAAAAACTTATGCCATCGATTGAGTTTCATCTAGGATAAACTCGACTGACACTTGAAATTTGGTTTGTTGCATTGTGCTATCGGCCGAGTTCACATTATTGAAACTCGACCGACCACACTATACAAAGTGTGCAGAAAAAGTGTTTCTAGCCATTGGAGTGTTGCAAACATCAAAAATATATCCATTGCAACAACCCAAATGACTAAAATGCATCCCCAAGTGCTTTTATTGGCTAGTAGACATCCCCAAATAAATAGGGACCCTTGGGCTTCATCCCAAGTTTTATTCTTTTGATCCTAGCTATAGTTGAGTGGATTTGTCTACTAAGAGCCCCTTTCTCTCTCTTTCTTACTAATCAAAATGTCAATCTGAGTGATATAGGCTATGTGTGAGAGAGCTACTCCATTGTACTCATTGTAAAGCTCTCAAATCCTCCCTTTCCAAATCCCTTTCTCAAAAGAAAAGTTGGTTAAAGCTTCTCCTTGGTGAAGGAGAAGGTGAAGACTAATGATCATTGAGGAGAGTAGGTAATTCCTTCAAGGTGGAAGACTTGTTCCAAGAGGGAAGCTCCTTAGTGAAGGTGTCCAACTCGTGCAGAAGTGGGTAAGACACTGTATAGATTGAAGACTCTTGCTCAAAGGATAGGTAAGACCTTGTAAGGTTTATTGGATCCTTTTGTTCCTTAAAAAGGAAGGCTAGGTATCCTTTCCCTAGAAAAGGAAGGCCTTAATATATGTATTATAATAGAATATAAGTATATAATGGTTGCAAAATCTAGAGGTTGACCTCTCTAGGTAGTGGATGTACACTCTCCTAATTTGGAGTTTGGAACCACTATACATAGATTGTTCTTGATCTAATTCAATCTCTCTCATCCTTTCTATGTATGTTTAGTTGCACACAAATTTCATATTTACAATCTTATCCCTTGAAGAAATTTGAAGGTCTAATGAATCTTATTTAAGTGTTTTAGATCCATTCAACCCCCCACCATTGATCCACAAGTGGTATCTGAGCCAAGGTATTCTCCAACTAGATCTCCCATGAGATGAGAAGATGGACGACAACCTTCTAGGTTCTATCAGTTTGGAAGGTCGATTCTCCATGAGACCTACAATCTTAGACGACACAAACTTTCTCTATTGGAAGTGGAGGATGTAGTTCTACTTGTAAGGGATGAGCTATGACATGTGGAAAGTATTCATCCTTCCATACAAGGAGCAGGGAGGAGATGTGGCTACTTGGGATTAAGATACATTGAAGAAGGCCTAGCTAAATGCAAAGGCTATTAGTATCATTTATGCAACCCTCACTCCTTCTGAGTTCTATTCGATCTCCTCCTGGGACACCAACTATGATATATGGAACAAACTATGCATCACCTATGAAGGGGCCAAGCAAGTCAAGGAGTCTAAGGTATACATGCTCAAAGGTCTCTTTGAGAACTTCAAGGTGGGTAAGAAAGAGGGAGTGGCGGAGATGTATTCTAGGCTCAACACCATTGTGAATGGACTTACTTCTTCGGGCCATCCTATAGATCAAGACACTATCAACTCTAAGATCCTTAGGTCTCTTCAACAACAACTTGCTTTTCGGGCTGCCCCTTCCTCAACTGAAGATGAATCCCTAGTGATCATGAAGCTAACTACTCCAAGGGGAAGAACTTCAAGGGAAATCCCCCCTCCCCGTCTACTCTAAGGTGCTATGAATGTGGTCAAAAGAGACATTACAAGAATGATTGCCCCAAGGCAAAGAAGTACTACCATAAGAGCAGCTCGAAGAAGAAGGATGAATACAAGAAGCAAAGTAAGTTAAAGAGGAAGGACAAGAAGGAAGAAGAAGCAAGGATGAAACCCATGTCGCATGGGGGGAATCTTCCTCAAGTAATTCCAGCTCCAATGAAGGAGAATGTCACCTTGCTCTCATGGCCTCACCTAGTGAAGACATATGTGAGGTAAGTGAGGTAAGATTGAATGAACTATCTAATGAAGCCCTCATTTATATGATTAAAGTTTCCCATTCTTCTTACTCTAAATGCAAATCCAAGAAGAAATGATTAGGGAAAATTGTTGATGATCTATATGCTAAAATTGATTTTTTTAAGCAAAATGAAAAGTTCATCTTGATAGAATTGATTCCTTGCAAGGTCAATTTCTTGAAATTGAGTTGTAATATAATGGTGTTCAGGTAAAGAATGGTATTTATCTTAAGAACATCAATAGCCTTAAAGATGAATCCCGAACTTGTCTCAATGAGCTCGTTTTGATTAGAACTGAAAATGATAAGCTTGTTTCCAAGTTTAATGATCTTAGGCATACTTGTGATGATATTAAGGATGAAAATAGAATCTATCTCGATGAGCTTACTATGTTTAGAACTGAAAATGCTAGATCGCTTGCTAAAGTTAATGATCTTGCTTCTAGACCTCTATGGCCTAGTAATGAAGTAGCTAGTACAACCCTTGAAAGAGATTATTATCTTACTAAAGCCCTCTGTGTAGAGGCCGCCTTCCTTCATGTTGAAGATGATTTATCCAACCTTTATTCTACTTTCATTACTCTCAGTGATGATAATCACAGACTTAGATCTTCCTTGCAAAAGTTCCTCAAAGGGAAAACGTCCCTCAATGAAGTTCTAGATCACTCCACCAAACAAATTGGTAAAAATGGTCTGGGATTTGAGGGAGCTCCCAAAAGCAAGGGAAAGGGTGAGAAAAAGAGAAGGGATCTCCTACTTTCCATGGAGAGACAACCGTCTCTAAGAACCCTATGGTTTGTGTACATTTTAAGAGTGATGATAATTATTTTTCTTATTGTCCTTACAAGGAAAAGGGGACCAACCCAATGATGAAATGCGTCCCCAAGCTAAATTAGGTCACAAGGTTTGAAGTGAGCACCAAAATCTTTCTTTATTGTAGGAGAAAGGAAAATGGATTGTTGATAGTGGTTGATCTAAGCACATGGCTAGTGAGATAAGGCACTTCAACAATTTCACAAAAAGAAAGGAGGATCCATGACTTTTGGGGGAAAATAATAAAGGTAAAGTGATAGGTGAGTGTGATGTGAGTGATTCACTATGCAT
Source organism: Alisma plantago-aquatica (assembly GCA_963693085.1). Taxonomy (NCBI): domain Eukaryota; kingdom Viridiplantae; phylum Streptophyta; class Magnoliopsida; order Alismatales; family Alismataceae; genus Alisma; species Alisma plantago-aquatica. The sequence goes on from OY856412.1 coordinate 1,491,634,868, forward strand.
TAAGAATGTACTTCTTATGGATGGCCTACATCACAATTTAATTAGTGTTAGCCAATTATGTGATAATGGTTATCTTGTTCTGTTTTTCTCACCTGAATGCTTGCTTCTAGATTCCCTCTCCTACAATGTCATATATAATGGAACTAGAAATGGAAACCTTTATATTATTGTTCTTGATTCTCTTAAGCCTATTCTTGGTAAATGCCTTATTATTGATAAAAGTGATATATCTTTTTGGCACTGTAGACTTGGTCATGTAAATATGCATCAATTGAAGAAGTTAAGCAAAAATGAATCTCTACTTTTTGCAAACGGGTTAAAAATGAAGCTTCTTGTTATATCATCTCTATCTGTAGTGACCATGAAAGATAATTTGAAAATGATTTGTTTGAGAAGTTTTGTGAGGATTCCAGTTATGCGCACAATTTTTCTTCCCCAAGTACCCTCAACAAAATGGGCTTGTAGAGAGAAAGAATATGTCTTTATAGGAAATGGCTAGGACCATGCTTTTAGAGTATGATACTCCAAAAAAGTTTTGGGCCAAACCCGTTAGCACCTCATGTTTTGTGCAAAATTGAGTTTTCACTCATCCTTCCTTAAAGAAAACCCCCTATGAGTTATGGCATGGTAGAAATCCCTCTATTAATTTATTTCATGTTTTTGGTTGTCCTTGTTTTGTTTCAAACACCAGGATTATCTTGACAAGTTTGATGAAAAATCCTATTAGGCTTTCTTTCTTGGCTATAAAACTACTAGTAGAGCATATCGAGTTTTTCACATTGATTTGTCTAAAGTTGAAGAAACTATCAATGTTAAATTTGTTGAAACTAACCCTATATTTCCAAATATATTATGAATTATAATGTTGTAGATGAGGTTATTCCTAGTTTCAAAGAACTTAACATCAATGAAAAAGGAAAATAAGTGGTTGTTGATGAAGAACCAAAAGAATAAGAAAAGAAGAATCCTACTCCTTGGTTTTCTAAAGATCATCTTAAAGAGCTCATCATAGGCAATCTTTTTGAAATGGTGAAGACGCGGGATGCCTTCAACAAATACCAAGATGTAAGCACCTTCATCTCACAACTAGAGACAAAGAATGCTAAATAATCTCTTAAAGATGATGAATGGATCCTAGCTATACAAGAGGAGCTAGAACAGTATGAGAAGAATAATGTGTGGACCTTAGTACCATGACCAAGTGATAGAAAGATCATTGGCACCAAGTGGGTCTACCGCAACAAACATGATGAAAACGACATGGTGGTAAGAAACAAAGCTAGGTTACTAGATCAAGGTTACAATCAACATGAAGGTTTTGAATTTGATGAAACTTATGCTCCTATTGCTAGACTTGAATCCATTAGAATACTACTTGCCTTTGCTAGCCATAAAATTTCTTTCTTTACCACATGGATGTTAAAAGTGCATTTTTGAATGGTAGAATAGAGGAGGAAGCCTATGTGGATCAACCTCTAGACTTTGAACATGAAAACCTTCCTAACCATGTTTATTTGCTGCAAAAAGCTCTTTATGGACTCAAACAAGCCCTAGAGCTTGGTATGAGAAATTGAAGAACTTTTTTCTAGACAATGGCTATATCATGGGAAAAGTTGATTATGCCCTCTTTCTTAAACATATTCTAGCAACTTTTTTTATTATTTAAATATATGTTGATGATATCATATTTGGCAGAACTGGTCTTGATCTTTGCGAGGAGTTTAGTTCTCTTATGCAGAGTGAGTTTGAGATGAGCATGATTGGGGATATTACTTTATTCCTTGGATTCCAAATCAAGCAAACAAAGGAAGGAAACTTCATCAACCAAGGCAAGTATACAAGTGAACTCTTGAAGCACTTTAGGATGGTGAACATCAAGGCAATGGATACCCCCATGTAAAACACATGCAAACTTGATAGAGATGAAGAAGGTATATCAATAGAGGTACGATTGGTAGCTTGTTATACTTAAATGGCTCAATACCTGATATCTATTTAGTGTTGGCTTGTGTGCTAGATTTCAATCAAGACCTAGAAAATCCCATCTTATAGTGGTTAATAGGATTCTCAGATACCTAGATAAAACCCAAAATTTTGAGCTATGTTATCTCAAGTCGAGGGACTATACTCTTACTACTTATAGTGATGTGGATTATGCATGACTCTTAATTGATAGAAAGTGCACAAGTGACACTTGCTTCCTCCTAGGACCATGATTAGTTTCTTGGTTCTCTAAGAAACAAAGCACAATGGCTCTTTGAACTATTGAGGCTGAATACATTACAACTGAGAGTTGTTGCTCCCAAGTCCTATGGATGAAGAAAATGATCCAAGACTTTAGTGTTTATTATGATGTTTCTCCTATAAACTATGATAATACTAGTGCAACCAATCTTTCTTACAATCGTATATTGCATATTATAGCTAAACATATAGAGGTTCGCCATCACTTTCTCACTCACCACATTTCTAATATATATATATATATATATATATATATATATATATATATATATATATATATATATATATATATATATATACATATATATAACTCATGTGGACACGGAAAACCAACTTGTGGACATTTTGCACCAAACCTCTAGCTATAGATCAATTTACTTTCATTAGATCAAAACTACTTATATCTGTTGTTGATGATAATGGTATGCCTTATAGGTAGACATTCTCTTACCTATATGTTCTTCCTCATAAAATGCTCATATTATGCTTGATTGTGCTACATATGCCTAATTTTAATGCTTTACCTTCCTTATTTTTGGCTATTTTTGCAAACACTTGTTTTATCACAAAATTGTATCCGATGATGAGTGGAAAGTGCCATAATATGTTCTAAATGCATGATAGGCTAGAAAATAAATTTTTGTAACACTCTAGTGGCCTAGAATTAAATTTTATATCTTTTGGATAGACTTTCTTGTCACTTGAGTTTTCTCTAGGGAAACTCGACCAACAACAAACCCAAGGACTGAACACACAACAATGTCAACCGAGTTTCCCAAATCTCAACCTTGACCGACAACACTATTGTGCAGAAATATATATACACCGTTGGCCAATTTTCTCCCTCTCAACTAGAGAAAACTCGATTGATTAGTCATCCCTTTAGTTCGTCCTCGATCCCCAAGTCTTTCAATCCCCTTTCCTAGCCCTATCCAACCCTATTTGACCTTCCCCAACCTCTAACCTAAGCTTGGGAAGCCTGCTTCTTGTGTTTTCTTCCCTATTTGGCACCATCTTCCTCAATCTTTCACTCCATGGCATCTAATATGTGAAAAAGAATAGGTCCATCAGGTGTTCCTTAACCATCCACAACTCTTAGGCAAATCTCTTATGACGGTACCTCCTTTTTATCTAATCAAGCGGTCAATAGTTATAGGGAGTTGTTTCCCAGGAACCCTTATCCCTCTAGGCCTTTGTTGATTCATAGCAATGAGCTACTAAAAGAGGTTAAAAAACTCTTTTCTAACAAAAAACTTAATGCTCTTTGCTTAAAGAATTAAACAAATATTGCAGGAAAAATTAGTAATGATCATGTATTGTATTCTTCAAAATATATGTGTCAAGTGGGCAAGATATATTCTCCATCACATGACTTGCTTTGACACAGAGAAGAATACTAGAGACTCCCACCCACCCTACTCTAACCTGATTTGTGGTATCTTTCAAGATCACACTGGTCAATCCCTTTTCAAAGACCTTGTCTACAAAGTCAATAGAAAAGGATTTTATATTAGTGACATTGCGGTCAAGCAATCCTTTCACCCCACATCCTCTACCCCTGGTTCTTTGACCTCCACCTCCTCCTAGGCCTTACCGTGCCTCATTTTCAGTGTCTAATGAAACCCTAATGGGCTACATGATGCACCAACAGGCATACAACCTACAGGTCTAGGAGCATGTACACCAAGATCTTGTTCATATTATGTCAAACATGAACTTGTCATGCACCCATGCTTACCCAACCTATCATCCCTACACAACTACTAACTATGCATCTTATGCATATAGTCAGTTCCACCTGGCTTACCAGCCTACTACTTCCTCTATACCCCCTACCTCTAATAGTGGACCTACCCATATTGCCTCTCAGTTCCTTACCCTTCCTATTGGCCCTTATGCTTCCATTCTTGCTAACTTCGATTGGGCTTCTATACCCAATCAAGAACAAGAAAAGGCATTGCACAAGTGTGGCATCTCCTGGGAAGAGAAAAACCATAGATGGTCTGATCCTCGCTCTTTCCTTCTTGAGGAGGACACATAGATGGATGGTGAGGATGTTGACGATGATGCTAATGGTGATGATAATGAGGATGAGGATGATGATGAGGATGGTGATGATGGCTCCGATGATGATGGAGATGGTGGTGAGGCTACACCTACTGCCCATGATGCACCCTCTTATGATGATGAAGACTACCGACCTGATGATGAGATCATTAACATATATTCCCTTGATGTTTATTTATTAGTCCATAGAGTGCTCATCTATATTTCATTTTTGTAAACTTTCATGTACTAAACGTTTGGGCACTGTATCTGAGGTTTACTTATTTTCACTCATTGTTTTTCTTTTCAATTTTTGTAGTTTTCATATCAGGATAACATATCTATTGTTGTAATCTGATTATATGTACCTTAACTATATGCTTGGTTATATCTCATGAGTTCTGGGTATGTTCTTTTATATTTTGATTATGACTCTAGTATGGTTTGCTCTTTCTAGTTTTTGGTTGGTTCTTGCATATGTTGGTTGCTTGTGTCATTTGTTCCCTTTTTGGATAAGACATGTTATACATCTTCTACCCCACTGTCCTTTTGATATGACAAAGGGGGAGAAATGAGCTCAGTCATATGTGATCCTTTTCTAGTTTATTCTCTAAAATATCATGCGACTATGTAAGAGGACTCAATAGTATATGTGTTATGGTTATTCTTTTTGGAGAAACTAACCATATAGGCAAAGGTAAGCATGAATTGAGGGCGAGCAATTGATATTGTTCATTCATGTATTCACTTACAATTCACAAGGTAAAAGTTTAAAGTCTAAGTCTTTTTCAATATGTTGAGGAATCGTTTGCCATCTTCAAAAAGGGAGAGAATGTTGACCTAACAATTATACAACTTTCATATCTTGATGACGACCTAACCATTCCATTCTTATGTATCTAATATGTCCATTTGAGATTGATTTTAGTTATTAGGTACATGAAAAGGATCAATTAAATCAAGCCCAAGCTTGACCCAAAACAAGCCAAAGTCAATGTGAATGCACTTTTGTAGAAAACATCCTAAAACCCTTAGGAATTTTTTTGTAATCATGTATATTGATGCTATGACTTGTAATAAAGCTGAGAAGAAATTAGGATCACTTAAAATGAATGTCTAAGCATTTGAATGACAATTTCTAAAATTCATTACAGGGAGTTTTATTGGTCGAGATTCATCTTTGATAAACTCGACCAACACCCTTGATGGATTTGGGGAATTGTCAGGGTCAACTGAGTTTCCCCAGGACAAACTTGACTGATACCCCTGCATAGACAAAACAAATTTAAGCCATCGACCGAGTTCCATCCAGGATAAACTCGACTGACACTTCAAATTTTCTTTGTCGTATAGTACTATTGATCGAGTTTGCTTTATTGAAACTCGAGCGACAATATTGTGTGGTTTGAGTAGAAAAAGTGTATCTAGCTATTAGAGTGTTGTAAACATCAAAAATAGATCTGTTGCAACACTCCAAACGATTATAATTCATCCCGAAGTGCTTCTACTGGATAGTATACATCCCCAAGTATAAATAGGGACCCTTGAGCTTCATCCCAAGTTTACTTCTTATGCTCCTAGCTATAGTTGAGTGCATTTGTCTACTAAGAGCCCCTTTCTCTCTTTATTACTAATCAAAATGTCAATTTGAGTGATATAGGCTATGTGTGAGAGAGATACTCCATCATACTCATTTTAAAGCTTTGAAATCTTCCCTTTTCCAACCCCTTTCTCATAAGAAAAGTTGGTGAAAGCTTCTCCTTAGTGAAGGAGAAGGTGAAGACTGACGATCCTTGAAGAGAGTAGGTAATTCCTTCAAGGCGGAAGACTTATTGCAAGAGGGGAGCTCCTTGTTGAAGGTGTCCAACTCCTGCACAAGTGGATAAGCCCTTGTAGAGGTTTAATACTCTTGCTCAAAGGATAGGTAAGACCTTGTAAGGTTTATTGGATCCTTTTATTCCTTAAAAAGGAAGGCTAGTTATCCTTGCCCTAGAAAAGGAGGGTCTTATTGTATGTCTTATAATGGAATATAAGTATGCAATGGTTGAAAAATCCTGGAGGTTGACCTCTCTAGGTAGTGAATGTACACTTTCCTAGTTTGGAGTTTGGAACCACTATGCATAGCTTGTTCTGATCTCATTCAATCTCTCTCATGCTTGCTATGTATATTTAGTTGCACACAAATTCCATATTTGCAATATTATCTCTTGAAGAAATTTGAAGATCTAATGAATCTTGTTTAAGTGTTTTAGCTCTATTAAACCCTCCTTATAGAGCCCATTGATCCAACACTAAGTATATATAGGTGGTACGGAAGGACTAGGTTTAATGGGGGCATTTTGGGTAAAGCAGTGCAAAAATAGGATAGGGTTGATGGCCATCACGACAATTTTGGGTCACCACAGCCATAGTAGTTGTAGGGAACATGTCCGTGGTATATGTCAATGGGTTAGGTGGAAATTGGATGAGAAAGTCATATAAATTCACAATTCTGGAGGGTCAGTACCACAACCATGGTAATCACCACGGGCATGGTGGACTTGATCACCACTGGCCTAGTGGACTTGGGTCATCATAGGGGTGGTTGGTTACCAAGGCCATGGTGGATCTTGGTCACCATGGGGGTGGTGGGTCACCACTGGCATGGTGGCTAGCAGCTTCAGACTTGTACTTAAACTGTGACATGAAGCATTTGTGCCATGATCATGGCCATGAACCATGGCCATGTCGGAGCTTCTTCCTTGCACTTTGACCTTCAACTTGCTCATTTTTTATGCGCCTTGCTCTGGTGGATGTTCCTTGACCACTTGGGGTAGGTTAGAGAAGCTCTTGGATGCACTTTAGGCTCCTTCAAGGGTGAAGAAACCCTAAGATTCTCCTCCTTCTCTCCCTTCCTTTCAAATCATGATCAAATTACCTAAAAATCATGCAAAGAACATGTCTAAGTGCATTTGATAGAAATATGCATATTAAGGAAAGTAATGTGCATTCTAACATGTTTAGATGTGAATAAAGTAAAAAATGGCACAAGATGAATACCTGAATCAGGGCTAGATCACCGCCCCAAACTTAAAACATACTTATCCTCAAGTAGGCTCCAACTCAATATCTCTTCCATTTTTCAACAAACAAGGAATTGCAAATGTAGTACAACATATTTATATTGACTGAATGGGATGAATGATGACTAAGTACATGTATTTCACCTCTCTCATCTCCTCTTTCACAAACCAATCATGATTAAAGTACTGAGCATACAAACTTCAAATATAGGGCATATAATACACAATCAATCCATATGACTGTCATATAACTCTGGGTAAAATGTTTTAGGGTGGTGACAATAAAAATGACTAGGGTTGCTGTTTTACCTTCGTGCATTCAATATCATATGTCAATCCACCCTAAGTAACCCACAAAGCTATGAAAAAGGGTAAAATTATGTAGGTTTGATGTTTCCTATCTCAATGGGCATGCAAATAGAAGAAAGGATTGCTATAAGGGGTTGGTGTGCTATTACATAGGACTATAGGAGCACTCATCTTTTCTTTATTTAGATGCTATAACATAGGAGCATATTTTATTTTTATATTTTTGCATTCTTTTTCTTTTTCTTTGCCATTAGTATAGATAGGGAACATGGTGAATGAAGTGGGGGGGATATAGATATGGTCACCTCAAGAATTTAGAGGCGGCCAAGGTTGAATATGTGCTCTTTAACATCCTTTCATGAGGTAGAGAGATAAGAAGTGATGAAATAAAAGTGAGTCAAAGAGGATTCACTAATGTGGGCCTTCACATGAGATCTCCTACATGAAAATTACTCCAACAACTTCATCAAGTAATGACATACTACATGAATCAACAATATTAAAACCACATTCTTATAATGAGATTCTACAAACCCTAAGCGCTTGTGGCTTGCTTCAATCACAAATCAACCAAGAAATTCACAAGCATGAGATGTGTGATTCACATGTAAAAAGTCAAGAACTGAGTTCATTTAGAGATAGATCATGATAATCTAGCATGCATTTATCAAAGGTGAACATTTTCAATCCTATAAGTAGAGATTGGGTCAAAACACACTTTTAGGCAAGAAATTCTAAATTTGGGCAAAATTGGACAAAATGGTGCCAAATTGCACAATCACATCTAAGCCTTTCTTATGAGATATAAAGCAAGAAACAAGCAAATATTGACCATAAACATGTAAAAATTACAAAAAGTTGCATGATATGCAATGCATGGCAAGAAAAGCAATTTTTTGAAAATTATACAAAAATACATGAAATTGACCTATATGATATGCAAGTATGTAAAGCAAGAACACAAAGTATGGATACACATGTATGAGAGATGGTTATACAGTTTGACTGTAACGTATCAAAACCTAGAACTTAATCTTATTCTAGTGTTAAGAAGTTAGAAATCTTAGTCTTTAGTGTTTAGCCAAACAAGGATAAGGGTATGCTCTTTGGTGACCTTAAATATGTTAATGCATGAATAAATCACCCTAACATGTAGAATATAAATAAATATTACCTGATATTTTCATGTTAATCATAAAATCAATGAAAGGTACATAAGATATGTCACATGAGGTAATAAAGTGCATAAAAGGGCAAGGTGTTCATAATTGAGAATAATGACATATAATTTAACTAAATTTTGGAATAAATAGAATTCTATGAGATAATGATTTGTTCTAGATCTTTCCTTAGCCTTTTAGAACAAGAAGGAGATAAAAAGATAAATAATAATTCTTTAATAAAGTTAATGTGATATTGAATTATTTAATAAGAGAAATAATAGAAATAATGGATAATGGGTTAAAATTAATAAAAAGGGAAGTAACTAGATAAGAATAACCTCATCTTCATTTTCTTTAAATATTATTTGGCTTCGAGGCCAAGTTTTACCAATTTAGGATAATAATAATCACACCTAATTTATTTAGAAAAGGAAAAGGTGTTTTTCCTTAAAAATATTAAATAAAATATTAAATGACTCCAAAAGTGGGAACTAATCTTGGATTCGTGATCTACACATTAGAAATAGCCTTTGAGTGAATTTTGATGTAATTTGGATAATCTTTAATATACATGTTAAATTAGGAGAGAGAAAGTGTGTAGAACCTTCAAAATATTAAATAATTATGCATACAACTCCAAATGTAAAATTGGTGGGAAATTCGTATCACTTGTGGGTGAAGTTTCATTAATTTTGGAGAATCTTATAACCATTAATGATGGAGGAAAGAGAAAATAAGTTTTGATTTATTTAACACACTAAAAGTTCTCAAAAGGAAAATCTAATTTTATATTTAGATTCTACATATCGAAATTAGATTAGGTGTCAAGTTTCAATTAGTTTGGAGTTCGTTTGTACCCTCAATTGAGGAATGAGAAAATACTTAATAATAAATGTCACACTTTAGTCCTAATTCGATTTGGAAAGTGAATAATATGTCATGCATTTTTTTAAATATGGTGGGTATGCGCTTTGATTCGGGAAATCCATTTTCCGATCTGATAGTCTCAGAATCATCACCTTCCCTACACCAAGAAGGAAAGTGGTTGTCGGGTGGATTGGTATGAAAATCCCAATTTTCTCAGTCAATATGTAACATTTTTCCGTGATTTCTCTTGCATTAAATTCGTGAAAAGTTTCTGCACAAACCGAGCCCTATTTTGTGGCATTTTGTTGTGAATTGGGAAAATGCTTAATCTTGGTATCGAGCTTCTTGAAGCTCCTTAGCCTTTAAACCCTAAACTACAACCCTACCTATAAATATCATCCCCAAAACTCTCGTACCCTCCTATCCAACTCTCCTCTCATCTCAATTTCATTGCACATCACATGTGTTGTCGTCGGTGATCGATATTTATGCTTGGGTTTGTGGGGAGTAGTACTTTTTCTTCTCGTCGTCTCGGCTCAAATTACTTACGCCTTCATGAATGTCTCACCTTCCACTCTCTTCCTTCATTCTTGCCTTCTCGTATCTTTGACATTTGCGATTTCACCCAATTCCATCGAGCAATAGCGAAGCTGCTCACAACCATGGCTCTACGAGGAGGAGGGGAAGATAGTCCCTTGTGCTTTCCCAATTGAACCCTCATTGTTTGATTTTTTCCCTTTTTCCTGGTCAGGGGAATATTCATATTTTCTCAGCATTTTTCCTTTAGCTTTCTCACAAGTCAACCTGACCCTTGACTGGTGATTTGGGTGCATCAGATTGGGCCAGGTCATAGAACAGGCCTCGTGCCCTCTCTCTCTGTGTTTCTCACGAGTAAACGATGATGTGGCTTTTCTCTTTTTCCTATTGGCTGATTTTCAAAAATTGATAACTAATTATTTACTGATAACAAAATACAAATAAATGGTAGTTGGATTTAGAAAAATAAGGGATTTCTAATGATGTTGGTTTTGTCTCCAGAATCCAATGTTTAATAATAATAAAGTTTTAATAGATTAATCTAAATAAGTAATAACTTGTAAAATTTATAACTAAATATCTAAAAGTCAGAAAAATATAATAAAACATATTTTGAACTCATAAAAATATAACCTAAAACATGGCATGGTTTTGATAACCTAATTCATTAATAATAAAAAGGAAATTTTTAGGATTTTGAATAATTAATGAAGGCCTAACCCTAATTCTATATATATGCATAATAGGTGCTTTAGATGCCTAGGTTTGGATCTATAAGTGATCTTGTATTGTTAGACTCTATGGAGAGGTATGTTTGCATCCTCTATTATTCCTATTGAGCAATAACCTATCTTTATCATTCTCTTGGTCCTATGGACATTAGCATGCACCTTATCTTATTCTTTTGGGAAATATGCTTCATTTGAAGTACCTTTTATTTTTTTTGGAAAATGATAATATATTACTCCAAGAAGAAAGAAAAGTGTCAACTCCAAAAAGTACAGAGCCACAAGCAACACCCAACCCTGTACACATGGGTTAAACTACAAAATCCAAGTAACACCTAATATGTGGGGTTAGGTTAGCATGTAGAGGAGGTTTGGCTCTTACAAGCCTAGAAATCTACTTCTATAAACTATAAAAAAGGTGTAAGTAATCCATGCCAGGATTCCCATGGATTATGTTGTTCTTCTCGTGCCAAGCCTTGTGACAAAGCCTTGTAAAGAAAATGCCACCGAACTGGGCAGCCATCTTCTCCATGGTCCAAGTCACTGCCTCCTGCAGATGAATTGGAGGGGAGTGGCCCCATCTGTTCTTCAAGCATAACTATTCTCGCATGTAATGGGAAACTTTACACTCAAAGAGCAAGTGGGTATGGGGCTCCTCATCATCTCTACAAAGCGGGCATAGAATCTCCATATCCAGCCCCCAACGAGCCATTCTGTCTCTTGTAGGTAATTTCCCCAACATCGCTCTGTAGGTTAGGGTACTCCACTTGGGATTGAAGCACCTACCCCAAAGAAGCGCATGCCAAGGGACAAGGTTGCCTACTATCATCTTCCAAGGGTACACATGGGGATCCACAAGGGTCCAGATCCCATCACTATCACAATTATACAAGAGTCTAACCTCATCCCACCCCGTGTTCATATGTTTCCACACGCGGGAGTCATACAAAGTGGTGGTATTGGATCCCCAAGTGACCCATTGTATCTCTCTCTCATCCAGGTAGCCCAAACACCATGGGGCTGCCTAAGGAACCGATCAACCCTCTTGAGGTTGGATTGCCTGTGGGTCTCCACCATGTCTTGAATCCCAAGACTGTTGAAATGAAGTGACTTGGCATTGGTATCCCAAGCAACACCATGGCCCTTGCCACCCCATAAGAAATATGTTGTTAGGCGTCTAATGCTCAACATCGTCAGAGTAGGTAGAATGCATAGGTTGCACCAGAACCGCTCCATACTCTGAATGACCGATCTGATTAGTACAAGGCGACCTGAAAAAGAAATTCGAAGACCAACCCACCTATCAAATTTCCCCTTGATCTTGTCAAGGCACATGTTGTAATCTCTAGAGAACCCTCTCCCACCCGATAGAGGAACGCCAAGGTATCTGGTGGGAAAACATCCTCTCCTGATCCTAAAAGCACTTCTGAGCCTTCCCCTTCTCATATCACAAGATTTAGAGAGAAAAATCCTTGATTTCACATTGCTCATGTATAAAATTGTGAGCTTCCCAAACTTCACCATAACCTTCTTGAAATCCACAAGTCTTTTATCATGACCTGTGGAGAACAGGAGAACGTCATCTGGAAAGATGAGGTAAGACAACACCTTTGTACCCTTGATCTTAAAAGGCTTGATCTTGTTGTCACCCTCTGCATTCTTAATCAGTGTCGTAAGGCTCTCCATGACTAAGGTAAAGAGGAGGGGAGAGAGGGGGTCACCCTGTCATAGTCCATTCTTTGCTGTGAACATACCCACATGGGCCCCATTTACAAGTATGGAGAAGGGGGTGGTTTGAACACACTATTGCATCAAGGTGATCTATCGTTCACAGAACCCCATAGATCTCATGATCTTCCAAAGCGTGTCCCAGTTGACGAAATCATAAGATTTGGTTATGTCGAGTTTAACACATGCTTTCCTAGAACTATTTTTGACTTTGAAGTTTGTGAGAAACTCTAAGGAAAGCATCACACAATAAAAAATGCTTCTCCCTTTTATGAAAGTTGTTTGGTTTTGTGAGATGATTTCAGGGAGGTACATCTTGAGCCTATTAGCTAAGATCTTAGCAAAGATCTTGTAAAATTTCAAGCAACGGGCTATCGGTCTGAAATCTATCATATTGTTGGAAGGTATATTTTTAGGGATGAGTTTGATGAAAGCGTGATTGACCTCCCTCACCATTCCCCCCTGCCATAAACCTTCTTACCGCTCTGCATATATCATCTTTGATTACTGGCCAACTAGTCTAAAAGAATTTCCCGTTGAAGCCATCTAGGCCAGGGGCCTTATTAGCCCCTATGGAGAAAGCAACCTGCCTCACCTCTTCATCAGTCACCTGTTTACAGAGGTTGAAGTTCATTGCCTTATTCAGTCTCCTCACAGGGAGAGGCACATTACACAGTTGCATAGAAGGTTGGTTATACAAATTATGGAAGTATTGTACAACCTCTACTCCCAATTGTTTCCTCCCCTCTACAGTAGATCCATCCTCTTTAACCAGGAAAAAAATATCATCTTTGAGTGCCCCCTTCTTCACAGCTGAATGGTAGATCTTTGTGTTCTAGTCCCCATCTTTAAGCCATGCCATTCTACTTCTTTGCCAGTAGGAACACTCATCAGCTTTCTCAAGATTGACAACCTTTTTCTCCATGTCTCTTTCCTTGTTTATCGCTTTGAGGTAGAGAGGATTGTTGCATACATGCAAAGCAACTTGATCATATTCATTCCTAGCAATAGACAATAAGTTTTTAATATTGACTTTGTCCTTGGCCCATTCCCTTAGACAACGCTTGGTATTTTTCATCTTCTTATAGACTACAGATAGCGGGTTCCCATCTATACATACATCCCATCCTTTGTTAACTACCTCCTTGAAACTCGGCCAAGAAGTCCACAGATTGAGGAATCTGAATGGTTTGGGGACGGAATTCTCTTTTTTCATATTGGACTGCATCCAAGCATGGTCACTGAAGGGATGTGAACCAAGCTTGATGAACGAGTTGGGAAGGATATCCACCCATGCTTCATTTATGAGACCTCTGTCCATCTTGCACACAATGCATCTGCAAATTCCTTGCTTATTGGACCAAGTCACATGCTCTCCGGTCATATTCAGTTCCGTTAGCACAACGTCATCAATCACCTGGTTAAAGTTCTCCATAACAGACTCAGGCACCTATTTTCCTCCTTTTTTCTCACCAGCCATTCTCACTATGTTGAAATCCTTGACAACCATCCAGGGGATCTGCTATTGAGCCGCCTATCTAATGCTCTCCCAGAGTGGGGATCTGCCTCTTTCCAGATGTTCCCCGTACATCGCAGAGATTATACAGGAGAATCCACCTTTGTTAAAGTAGCTAACAGTGAAGCATTGTTCCATTTCAACAATGGGAGCCACACTCCAGCAGGATTGGTTCCATCCTATATAGATCCTACCCAATTCTACTTGATCAAGGTTGGACAAGTATTCCCATCCAGTAGGGAATAAGGTGCCCACCCTCTCCTTCACGTCCCTCCTTATTTTTGTCTCCAAATAAAAGCACAAATCAACATCCAGATCATTGATGATTACTTTGAACTTCTTTTGGCTTCGAGGAAGTGAGGCGCCCCTCACATTCCAAGTAAATATGGACATGGTTATCTGGTGAAGGACCCTCTCCCTCTGTCGGAGTAGGATTGGTTGTTGCTTCCTCCTCTTCCATTACCAGTGGTACTATGTGTGTGTCACGGGCTGAGGTTGGTACCTGGGTTGCCCGAGATCTCGCCATCTCCACTGTCATTGTTGTTGAGCACTACAAATCTGTTGGCAGTTCCAACATGCTCGCCACCTCCCTGGTTGAGCCTGTCCTCGGTTCTTGCTAGTGTCGGTGGAGGTTGGGATCCCACCATTGACCAGGTTGCAGAGTCCAACTCCATCTGACTCGTGATTCCATCTCCCACAACAGTCATAGGGTCAGTTCCCCTGGTATTCACCACAGTGGTCACCATATCACACGTTGGGACGTCGTGCATTGTCACCACCATCGTTGGCACTCCTCCGTTTGAGTGAAGGCCATGTTCATGTTGTCTACCTTGCACACCCACTCTCCTACTCACTACTTTGGAGGCAGGTCTTCTGGATGGGGACCACCATCTACTTTTGGACCTGCCTGGCCTGAAGGGCGGGGTTGTGGTCACAGGTGGTCTAGGGCCTGGGCAGTTCCCATTGATGTTTCTGAAAACAAGGCAAGAGCTGCAATGATCAGGGAGGGCATCATAATGCACCTTAATTTCCCATGCTTTACCGTCGGGGAGTTTCACCATCACACCCGGTGGAGGTTTCTTGTCCACCGAGATATCAACACAAAAGCACGCACATCCAATCTTTTCTCTCTGGGTCCTTTTATCAAACACCCGAGGGGTTCCTACAACATGGGCAATTATCTCCACAGCTCTGGGCGACCAATGGGTGCCAATGTCAGGCAAGTACGCCCACACTGGGGTGGTTTTTAGGGCAGCATGGCAAAGGTCAGCCTCCGGCGTCCATCTCCTCACCAGCATGAGTTGGTGGTCAAAGAACCACAACCCCACCTCAGTGGCTTTATTCATGTCGTTATTGGTCGCAAATCTAACTAGTATCATTCCGCTGACCAGGATCGAGGCTTCCAGTTCACCCCACAGTCTCCACATTTGCACCATACATCCCAATATCTGCTCGAATACCAGTTTCTTCTTTCCCAACACCTGGACCAGAATGGAGAACTGGTGGTAGTCGTTCATGTCAGTGAGCACCGGCTTGGAGAAGCTTGTCCATGGTTTGTCATCTCCATCCTTGTAGAAAGCTTGCCGCGGGTCATCCGGTGCCAGAGCTGACTTGGTAGTGGCCTCCACTTGATCCTCGATCAGGGTGATGATCCATGGTCGCTCCAAGGTGACGTCCACATCTGGGGAGGAGCATGGCACCACCTTGGGGTCATCTGCCCGTCGAGTCTCTCTAGAGGAAAGTAGATCGGGTGCTATGGTTGGTTGTGTAGGTGGGATTTGGGTTACGAAAGTGGAAGTGGATGTGGATGTATTTGGGGGTGGAAGGGGAATGTCGGGGTCAATAGATGGCATTACGCCATTACTCAGAATAGCCTATTTGATAGACTGGTAAATATAACGATGAGGGTGGCCCAAAATGGGACACCCTTACAAGGAGGCCCCAAGGTGCGAAAAACACCGGGCCAGAGGGCTCATGGGAACTTCAAAAGGAAAACACATGTGGGCAGGACACTCTGCACACCTGATAAGTCAAGGTGTGGGGTGCGTCTAGCCACCCCTGTATAACTACAAAAAAGGGTGCGTGTGTGGGGGGTAACTCTACAAAAACCTCGATGAAGCCCGTGGGCTCTATACAAGAGACTAAGGACTAAAGGAAATCCCCCACATCCTACTAATGTGGGCCGGGATGGTGGAGCTCCACCCACGTGTTTCGGAAAGCCAGCAGGTGGCCTTGACAACTAGGTCCCGACACTGCACAGAGGTGAGGTTTTGCTGATTGTGTCACCTCTCGTTACACTGTTTCCAGATAAAGTATGTTGTGTACGTCCACGCCACAAGGGCAAGCCACTTCCACCCCTTCCAACCCCTTGTTTTGTCTTTTATAAGGGTGGCTGTTTCGGGGTGGGTAGCAGTCGTGGGTATCACCAGCCCACAGAGGTTCATGATGTGTATAAAGATGTGTTTGGAGAAATGAAAATGGAAGAAGAGGTGCTGAACGTCCTCCCTCTGACGGCAGAAGGTGCATCTATCACTGGCGTCGTCGTTCCACTCATGAACACGGTCCGCAGTGGCCAGGGCCCCATGGAAGGCCCTAAAGATCGTGAAGCTCCACCGATGGATAAGGGTTCCACCCCATATGGTCTTGCCGATGATATAGGGGGCCTGTTGGGGCTGGATCACCCTCCATAGTTTAGTGCTTGGGTTGATAAGCTTGTTGTGGCCATGGGTGGATTATTCGAAGAGGTGGTTGTGCTCCATCCAGGCACATGCCATGTTCTTCTAGACGTTGGACACCCCCTATCGCAGAGTTGTTGGGTCGGGCAAGGAGAACCCGTACCGTCTACGTAGCCACTTGGCCCATGGCGACTCAGGGCATGTATGGAACCGGACTAGCCTTCGCAGCGAGGCCCAAAGGTTGATGTCGCGGACCCTCTTAATCCCCATACCCCCTTCCTTGGTAGGTTTAGCCAGGCATTCATAGCGCATGTAATGGTGGTTGGACCCCCAAACAAAGTCCTCCAGCATCATTTCCATACGGTCACAAGTACTCTCCGGGATATGGCCTTGCAAGGCCCAATAAGTGACAAGGCCTTGGAGGTTTGATTTGGTGAGAAGGCAGTGTCCCTCCATAGTTATTCTGTCCGTCGGCCATTTGGAGATCATTTTCTTCATTTGATCAAGGCATGGGTTGAAGAAGGCAGCCGTATGGTTTTTAGCAGCAAGGGGACACCCAAGATAATGCATGGGCAGGGTGTCCAAAGGGCAACCCACCACCATTACTATGAGTAGATGGGGTGGTTGGGATTGAGTTTGAGGTTGGAGTTGGAGTTGCAGGGGTTGCTGGGGATTTGGTGGGGGATCCTCCCCCGCCCGCCATGGAGTGGTGAGCGGATCCAAGCACCAGTCCTAGAGATGGAACGAAGGTTTCTCACTCTAGAATTGGAGTGGGAAAAAACATGCATTAAGGTACCTTTTGTTTGTTATTTATCTTTGGACATTCTTTTGGTCTTTTCTGATGCTTTGTTCATGATATGGTGACATCTGATATCTTTTTGCCCACTTTTATGTTGGCTGCTTAGATTGTCATTTATGTAGTAACAAATCTTGTTATTCTGACTATGCTTTTTACTTGCCTCTCTATTAAGCATGTTGTATGACTCAATATCCCTAGAGTAATATAACTGCATTGGTTTTTAGGTTATGTGCCCTTATTTATTTTGGGATGGAGGTTATGTGCCCCATACTCGGGTTTCAAATTTATGAGGTTTGGCCCACATTTTTATATATTGGGAGTTTGGTTATGTGCCAATCTCTACCAGGTCTCAAGTTCATGAGGCTTGGCTACCTTTGTTATTTATGTTATTCTAGTGCTATGTGTATCTCACCTACATGTAGGTTGTTAAGGGTTTTGTGCCCAAAAATATTATGTGTGCTTTTGTGAAACCACTTTTATTATTGACTTTTATGGAAAGTATTTATTTTCTCATATGATGGTGATTCTTTCCTCTTATGCCCATTTGGGTAGTTCTTACCTTTTTCATAGGAAGCCTTTATACTTGATGTCCCCCTTTACTAATATATGTTGCTCAATTTCATTTTTAGCATGCACATACCAACTTTTTGTTGAAGTTCTCTTTTCCTTTTCTTTTGTGGGGTATGCTTCCAACCCCAGGTGTTGGACTAGGAGAAGGAAATCAAGGAGGATCTGGACCACAACAAGTGTAGCTGACCTCATGGGAGACTTTGCTTGAAGTTGTTAGGTGATCCTCAACTAGTCCTTTATGTAGTTAGTTTTCCTTTATATCACCATGCGCAGTGAAAGAGTAGTTATGATATGAAGCTTTGTAATTATTAGATACATCTTTAATTCCACTACTACTTTGTGTTATGATACAATCATGTTGAATAAATTGATTTCATCCCTTTTGAGAAAATTTTTTTGTTGGTGTGTTGTTTGGGATGTTGCCTTTTCATTTTAGTAGGGAATGGTTTCCCTCTGGTATCCCACTCCTTACATTGACCATCTTGAGCAAATGTAGAACAAGGAACATAGAGGAAAGTGGGGTAAAGAAAGGGCTTACAGCCCTACCACCCCAAACTTTTAAACCATATTGTCCTCAGCATGAAATAGAAGTCTAGGATGATAGGGTAGAGGACATGGAGTCATGGTAGAAAAATGCCAAAAGGGGAGTGAGATCTCAAGGTGTCCAGTGAGCAGGACAAAGGCACCATGACCATTTTGTATGACACGTCTATTCTGGATTGTCAGAACCATGCCACTGCTGTGTTGAACGGCCGTGCTAGTTGCCTTCTTGTAGCTTTTCTACTGATTAGCTATTCTTTTTTCATTTTTGATATTCTATTTGGGTAGATCATCTATGCATCATTTTTCCTTCTTTGTACATGTTCCAAAATCATTGACAAACAACAAAACCATCAAGTATAGTGTGTGTTTTCTTGGAAAAATGTAAAAATAGCCAAAAATATCAAAAAAATGAAAAGTTAGGTGAAAAATTCCCCAAACCTAGGTAGGTTGCCTCCCACTAGCGCTAAGTTTCATGACTTCATCTGGGCTTGTTGTAGATTCCTCAATCACTCAACCATTTGACATCATCATGTGTTCACTCTTACAATATATACATCCATCATTTGCATTCAACATGTGTTTCTTTTCCCGTTGATCACAAAATCTATCATCAAGTCTTCAATCCGTATATCCTTCTCTCAAATGATTAGTCAGACCCTTCAAGTGACCATGTTCAATATCCTCATCTCGATCTCTCCTGGTTGGGGTCTTGTACATGTTGATCTTTATCTTCATGTTCATGAAGAGACTGTCATTGCGCCACTGGGCGCATGTATCTCGGCATCAACTGTAGATAAGAATGGTCTTCCCAAGGTGACAAGGATATCCCTATCCTCTGAGTCTATATCAAGAACAATGAAATCATCCAGGAGCATTGCTGCCCTTTCTTTGTCTATCATCACCAAAACATCATCGACTCTTCCTCTAGGCACATTCATGGTGCGATCCGCCAATTGGAGGGTGCAATGATCCAATTTCAACTTGCCTAATCCTAGCTCCACATATACACTATATGGCATCAGATTCACACTAGATCCCAAAACAAGTAGGGATCATTCTATGCGATGTCCCCCTATGTAACTAGGTATGATTCAAGCTCAAGGGTCTTTCCTATTCATAAGAAGTGAATGTTGGATGATAGAACTCACTAGTTTAGTCAATTTGATTTTCTTAGGCATTCTCCTTTTTGACTTCCTCTTCACATTACACATGTTCTTGAGAAACTTGGCATAAGATGGAACCTACTTGATAGCATCCAACAATGGAATGTTCACCTTCACTTGGCAAAGCACCTCTAGAATGTCAATGTTGTGTTTCTGCCACTTTTTACATTTGGGAGCTCATCTAATTCTTTGGGGAATGGTCTCACTTGCTTTCACAAAATATCCTTCTTGTGTCATGACATGGGGGACTTTAGGAATCACAGGTGGAACTGTAGAACCTACAAATGGAGTAGAAGGCAGAACACAAAGTATCATATTCTCGACACGAGGTGTCACAATACCATCTTCATCAATTTCAATCACAATATCACCCTTGTGCTGCCTTTCCCCTTATTTTATCAACATTTCCTTGACTTGTGGGATACTAAGAGATTTTCCACTCCTTAGAACTATCACAACACTTTCTTGTTCATGGTGGAGAGGGGGATCTTGTTGTGGCTGTAGAGGAGGTGGAGGTGATACTTGGTTTTAGAATTCAGGTGGAGAAGAAAATCAAGGTTGGTAGGTGAAGTTGTGGGATGGTTGTGGTGATATGGGAGGAGGTATATACGGCTTGTGATGGCCTTGGAAATAATAAATGGGTTGCACTTGCATTGGAGGTGGACTATAGAAAGCTTGTGAGGAACCCATAGGTCCAGTTGCTTCATTGAAGTTCATTATGGGTTGGGAGGACAACTTTGCTTCCTCTTGAAGAGTAAGTATTAAAGAGAGTTGTTCTACTTTTTTCTCAAGCTTTATCAAATTCATTTTCACATCTTCGAAACTTTTCAACCTAGAGATAGCTTCATCCTCAAACCCTGAGCTATATCTTGAATTTTATTGTTCCTGGTAGCTGTGAGGATGATGTGTCTTCACTTCTTAACCAAAGGACTCAACAAAATTAACTAATTGACAAGGAACACATATCACTTGGTTCTTCATAAATCTCACCATTTCTCCAAGAATCTTCACCATTTGTGGGATTGAATAATTATGAACTGGAGATGTCACACCAAAGGGGAGGTCACCATCATTCATCATGGTAGAATCTAGGATCCTTGAACTTTCTGCTAACTACTCAAACAAGGGCCATGTCTCCTTAGGTGGCTTAGCCATAAAAGGTCCTCCAAAAGAAGAATCCACTTAAGCTTGGCTCATTGGAGAGAGACCAGAGTAAAAGGATTCGAACTAGATGTCATAAAGGGATCTCATGGTATGGACACTCTCTTAATATCTTATGAAATCTCTTCCAGCCATCATGGAACCATCATTCCTACTTGATTGAAACTCACTATGCCACGTTGCATCTGTGTCAACCTTGCAATGGAGTATAACTTCCTTAAGAAGCCATTCTTCATTTCTTCCCAACTCATGATGTCTCTCCTTGAGTCATACCAATCATTGGCTTTGTCATTGAGGGAGAATGAGAATAAGGTCAACCTAATTGCATCATCACTAGTTGTCAGCATCCTAAAGGTGGAGCGTACTTCAAGAAAGGATTTCAAGTTCTTGTATGGGTTCTCTCTTTCTGAGCCATAGAAGGTGGATTGGAGCCCAAGAAGACCTAGAGGGAAGGAGAATTTCTCCCATGGCATTTGATCAACTCTATTAGCAATGGGTGATTTGTAGTTGCTAGGCATGAAGTACTCCTGGAGTGGCTTATGGGGTGAATTTTGGCCTTCCATATTGTCTTCTTGGGTTGCTGTCACATGCACAAGGCACAACCAAATAAAAGAGGACAAGTTAGCAAATCAATATGCAAAAATAATACGAAGAATAAAGAATAAAGAATAAAGAATAAAATATGGCAATAATGAGGGTAGTAGGAAAAGATCAAAGAAAAACTAACTACCTAGGCCGATCACCTTTCTCTCTGGCAAAAACACCAGAAAGCTTGGTGTGTTTCTCAAATGCAACCAAGAAAACTGAAAAAAGACGATGCTTAAGGGGAAAGTTAGACTATAGCTACTAGGGAGCTACGACACTCTCTATTCCAGGTAATGTCGCCTGAAAGCTTGGTGCATTTCTCCTAGGGTCACACACTAATCAATTGAATGATGACTAGATGCAACACTAAGGGTTCGAACACACTTGGGATCTTTCAAAATTTATAAGGGGCCTAAACTAACACACACACTTTGACTAACACACTTATCCACAAGCGCATGGGGCCGTGTTATAGTATAGGAAAGCGGCAATAATAGGGTCAATCCAGAGGGAGAAAAGGGGGAACTAGATCTAGGTTAGTTTTAGCTAGGTTCCTACTGTGAAGTCTAGAGTTGAAGGGTTTGAAGGTCGATTTTGTTAATTAACTAAGGTTGACAAATAAAAAATTAAAGGAAGACAAAAATTAAATCCTAAATTGTCCCAGACAATTAGTTCAAATGAGCAAGAGAAGACAAGCTATGTAAAAAATAAAGAAAATTACACTAAGACAAGCAAGAAGAGAGTTGCAATACACTAATCTAACAAACTAGGTAAAAGAGCAATTAAAGACCTAAACTAACTAGAACAAATCAAGAACAGGGCAAGGAACTAACTAAGAAAGTAAAGAGACAAGCTAACACTATCTAAGAAACAAGGAAACATGGTATTAGTGCAATTAAGAGAAGTGTGGGCTATTTGAGGGGATGCACTTGTCAATTGGGTTGGGATGATAACATGTAAATATTATTCTTTCATTTAGATTACCAAACCAACCAACAAGCAAGAGGTAAATGAATTTCCCTAAACTACTAACTGGTCATGGATAGGATAGGGTGTGTATACGGGAACTAGCACTAACACCTCCCTGCCTACCCTTACGAGGCTCAATTGGGTTAGGGTTTAGGCAAAATTCAATTAGGGTCGACTCAAGCCTAGGTTTCTAGGATAGGAACTCATAAGGTAATTAGGGGCGAGGGTAGTAATGTAAGGTGGAAGTGAGGTTTTAGGCCTCACATCACCCACATTGTAGCCTTGGAAAGCTCCATGCTAAGCACACTAAATTCTTCTAAACTAGCTACTTAGATCTCTCAACTAGCATTAGGTGAATTGATTATATGTAGGAAGATGGGTGGCTATCTAGGGAGCCATGAATTGAACTTAGGAGCAAATCCCAAAATTTACACATATAAGCAATTTCCCTAAATTCCTAGGAGATTTCAAGCACCAAACCAATAAGAAATTCATGAAGAATGAGACAGAAATAGAACATAATCATTGGGAAATGAAATTACAATGTTTACATATCATTTCCCCTCAACATGGTATCAATGTAACATTTTGAGCCCCCAAAATCCCATCTAAGGGGCCTAGCTACTCATGGAAATGAAAAATACAAAAAGAAAGGAGAAAGAGGTAGAGGAAGCCATGGAGCTCAGTGTAGATGGAGTGATCCTCCTCTTCAATTGTTGTAAGACATCCTCCTCCTTCCTCCAAGGTGCAAGGGCATGGAATGAAGGCGGAAAGTGGCCAAAACACCAAGAAACTAAGGCCCAATTTGGCCGCTAACTTCAGAAATCCCGGTAATTACTGCGATAACTAAAACCTCATCAAGTTATACGTGGCAGTCACAACCACCATCCCTAAATTGCCGTAATGATGGCGCGTGGTATTTCCAGTCACGCCGAAAATGGCGAAAATAAGAAAAGCAGGCTTCTCCCCTATTTACTGTCTTATTTGCCTTCCTTCTGTGAGGTTTTGTGGTGAGGAAAGGAGGAGCCGTATGAAGCTCTCCTTCCACAACACGGTAAAAGTACTGGCACCATTACTGGAATACAAGGATTTGAAAAGGTGGCGACCAAACTAGGCCTAGGGTTTTAGTGGTGGAAATGGTGAAATGGAGTGGAATGGAGGTGGAAATGAAGTGGAATGGGTGGAATGAAAAAATGGGGTGCTAAGAGAGGGTAGAAGGTAGCTATCCTCGTGCCCTAGCTGCCACCTATGTATATATAGGTGGTGGGGAAGCACTAGGTCTAGTAGGGGTAAAGTGGGGAATGCAGTGGAAAAGTTGCTGGGATTTTGTATGTAGCATGACTGTGGTGGGTACCACGGCCGTGGTGGGTGTAGGGGAATATGGTCGTGGTGTGATGGAATGACCATGGTGAAAAGGAGAAGATGATTAGGGAAAGTGGTGGTTTTCAAGTGTAGGTGGCATGGCCGTGGTGGTCACCACGACCGAGATGAGGTTAGGGTAGCATGGCCGTGGTGAGTACCACGACTGTGGTTGCTGGGATTCTCTACCCATTCTTGATGGAATGGATAATACAACATGTATAGGTGTTATTGAAATTCAATATGACACAGGATGGTTCCCTAAAATAGGGTTGCATCACCACCCCAAACTAAAAGATACTTGTCCTCAAGTATGCTCCAACTCAATCTCTCTACAATTGTTTCACAATCAAGAAGTGAAAAATGCAATGCAATAGATGAATATTGACTAAATGGGCTCAAAGATGACTAGGTACATGCATTCAACTCTTTCCTCTCCTATTTCACAAACCAATCATGATTAGAGCATTGAGCTCGTAAACTTCAAATTTAGAGCATAGAAAACACAACCAATCCATATGGCTCTCTTATCACTCTGGGTAAACCATTTCATGGTAGAAAAGGTCAAAAATGACTAATTTTGCTGCTTTACATTCATGCACTCAATATCATATGTCCATCCACACTAAGTAACCCATGTGGCTGCAAAAAAGGGCAAATGAGCTAGCTTTGATATTTCCTAGACCCATAGCCATGCAAAAGGAAGAAAGGGTTGCGATAAGAGTTTGGAGTGCTTTTACACACTCATCTTTTCTTTATTTAGATGCTCTTAAACATGAACATCTTTTTTTTTGCCCCTGATGTGGATAGGGTACATGATTATGAAGTGACGTGGGGGTATGGATATGGCCACCCTGAACTTTTGGAGGTGGCCAAGGCTAAATGTGTGCACTTTGGCATCCTTTCATGAGGTGGAGAGGTAAGAAGATGGTAGAAGAAAAGTGGGTCAAAGAGGGGTTACTTGTGTGGACATCAACATGAGATCTCCTGCATGAAAGTTACTCCAACAATTTCATCAAGCAATGACACACCTCATGAATGAGCAATATTAAAACCACATTTCTATCATGAGATTCTACAAAATTTTGAGCTTTTGCGGCTTCAACCAAATAGTTCTCAAGCATGAGAGAGGTGTTTCACATGTAAAAAGTCAAGAATAAGGTCATTTAGAAATAAACCATAACTATTCACTTGCATTTGTCAAAGTCATCATTTTCAATCCAAAAAGTAGAGATTAGGTCAAAACACAATTTTTAGGCAAGAAGTTCTAAACTTGGACAAAATTGGTCAAAATGGTGTCAAATCACCTTCAATCACATCTAGACCTACATTATTGAACATAAAGCAGAAAACAAGCAAATCCTAACTAAAACATGCAAACATTACAAAAATCTACATGATATGCAATGCATGATAAAAAGAGAAAAAAATTTAAAATTAACACAAAAAATGCAAGAAAGTAAACTACATGGCATGCAAGTATGAAAAGTAGGTAAAATCTAACCTAAATAGCAAAATAAACAAAAAAAAGTAAATGGCATGTGAAATGCAAAAAGAGTGAAATGAGAAAGAGGGCATACTTCCCTACCACCCCAAACTTTTGAATCATGTTGGCCTCAGTGTGACATGAAAGTATACGAGCTATAGGGTAGATAATCATTGTGGTGGCTCTGATGGTTCTCCTCCCTGTGGTGGAGGATGTTGGTAGTAGATACCCCAGTAGTACGCCTATGGAGGCGGGTACGTCTCCTGGTAACTGGACAATGCACCCCACCAATCTTCCCCCCATTGGGGGTTTCTCTGGATTAAGTGTGGAACGCTCGTTCTGCTGCTGGGAGTCGAACTGTATAAGTGATGAACAAAATTGGAAATTGTCGACTTAAGTGTTGGATCAGGTTGCAACATGGTTGTGTTGCATGGCAATACCGTGGTGGTTCACCTACATCACATCCATTCTCTCTCACATGGCCCGTTCTGACTAGATAGCTACATGTTTCTTTTGGTAATGTGGATGTTGTTAATCGTGCACCTTGTTTTGAGTTATCTCACTTGTGTGGCGCTGGTTCGTAACAAGATCACAATTGTCCCTCACGATCATCACATCTTAAGATATAAATGAGAACATGTGACATCCAAAGAAGTTGGAAACCTTAATCGAAACTAATAACAGATTAGTAATTGCCTAATTTTAATTAATGGATTTATATCCTTCTTTCTTAGTCAAAATGGGAGAGCTATCAATGCTCAAACATGAGGAAAATTAATAGGTGGACTAACTAGGATATGTCGATTCCAAATTTTGGATCATTTTCCACATTTGGAGGTAGTCATTACATTATCTAATATTTTGAGTTATCGTATATTTTCTTTCCTATAATAAATTCAGGCATCAATGATTACTCAGTTCATCCAAAGGTGGACGCTCAACCAAACTGGCAACCTAGAAACACGATTTTCATATTATATTTGGGTTTTGGGATATCCTTTTAAGTTTTATTACAATCATAGTTTTGGGCTGATCAACATCACATTGTAACCATCATTGTTTATTATTTAAGGTTGCATTGTCTTCACATATTACCATAAGAGTTCTCTTATGTTATTATGCATGATTTTCTTTATTTTGCTTATTTATCATATTAAGTCTATCAATTCAATATTTATTTAGATAATGGCACATAATTCATGTTTATGGACATGAAAAATCCAGTTCTTATTAAAATACATTTATTGAGCCCATCATACTCATTATTAAACATATATTAATCATTATGTGAATATTAGTTAACAAAAGGTATCATAGGTGACACATTACAAGAGTTTACTTACATGTTAGCACACATTATGTTAATATAAGTGCCTTATGATATGTGTTGATAGTTATAGAACCTATTTTCACTTAATATGTTATATGCATTAGCAATATTCATTAGGTATAGCTCCGTCCTTGTTTGGTCAAATCTAAGCAACCATATATTCTACTCTCCTAGTCATGGGAGTATGATAAGATCCTAGATTTTCAGATGTTACAAGGATTTGGATGTATCTTGTATGTAATGATATTTTCTTTGGTATGTACCTTTGGTGATTTAATAGCACGCCCCAAGCTTTCAATTTAACCTAACATAATCCAACAACTGTGAGCAATTTGATGTTGATTTGTGGATCTAGTAAAGCAAGCAATTTAAAGACTCATCCATTGGCTGAAAGTGGTCAGTGAAGATACAAAGTCTATAGATATTTGAATTATTCTTCCTATAGATCTTGAATTTCCCAATTTATATATTGTATATGAAATCTGGAGTCATTTTACTAATTTGATACACTTTAATGATGAGTTGGGGAGTGAGCATTATATATTTTGACTTATCAAATGGGAGCGCATGAAGTATTTATGACTTCTCTTATCTTTGCATCCATTCGATGAATTATTGGAAATTTCATAGAGACTTTATGACTTCTCATTTTCTCTTTGCCTTAACCTAAAAATAAAAATAAAAATCAATTACATACTAAATAAATTGCATAAACAACTAAAAAGCTAAGGTTGGGTTTTAGGGGAGGCAGAGAAGGCAGCGGAAAAAAAAATTTCTTCTCCCCGAACCCAGAATAAAGGAATCGCGTCAACGTCTATACAGTAGGAAAGAAGGTTTGTAGAGGCGTACCTTGTCCCGAGGCTTGCTCGGTGACATTACCTTGCAGCTAGTGCGGTCTTCACCTTTGGTCTTGGACAGTGTCTGTGCAGCTCCTGGTCGCACCTGGACTGACAGATTGACAGCTATCCTCCGAGCGGCAAAAATATCCCGCCTCTGTAGTAGTCCACACGAATAACCTGGAACTCCAATCGCCTTGTCTCACAAGGCACCAGAAGGAGTCGTACCCTCCTGTCGGCGTACTAGTCACCAACACACTCTCCTGCCACCAGTCGCCTTTCTACAACTGTCTTACCCTTGTTGTGCCTCCCTTATCTGGTAGCACTTGCTCGGGCTCTCCTGGTTACCACAACCAGAGATAACGACAACTTTACATAGCAACTGGTGTTCTGAGTTGTACTTGTGAAGCCCCCCAATACCCCTATATATATAGGAGGGTCATGGGACAGGGTTCTCTATCCCGGACAATGTGGGATTAAAGTAGGAGTAGAAGGGTTTGAGATTTTCCACAAAACAACCAACTGCTCCAGCTGAACCGATCGTTTCAAGCATGAACCGGTCAGTTGGGGACCGGAGCCGATCGGTTCACACTTGAATCGATCAGTTGGGACACATGATACGATTAGTTCACTTCTGAACCGGTCAGTTCACTACCCTGGTCAGTTCCCGATTGACTTTTCCTCTTTTGCTTCGAATTGATTCAAATACCAATCCTTGTTCCAATCAAACTGGACAAGTGAAATGAAAAGAAATTTCTCACCAACCTGACTTTCCCAACTTGCTCGTTTGGACCAGTTGAGCCAATCAGTTCAACCCTTGAATCGATCAATTCAGCCGGTCCTGATTCGATCGGTTCATCACATGAGCCGATCGGTTCACCAACCTGAATCGATCAGTTCATCATATGAGCCGATCGGTTGGGAGTGCAGACTGCACAAAAGAGTCAATTGCAGTTCCAATCAATCCGATACTCTTAATCATCTGGTCCAACACCTTGGATATTATGATTTTGAGCTATCAATTAATTGAGTGTTTAATTGAACTACTAAACTCCTTTAGTAATCAATCTAAACATCATTTGTGGATAAACTCCTCTTCCAGGTTAAATCCTATGTGTGTAACCCTACAGGCCCATTTCATGTTGGCAGTGAAAGTCCATAACACTTATGACTTCACAAGCAAAGAGTGGTGCCTAGTCGCACATCAGTGCTACCCAAGTGAAATAGAAAGTTGGAGAACAACTTTCAATCCTACAATCCGTGAATGGTGTTACGGTGAATGTATAATTCCTTTGTATCTGATATCCCGAATGAACTCAAGGCATGGAACAATCATCCTGTCAATGGTCATTCACTTTCTTGATCTCAGAGTAGACTGGAGGAGATATGTATGCCATCAATATCACATACTGATTCACACATGCGTGCGCATGCCTATCTCAATCCTACTCATCAAGTGGCCATGGATATCAAACTCCCTCAGGAGGGACAAATCCCATATCTATCACTCACCCCTCAAAAGCCCCATGTGTCAAAGCCACCCAATCATCACCTTTATAACAACCCATGTTTCAGGACTGCATTTGATGATGTCAAAGTGTACCCAACGACATGTGTTGAGTGTAGTGATTTCAGGTCAAAGAATCACACTCACCACCATCACTATGAGAACTGACTGTGACTACCATGTCATAGTTCCATGTGTCAAACTCACAGTGGGTCTGTCTGGTACACTTGTTCTCTAACAAGTACCTATATGTTTGGTTTGATATCTCCATATCATGACTAATGAGATTATGTCATCAACCAACACCACAATCTAGTCTTGTGTGTCATTGCTGTCTATCTACCTTCCACAATGACATCCGACTAGGGACATAATAATAATGTACAAACTCTTGGCATCCGTATGATCTCATCGTTCAGGTCCTAAACCTGAAAGCATACGTCATTGAGTACTGTCATTCTCTAGACATTCAATCTGTTCTATCATTATCTCATATGACTGAACCAGAAAGAATGGAAGCTTGCCTTTGATGTTTATCAAATCAATCTTAATGTGTCCCACCAATCATCCCATGATTGGCTCTCAGGGCATACATACCAACAACTAAAACATGTGAAATCTCAAGTGAAATAAAAGAATCTATGCAATGTTAAATATAAAATATAATAAACAAATATGATATTCGTGGTCATGATAAAGCACCAACATGTGTGTGGTATTTTTATATTTTTATTAGAAAACGTATAGCCCATATCGCTCTTGAAACATTAAATAGAAAATTCTAGGCACCAACATGTAGTCCATGATATCATAAACCAAGCTACATCGTCATGACACCAAGCAATGAGTCGGGTGAGTCGTCGGGTGCCAGTAATAATCTTTTAGGAGTTGGTCTGGTTGAGGAACGAGACAATGAGGAAGAAGTGGTGCAACAACAACTTGAATTGGTAAATATTTAATTCTATAAATCCAATTTTTTATGCTACATAGTTTCCCCACGTGCACAAGTAACTTTATGCTACTTTGCCTTCACATCCCTAGTTCCTGTGTTAAGTCATTATCAACTGCACCTTAAGTGACCATATTGCATGAAGTATGCTTCAAGTGTTTGCTTCAATTGATTTACTCTGCCTCTGATGTTATTGCCGGACATGATACTAGTCACCCATTTTCCAAACATTCTACCATTATGTAAATCCATACTGCCATTGTCCTGCAACTTATTCGTGACTATCCATCTTTTTGAAGAAAATGTTAGAAAAGAATTACCTCAATAAAGTGTCTACATATCAAAATATCTTTTGTTAAATAATTCATTTTTATGGTGATGTATTGTGTCATTGAGTTGCTGTTTTAAATGAATTTTTTGAACATAATTCTTTAACAAAAGGTATTCATTATATCCCAATTTTCACTTTCTGTTGTGTTTTTGACAGGATTTCCCTCCAGAATTTCATTCATCAACTTCTCTGGACACTCTACATGATTTTTGGAATAATAAAAAGTAAAGAGTAGAGCAAAAGTTGGTCTTCTTGAGATGTCAAGATCAATGTGGGGATGTTCCTCCTATAAACACTAACTTTTGCATATAGGTTTTAGTCAAATTTGCAGATATGTGTTGCTTGAAACAACAAATTTTCATATAGAAACATGAACATATGTCTTTGTCAATAGTGTTTGCCCCTATTGGATAATAGTTTTATGACCATATCACTGTATTTTGGTGGCTACCTCATGTAATAATGTTTATATTGTCTTGTTAAAGTTAAGCCTTCCTTGAATTGAAGTACCAACATTTCTCTACCACAGATAAAAACTGACTTTTCCATATAAGTTTTGGTCAAACTTGTAGATATGTGTTGTTTGAAACAACAATTTTTCATATAGAAACATGAATACATGTCTTTGTCAATAGTGTTTGTCCCTATTGGATAATAGTTTTATTACCATATCACTGTGTTTTGGAGGCTACCTAATTTCTAATGTTTTTACTATCTTGTTAAAGTTAAGCCTTCCTTGAATTGAAGTACCAACGTTTCTCTACCTCAACTCTCTTATGTGCCTATAAATTCCATCCTATGTTAAAGGGGAATGGTGTGCATTTGGGGACCATCTACCGAACCTGATTAGCGTGGCATTTTTATTGGAGGTAGTGATTCTTTGAGAAATTGTTCAAGTAACCGGAGTATCATTTGAGTAATTTAGTTGTGATCTAGTACTTGACTAACCGCCATTAAACAATTTCAACACATGTGAAGAGTGTGATGGGTAAAACAAACACACTAGATAAGTGTTGCTTGAATAAAATTTTAATGTAAAAAATGGGCATGTTTCTTTGCAATATGGCTTCACCTTATTGGATAATGTTTATGTTTATTTCACCATGATCAGGTAGTTGTCTCATGTAATGTTGTTTTTTACATTTTTGAAGAAGATACGCCTTCGCTGAAGTGTTCAATATAAATCTTATTGTGTGATTCCAACATTTGTTCACCTTAACTCTCTTGCGTGAGTGTACATTCCATCCCTATGTGAAAGGGGAATGGTGTGCATTTCTGGACCATCTACAATACCTGATTAGACATGGTGCATTCGATGGAGATAGTGTTTCCTTGGGAAATAATTCAAGTAGCTGGAGTATCACTCAGAGTAATTTAGTAGTGATCTAGTACTTGACAATGTCTTATTAAAATCAAATAAAAAACCAATTCAGCAATTTGCCCTCACATATTCCTTTTCTACAAAGTGTGTGACAAGGCAGTCTAATTGTTAAACACATATCAAGCTACTGTTGCTATATACCAGACATGGTAGAAACAAAAAGTTACTATGAAGTGCATACATTTTTTTGATGAGAAGTATTCATTGGAATTGTCATTGCATTTTACTACAGAATGTGATGCTTAGCACTGTGTTCCTCAGACATGCTTAACACTTGCAGGGGCATATCATCCCTTGACTTGGGTAACATGAAAGAGGATGGTAATTTAGAAAAGGACAGAAATAGAAATTGATTGTCATTAAACAGTTGCAACACGTAGGTCAAAATTGGGTTGGGGAAAATAAACAAACAACAGGCATGATCTTCCAATCATTTTGTCAATTTCAAAAAGACAATGAGGAAGAACGAAGGAAATAGAGAAGAGCTATGCTATAATGCAAATGAAGATGAAGGGACCTCAACGAGGGTAACTTGAAGCTAAAAGTCTATATTACAATTTATGAAGACATCAACCTTCCGACAAACTTGCATGACTACTAGGTGGTGTATGAAATTAGGCTGTCAGAACAAGTTGATTTTAATACGTTCTAATTGTAAAGTTATATCAATTTGAATATTTAGAATTCAAACATGGAATTGACAAGATTCTTTAATAATCTTATTTGACCTTATTTTCACCTGAATCTCATAACTTTATAATGTCTTAAACATAAATGAAGAAAATAAACACGTTTCAAAGTTAAAGATAAAGATGCTTCATTATTTTTTTCTCTCTATTTGATAACACTCTTTGCATTTAAAAAAATAACCCATATTTGTTTAACATAAGAACTCGACCCATAAATTTGAAATATGGTTGCATAGGTGTAATGATTTGGGAATCAATTGGTTAGTTGGAAATGAGTCTTGATGAGTTGATGGCGGTGTTACTATCAATATTAATAGATGGGGATACATGGGATAGTTGAGTATCCCAATGGAGATTGGAAATAGGGGCAATGAAGTGTGGAGTGTCACTAGGTGGGGGTAACAAATCCAGATAGAGTTAGGTGTCACCAACTTTAGTATCCTGCGAGTAAGGTGCAATAAAGGATAGAAAGAGATGATGAAAGGAAAGAAATGTTGATAGGTTACATGGAATTTTAGGATACTAAAGTTGCTTTTCTTGATGAAAATAAAAATATAATGAGATGGGGAGTAATAACATAATCGAAGGGGAGGCATGGCCATCAGAATAATGAACCAATGCAAAAACAGGAGTAATGACATATGACAATGAAAACTTATATAATCACAATCTATTAAGCTAACTTATATTTGGATTTATTTATTATACTTTGACTTCTTCAAATAATATGGGATAGCAATAGTTATCAAATTGAGATGAAGTTAGGCATATTAGGCAACTCAATTATGCATATTATGATTCTAGATTTAGATTTATCTTTTAGAATTTTCAACGAGTTCCGGTGCACTTAAATCTTAGCCTAATTAGATTAATATTTATTATTATGTATCATCAATAATTATAAATATATAATATTTAGAGTCATATTATCATTACATGATTACCATATGAGTTAGTTATATTATATGTATTGCATGAAGCTGTAATATTTTACGTAATCAACTCTTTATGGCCATTAATGCAGTTCACATGCATAAACATAGATTAGATATTCCACGTACGCATAATGTTAAAAAAGTACTCCTACGTATAGTAAGCACATTATATTCCACCTCAATCTTTACATGCTCAAAAAATCTATATTCCAACTATAGATGACATGTTTACATACTTTCATAATTATATTGAAGTATTGTTATGGACATGTTGATTTTTTAACTATATGAAAATGTTTGACTGATAAAAATCCACTGAAAACAAACAAAGAATAGTTGTAAAGGTTTTCACAAGGCAACTATTGTCATAATTAAATTTCTTTTTGTGTTGACACAACTCACGTCACAAAAATTAAATAGTTAAAGCTACTCGATTACATTTTTGTGTCATTGATTTGTTCAAATGAGACATTTACATGACGCAAGATTGTTGTTTAATCCACATGAGTGGTTAGGTGGGTTGTTTTGTATGCGCAAGTGATGCGATGATTTTGAGTCGCATTTATAGACCCATTTTATATGTGGTTTATGCTTTAATTAGTCATTTCTATGGTTAATATCGCATAATTCATCCATTTTGGTCTTTGCCATCATTTTATGTCAAATCCCCTAGTTTTATCATTTTGAGCATTCATTATCACATTATTATAATTTGTGTGGATTTATTTGATCTTGTCTTTGAATTTCAGGAAAAACAAGTATTTACTTCCGACGATACCATCGACAAGACCACAGGTTGCCAGCCGAAAGGAGCAGCAAAGAGTCGATACCATCGACACCCAAGTCGATGGTATCGAGACACCTTCAGGTTGCTGGCGAAGAAGCAGTCGATAGTATCGACGGAAGTCGATACCATCGACAGATGGAGGCTACAGCGTCGCAAAATGACAGAACCGACGCCAAAAAGGAAGTCGATACCATCGACCTGCGTCGATGGTATCGAGATGATGAAGGGCGCGATAAAGGAAGGATTTACAGCCAACCGCTACTGTAGCGGGTCGATACCATCGACTCGCGTCGATGGTATCGATGCCGTCAGATATGCATTGGATTCAGATTGATTTCAATCGGACGACTGGAGTTAATTAACGACCTAATTAGGGACTTATACCTAATGACGGCCGCCCAGATAGAGGAGGATCGGATTTTGGCTTTTGCACAAGTGCCGAGGAGCGAGAAAGGAGAACGGAGGCCAGAAGTTCATACCTGTCGATCCGGACGCGGCCGAAGACGGATTTCACCACCGAGAGGCGGGAAAGCTCGTGTTCTACACAAAGGATCAATCGGTTCTTCTCCGTTCAGGGGTTTTCCCATTCAATTCACGTTTTTCATATGATTTCCCCTATTTCTACCATGTACTTGTGTGAGATGAACATGCGGGGCTAATCCCCTCCATCTTTAGGACCGGGAGTAGCCCGGGAATGCATTGTATGCCAGTTTTATATTAATAATTCATATTTTCTCTCTTAAATCCGTGGTATAGTTTCGTTTTCTCCATATATTGTTATGCTTGATCACCATAATAATAACCTAATGCCCTTAATCACTTCAACAGGAGGATTAACGGTTGAAAAGAGACGAAACATACATTAATCGATAAATCCCTTGACAAAGGAGGTGTAAAATTAATGGTGGAAACTGAGAGATCGTTCGTAATGCACTTAGTTTAGGGGATAGATTACTACGACGGTGGAATCGACCTAAACCTAAGTAGTAAATTACACCACGACAGTGGGTACTTCTATTTTC
This sequence comes from Alisma plantago-aquatica, assembly GCA_963693085.1. Taxonomy (NCBI): domain Eukaryota; kingdom Viridiplantae; phylum Streptophyta; class Magnoliopsida; order Alismatales; family Alismataceae; genus Alisma; species Alisma plantago-aquatica. The sequence continues at coordinate 1,491,670,145 of OY856412.1, forward strand.
AGGCCACTACCCAGATAGAGAGAGAAGATTGAGGAATTATATGAAATCTAATACAATGATAACCCACAGTGAAACCGCAATCCTAAAGATACCTTTTTGAATTGATTAAATTAATCTTTAATCGATTGTTTGCTTGTTTTATTTATATTTTATTTTAATTTTATTCAACAACCCCAATTTGTTATTCGGTTTAGCTGATCGCAAATAGTTAGTAGGAGTCTCCAACAATTCCGAGTATCCCTGTGTTCGACTCGGGCCTCACAAGGCCTGTACTACTCGACGCGTATACTTGCATTTTTAGCGCGTAGTAAAATACACGTCAAGTTTTTGGCGCCGTTGCCGGGGATACGGCGGAATTGTTGGCACTTCGAGTGCTACGAGCGGCCACTCTTGGCCACAAATTTCTTTTTAATTTTCATTCAAATTCAAATATTTTTACATTGCACTATAATTGTTATACTCGTCTAAGCATAGTACTAAACTCGAATTTTCTTATTTCAGGTACTGTGTATGGTGCATACACGTAGTACAGACTACGACAATCGCACACCCGAGGTTCCATTTCCGGGACCTGAGGACGAGGAGCACTCTGAGCACGAGTACCAAGAAGAGATAGATTCTGAATCTGAACCAGAAGACATGGCCGAGCCACAGACCATTTGGGAGAAGATCAAAGCTTCTTCCTCATCAGCTTCAAAGGGGCCTATAAAAAAGCAGGCGATCAACATACCGACATATAAGATCGACCCAGCATTGATTAATTTGGTGAAATCAAATGCGTTTCATGGGCTGAAGAATGAGGATCCTGTAGCACACATCAGCCAGTTCGTTGAAAACTGTGACATGGTAAAGATAGACAGGTTTCCACCAGATGCTTTGTACCTCAAGCTGTTCCCAAGTTCCTTGGCAGGAGCAGCAAGAAAGTGGCTACATAATCTAGACGATGAGTTCATTGAGTCTTGGGACCATATGGTGGAAGTCTTCTTTGAGAGGTTCTTCCCTCCTGAGAAGACTAACGACATGATCCGGAAGATTCACAATTTCACCCAACAGGCGGGTGAAACATATTCTGAGACCTGGGAGCGATTTTAAGTTATGTTGAGGAGATGTCCGCATCACGGGCTGGACAAAGAGACACAGGTGAAAATCTTATATTTTGCTCTTTCCGAGCATGATAGGAGTAATCTGGATTCAACCGGGTCGGGATTTTTTCTGAATAACACTGACACTAGATGCTGGGAAATACTCAAGAACATGGCTAGAAAGCAGTCTTGGGGAGAAAGAGAGAGAGGCCCAGTTGAGCAAGCACGAGTCGCCAGTGAATCAAAGGCAATGAGAGAGCTGAATGAGAAGATGGATCTTCTCGCAAAGAAGCTACTGCAAAAAGAAGAAAATGAGTCCGAGGATGTGGCTCAAGTCAAGTACATGAGACAACAACAAGGGTACAGGAACAATGACTACTCATGGAGAAAGGACAAAAAGTTCTCATGGAAGGATCCGAACAATTTTCTACAGGATCCGGAAGCCAGGCCCGTGCCAGCCGGAGAGGACAAGAGCACGGAGTTGCTCAATCAGGTCATCAAGAAAAATCAAGAGTTAATGAACACATTCGAGCAGCAAATCAAGCAACAAGGAGAATACATGAATCAATTTGGGCAGACATTGCAGAACCATGGGGCTCAAATGAGGACCATAGAGACATCCATGGCGCAGATGGCAGCTGAAATTGCTAGTTTGAAGAAACCAGCACATCCGGGTTTTCCGGGGAACACCAATGTTCCCGGGGGAAACCAGCAAGCCAAGGCTATTTTACTGAGAAGCGGCAAGAAGGTGTTGAATCCAAGAATGGATGAAACAAGCACACTGCAAGATAAAGTTGAAGGTGAAACCACTACGGAGTAGCCCACACCAGTCACAGGGCAAGTTGAAGACATAGACGTGGATGGTAATGAAGAACATGTTGCTGAGGGGGAACCGTAGAAAATGACGCCTTATGTGCCACCTCATCAAAGGGCACACGCCGTTCCGGTCCCTTATCCGAATAGTGCAAAGGCAAGGAAGGTAGACGCACAATTCAAGAAATTCTTGGACAGCTTTAGGAAGCTTTCGGTCAATATTCCATTATTGGAAGCTATTGAGCAAATCCCTTCATACGGGAAGTTTCTAAAAGATGTTATTACCAAGAAGAGGAAAATACCAGATACTGAGGTCGTTGTGCTAAAGGAGCAAGTGAGTGCCTTCATTATGGGTACTTTGCCGCCAAAGAGACATGATCCTGGGTGTTTCAATATTTCTTGCTATATCAGGAAGTTTAAATTTGGAGAAGCATTGTGTGATTCAGGGGCAAGCATCAATTTGATTCCCCTTTTGACATTTAAAAAGCTGGGATTAAAGGAGTCACGGCCGAGCAATATGACAATTCAACTGGCCGACAACTCTGTAGTGAAGCCTTATGGAATCTGTGAAGATGTCTTAGTAAAGGTGGATCGATTTGTCTTTCCGGCTGATTTTGTGGTTATGGAAATGCAGGATGAGCATGGCAATGAGCTGTTACTTGGACGCCCATTCCAAGCTACAACTGACATGATCTTAGAGATGGGGAGAGGTCGCTTGACCTTAGGCATAGCAGATGACCGCTTTGAGATGGTCATGCCCTCTAGCACTGTGTCTTCTAAAGCAAAAGAACAATGTAACATGGTGAAACATATGGATCACAACATCTCACTTTGCCTTGGAAAACTATTTCTGGACATGGCTCATGTGATGAGCAAGATGGATAATGGAACCTTAGTTGTGGATATTATGGAGCAAACTAAGGTTGTTTCTTTGTGTAAAGCTGTTGGATTTCCGAATGATGAGAATGAGGACATTCCGCCTTCTTGGGAGGATGATGCGATTGCTATTTCTGTTGTTGAGGCAGATCTGGAATTGCTACTGGAGGCTTGTTTGTTGAATGTTACCTATGATTGGATGCGGAGTAAATCACTCAAGGAGTGCGCTAAAATGCTTCAGATGCTTCCATGCTTCTATACGAGGCACTATGAAGATTTAGGTGCACTTCCCCCACCGCTGCATTCATCTCTTATCAGCCCGCCAGAGTTAGAATTGAAGCCGCTGCCCCCGCATCTCAAGTATGTCTTTCTAGCTGAGAAAGACAAGTTACCGGTGATCATATCTGCTTATTTGAGTGCGGACGAGGAGGAGAAATTGCTGATAGTGCTGAAGAACCACCGTGGAGCTTTTGGGTGGTCTGTTGCAGACATCAAGGGGATCTCCCCTACTCTTTGCCAGCACAAGATTCGGCTCGAAGAGGGAGCCAAACCTGTTATTCAGCCTCAAAGACGTTTAAATCCGAGCATGATGGAGGTTGTGAAGAAGGAGGTCATCAAACTTCTTGCTGCAGGGATTATCTATGCCATATCAGACTCGACGTGGGTGAGTCCCACACAGGTAGTCCCTAAGAAGGGGGGAATTACTGTCACTAAAAATTTGTTGAATGAACCTGTCACCACCCGATTGGTAACCGGGTGGAGAGTTTGTATTGACTACTATCGTATGAATGCTGCCACACTTAAAGATCATTTTCCTTTACCATTTATTGATCAAATTTTAGAACGTCTTGCCGGTCGGTCGCATTTTTGTTTTCTGGACGGGTATTCGGGGTATAACCAGATCTCGATCGATCCTTTGGATCAAGAGAAGTCTACGTTCACCTGTCCCTATGGGACTTTTGCTTATCGGCGAATGCCGTTTGGTTTATGTAATGCACCGGTGACGTTTCAACGCTGTATGCTCGCCATATTTTCTGACATGGTAGAGCGTTGTCTTGAGGTTTTTATGGATGACTTCTCGGTTCATGGTGCATCATTTGATGAATGTATCTATAACTTAGACAAAGTTTTGCAGCGTTGTGAGGACACACACTTGGTCCTTAACTGGGAGAAATGTCACATGATGGTGACAGAGGGAATAGTGCTAGGATACAAGGTGTCTAGCAAAGGTCTTGAGGTAGACCTGGTAAAAATTGAGGTGATTTCCAAGCTGCCCCCACCAAATTCTGTAAAAGGGGTGAGAAGCTTTCTGGGACACGCCGGGTTCTATCGACGATTCATTAAGGATTTTTCTAAAATTGCAAAACCTTTATCCGAACTCTTAGAGAAAGATGCGATTTTCGATTTCAACGATAAGTGTCTTCATGCATTCAATGTTTTGAAAGAAAAGTTGATTTTTGCCCCGGTTGTTCAAACGCCGGATTGGACAAAACCTTTCGAATTGATGTGTGACGCTTCGGATTTTGCAGTAGGAGCCGTTTTGGGGCAACGGGTAGATAATAAGCCCGCTGTGATTTTCTATGCTTCCAAAACTCTGAATGATGCTCAATTGAATTATACAACTACTGAAAAAGAATTACTTGCCGTCGTGTTTGCTTTTGAAAAATTTCGGCAATATTTAGTTGGATCTAAAGTAGTTGTATGGACCGACCATGCTGCGATAAAATACTTGATGGAGAAAAAAGACGCAAAGCCTAGACTCATTAGGTGGATTTTGCTCTTACAAGAATTTGACATTGAAATCAAGGATAAGTCTGGAAGTGAGAATGTAGTGGCTGATCATTTGTCTAGGTTAGAAAGGGTGAATGAAAAAGATTTGCACATACCCATAACCGAGACGTTTCCCGATGAACAAATTTTGAAAATAAATTCTAAAGAGTCGTGGTTCGCTGAAATTGTTAATTATTTGGCTTGCGGGATCATCCCGGAAGATTGGTCATATCAGGAGAAAAAGAGATTCTTTCATTCTTTAAGATACTATTTTTGGGATGATCCAATTCTTTTGAAGCAATGCAGGGACGGTATCTTATGCAGGTGTGTGCCTGAAGTGGAGTACGAGAGTGTTCTCCATCATTGCCATACATCACCTACGGGAGGACACCATGCCAGTTCGCGAACCGCAGCTAAGGTGTTGGAAAGCGGCCTTTATTGGTCAACTTTGTTTCGGGATGCCTACAATTTTGTGAGGCAATGTGATCCTTGTCAGCGAGCAGGTAATATATCGAAGCAACAGGAGATGCCCCTGAATGTATTTCAGGAAGTTGAGGTATTTGATTTGTGGGGCATAGACTTCATGGGACCCTTTGTGTCCTCGAACTCAAATTTGTATATCTTGCTAGCCGTTGACTATGTGTCGAAGTGGGTGGAAGCAATCCCCACAAGGACTAATGATTCTACTGTAGTGTGCAGGTTCGTGAAGGAAAATATTTTTTGCAGGTTTGGGATACCCTGAATGATAATAAGCGATGGGGGTACACACTTCCGGAATCAGAAGTTCTCGACATTACTGAAGAAATATGGGGTCAAGCACAACATTGGCAACCCATATCATCTGTAGACTCAAGGCCAAGTGGAGGTCTCAAACCGTGAAATCAAGAAGATTCTAGAGCGAACGGTGGCATCCACAAGGAAAAATTGGAGTGCCCTATTACCGGACGCACTGTGGGCATATAGAACGGCTTACAAAACACCTATAGGCACTACCCCTTTTAGGTTGGTGTATGGTAGGGCTTGTCACCTTCCGGTGGAGTTGGAGCACAAGGCCCATTGGGCGCTTAGAAGGCTAAATTTGAGTTATGATGAAGCTGGGAGAAAGAGAATGTTTGAGTTGAATGAGCTGGATGAGTTACGGATGACGGCATATGAGAATGCCTGAATATACAAGGAGCGCACAAAACTGATCCACGATCGTCACATCGAGTTGCACACGTTCAAGAAGGGAGATAGTGTTTTGCTGTTCAACTCCCGACTCAAGTTGCATCCCGGGAAGCTAAAGTCCCGGTGGAGTGGACCGTTTGTGGTGGAAGAGGTCAAACCACACGGCACGATTCTAGTGCGTGATGGTGATGCCACGTTCTTGGTGAATGGATAGAGGTTAAAGCTGTATTTTGGTGAGAATTACAAGAGAAAAGTGAATGAGGTTAAACTCATTACACTTTCGGATGAATGAGATGCCCGGAAGCCGTCTAGCCTACGACGTTAAATAAGGGAGCTTGTTGGGAGGCAAACCAACCATCGGTACATTAGGATAGTATAATTATAATCATAGGTTGCTTTATTTTCGTTCAATTTTTAGTGTAAAGAAGATACCTTGATCCGTTTGTTCATTGTGCAGGCTGAGGCAGAGTCGATACCATCGACACACTGGTCGATGGTATCGACATAGGTTCAGGTTGACAATTGTAGAGTTCGTTCTGAGTCGATACTATCGACCCGCGTCGATGGTATCGACACACCTACAGGCAGGTCACCCAACAACAGTCGATGGTATCGACACAGGCGTCGATACCATCGAGATCTCTGGAGAAGTTCAGATCAATTTGTCTCAGTCAACTCGATACCATCGACGGCCTCGTCGATGGTATCGACATCGTTACAAGTTGAAGTGCACGTGGCGGTGTCGCAATGAAGCCAAGTCGATACTATCGACACCTGTCGATGGTATCGACCATCCATGTCACCGATCCGCGCAAAGAAATCGACGGCGATCGCGGCGTCCACGTCATCGATCTGGGTGCAGCGTCGATACCATCGACCCACGTCGATGGTATCGACTCAAGAGCGATCCGGGTTACAAGATCAAGCAATCGTCAGCCGTAGATACTCGCGAGGGGGGCGGATAGCATCGAGACATGTCGATACCATCGACCCACGTCGATGGTATCGACTGGTTAACAGTGGCGCCGGCCAAGTCTATATAAGGAGAGTCATTACGTCATTTGACGTCACACCTTCAGAGTGATCTTCCTCCTTTGCGCCGAGCACTCCCCCGAGCCATCTAAGATCGAAGAGCAGCAACACCGAGAGAAGATCTTCCCCGAGCTCTTCTTCTAATCCCATTTCTCTCGCAACAATGGTGCACGTCGCCGGAGCATCATCCTCCCGCGTGAATCCTATGGATATCATGGAATTCGTGCCACCCCCTACGACGTCAGTATCACGGCCGCGCCTGGTTCACCCATCCACGGAGGTGAAGAAGATCTATGAAGAGATCTTGAAGCGGAAGATAGAGCCTACCCGGTATGTGGACCGAGATATGATCCGCGATCTTGGATTCGAGGCCAACTTGGCCTATGTGCTGAAGGGTCAAGCATGCCACACCAGCAGAAGGCCAGATGAGATGGAGTACCATGCGGATGGTCAACCATTCTTCGGTGAGTGGCCCACCTACAAAGAGTTGGTGGCGGAATTCATGGCGTCCCTTGATGTCTGCGTCGTGCCCAATGACGTAGTTGCTACTGATCGTGAGTGGATCAAGGGCCGGGTGTCATTCCAGCTGTTCAACATCGACTACAACATCACTCTTAGGCAGTTCAACAGCATCTTGATAACCTCCTATTTTAGTTGATTATCTTAGTCTTTTTCTTTAGTTTTCCATACTCTTTTTTTACGTTTAAACTATACATTATCCTAATTTTACCCCTTTTTGTAAATAAACCATCAACTAACTTATTCCTTTTATATATGCAGAAAAAGCACAAAAAATCATAAAAGAATAACCCAGCCTCAAGACCAAGTGGATTCAAACGGTCCCAAGACCGCATGAAGCCAACCGGTCCCGAGACCGCATGGAGTCAAACGGTCTCAAGACCGCATGAAGCCAACCGGTCCCGAGACCGCATGGAGTCAAACGGTCTCAAGACCGCATGAAGCCAACCGGTCCCGAGACCGCATGGAGTCAAACGGTCTCAAGACCGCATGAAGCCAATCGGTCCCGAGACCGCATGGAGTCAAACGGTCTCAAGACCGCATGAAGCCAACCGGTCCCGAGACCGCATGGAGTCAAACGGTCTCAAGACCGCATGAAGCCAACCGGTCCCGAGACCGCATGGAGTCAAACGGTCTCAAGACCGCATAAAGCCAACCGGTCCCCAGACCGCATGGAGTTCAAACGGTCTCAAGACCGCATGAAGCCAACCGGTCCCGAGACCGCATGGAGTCAAACGGTCTCAAGACTGCATGAAGCCAACCGGTCCCGAGACCGCATGGAGTCAAACGGTCTCAAGACCGCATGAAGCCAACCGGTCCCGAGACCGCATCGAGTTCATACGGTCTCAAGACCATTTGAAGCCAAACGGTCTCACAGTCCAAATGGTCTTGAGGCCCCAAACGGTCTCACAGTCCAAACGGTCTTGAGGCCCCAAACGGTCTTGAGGTCCAAACGGTCTCCAAACCGTTTGGACTTCTCTCAAAGCCTATAAATAAGACCCCAAGGGTCCTCCAAGAAGATATCTCAGACGTCCAAAGGCTGCCCCAATCGTTCCAGAGCTCTTGCCACTTCCATCCTCCGCCCTGGGGCTGTCGGTCTGAGGTCCATACTCCATCCTGAAGCTGCTTTCTCCTTCTTCGTCAAGAAGGTGGGAAGGGGAGATCTCCTCATCGTGCAACCTACGAAGACTGGTGGATCGTTGCTCTCTCTCTCCAAGGGGTTGACCTTCTTCCATCCTTGTGGGGATGATGCTCTCTCTCTCTTCTCGCCTCCTTCTTGGTCTTAGTCATGAGGGAGTAGTCTTCTTCACTAGGGTGCGGGGAGTAGCCCCGCTACCCATACTTTCATATCATGTAAAATGTAATCCTTAGGTTGTAATGTAGAGTTCTTATCTTTTTCGGTTCAACATCAAACGATTAATGAATACTTGTTGCTTGATCTCCAACTTGTGTTATCTTTTATCTTTTAGTATGAATTGTCTACGTTTGTACTATTAGATTCGAAACTCATTTGCATGTTGGTTCTTGATGCATGTATCCACCATGTATCTGTTTCGGTATCTAGAAGTGTATCTCAAGAAGTGGAGTAAACTCACTATCATCCGTTGCACTTTCATACTATGAAATGGAATCAGTTGACGTATGGAAGTGCAACCTTGGTAAGTCGAGGAACACACTTTGCGAGGGGAATGATGTAAAGTAATGTGATCATTTGATCGGGAATGACTGGCGTTGCAACATTCCCGCACTTCTCGTAGCTAGGTTATCCAAAAGGAGACTAGGTCTACAAGGATACTAACTGACCGAACTCTTTTTGCAGGTTAAGTTTTGCTTTACATGTGTTGATCGATGTGTAGTGGTGGTGAAAAACCGATCACATCCTAGTGATCTTTATCATAGTTTAACTCTTAGATTTGCTTGCTTTCTTTACTTTTCATGTTTTAGTTTAAAACAATCAAAATATAACTTTTCGATATAAGTGCCAACTAGTAAGTAGCTAAGTGAAGTTCTATACGTTTTTCATCTTGTTGCTTGCAACAAGACCGTTGTAATTTTGGGTTCGATCCTAAATCTGTACTATGATAAGGCTTCCATACTCTTATGGGGTTGGAGTTGTTATCTAAGCACCAGTTCTAGGTAAACCTAGAGAGAACATCAACTCCCTAGGGTTTTTGGTGCATCTTTGGGACTCTCATTGGAAGAGTGATCTTTTAGTGTAAGTCCCAGCTCCATCAAAAAATGGCGCCGTTGCCGGGGACAACGGAACGTTGTTATTTCACTTAGTACCTTTCTAGTTGGTTAGGATTTTACACTTTCTTTTTGAATCATAACTCTATATCTTCTTGAAACTTTCATATTTTCACTATTATCTAAAAGGTGTTCTCTTTTCTCTACTCAGGTAGAACACGTGCATGCAATCACCGCATAGTCGTGGATTCTCCCCTGATCCGGAGTTCGACTCCGAGGTAGAGAGCAGTTTCCACCGCCGAATCCGTCTCAATTGCCAACGCGCTAGACAAATGGCTGACGAACAGCACCAAGCTGCTTTGATAATGGATAGAGTTAATGCTGCCATCGCCGCACAACGGGCACAACTTATCGCAGACACCCGTGCCCAAATACAAGCAGAGATATGAGAAGAAGAGCAAGCCCGCATAAGAGCAGAGACCGAGGCTGCTCAGCTCGAGTTACGAAACAAGCAACTGAGGGACTATGCAGTCCCGAAAAACTACGAGGACAACCACCCAGTCCGGCCTCTGATCATCAACATCCCAAACTTTGAGATCCGGACCCAGTGGATCCAGATTATGCAAGGAATCTCCTTCTCTGGAGGTTCAGGAGACGATTGCATGGACCATTTGAAAAGGTTTAAGGCATTATGCCGCCTGGTCCCACAAGCCGGTATCGCTTTCGATGCGATAATGCTCCACCTGTTCCATTTCACCTTATCTGGAAGGGCCTTGAGTTGGTATAACTCATTGGACAGGGAACCTATTATAACCACTTGGGCCCCTCTAGAGGAAACATTCCTAGAGAAGTTCTTCCCACCCTCGCTGACCTATGAAATCAGAGGGCAAATCAATCACTTCTCCCAGCTACCTGGGGAAACCCTCGCTGAGGCATGGGAAAGATTTAAGGAACTTCTACGTAAATGACCTCATCATGGAATTTCACAGAATCAACTGATAGAAATTTTTAATCGGGGGGTAAGCAATGATATTAAACAATTCCTAGATTCCTCGTATGGAGGAAATTTCATGAGGAAAAACTATGAGGACGCTTGGAAGATTGTTACTTTAGGAGCTGAAAACCAGTCCAACTGGGGACGGTCAGCTGGAAAAAGTGTCCTTAAAGTTTTTAAAGCTGAGGAATCTATGGAACTGAAGTCAATAGCCGAGGCATTGAAAACAATCGCTCATAAACAGCAAGCCCTTGAGACAACTCTAGGGGAATTGATAAGAAGAAAACCCCACTGGTTCATCAAGCCAAAGCCGTCACAGGATCATGTGAGGCTTGTCATGCTTCGGACCATCTGACTCTCTCTTGCGGAATGCTCTATAATGTGATGATGGATCTGCATCCACCACCACAACCATATGAGTCCATCACTAATAAGGTTGAAGTTCAGATTCCAGAGCAACTCAACTCCATCCATACTATTCCCGGACAAGTTTACTATAATCCCAGTCAACCAAGGAACCATCCTGGGTTCCAGTATGGAAATCCTTCCGGAACTGCGAATCCGCAACATCAGACACAAGGGGGATTTGATAGTAGGCTGCCTACTGGGTTTCCAAACAATTTTAACCAAAGTCAAGGGAACCCAAGGAACAATTTCCCTAGGGCTAACTACCCTAGAAATCAATCAACCTACTATCAGTACACTCATCCCCCGCTTCACCCGCAGTTGCATACTCAGCAGCCTCAACAACAAAGCCCTCAGAAAGATGCTACTGCGCAGCCGGAGGATGAGATATCTTCGATAAGACAAATACTACAATCTCAGCAAACCATGCTGGCCAACCAACAAGCCCAACAGAAGGCAGTTGAAGCCCAGCTCACCCAGATTGCTGCACAACTAAAACCTCCGGCGGGCACTTTTGCTGGGAAGCCCGAGTCGAACCCTAAACATGGGCCGAATAGACATGAACAATCAAATACTATGCCACCAGCATAACTATGTTTTAACTTCGTCGATCCAGCGACATAAAACCAAGGCGCTACTTGGGAGGCAACCCAAGACTTCTACTCTATGACCTGTTCTTTATTTTTTTTCCTTAAGCCTTATCTTAAGAAAATACAAAAAAATCTACATAACTAAAACTATCAAAAAAATAAAATAATAAAAAACAAACAACATAAAAAAGCATAAATAAAAAACAAACACAAAAATATAAAAACCTTTCTGCCTTTGCCCTCCCAAGCGGTCTTGAAACCGTTTGGACTCCCAAGCGGTCTTGAAACCGTTTGGACTCCAAACGGTCTCCAAACCATTTGGAGCCAAACGGTCCTGAAACCGTTTGGACTCCAAACGGTCTCCAAACCGTTTGGAGCCAAACGGTCCTGAAACCGTTTGGGACCAAACGGTCTCCAAACCGTTTGGAGCCAAACGGTCCTGAAACCGCTTGGACTCCAAACGGTCTCCAAACCGTTTGGAGCCAAACGGTCCTCAAACCGTTTGGGACCAAACGGTCTTGAGACCGTTTGGAGCCAGACGGCATCGAAACCGCTTAGAATACAAAGGGTCACCAACCGTTCCCTATAAATATTAACCCTACCCCTTCGTCTTTCTCTCTTCGAACTTTCGAACTCTCCAGAGCACTTGTGCGAAGAACCTTCTTGCTGCTTCTGTTGCTCCCGCACGATCGCTCTTCCGTCCACCAACCACCTGCAAGGTAGTCTGGCGACCTCAACGCACGCCGCTCATCTTCCTTGCCGCCTTCGTCGTCACCGTCTGTACCGCCATCGCCGCCTTTTTTGCCGACGGCTCTAACGATCGTCCGCAAATTTCTGTCGTCTCCCGCAAGTTTCTCTTCCTACCGCAACCATCAGCTCTGTCCTCCGTCACCGACTTCACTTCCGCTATCATCGTCGTTTTCACCATCGTTTTCACCACCGTTGTGGTCATCAGCGCAACCCCCGCCTCCGCGCCGGTTCATCTTCGTCTTCACCCACGCCGGCGACCCTGCGGCTCTTTGTTTTCCAAACGGTCCTTAAACCGTTTGGAACCAAACGATCTCGAAACCGTTTGGGACCAAACGGTCTTGAAACCGTTTGGGACCAAACGGTCTTCAAACCGTTTGGGACCAAACGGTCTTGAAACCGTTTGGGACCAAACGGTCTCCAAACCGTTTGGTCTCCACATCCATTAATCTTTCACAAAATTACAAAAGACATAACTACAAATAAAATCTAATTTGTTTTAAATCTTTTGCTCTAACTCATAAACTCTTATTTTTCAAAAATGGCATCACTAGCAAACAAGACCACCGGCTCGGGAGCTGCTCCCTCTCAGACAAGGGAGCAAATGATCGAAGAGCTAGACAGGCTCAAGAAGATCAGAGATGTCTTCAACACCACTAGAGCAGTCCCACCAAAGACTAAAATGATGGATTTCTTGTGTGAGATTGCCCGCCTCACCAAATGTCAAGCTGAGGCATCTGAAGAAGAAGTAGAAGAAATCTCCTCTGATGACGACGAAGGTTCGGATTACACACCGAATCCTGAGGAGGAATCCGCCGCCGAAGATCACAAGGGGAAACGTAAGGTCTTGGAGACTGCATCTGGGCAGCCCTCCAAGAAGCGGGCAAGAAAACAAGTTCGACCCGTTTCCGCCATGGACCAACCCCTCGCCAAACCTTCCATCCCTGCAGCTACCATCGATGCTACTACCACTATCACCACCATTCCTACCACCACTATCCCCATCACTACCACCACTTTCATTCCCATCACCACCACGATACCACCACCAGAGAACCTCTTCATCCAAACCACCATCTCCACTGATAAAACCCTAAAACCTACCAAGTATGTCTGCTCCAGCATACTAATCAAGATGGGGATATATGATCGTATCTTCAACGTGCTAGACAAAGTCAACCTCACCAGGTTGTGTCTAATACCTGAAGTATCTTACTACGAACCCACCACAGAATTCTTCTCCTTTCTAACCAAGGAGCCCGTTGACAACACAGATAAGTCTCGGGACGGGGGTGACAGAAGGCTTGTCACCCAAATTTTTGGCAGCAAGGTTGTCATAACAGAGAATATGCTGAACTCCATTATTATCGACGACCATGAGCAGCTGCGAAAGGCTAAAACAGTGGGAACCGATCATCCAGAATTCAACAGACATACATTCTAGAAATCCTTAACCGGGATCCCCACTTACGATGCAAAGACGTGTAAGGCGTCAAACATACACTCTGGTTTTGTGCGCACTGTACACAAAATCATCGCTGGCGCACTCTTTCCCAGGACAGAAGGGGGAACGTTATAACCTCCGATCTTTTTGTTCTCTGGTCTATTCTTAACGAACGGCCAGTTAATATCGGCCGTCATCTGATCCAGAAATTCTCAATCTCCATCCTGGGGAAAGAGATTTGCATGGGGGGTCATGTCACATCTATCATCAAATATCTTAAGATGGACAAACCTTTACCCCGCTGCACGCAACTGAAGGGCGACATCCTTACCAACGAGCAAACTCTGAAGAACTCGTTCATAATTAAGGAAAAGGATGGGAAATTACATTATGTATTCTGCCCTATGGTCAAATCATCAAGGACTCTCCTCCCGCTTCCGAAGTTAGCAAACTATTACACAACACAACTCCTCTTCTCTGACGAGGAGCTTACTCAACTGCTAGTTTCGGTCAAAATACTTGAAAGGAAAGCAACAGCGGGACAAACGGAGATGAGCATCACTGCCCCGACAGCTCGACCAACTAAGATGCCTGTCAAACGACCTTCCCGGAGGCAGCTGCGGGCCCAACAGCTGTCGGGGACACCAACATCTCGGCCAAATCCGGAGGCCGAGCAGTTCCACAAAGAAGTCTTAACAACATCCTCCATCGACTCTTTTATCCAGAGTCTCCATGAGCATCTAACCATTGCCACCACCACTCCGCCTTCCACCATTCCAACATCTACCACTCCCCACATCCACGCAACCATTCACATCCACTTCTTCACCCATTTTTACGTCGGACTTCCCTTTCTCCATCCCTATGCCCGACTTCACCACCCTTCCATTTACTCCCGCAGTTTCCACCCCATCATTGTCGCTACCACCACTTTCGCCTCAAATACCACCACTTTTCACATCCGCCACCACCCCGACACCGTTGGTGACTACATCCACAGTCACTACGCAGCTCGGGGCATCATCAATGTCTCTTCCGCAAGACACTAACACCGTCCCACACAGACCCTAGTCATCTCACCCTTCCACTCCTGGGGTCCCTTTTACTAACATCGGTGAGGAATTCGACCGTCAATTTGACACTGTCCGAAACCTCCTCACCGATCCTTATAACATATTAAATTCTATTTTTTCTTGTGTACAGGATTTATCACGACAGGTAACCAAGATCGACGAACAACACCGAGCCTTGCCTACCTTCCTCCAAGGCATCCAACAACGACAGGACGAAGTGGCTAAGCAAGTTGAGCACATCAACAGCCACACCAACAACCTGCCAGACCTGGTCCTTGGAGCAACACGTCAGCAAGAAGCTACAACACAAAAAGTCGATGAGATCTCCAAACAGACTCAACCTCTGCCAGAGAATCTCCGCAAGCTTGAGCAACATCAAGAGGCCCTGAGCACGTGCTTAGCTACCATTGATGGAACACTTACGCAGCTACATCATCACCAAGAGGAGGAAAATAACGATGAAACCCAACAGCTACGTGCCCAAGTCATAGAACTGACAGCACGTCTCCTCTCCGCCGAAGGCAGATTCACAGACCTCAAAGAAGCCCACGATGCATTGCTCGAAAAACACGAGCATCTGCAAGTGGCTTTCGACGAGCTACAAGCCACTCATCGGCGGTGTAAAAAGTCTGCCAAAAAAAAGCAAACAGACGAAGCTGCGGATGACAAAGATGACGATGATGAAGAAGACTCCGACTCTGACTCATCTGCTGACTCCAACAAAGATACATCTTCGGACGATAAGCATGATGACGGAGAAGACCCCGGGCATGCAGCAGGACCCTCCCAAAAAGGGTCCGACAAAGGTCACCAGGATAGTGACCATCACCCCAAGTCCCCACACAACGACAATGTCAACATGTCATATGGGGATCAATTCTTTGACTATTCAGCTATGGGGTCCATCGGGGAAGCTGCCAAGGACGTGACCTATGCTGAGTTACAACAATGCATACTAGGAACCAGCGCCAGCCCGCCAAAAACCTCTGCTCTCTTCTCAGCACCTTCTCCCCCTTACCATGACGAGGCAGACCGAGTAAGTCTAGACACGGACGAGGATCTTGACTCTGCCTCTGACTTGGACGATAATCTAGAGGGCCATGTAGAGGCCTTCGAACAACCTGCTTCTCCTCCACCATAAGAGCTTCCCCCGCCACCTCCTCTGCCGCACAAAATGCAGGACCTAGATATGGCAGCCATCTCTACTTTAGATGCTCAGGACATTTTCATACTGAACACTATAGTGGACGATGCAAAAGAGGGGGAAGACATAATCTATCATAACACCAAAACCAGGCGTAAGTTGACACGCGAAGATTTCCGTTGCATCCTACGACCTCGGTCCACGGTGCCAATGGCGATCTTCCGTGTCCTCCTCGCCAATTGTATAGAAACATATAGAAGTCACAAGCGGCAACAACTGGTTTTTAATGCTTCACCCGCTTTGTCTTTTGGCCTTTTATACAAAGACATACGTGAAAAATCGGTTGAGCGGCTGCGGATCGGTTTGGCACGAAGGGCACGTTATCTTACACTGCCCTTCCAAGTCTCGGACCACTGGCTTTTTATGATCGTGGATACCGAGGCTTGGGATGCCAAAGTATACAACTTCTGTAGCACCGAGCTACCAGCCGACACAATAAATTTCGTAGGAGAAGCAGCAGGAGAAGCCAGGTGTATACCCTTCCGGATGCTTAAATTAATCTGGGCTGCACGCCCATCTCTTCGACAGGACTGGAGCCAACCATGGTTCAAAATCATAAACCCTCCAGTCCAAGCCACCGAGGGATCTGGGGATAGCGCTTTCTGCACCATCCGTCACATTCAAGCGTTGAACCAGGAAATCCCATTCAACGACCTGGTAGCTGAAGACTTTCATTCCTTACGTGGACGTTACACCATGGAACTCATCTGTGATAGACGATTCTTCAACGACCCAACTATGTCACCAGATGATGTTCCTCGCTACCTTTTCCCAGTTGTCCAGCGATGACAACATCGACCTTTCCGACAAGTTTTGAAGGAGTCAGAGCAGACCAAGTCGCCAGAGCAAGATAAAAGCAAGAGCGATCCTGCTTACACCATCAACCCAACATTTCCTGATTTTGATCGCGATGCTTGCAAGGGTCTTAACGACCTCGAATTGCGTACCATTATGGCGCGACTCTCCGCAGACAAAGATGCCCTGGTATACATGTCTCGAGACATACTCGTAATGGCAGATTCACTGTGAGAGACTCTACAGGATAAGGGATCCCTTTCTGTCAGCCTCATGGCCGCCTACCAGTTTCTACTTGGCCAAACCAACCCAAACACATACATGGCATCTCCATATATGAAAGATGATCTCCTAAAGCTCAAGAACTTCGGCAAAACCGACACACTGATCTCATATCTCCAACACACAACGCCGAAGTTCATCATGTTACCCATCCTGTATCATGAGCATTGGATTCTCCTGGCAACAAACCTCCCAGACAGAACAACCACAATATACAACAGTTCCGACAGCCAGTTCAACGCTCGACAGTGACACTACGTCGTGACGCCAAAGACGCCAACAGAAGTAGTGGCAAAGGAGTGCGCCGAGAAATTGATCGATTTTCTGAGTCAGCATACAAAGGCGTACGACAAAGAACATTTCCATCGCCCCGCCTTCTGCCACAAATGCCCCCAGCGTGCGGCTTCCACATCCTCTACTGGATGTACACCATCATTGTTCTTCAAAGACCAGTAGAGGAAATGACTGACATGGACTACCACACTTTACGAGGACAGTTCACATCCAATCTTTTTCGTTCTCCGGGGGCAAATGAAGATTTACCTTAACCCGCGGCCCTTGTCCTAATGACTTCTCAACCTATCACTTTGCCACTCTGGGGACAGAGTGCGTGATAAGTTAGGGGGGGGTACATTAGACAAGGGCGAGGTATCAATTTCTACACTCCTATTTCTATCTAACACTTTCCATACAATTCTTTATTCTTAAATTTTTTCTTAAACAATTCTTTTTACTTAATTTCTTTTTCAAAAATAGTCACCTCAACTAACTCTAGAATCATGTTAGTCCCTATAAGTAAATAGCACTTAGACATCGAATGGCGATTTATCAATTTCCACCCACTAGTGATTTCATATTTTTGCTTCAATTCTTCATATGACTCTCCACAGGTCAAAATCAAGGCAGAAATAAGCCAAGATCTCGAGGATGAGAGGGAAATCAGGCAACATCCAAATCAAAAAGTTCTGCAAGTGGACCACAAACCAAATAAGTGCACGTTGAAAAACTTTAAGAACAGCTTTCCTCTCTTCAAAATAAAAGAGGCTTGGCCGCCCAAAATAAATTCTCAAAAATCCCAAAACCCAAGCCTGTGAGTTATTGAATAAAAGCCAGAGAGACGAATAAAATTATGAGAGTTGTGCCACGCATAAGGATCTATACGAACAACTGACGAAGGTCTCACCCGGCCGGCACATTCCGCTGCCCTCACAAAGGCAGATGTGTCGTGCCCGGTAGTGAAACCCTAAAGTTTCCAAGTATATGAAAGGCTCATAAAGGACTCGCCCAGCCGGTACATTCAGCTTCCCTCATAAAGGCAGATGTGTCATGCCCGGTAGTGAGATTCTAAAAAGCATAGACAACCCCTCCCCTACTTGAAGGGGGAGCTACACTTCAAAGCCTTTAGCCAACCCTCATACCCTCTCTAGATTCCAGTAGGTTTTTCAGAGAGGTATAAAGCTGATTAGAGTCAACAACATGCACAAAATAAGGTGGTCCCAATGCAAACTTTGAGATACGGAAAGAACCTGAGATCCAAGCAACTCTCGAAATCTGAAAGAATCAAGGCATGCAATAAGACTTGATATGACCCCAGGGGAACTCAGGTCAAGAATTGAAGCAAGAGTATGGAAATCCTAAATAAAATCGCCTCGCCATTACATGTCTCAGCTCTATCTAACTTGAGGACAAGCTAGACTCTAAGTTAGGGGGGGTGATAACCTTCTATTTTAGTTGATTATCTTAGTCTTTTTCTTTAGTTTTCCATACTCTTTTTTTACGTTTAAACTATACATTATCCTAATTTTACCCCTTTTTGTAAATACACCATCAAACTAACTTTTTCCTTTTATATATGTAGAAAAAGCACAAAAAAATCATAAAAGAATAACCCAGCCTCAAGACCGAGTGGATTCAAATGGTCCCAAGACCGCATGAAGCCAACCGGTCCCGAGACCGCATGGAGTCAAACGGTCTCAAGACCGCATGAAGCCAACTGGTCCCGAGACCGCATGGAGTCAAACGGTCTCAAGACCGCATGAAGCCAACCGGTCCCGAGACCGCATGGAGTCAAACGGTCTCAAGACCGCATGAAGCCAACCGGTCCCGAGACCGCATGGAGTCAAACAGTCTCAAGACCGCATGAAGCCAACCGGTCCTGAGACTGCATGGAGTCAAACGGTCTCAAGACCGCATGAAGCCAACCGGTCCCGAGACCGCATGGAGTCAAACGGTCTCAAGACCGCATGAAGCCAACCGGTCCCGAGACCGCATGGAGTTCAAACGGTCTCAAGACCGCATGAAGCCAACCGGTCCCGAGACCGCATGGAGTCAAACGGTCTCAAGACCGCATGAAGCCAACCGGTCCAACCGGTCCCGAGACCGCATGGAGTTCATACGGTCTCAAGACCGTTTGAAGCCAAACGGTCTCACAGTCCAAACGGTCTTGAGGCCCCAAACGGTCTTGAGGTCCAAACGGTCTCCAAACCGTTTGGACTTCACTCAAAGCCTATAAATAAGACCCCAAGGATCCTCCAAGAAGAGATCTCAGACGTCCAAAGGCTGCCCCAATCGTTCCAGAGCTCTTGCCACTTCCATCCTCCGCCCTGGGGCTGTCGGTCTGAGGTCCATACTCCATCCTGAAGCTGCTTTCTCCTTCTTCGTCAAGAAGGTGGGAAGGGGAGATCTCCTCATCGTGCAACCTACGAAGACTGGTGGATCGTTGCTCTCTCTCTCCAAGGGGTTGACCTTCTTCCATCCTTGTGGGGATGATGCTCTCTCTCTCTTCTCACCTCCTTCTTGGTCTTAGTCATGAGGGAGTAGTCTTCTTCACTAGGGTGCGGGGAGTAGCCCCGCTACCCATACTTTCATATCATGTAAAATGTAATCCTTAGGTTGTAATGTAGAGTTCTTATCTTTGTCGGTTCAACATCAAACGATTAATGAATACTTGTTGCTTGATCTCCAAATTGTGTTATCTTTTATCTTTTAGTATGAATTGTCTACATTTGTACTATTAGATTCGAAACTCGTTTGCATGTCGGTTCTTGATGCATGTATCCACCATGTATCTGTTTTGGTATCTAGAAGTGTATCTCAAGAAGTGGAGTAAACTCACTATCATCCGTTGCACTTTCATACTATGAAATGGAATCAGTTGACGTATGGAAGTGCAACCTTGGTAAGTCGAGGAACACACTTTGCGAGGGGAATGATGTAAAGTAATGTGACCATTTGATCGGGAATGGCTGGCGTTGCAACATTCCCGCACTTCTCGTAGCTAGGTTATCCAAAAGGAGACTAGATCTACAAGGATACTAACTGACCGAACTCTTTTTGCAGGTTAAGTTTTGCTTTACATGTGTTGATTGATGTGTAGTAGCGGTGAAAAACCGATCACATCCTAGTGATCTTTATCATAGTTTAACTCTTAGATTTGCTTGCTTTCTTTACTTTTCATGTTTTAGTTTAAAACCATCAAAATCTAACTTTTCGATATAAGTGCCAACTAGTGAGTAGCTAAGTGAAGTTCTATACGTTTTTCATCTTGTTGCTTGCAACAAGACCGTTGTCTTTTGGGTTCGATCCTAAATCTGTACTATGATAAGGCTTCCATACTCTTATGGGGTTGGAGTTGTTATCTAAGCACCAGTTCTAGGTAAACCTAGAGAGAACATCAACTCCCTAGGGTTTTTGGTGCATCTTTGGGACTCCCATTGGAAGAGTGATCTTTTAGTGTAAGTCCCAGCTCCATCACATCTTAAACTGGAACCACTCCCAACAAGATCACCTCCGACCGGACGCCCGCACCGATTATGACAAAATTTTCGCCGAGCTAGTGACAGTGCCGGCGGGCAAGACAGTGAGCTACCACAATGCTGCGGCAGCGGATTTCGAGCACCCATTTGTCCGGGTCCTACACCGGATGTTGAGTTTCACATTCTTTGCTCGTAGCGATCTGGCGCTGAGCAAATTTTAGGAGACCAATCTCTTCTTTCTCTACATGCTCCTGAAGCGACAACAATGCAACTGGGGTGCGTTTTTCCTGCAGCGAGTTCTGGCGGTTAAGAGGAGTACGAGGAAGGCTCCGATTCATTTCGGCGGGCTCATCACCAAGTTGGCGCACTACCTCGGGCTCAACTTCTCCACCATGACGTCGCTTTCCACGAGGAGTAAGGTGAACGTGCAACATCTGCACCGTTCAAACCTTATTCTTCTACGGGATGGTTTGGTGTACGCACACTGCCACGTCAACCACGCTTACTAGGAGTGTGCTCTGCCGGATCCCATCTTCCACATCGAGGGCGCACAACATTTCAGATGGCCGATCATAGCCATCGACTCCGATGATGAAGAAGGCGGCGACGACGGACAGGGCGACGAGGCTGAGGAGGAAGAAGAGGCCTTTACACCTCTTCGAGCACGAGTAGCACCCCGGAAGCGTCCTCGGATGCATCCGGGTGCGTCTTCATCATCACAGCCTCTGCCTCCATCACCATAGCCCTCGCAGCCGAGCGAGGATGCCTACTCCATGCAAGGCATGTACACGATGCTGCAGGATATCCATCAGACACAGCAGCAGCATCTAGCGATGTATACTGGTATTCAGGACACTACGAACCGGATACTTGGCAACCAAAGGGCGATGTTCGAGAATGAACGTCTCCTCCTCGACAACCAACAACAGATACACAATCGGTTGCAACAGATGGAGATGCAGCAGGAGCCCTTCTACGACCACTACTGGAGTCAGAGTTACTTTGGAGGCTATCCACAGCCTCCGCCGAGGACCCATTATGATCCGAGCTTCCAGGGGGAGTATCCGTCTTGGGATCCTACGGTTCCACAGTACCCACCTACACCTCCACAAGAGTGATCTGGTATCTCTGTTCCAACCTGTCAGTTTGTTTTTGACTATGAGGCCATAGTCGAATTCAAGCTTAGGGGGGTAGTTATGGAACAGCTCTATCTTTTATTGTTTTTAGTTTTTAGCATTGTTATTTATTTCTTGCATCTTTAGCTTTTGTAGGATCCACGCGCTATCTAGTGTAATTGTGGATGTCGTAAAAGTGTGTCATCTTGTTTGTTAGTGCATGGAGAATTTAAGGGAAATTTAAAAATTCTTGTGTCTTTGGATAGCTTGCTTTGGTTGACCTTGGGGAACACATCCTACGAAAATGATTGATTATGTCAACTTTAAAACAACATTTCATACCTGTACTCCTAATGATTCATGAAAGTGGACGGAAATGGTTGTTTGAGCCTAACCTAACCAAATGGTAATGAGACCTTAATTGGATGTAAGAGAGAGAACCCTCTAAACTACTACACAGGTCAGTAAGGAGGGACACATGATATTTTTCTAAGGTTCAGTCATCTAGTCTTGTGATCGTTCCACTTCATTTTTCCATAATCCACCTAAGAATTGGAAGTAAAGTGCAGTTTTAATTCCTTTTGTGTGCATAGCATTTAGATAGGACTTGCATGGGTATTTTCCATATGTTTGCATAAAAAGAAGAAAAAAATATAGGAATTCATGCACATTACCTTTAGGTGCATGCCATGTATTTGCACTCATGATTTTCATGCATAAAGTATATCATGTATTTCAATTTTTCCCCAATGGTGAATTGAACTATTCCATACCTTCTAAATATTGAAAAAAAAATTTGAGCATGAAGAAAATAGCCCAATAAACCTATTTTTAAGCAATTATGGATATGTGGGCTGAAAAAAAAACTGAAAATCTGCAATATATAAAGAAAGAAAAAAAAAAGAATTTAGAAGAACGTGAAATAAGAAGGAGAAAGGAACATGATATCACCTACATTTCAGGATAATTGAGTATATGATGTAGCTTGACTAGATATCCATCTCATTTTGAGGTGGATGGTTAGTGCATGCATCATTCCACCCAATTTTAGGCATTAGGGCATTTCTAATGTGCATTTGCATCATATAGGACATTTTTGTATTATGCATGTTGAAATTGTACAATACTTCCACTTTCTTCCATTTTCTTCCATGAGCCACCCATTTTCATCCACCCGTTGCTCGGATTGGTAGGCCACCGTGATTTTCTCTTCACTAATGAATATCAGGAGAACTGCTTCCATGTAGATGGTAGTTAGGGCGAGCAACGTAGTATAGGCGATCACAAGATGCACCAATGCTGAATCGGTGAATTTTATTATGTTAACTGCCTTATGTGATAGTGTTCATCGGTTTGGAGGTTAATTTCTTTTATTGATGATTACTGTCACCTTTAGGGTAATTACCGTTCTGTGGTTAGGAAAGGTCAGTTTGTGAATGTTCAGTGGGAGTCATATGGGATGTTGGGTTGGTGTGTTGTTTTTCAGTTGACATTTGCAATTCTATTCTAAGGATTAGTTGCTCGAGGGCGAGCAACGTTCAAGCTTAGGGGAGTTTGATGTGATGATTTTGAGTCGCATTTATAGACCCATTTTATATGTGGTTTATGCTTTAATTAGTCATTTCTATGGTTAATATCGCATAATTCATCCATTTTGGTCTTTGCCACCATTTTATGTCAAATCCCCTAGTTTTATCATTTTGAGCATTCATTATCACATTATTATAATTTGTGTGGATTTATTTGATCTTGTCTTTGAATTTCAGGAAAAATAAGTATTTACTTCTGTCGATACCATCGACGGAAGTCGATACCATCGACAAGACCACAGGTTGCCAGCCGAAAGGAGAAGCAAAGAGTCGATACCATCGACACCCAAGTCGATGGTATCAAGACACCTTCAGGTTGCTGGCGAAGAAGCAGTCGATAGTATCGACAGAAGTTGATACCATCGACACATGGAGGCTACATCATCGCAAAACGACAGAACCGACGCCAAAAAGGAAGTCGATACCATCGACCCGCGTTGATGGTATCGAGATGATGAAGGGCGCGATAAAGGAAGGATTTGCAGCCAGCCGCTACTGTAGCGGGTCGATACCATCGACTCGCGTCGATGGTATCGACGCCGTCAGATATGCGTTGGATTCAGATTGATTTCAATCGGACGGCTGGAGTTAATTAACGACCTAATTAGGGACTTATACCTAATGATGGCCGCCGAGACAGAGGAGGATCGGATTTTGGCTTTTGCACAAGTGCTGAGGAATGAGAAAGGAGAACGGAGGCCAGAAGTTCATACATGTCGATCCGGACGCTGCCGAAGACGGATTTCACCACCGAGAGGCGGGAAAGCTCGTGTTCTACGCAAAGGATCAATCGGTTCTTCTCCGTTCAGGGGTTTTCCCATTCAATTCACATTTTTCATATGATTTCCCCTATTTCTACCATGTACTTGTGTGAGATGAACATGCGGGTCTAATCCCCTCCATCTTTAGGACTGGAAGTAGCCCGGGAATGCATTGTATGACAGTTTTATATTAATAATTCATATTTTCTCTCTTAAATCCGTGGTATAGTTTCATTTTCTCCATATATTGTTATGCTTGATCACCATAATAATAACCTAATGACCTTAATCACTTCAACAGGAGGATTAACGGTTGAAAAGAGATGAAACATACATTAATCAATAAATCCCTTGACAAAGGAGGTGTAAAATTAATGGTGGAAACTGAGAGATCGTTCGTAATGCACTTAGTTTAGGGGATAGATTACTACGACGGTGGAATCGACCTAAACCTAAGTAGTGAATTACACCACGACAGTGGGTACTTCTATTTTCAGGCCACTACCCGGATAGAGAGAGAAGATTGAGGAATTATATGAAATCTAATACAATGATAACCCGCGGTGAAACCACAATCCTAAAGATACCTTTTTGAATTGATTAAATTAATCTTTAATCGATTGTTTGCTTGTTTTATTTATATTTTCTTTTAATTTTATTCAACAACCCCAATTTTTTATTCGGTTTAGCTGATCGCAAATAGTTAGTAGGAGTCTCCAACAATTCCGAGTATCCCTGTGTTCGACTCGGGCCTCACAAGGCCTATACTACTCGACGCGTATACTTGCGTTTTTAGTGCGTAGTAAAATACACGTCAGCAAGTTCTCTAGTTTGAAACCTACTTGGGACGATATGAACAACTTCCCCAATTCTTCTTAAAAATATTGGTGTTTCAACACAAAAAAAGTTTCCTAAATGTGGTTTGTAGAAGATGTGTTAAAATATGCGTGAGAGCTATTGGAAAGTGTTACAACATAGTTCTAAAGTTACATTTAGTAAAATAATTCATTGAAATATTAGGTTGTGCTTTTCACTAATGATTTTGATACTTTAGGATGCTTTGGTCTTCCACATGAGTAAGGATAACTGAGTATTGACAACAAATATTGATTTTCACCTTCCTCCTTTTTATGGTTTATTCTTCATACTTTAAAACTTAATCAAATATTCAAAATTTGACTTTTTATCACTTCATGATTTTGCATAGAAGTGGAGTTGAGGCTGCATATCATGAGATAGTGGCGTTAAAGGAATGGAAATCATCATTCATAGAGCAGAGGCTTTCCTTCTCGCAAGAAAATCCATTCAAGATAAAAATACTTTTGTAATATAACAAGGAAATAATATAAAGAAAAGAAAGTAAAAAGCTATCCTTGTTAGAAATTATTCTTCCCAATGTTGAATTGTGTTTCTTTTTCATTATAATCATAAAAGGAGTATACATTTAAAGCTAATTTGTAAGATCTTTCTTTTTATATTTGGAATGATATCATGCTTAGATCTATGTTGATGTATCTAGGCCTATTGTGATAATACTAGCGCAATTAACTTGTCATATAATCCTATCTTGCATAGTAGAGATAAACATATAGAGGTTTGCCATCATTTTCTCCATGATCACATTGCCAAGAAGGATATCTATATCACGCATGTGGACATAGAAAATCAGTTGGCGGATATTTTCACAAAACCTCTAGCTAGAGAGAAATTTAACTTTATTAGATCAAAATGGCTCATAACTGCATTGAATGAATCTGATATGCCTTCTAGCTAGTTGTCATCTATCCAATATGTTTTTCCTTTGTTTTGATCACCATTGCTTGCTAATGTGCTTAAAATCAGTTTTTCATGTTCATTTTGCCTTGTTTTTCTCTTGCTTTTGGGTATTTTTAGAAAACACATGTTTTATCGCAAAATAGTACCCAATGATGAGTAATATGTGCCTAAGTATGTTCAAAATACATAATTGACTTGAAAAATAAGTTTAATTAGCACTCTAGTGGCTAGAAACTAGGGTCAGGTTGACCATCAGTCGAGTTACCAACTCGACCGATCATACCGAGAGCTTTTTTTAAAGAGCCTATCAACCAAGTTTCCGATTTCACAGAACTCGATCGATGGCGAGGCTGGAGCAAAGTTAATATGGGTTCGGCCAAATAATCTCCCTCTCAACTAGAGAAAAGTCAACCAATCTAACCTCCAGCTCCCCTAAGCTCTCAACCCTATCCCCAACCTTCCTCTCCCTAGCCCTAGCTCGACCTAGCTTGACCTTCATTGACCTTCCCCCTTGCTAACCTAGGTCTGTGGATGAGTTTTGGTGGTGAGTCTTTAGCTTTTG
This sequence comes from Alisma plantago-aquatica, assembly GCA_963693085.1. Lineage (NCBI taxonomy): Eukaryota > Viridiplantae > Streptophyta > Magnoliopsida > Alismatales > Alismataceae > Alisma > Alisma plantago-aquatica. The sequence continues at coordinate 1,491,696,683 of OY856412.1, forward strand.
CTCTCTCCTTCCTCTCCTTTTCATCTCTATGGCATCCAATAGGAGGAAGAGGGATGCCCCAGCTAATGCACCTTCATCTTCATCCAACTCGCGCTTGATTCTGTTTGATGATACTTTCTTTGTCTCAAATGAGGCTCTAAATAGGTATAAGGAGCTCCTTCATATGAATTCTTTCCCTTTTTGTGCCTTTTTTTGAGCCTAGACCACAGAGACAAGAGGTCATAGATCAAGTAGCAAAGTTGCTTTATGAGCACCATCTCTTTGCCTTGGGGGTTGAACGTGTGTGCTATAACAATTCCATCACAAGCACCAAAGCGGTTCATGAATTCTATGCTAACTTGCATTAGAATTACGACACCCTCATACCCTCACTTAATACTCAAGTAGTCCTCACATCTATGATAACCAGGAAGAAATTTCAAGTCTCTGAGGATACCCTGAACATCTTCTTTTTAGGTATCGAAGTGACTAACACCTGATGTAAGGACTACCCAAAGTATTTTGACTTAGTTGAGCCTGAGGACTTCTACAAGAAATATGACATTACTCTCCCTAATATTTATAAGTTCTTGAAGAAGCCTCAATTCCCGTATAGGAAGAAGTGCACCCTTCCCTCCTCTGCCTTGGACCTCAAGAGATGCATCCTTGCCCTAGTGGTAAACTGCAATATTCACCCCAAGAAGAATCATACTGAGATTGCAGAAAAGACTGCGATGATCATGTATTGTCTCTTAAAGAACATCAGAGTCAAGTCATATGATCTGCTTTGACTCAGGCAAGAACACCCATGGCACCCACCCACCCTACACAGCCCTGATTTGTGGTCTATTCCATCTTGCCACGGGCAAATCTCTTTTTCATGACCTTCATTATAAACCTGCCCAGAAAAGAGTTTGCAATAGTGAGACCACTCTTCAGAAGTTTGTTCCTATCCTATCCTCCACCACACCTGATGCCTCTACCTCTACCTCTACCTTTACCCGAGCACCTCCACGACCTCAGCCTACCTGACCTACCTGTACCTCATTTCATATGTCCAATGAAACCCTTATGGGCTACATGATGCATCAACATGCATACAACCTTTAGGTTCAGGAGAACCTGCATCAAGACATATGTTCCATCATGTCTAACATAAACATGTCCTATGCACACCCCTACCCTACCCACCAGCCTTCCCAGGAGGTGACTATGCATCCTATGCATATGATCACTTTTACCCTGCCCCTCCACCTACACCTTCCACTGATGCACCCCCTGCTGCTGATGGATCTACCCCTGGTGTGTTGCCTCTTCCAGCTACCCCTTGGCCACTCTTCCTTCTAGCCTTGGTAGTTCTGCTCCTTCCTTCCCACATGACAATGAGCTCCATGCTCTTGGTATGTCTTGGGATGAGCAGAATGCACGTTGGCCCAGTCGTGGTTTCGGTCCCTCACTTGATGAAGAGATGTTGGACCAGGCTGATGAGGAGGCTGCTATTGCTGACGAAGAGGCTGATGAGGATGATGGTGATGCTTCTGATGATGGTTCTAATGGCTTCGTCGGTGACTCTGGTGATGAAGGCGATGCTGCTGCACCTTCAGATAGAGATGACGACTATGAGCCTGATGCCTCTGATACAAATGATGTTGTGGATGTTTTAGACATAGATGACCTAGATGTTTAGTTGTTCTAGTTTTTAGTCAAGTTGTTGATCATGTATATCTTTCTAGGCTATTTTGTATTAAAAACATCTGGGCACATGTTCTGAGTTGTACTATTTTATCATCTACCTTTCATCGTTTTGGCTTGTAGCTATTTTCATAGAACTTACTTTCTGGGTTGTACTCTTAATCCTTTGTACACTTACTCTCTGATTTACTATATCTCAGGAGTTGGTGCCATATTTTACCATTTTTTTATTCTGACTTAGATTGTTTGTTTTCTCATCTTTGTTTGGTGTATGCTTTGAGATTGCATGTTATGGATGTATGTTTTGGTTGTGTTTGGAGAAGATTTGTTTCTATACTCTTCTACCCCCTTCCTTTTTATAATGTCAAAAGGGGGAGAGAAGTTCAATGTTTTGAAGATCAACCATATTGCTTTTATTGCCTATGTGATCCTTTTCTTGTTTATTATATGCTATATCACGTGACTTGCTAAAGGACCATATAGTACATATGTGTTATATTGCTTTGTGTAGATAGACCAGCTATGTAGGTTAGAGAAAGCATAGATTGAGGGGGAGCAATTCACATTGTTCAAACCCTGAATCCCCTTGCAATTCACAAGGAAAAGGTATAACTTCAATATCCTTTTCAATATGATTGAGGAATGGTTTGTCATTGTCAAAAAGGGGGAGAATGTTGACTTGAGCGTTATACATTGCTCATATTTTGATAATGACTTAACCATTCCATTCCTATGTATCTAATATGTTTGTTTAAGATTGATTTCATGCTTTAGGTACATAAAAAGGATCAAATTATACAAGCCCTAGCTTGTTCAAGTTCAAGTCAAATGCAATGCAAGTGTGCAATTTGGGTAATCACTCTAAATGACCTAAGATAATTTTTATAGTCACTTGTATTGATGATATGACTTGTAACTAAGATGAGAAAAAATCAGGGACAATTCCATTGTTTAATCACTCAAATGTCAATTTAGAAAATTTGTCACAAGATGTTCATCGGTCGAGTTGGAAACTCGATCGATCCTATGATGGATTTTTTGAAGATGACACATCGGTCGAGTTGTACACTCACAGAACTTGATCGACTGACTCACTGAGAAAACCTAATTTTAGCTCATCCATCGAGTTTTCCATAACAAACTCAATCGATAGTTTAAAAATTAGCTTTGTCATTTAGTGTATCAGTCGAATTACCTTTATTGAAATTTGACCAAATGTACTGTACAGAAAATGCAGAAAAAGTGATTATAACCATTGGTGAGTTGTTTTGCTATAATAAGGACCCCTTGGAGTTCATTCCAAGTTTGCTCATTCATGCTATTCTAAGTCCTTGTTATAGTTGAGTGTGTTGCAACTCCTTGAGCCCCTTTCTCTCTATAGTTTACACTTCATTTCGTGATTATGAGTGAGATAGGCCCGTTGTAAGTGAGATACTTCCTTGTTCTTGTACAATCTCTCATCCATTCCATCCTCCCAACCCCTTTCCTCCATGAAGCAAAGGTGAAGCAAGCTACTCCGAGTGAAGTTGGAGTTGTTGATATTCTTCTTCAAGGTTGAAGAAGAGGTGAGGAATTTCTCCAGGTGAAAGAGAAGGCAAAGGCTAAAGATCAAAGAAGAATGGGTAAATCTTTGAAGGCAGAAGACTTGTGCAAGAGTAGGTAAGACCTTGGAAGAAGGTTGAAGACTCTTGGCAAATTGGGTAAGTCCTTGGTAAGGGAAAAGACTCTTTGTGCTTGGATGGGTAAGTCATTTGGTGGTCTTGTGTTGTAACTCTTATTAGTTAATATATAGATAAAATCACTTTCAAAGTCCTAGAGGTTGACCTCTCTAGGTAGTGGATTGACTCTCTCCTAGTTTGGAGAGTGGAACCACTCTACATGACCTTGTCAAGTGCTTGCTATAAATTCCTCTCATCCTTGCTATGCTTGTTAGTTAGGACTTCAAATTGCACTTAAGCTATTCGTTTTAATTTGAAGGTCTAATCTATCTTGTGAGAATTTTTAAAGCTCTATTCACCCCCATCTAGAGCCCTAGATCCAACAGGGAATTCATTTCAGCCACCTACCTCCAACCTGCCCCATTCTCTACCCCACTCATCACCTTCCAACCCAAAACCCTAGTTTTCTAAGGTCTTGGCCAGTCCACTTGCACTCTCCATACCATCTCACCTTCTTAGAGGAGGAGCTCGAGCTAGTTTCTAATGAAGATGAACAAGGAGGCCTCCCCATAGACATCCATGCCATTTCTCTCTATCTCTTCCTCTTATTTTTTTCTTTCTTGAGTTATGAGTGGCTAAGACCATTTGTTAGGTTTTCTAGGTAGGAATATGCAACTTTGTTACCACGTTGGTCAATTATCAATGCAAAACACTTTGATTTCATTGTAATGTGTCATGTTATTCTTGGTATGTATTCCCAGAGAACCAATCATATGATGATCATGATGACATATTACATAAAAGATTTTATTAATAATAATAAAGGCAAGCTTCTTATTCATTATTTTTCACTCAGTTATGAGATAATAAGGAAACATAATGAATGTCTAAAGAATGATATTACTCAATGACGTATGTCTTCAAGTACGTGACCAAAACAATGAGATCATACATATGTTAAGAGTATATACATTCTTATTATGTCCCTAGCCTAATTTTATTATGGAAGGCTGATAGACACCAGTAACACATAAGGCTAGACTATGTGTTGGTTGATGACAAAATCTCATTAGTCATGATATGTGATATCAAACCAAGCACATAAATACTTGTTTGGTAATAGTGTATTAGATAGACCTACCTTGAGAGTGACACAAGAAGGCAAGCCTCTACTCTGTCAATGTTGATTTCATTCATTTAACGCCACTATCTCATGACATGCAGCCTGGTTCATCCGAGCTAGAGGCATACACACTAGCCAACTAAGGGTGGCTAGATGCACTCCACAGGATTCGAACACACGTGTGGGAAAACTTTCAAAATTTATATTGGCCCTAACCAAGTCGATCACAAAACCAAATAGGTCGCCCACAAGCGCATGGGGCACTGTTGTAGTATAGGTGATTGGAAAGAATAGGGGTCGGTCCTCACAGATAGAGGGGGAACTAGAGCTAGGCTAGTGTTTGCTATGTTCCTAGTGCGGAGATTAGAGTTGAAGGGTTTTAAAAGAGTTTGTTTGTTGATTAATCGAATTGAACAAGCAAGAAAGGCAAAATTAAACCTAAGTTATCTTAAATAAGCATATCTAGCAAACTAGGTTAACAAACTAGCTAAGCAAGAGCAAGAGTAAGCTACACTACACTAGACAAGCAAGAAGAAATTAAGAACTAAATCAACCACTAGAGTGAGCAAGAACCTAAGTTAATCACTAAAGAGCAAAACTAAGCAATTAACTAAATTGAGCAAAAGTTACTAAACTAGACTAGCATGAACAAGCAAGCAAAGCAAGTTGGGTTTTAACAAGATGATTAAGGTAGGTGGGCCATTTGGGGATGCAACTTTGATATTAGTTGGGGGAGGTTATTAGGCAAGAATGGTTCTCATTTTACATCTAGATTACCAAACCAAACAATAAGACTAATGCTATTAGAATGTACCTTATACTACTAGTAGAAGACTAGCGTTAGGTGTAATTATAATTGGATTAGCCAAATCTAGGTTTCTAGGATAAGTGGTATTGAGCAATTGAGGGTTGAGGGTAGAGATGGGAGTAGAGATGAGGATATTTGACCTCATGCCACTAGCCTTTCTAGCCTTTAGAAGACCCTAGGCAATCACATTATTCCCACTTATACTAGTAACTTAGGTCTCATACCAAGTAGTAGGAGAGGAGATAGGCATGTAGGAACAAAGGGGATTATCTAGGGATCCCCTATTGGGACCTTGGAGTCACACCTAAGATTTTCACATGCATCCCAATTCCCCTAGAAACATGGTGTCATCAAACACCACCAAACAAGAAATTAATATAAAAAAGTATAAATCACAAGCATGGCAATGGGATAAGAGACACAAGCATGGAGAAATCATCGTAGATGAAAACGAGTTCATTACAAGCCAAAATTCCCCCAACACGGTATCAAAGTCACATTTTATCCCCAAACAGCCCACCACTAGGGCTTAGCTACACATAGTCAAAGAAATGGGAAGAAGGGGAAGAAACTCCATGGAGCTCAGGGAAGTAGCCTTATTCTTCACCTCCTTGTTGTTGGGGACGTCCTATCTCCTCCAAGGGTGCAGATGAGCATGAAGATATGGGGGATTATGGAGGAAAACCTAGAAAACTAGGTTTTCAAGGTGAAATGGAGATGGAAATGGTGGGTGAAGAGCATAACTGCAAGGGAAATGCACTGAATGCTCAAGGGGAGGAGTAATGGAGGCTAGGAGTAATTAGGGAAGCTAACCTAGTATTATGGCCACCACCGATGTATATATAGGTGGTGGTGGAAGCACTAGGGTAAGTAGGGGTATTGTGGGAAAATCAATGCAAAAAGTGGTAGGTTTAGGGTGGCAACATGGTCATCTTGACGAGCCACGGACGTGGTAGGGGTAGATGAGGATGGTCATGGAGCATGGACACAGGCGTGTTGTGGAAGGGTGGTGAAAGTGCTAAGTAGGAGGTGGCCATGGCTGTGGCGGAGTTCCACAGTCGTGTTGGGTGAGTAGCACCACAGACGTGTTGGGTAACACGACTGTTTTGGAGAAGGAGGACTTAGTCGTGGGGCAGCAGCAGGGGCGAGTTGATTTTTAGAGGCCACAATCGTGGCGGTCATCCACGGGCGTGGCAGTCAGCCACGGTCATGGTAGATTGGGGGCAACTCCCTATTGATTTTCTTGATTCTTCTCAATAAATAGTACGGCCGTGGGGGTATGTCCACGACTATCTTCAGCTCTGCTCGCTACGACCGTGTTGGTGGCCACGACTGTAGCCATTTGGGTGCAAAATCCCTGTTGACTCTATTGATTTCTCACAATAAATGGTACGACTGTGGAGGTATGCCCACAGTTATCTTCAGCTCTCCTGGCCACAAATGTGTTGGTGGCCATAGCCGTGGCCATTTGGGTGTAAAATCCCTATTGACTCTGTTGATTCTTCACAATAAATGGTACAACTGTGGGGGTATCCCCACGACTGTGTTGGGATCTACAGTAGGCAAATTAACTTCAAACTTCATCGTTCATGGATTTCTTTGCTTGATGTCGATCCTTGGCCATTAAAGGTAGTTTAATGGAGCTTTGGGTCCTTCTTAGGACCCCTCCTTCTCTCTCATTCACCCTAATCATGGTCCAAGTACCTGAAAATGATGCAAAGAACATCCATAAGCGCATTTGGCAATGTTAATCATATTAGGGGAAATAGCTTGTAATCTAACATGTTTAGATGTAATTTAAGTACAAAATAACACAAGATGGAGCCCTAAAATAGGGCTGCATCACCACCCCAAACTTAAAACATACTTGTCCTCAAGTATGCTCTAGCTTAATCTCTCTTTTCAGTTTTCATTCAATACACAAGCATTAAAAATGCATAGCAACAGAAAATTATTGACCACATGGTCTTGGAAGTGACTAAGTACATGTATTCCACCTCTCTCCTTTCCTCTTTCACAAACCAATTGTGAAATGAGCACTGAGCATACAAACTTCAAATATAAAGCATAGAAAACACAAGTTGTCCATATGTCCTTCATGTTATTTCGGGTAATCTGTTTCATGTTGGTGTTAATCAATGATGACTAGGAGTATTGTTTCACTTTCACGCATTCACTCTTATGCTGCAAACCACACTAGATGACCCACTTGGCTGTAGAAAAGGGTAAAGTGAGCTATATTTTATGTTTTCTTGCTCAATGGGTGTGAAAAAGGAAGAAAGGATGGTGGTAATATTTTGGAGTGCTTTTACACACTCATCTTTTCTTTATTTGAATGCTCTTAAATATGAGCATCCTTTTATTTTGTTTTGTTTTTTTGCTTTTCTTTTTCTTTTCTTTTTCTTTTCCCTTGGTATAGATAGGGCACATGGTGGATAGAGTGAACAAGGGAGGTGGAGATGTGGCCACCCCAGGGGGTGGCCACAGCTTCTATGTGCACTTTGGCATCTTTTCATGAGGCGGAGAGGTATGAAGATGGTGAAAGAATAGTCGGATCCAAAGGGGGTCATTAGTGTAGTCTTCAACATAAGATCTCCTACATGAAATCTAATCCAACACTTCATCAAATGATATCACACCACATGATAGAGCAATATGACATTCACATTTCTACCGGGTGATTCCATAGGCTTTAAGCATTTGTAGCTTGCTCAATTCACAAAACAACCAAAACATTCACAAACTTAAGAGAGGTGGTGCAAATGTAAAGAGTCATCAAACACGACCATATAGTAATAAAATCTAAGAAAACATCATGCATTTGTCAATGGGTTAAATATTTCATTTCCACAGTGGAGATTAAGTCAAAACATGCTTTTTAGGCAAGAACATTCAAGCTTGGGAAAAATTGGCCAAAATGGTGCCAATTTGCCTTCAATCACATCTTAACCTACATTATTGAATGTAAAATAGTAAAGCAAACAAGTCCTAGCTAAAACATGCAAAATTACCAAAAATCTACATGATATGCAATGCATGGCAAAGAGAAGCAATTTTTTTGAAAAATTAGGCAAAAATGCAAGAAAGCAAATACATGCTATGCAAAGATGCAATAAAAAACTGGAGCAAGAAAAGATAAATTAGATATCATAGGGAAACAAAATCACAGAGAAATAGAGGGTGGTGCATACCGCCCTACCCACCCCAAACTTTAGAATCATGTTGTCTTCAACATGAAACTATAGTGTAGGGTAGATAGGGGAAGCATCACGGCTGCTATGGTGGCTAGTCTAACAAGTGAGGAGGATTTGGAGGAGGTCCTGAGGGAGGATTAGAGCCTGTAGGAAGATGCTGGTAGTAATGTCCCCAGTAGTCATCCTGGGGTGGAAGGTATGTCTCTGGATATCCAACTATGCCACCCCAAAAATATCCACCCCATTCGGGGTTTCTTGCTGCTTGGGCGTGGTGGTAGTTATGCAAGTTGTTGACCTGGTGGTGCATTTGTTGTTGGTCTTGCCACATGTATTGTTGGATCAGCTTCATATCACCCTACGTCTTCTGAATACCCTCGAGTTGCGCCTGGATGGTGGACATGTCGTAGGCGTTCACTGAGGGCTGCTGCAGTTGGGATGTTCCTTCATCCCTCCTTCTTGTCCTTCGGGGTTGCATGTGTCCTTCATCTTCTTGTTCCTACCCTTGCACATTTGATTCAGCTATATCTTCATGTACGGCAGTGGCTCCACTAGTGTATGTCTCTCGTGGGTTTTCTTGCTGCCATTTCAAAATTTTTTCCCTCAATCTATAGAAGACCCCCAACACGGATAGAAGTGGCATCGTGTGGTATGGCAGCTCAAGCTCAATGTCAGGCACACTACTTGTGAGATATATCATCCTTTTTTCCTTCATCTTGATAGTGTGCGAGTGCATAAGATAGTTTAGGTCAACAAACTCTCCCTAATATGCGTCTTCTAACTCAGAAAGATCATACCCTAAAGCGAGTACAATTGAGGTTACAAGCCATCCCATAACAACAGGTTTTTTTCTCTTGAAGGGTATGGACCTCATGTGATCAATCAGTAGCACTCCAAGGTCTATATACCATATGTGGTTCATTGCCATCAAGACAAACATATCTTTTTGAGAGATGGAGCCTTGGTTATCATACCATCCCACAATGGTATTTGCTAAGACCTTCTGTACATAACGAATTAAGGGGTTGCTTATAGGGGTGTTTTTGGATCTTCCTACATTGTAATCACTGTTGCCTATCAGAGTCTTCCAGAAATGTGCATAATTAAAATCCACCTCCTTTTCTAGAAGGTCGTCATCAATCTTCTTGGCCTCTTCAGGATTTGCAGCAAAAACACAATTCAACTCAGTAGCTGTGAGGGTGTACATGTTGCCCATCATGGCAAACTTGATAGCTTCACTAACTCTCACCTTTGTCTTCTTAAGTGTGGTAAAGAACTCCCGAGTCAGAGTGAGGTAAGTTGTTTGGGGTGTGAAAAGGATGTTCCATAGCCTCATTGCCTTCAAACTTCCTTCCACCGCTTCTTTGATTCCTAGATCATCAATGACCTTCTCACAACCATATCTAGTGGAGACGACTCTCCTTGTCATGCACTCCGGATATGTGAGAGAGATCGTTCTTTTCTTGTGTCCTCTTCCATAGGACACTCCTACGGGGGCCTTTCCTAAGGCCTTCAACCTATCTGCCTCTAAAAGTGCCAGAACATCCTCTTCCTTAGGCATCAGCTCTACCTCTTCCTCATCACTTTCATCTTCATCTTCCTACATTCTGTAATATTGGGATCCCAAACTCGTGTCAAAATTGTACCAATGTGCATATTGTTCTTCATCACGATTCAATTGTCATGTAGGTTGCGGCTGATCACTACGCTCCGCTGCCGTGTGAGACGTCAAGTGGCATGCAGGCATAGGTCTTGGCGGCCACTTTGATGATGACGGTGTTGCTTTTGATTTCTGCTCTTTCTTTGCAATCACCGGCTCAACTTCATCGATCAAGTCATCTAGATTTTCCTCAGACCCCTCTTATTCTTATTCATCCCCCTCATACGTCGCATCGATGATGTGGTGGTTGTTAAATGAATGTGAGCAGGATGTACTCACTGATTGTGAGCGACGAAGGGATTGGTATACGTAGGTGATAACCTCCCATTTTGTGATGTTATCTTATTAGTTATCTTTAGTTTTCCATACTCTTTCTTTGATAAACTAAATAGAATCATGAAACCTTCTTACTTTATTGCAGATACATCAATAAACTAACTTTTCCTCTTTTTCATTACAGAAAACACAAAAAAAAATTACAAAGACTCCTCACAGTCCCAAGACCGCGAGAAGCCTCACGGTCCCAAGACCGCGAGAAGCCTCACGGTCCCAAGACCGCGACAAGCCTCACGGTCCCAAGACTGCGAGAAGCCTCACGGTCCCAAGACCGCGAGAAGCCTCACGGTCCCAAGACCGCGACAAGCCTCACGGTCCCAAGACCGCGAGAAGCCTCTCGGTCCCAAGACCGCGAGAAGCCTCACGGTCCCAAGACCGCGACAAGCCTCACGGTCCCAAGACCGCGAGAAGCCTCTCGGTCCCAAGACCGCGAGAAGCCTCACGGTCCCAAGACCGCGACAAGCCTCACGGTCCCAAGACCGCGAGAAGCCTCTCGGTCCCAAGACCGCGAGAAGCCTCACGGTCCCAAGACCGCGACAAGCCTCACGGTCCCAAGACTGCGACAAGCCTCACGGTCCGAAGACCGCGACAAGCCTCACGGTCTCAAGACCGTTTGAGACCAAACGGTCTCAAGACCGTTTGGGCTCAACTTGAGCCTATAAATAGGACCTCAAGGGCCACTTCAAAGGGATCGAATTTCAAGATGCCCAAAGGCTGCCTCTCTAGATCCAGAGCACTCTGGACTTCCATCCACTGCCCCAAGGCTGCCAGTTTTGAGATCCGTGCTCATCATCAAACTACCTTCTCTCTCTTCTTTCTCTCCTCTCAACAAAGAAGGTGGGAAGAGAAGATCCTTCATCAAGGCAACCACGAAGTGCGAAGATCGTTGCTCTCTTCACCAAGGGTTCAACCTTCCCTCCTCTGTGGAGATGACGTTCTTTCTCTCTCTTCTCGCCCCCTTCTTTGTCATGAGTGAGTAGTTTCATTCACTAGGGTGCGGGAAATAGCCCCGCTACCCATGTTTTCATTTCATGCGATGTAATTCAATAACTTGTAATAGAGATACTTTTCTTTTCAGTTTGACTTCAATCGTTTTATGAATACTAGTTGCTTGATCATCAACTCGTGTTACATATCTTCTTTTGGTATGAATTGTCTATGTTTGTACCTTTAGATCTGAATATCGATTGAATGTTGGTTATGGATGTATGTAGTCACCATATGTATGTTTCGGTGTCTAGAAGTGTTTTCATGAGTGGAGTAAACTCACCCCCATCGTTGCACTTTCATACTATGAAATGGAATCAGTTGACGTATGAAAATGCAACCTTGGTAAGGTCGAGGAACACATTTTATGAAGGAGTAATGCAAAGCATGTGACCATTCATTATGGAATGGCTGGCATTGCAATACTCCACACTTCTCATAGCTAGTTATCCGAAAGGAGGCTAGGACTACAAGATACTAACTGATTTGTCTCTCTTTGCAGGTTATTTTGTTATGTTGCATGACTTGATCCATGTGTAGTGGTGTGAAACCCGATAACATCCTAGTGGTTTTTATCTTTGTTTACAACCTTAATCTTTACTTTCTTGCTTTACTTTCCTCGCATTTAGCTTTAAAACCAAAATCAAACTTTCGATCTAAATATCAACTGTTAAGTAGTTAAGTAAAACTAAAAACGTTTTCCATCTTGACTTCGTCAAGACCGTTGTCCCGAGGATTCGACCCTTAACTATACTACGATAAGACTTCCGCGTGTCTTAGCACACGTGGGTGGAGTTCTTACCATAGTACTAGCAAGGCTAAACCTAAGGATTCATCACCCTAGGATTTTTAGTGGTGTTGCAAAACTCCATCAAAAATTGGCGCCGTTGCCGGGGACAACGAAACTTTTTAGTTTTTACTTAACAACTTCTTGGTTGATTAGGATTTTACACCTTTTCTTGATAACTACTCCAAAACTTCTTGATTTCTTCATTTCCTTCCATTATCCTAACGTGTGATTTTCCTTCTACTCAGGTAGAAAACGTGTATGCAACCCCCGCATAGCATCGGATTCTCCCCTGAACCAGAATACAATTCTGAGGTAGAAAGAAGTTTCCACCGAAGGAATAGACTTAATCGCCAAAGAGCCAGACAGATGGCCGAAGAGCAACATCTTGTTGCAGAAAGAGTCAACGCCGCCATAGCAGCACAATGAGCACAACTTATTGCCGACACTCGTGCTCAGGTGCAAGCTGAGATCCGAGCTGAGGAACAAGCCCGCATCCAAGCAGAGCATGTTGCTGCTCAACTTGCGTTAAGAAACAAGCAATTTCGGGACTACGCAGTCCCGAAAAATTATGAAGACGATCATCCTGTCCGACCACCAATTATTAACATACCACACTTTGAAATTCGGACGCAATGGATCCAGATCATGCAAGGCATCTCTTTCTCCGGAGCACCCGGAGACGATTCCATGGATCACCTTAAGAGATTCAAGTCACTCTTCCGACTTGTACCCCAAGCAGGAATTGCCTTGGAAGCAATCATGTTACACCTTTTCCACTTCACCTTATCTGGAAGAGCACTAAGCTGGTACAACGCTTTGGATAGACACCCCATCATCACTACTTAGACTCCTTTAGAAGAGAAGTTTCTTGAGAAATTCTTCCCACCTTCGCTAACCTATGAGATTAGGGGACAGATTAATCGCTTTTCCCAACTACCTAGAGAAACACTTGCTGAAGCTTGGGAAAGATTCAAAGAACTCCTGAGAAAGTGTCCTCACCATGGCATATCTCAAAATCAACTGATAGAAACATTTTACAGAGGAGTAAGTGATGATATTAAGCAATTCCTAGATTCCTCATCTGGAGGAAACTTTATGAGAAAGAATTATGAAGATGCCTGGAATATAGTTACGCTAGGGGCCGAGAACCAATCCAATTGGGGAAGGTCATCTAACCAACCCAAAGGCGTTCTCAAGGTTTACAAAGCAGAAGAATCCATGGAACTCAAGGCCATTGCTGAGGCTTTGAAGACTATTGCTAGCAAGCAACAAGCCCTCGAAACTTATTTCGGGGAATATGATAAGAAGAAAAGCTCTCAGGTTCAACATGTTAAGGCAGCTACTGGAACTTGTGAAGCCTGTCATGCATCCGATCATCCCACATTATCATGTGGCCTGTTATACAATGTTATGATGGATTTACAACCACCTATGCCGCAATATGAACCCATTATCGAGCATCCCGAGGACCAAATTCCAGAGCAAGTCAACTCCATACATTCAATACCGGGCCAAGTGTATTACAACCCAGATAAACCAAGGAACCATCCTGGTTTTCAATACGGGAATCCTGCAGGGACTGCCAACCCACAACAGCAGGCACAAGGTGGATCTTTCAATAGACAAACACCAGGATTTCAGAATAACTTCAATCAAGGGAATTATATACAAGGTTTCCAAAGATCTAACTATCCCAGGAATCCTTCTTACCAATATGCCCATTCAGGACTGCACCCTCAGTTGCAACAACCTCAGTTGCAGCAGCCACAGCAACCCCAGTTGCAGCAGCCCCAGCAGCCACAGTTAACTGCACCTCTACAACAACCAGGACAGCAAGTTACTCAGTATCAACAAAGGGGTGCTCCTCCCCAATCATCTGATGAGATATCCTTGATTAGACAAATGCTTCAATCGCAACAAACCATGCTTGCAAACCAACAAGCTCAAAAAAAGGCCGTAGAGGCCCAACTGGCACAGATTGCCGCTCAATTGAAACCTCAAGCCGGCACTTTTGCTGGGCAACCAGAGGCAAACCCGCGTCATAACCCAAACAGACCAGAACAACTTAATGCCGTCACCACGCGGTCTGGTCATGTCCTGCCTGATGTCACAAGAATCGACCATGATGATGACGACGTAGCCATTCTTTCCCCAACAGGGAATTCAAGCAGAGAAACAGAAAATTCTGCAGAGAAAGAAAAGGAAAAGGAACCAATCCCAGAAGTCCCACCAAGAATTCCTTACCCAGACAGACTAAAAGGAACCAAAATGGACACTAGGTTCCAAAAATTTAAAGAAGCTATGAAAAAGTTATACATTGATATTCCTTTTCTTGATGCCCTTTCCGAAGTGCCCGCTTGGGCAAAATACCTGAAAACCCTCTTGTCGAGAAAGTATATGACAGAAGAGCATGAAACAGTGAAACTTGCTCAGACCACTTCAGATATTCTGCTTAATAAAATGCCAAAGAAAAAGAAGGACCCAGGTTCCTTCGGCATTCAGTGTTCCATTGGAAATGGCTCCAGCAAGAAAGGATTGGCAGACCTAGGAGCAAGCATATCTATTATGCCCTATTCAATGTGTAAAAGATTAGGCTTCACTGATTTATTACCTACGATAATGACAATTCAGTTAGCCGACTCTACCATAACTGCCCCTCTTGGCATTATCGAAGACATCCCTGTCAGAATAGGAACAAATTCTTATGTCCCGTGTGATTTTGTTATTATGGACATACAAGAAGACCTGAGATATCCGATAATCTTCGGAAGACCTTTTCTAGATACCGCCCGAGATCTCATTGATGTCGAAGCAGGAACTATTATTTTGAGACTTGGGAGGGAGGCTTTCCAGTTCAGAGTTCTAAACAGCATGAAAGGTCCAAGCATTCAAGAGGAAATCTTTCTTCTGGATGCTATATATCAAATGTCCCAGTTAGAAATGTCTGAACCATCCGACGAATTAGAAAATACTCTTACAAATCCGGAGGTAGAATTCTCAGCCAGTGAACTAGTACAACAGTGCCTGCAATACTTAGAAAAAGCTGAAGAAGCTCTGACAGCCACGTTTGAAGAACTTAAAGCCATCACAATTATAGAAGCCACTGAGCCACCTAAGGCTCCAGAAATGAAAGCCTTACCCGAGGGGCTTAAACATGTTTTTCTTGATGATGAGAAGCTCTGTCCAGTAATCATCAGCTCCACTCTGGAGGATGATCAAGAAAACAGACTCCTCGATGAACTGAAGAAGCATAAGAAAGCCATTGGCTATAAAATGACTGATCTGACGGGCATAAACCCTGCTTTATGTATGCACAAACTGCCCATGGTTGAAGAGTTTAAACCATCGTGAGAACACCAGAGAAAGTTAAACCCCAACCTCAAAGAGGTGGTTCGCCTCGAGGTCCTCAAGCTTCTAAAGGCAGGCATTATCTACCCAATTTCTGATTCTCAGTGGGTAAGCCCAGTGCATGTGGTCCCTAAAAAGGGGGGAACCACCGTTGTTCTTAATGACAAAAATGAACTGGTGCCCACTATAACCGTTACAGGGTGGCGTATGTGCATTGATTATAGGAAACTTAATAAATCAACACGAAAAGATCACTACCCCCTGCCTTTCCTAGATGAGGTCCTCGAGCGCCTAGCTCATCAGAAGTTCTTTTGTTACCTCGATGGATATTCCAGCTTTTACCAAATCCCGATACACCCGGACGATCAAGAGAAAACTACTTTTACCTGTCCCTTTGGGACGTATGCTTTCAGAAGAATGCCATTCGGGCTCTGTAATGCACCAACTACTTTCCAAAGATGCATGTCTGCTATCTTTGCGGGATTGACAGAGTCTATAATGGAGGTATTCATGGATGATTTTTCAGTTTATGGAGACTCCTTCGACAACTGTCTGCTCAACCTGGTTCAAGTCCTACAAAGATGTGAGGAAACAAACCTCATTTTAAATTGGAAAAAATGCCATTTTATGGTAACAGAGGGTGTTGTTTTAGGACACAGAGTGAGCGACAGAGGGATCGAGGTGGATTAAGCAAAAATTGACGTTATCTCAAAATTGATGCCACCAAAAGATGTAAAAGGAGTACGTGCCTTCTTAGGACATGCTGGGTTTTACAGAAGATTTATTAAAGATTTCTCCAAAATAGCAAAACCCATGACACAACTGCTGACCAAAGACACAGAGTTCAACTTTAACCAAGAATGTTTGCAAAGTTTCACAACTCTGAAAGATGCCTTGATTTCTGCACCAATATTACGAGCTCCAGATTGGTCATTACCTTTCAAAATCATGTGTGATGCGAGCGATTACGCCATAGGGTCCGTTTTAGGGCAAAGAATCAACAAGAAACCCTATGTTATATACTACGCATCTAAAACGCTGGATGAAGCACAAAAAAATTACACCACTACAGAAAAGGAATTTTTAGCTGTCATCTACGCGTTCGAAAAATTCCGCTCATACCTGATAGGAGCTAAAGTCATTGTCTACACTGACCACTCCGCTATACAATATCTGATTCAGAAGCAAGACGCAAAACCTAGACTTATCCGCTGGGTACTAATGCTTCAAGAATTCAATTTGGAAATTAAAACAAAAGCGGAGTGGAAAACGTCGTCGCCGATCATCTCAGCCGTATTAGAGTCGAGGATGAAGACAAAGTTCCTATCCAAGATTCCCTCCCGGACGACCACCTAATGAAAGTCTCCAATGGATTTCCCTGGTATGCCAACATTGTCAACTATTTGGCAATAGGAATCATTCACCCATCCGCATCCTACCACGACAAAAAGAAGTTCATTCACGATGCTAAGCAATATTTCTGGGACGAGCCCTATCTTTTTCACTTATGCGCAGATGGACTCTTTCGTAGATGCATCCCAGAGATGGAAATCACTTCGGTCCTTGAGCACTGTCACTCAGGCCCCACTGGGGGCCACATGAGTTCTAAGAAGACATCCCTCAAAGTCTTGCAATCTGGTTTTTATTGGCCCACCATCGCAAAAGACGCACATGAATACGTGCGATCATGCGACAAGTGCCAACTATCCGGAGGGATAACCAGAAGAAATGAAATGCCATTGAACATATGGCAAGAAATCGAACTCTTCGATGTATGGGGAATAGATTATATGGGCCCTTTCCCCTCATCTTATGGATTCAAGTATATCTTGGTTGCTGTGGATTACGTTTCAAAATGGGTAGAAGCTCTACCAACCACCTCTTGCGATTCAAAGCCGGTAATCAAGATGTTTAAAGAGATAATATTTCCCAGATTCGGCGTCCCAAGAACGATTATATCTGACGGCGGATCACATTTCTTGGAACAGAGCTTTGAAGCCTTATTAAGAAAATATGGAGTCAACCACAAGGTTTCTACACCATATCATCCACAGACATGTGGACAGGTTGAAGTCTCCAATAGGCAAATTAAAGCTATCCTGGAAAAAACTGTCAATCGGCACCGCACCGATTGGTCCACCAAACTATCTGACGCTCTATGGGCTTACCGTACAGCTTTCAAAACACCCATCGGAACAACACCATTTCGATTAGTGTATGGGAAGTCTTGCCATTTTCCAGTTGAATTAGAGCATAAGGCTTGGTGGGCCATTAAGCAACTAAATTTCGATCTCAAAGGTGCTGGTGAATTCCGACAACTTCAACTCCAAGAGATAGAAGAACTACGAATGACAGCCTACCACAACGCAAGAATCTACAAGGAACAAACTAAGATGTGGCACGATGGCCACATCAAAAGAAAAGATATAATCGTCGGAGACAAAGTCCTCCTATTCAACTCAAGATTAAAACTGTTTCCTGGAAAACTGCGTACTAAATGGTCGGGGCCCTTCACAATCAAACATATATACCCGACAGGAGCTGTCATTATTATTGACGATAATGGAGGAGAGAGGACTGTAAATGGCCACAGATTAAAAAAGTATCACACTCCGGCAGACAAGTTATCAAGACAAACCATAGAGATTCATGACCCTATAAAGTCAGCATAGCCGGGGAAAAATATTGTCGAGCCAGCGACGTAAAACCAAGGCACTTCTTGGGAGGCAACCTAAGGCCTGCGTATCACCTTCCCTTTTTCTAGCCTTTTCTTTTGTTTTTAAACACCCTTTTGTTTATCTTTGTTTTTCCTTTTTCTTTTGCTTTCTTTAAATCCAAAAATACATAAAAATCCACATGATCTTGAGGTCAAACGGTCTCGAGACCGTTTGGGCCCTCGCGGTCTCCAGACCGTGAGGCCCCTCACAGTCTCCAGACCGTGAGGCTCCTCACGGTCTCACGACCATGAGGCTCCTCGCGGTCTCAAGACCGTTTGGATCCTCGCGGTCTCAAGACCGTTTGGATCCTCGCGGTCTCACGACCGTGAGGCTCCTCACGGTCTCAAGACCGTTTGGATCCTCGCGGTCTCACGACCGTGAGGCTCCTCGCGGTCTCACGACTGTGAGGCTCCTAAAAACCTATAAATATACCCCCCACCTACGTGTCCCTCTCTTTGATTCCCGAATTCTCGAACTCTCCTGTTTCATTCCACTCTGACTTTCGTCTCTACACTCCCGCGCGTCGCTGTTTCAAGTGCTTCGCAGAAGACTCGGCTTCATCGCCGTCATTCTCGACTTCGTCGTCGTCGTTTCTAGCTCGTCGTCACTCCCGACTCGTCGCCAGCTCTGCAGCAGCTAACCCTTCACCGACCCACCGACCGCAGCGACAGGTTGACGCATCACCGTTTAAAACTCGCGTTCGAGCTCCTTTCCGCCGTTGTCGCCATCATCGTTTCTGCAGCTCTTAGCCAACGAACGGCCGCGCGGTTCGTCTCCCGCGCGGTTCGTCTCCCTCGCGGTCTCAAGACCGTTTGGATCCTCGCGTTCTCAAGACCGTTTGGATCCTCGCGGTCTCAAGACCGTTTGGATCCTCGCGGTCTCAAGACCGTTTGGATCCTCGCGGTCTCAAGACCGTTTGGATCCTCGCGGTCTCAAGACCGTTTGAGACCAAACGATATCAGGACCGTTTGAACTAAATCAAACTAATAAAACTCAAATTCAAAATAATTTCAAAATTTAAGATTTCTAACTTTTGTTTCTTATCAATTATTTCAGAATGACTTCACCTTCTAAGCAAGGACCAACAGACGCTCCCTTCTGGACAAAAGAAAAGCTCATTGCTGAACGAGAAAATCTGCAACGTATAGTTGACGACTTCAAAAAACCTGGAAAAGTCCCAGCAGAAGTGAACCTGACTGCTGTCATGAAGGACATCAAGCGAATCAACCGCTGCCTAGATGAAGAACCTTCTGACGAGGAGGTCGAAGAGACCTCATCCGACGAGGCCTCCGAATACCAGCCTTCCCCTGAGAAAGAATCACCTACTACAAAATCTAAGGGGAAGAGATTGGCTCAAGAACCAACAACTGAGCCAACATCTAAGAAGAGAGCCAGGAAATAGGTCCACCCTGCCTGTGTAAGGGAACAAATCCTAGCAGGGTGCATCCCACCATCCTCCACCACCGTCACCAACCCCGCCACAATAACTGTTCCTATTTTTCCTCCCATCACCACCACAGCACCACCACCTGAGAACCTTCACCTCCAAATCATTCCCCCCATCAACCAACTCCTTAAACCAACCAAGTATGTCTGCCCCAGCATACTGATGAAGATGGGGATCTACCACAGAATCCTCACTCTTCTTGACAATTCTAACCTTTCCCGGCTCTGCTTTGTATCTGAAATTTCCTACTCTGAGCCAACTACTGAATTCTTCACCTACTTCAACAAAGAAGTGGTGGATATCTTGCATAAAGAACGGGACGGTGGTGACCGTAGAATAACATCCAGAATCTTCAACACTGAGGTGGTCATCACCGAAAATGTCCTGAACGAAATTTTCATCGACAATAAAGACCAGCTGAAGAATGCCAAAGCCGCTGGCACAGACCACCCCAGTTTCAACAAGCATAACTTCTGGAAGTCATTAACGGGGTTACCAACCTTTGATGCAAGGACAAGCAAGGCCTCCAACGTTCATTCTGGCCTAGTGCGCACGTTACACAAAATTATCGTCGGCGCACTTTTCCCTAGATCCGAAGGAGGAAATGTTCTCATATCCGACCTTTTTGTCCTCTGGTCAGTCCTCAACGGAATGCCTGTCAACATCGGACGGCACATGCTGATCAAGCTATCAGCCTTCGCCCTCGGGAAAGAATTCTGCACGGGTGGTCATATCACATCTATCATCAAATATCTCAAGATGGATAGACTTCTACCCAAATGCAGCCCAATAAAAGGCGACATTCTTACCAATGAACAGACACTAAAGAACTCTTACATCTTAAAGGATAAGGATGGAAGGCTGAACTACGTGTTCTGCCCCACAAAATCTTCAAGAATCCTGCTCCCACTTCCAGAGCTTGCTGACTATGATAAAGACAAGCTCCTGTTCACTGAAGACGAGATCGCCAAAATCATAGCTTCAGTCAAAGCCAGAGAAAAGAAAGCAAAGGCAGGGCAGGAAGAGCTTAGTATAACTGCCCCGGCAGCTAAAACAGCAAAGCTCCTAGTCAAACGACCTTCCAGAAGGCTCGTCAAAGCTCATGAGCTGTCAGGGACACCCACATCGAAACCTAACCCTGAAACTGAACCCCCCTCCCTGAAGAAAATATTACATCCTCATCACTAGACTCTTTTATAATGAGTCTAAATGCTGAGCTCAATACCACTTCTCCACCCTCCACCACCCCAATATCCACCACCCCACCACCATCAACCACCCTTCAATCATCCTCCGCTCCACCTTCCTCTACCACCCCTCCACCACCTCCACCCTTCTGTACTTCGGGCACCCCATTCTCCACCACAATGCCCGAATTCTCCTCCTTCACATCCACCGACTTTCCATCAACATTCCCGAATCCATTTCCCTCTTCGGGAATGCCACCATTTTTTCCATCCTCCACCACCCCGACATCGCTAGTGACTCCATCTACAGTCACCACGCAATTCGCGGGTCCATCAACAGTGTCTTTTCCGCATGACACTATCATTCCACCCCGACCCCAGCCACCTCACCCTTCAATCACTGGGGTCCCTTTTACTAACGTTGGTGAGGAATTCGGACGTCAATTTGACACCATCCGAAACCTCCTCACCGACCCATCTAACATTTTAAATTCTATTTTTTCATGCGTGCAGGGTCTAACTAAGCAGGTTGCCCAGATCGGCGAGTAGAACCGCGCCATGCCAGGCATCCTCCAAGGAATCCAACAACGTCAAGCTTCAGTGGCCAAGCAAGTCGACCACATCGACGGCCACTGCAACAACTTGCCCAAGTTGATCCAGGGAGTACAACGCCAACATGAAGTGTTGGCAATGCAAGTCGATAGGATTTCCGCGCAGACTTTACCTCTGCCAGAAACCCTACGCGAGCTGCAGCAACAACAGCAAGCTTTCAGCACGCGCCTGGACGACATCACCACCACCCTCACGCAGCTACATAATCGCCAGGAGGAGTCATCAAATAATGAGCTCATTCAGCTAAGAGCTCAAGTAACAGATCTCACAGCAAGACTCCTCTCGGCCGAACAACGTTATTCAGATCTTAAAGAAACCCACGAAGCACTGCTCGAAACACACGAGCACGTGCAAGTGGCATATGATGAATTCCAATCCATCCATCATCTGTGCAAAAAGAAAGCACAAAAGAAGACAACTAACGACGATGAAGATGATGCTGATAATGATGACGATTCTGATTCTTCAGCGGACTCCACCAACAGTACCTCCTCAGATGAAGACTCTGACAAGCCAGATGATGCTGGGGAGGGTCCAAGCCAAGGAGCAGAACCCAGACAACAAAAAGATCACCATGACGGTGATAAGGATCCCAACTCCCCACACCATGATAATGTTAATATATCGTATGGGGATCAATTTCTTGACTACTCTGCTATGGGATCCATCGGGGAAGCTGCTAAAGACGCAGCCTTCGCCGAGTTCCACCAATGCATAATCGGAACGGGCGCCACCCCTCCTACAACAACTGTCTTACCCCTCTCAGCGCCCACCACGATAGCAACCTCGCCCCTCGACGAGTACGAGTCAGAACGAGTGCAATTAGATACTGATGAAGAACTCGATTCTGCCTCGGACTCAGACAACGACACTCTTGGCTCTGAGGAAGCCCCAGAAGTACATCCTTCCCCCCCTCTACAGGAGCTTCCCCCGCCACCACCCCTGCCGCACAAAATGCATGACCTTGATATGGCGGCCATTTCCACTTTAGATGCTCAAGATATCTTTATACTGAATACTATCGTGGACGATACAAAGGCAGTAGATGATATTATCTACCACAACACTAAAACGAAGCGCAAGCTGACACGTGAAGATTTTCGCAAAATCCTGCGACCTGGGTCGACGATGCCAATGTCTATCTTCCGTGTCCTCCTCGCCAACTGTATCGAAATTTACAGAAGCCACAAGAGGAAGCAGCCTGTCTTCAATGCCTCACCCGCCCTATCCTTGGGCCTCCTATACAAGGATATCTAAGAAAAATCCATCGAACGTCTGCGTATCGAGCTAGCACGACGAGCACGTTATCTTACTGTGCCATTCCAAATTTTAAACCATTGGCTAGCTATGATTGTCGGTACAGAGGCTCGGGACGCCACGGGTTATAACTTCTGCAGCACCGAGCTACCCGCCGGTACGATAAACTTTGTGGGTGAAGCAGCTGGCGAAGCAAGATGCATACCCTTTCGGCTGCTTAAGTTAATTTGGGCTGCACGCCCATCTCTCCGCCAAGACTGGAGCCAGCCCTGGTTCAAAATTATAAACCCTCCAGTTCAAGCCGCAGAAGGATCAGGGGATTGCGCTTTCTGCACCATTCGTCACATCCAAGCGCTGAACCAAGAAATCCCTTTCTCTGCCCTGGTCACTGAAGATTTTCATTCCTTGAGAGGACGTTATGCGATGGAGCTCATCTGCGACAGACGGTTCTTCAAGGACCAAACGATGGCACCAGATGATGTCCCTCGCTACCTCTTCTCTGCTATCTAGCGACCGTAGCGGCGACCCTTCCGCCAAGCTCTAAAAGAGTCATAGAAATCAAAGGGACCGGCCTCCACTACCGAGCAAAGCAAAGACGCCAAAGACCCGTTGTCTGCCATCATACCATCTTTTCCAGATTTCGATCTCAGTGCTTGCAAAGGCCTATCCAGCTACGAACTACGTCTCATTATGTCAAAGCTTTCCGCCGAGAATGATGAGCTCGTTTTCATGTCTGGTGACATTCTTATAATGGCAGACACTCTGCGAGAATCTTTACAAATTAAAGGATCCCTCTCTGTTGGCCTTATGTCCGCCTATCAGCTTCTACTCAGACAAGATCACCCCATAGCATACATGGCATCTCCATATCTGAAGGATGATCTTTTAAAACTAAAGAACTTCGGCGCAGCTGAAACACTAATCTCATATCTACAACACACAACGCCGAAGTTCATCATGCTACCCTTCCTATACCATGAACACTGGCTACTTCTGGCAGCAAACCTACCGGATGGAACAATTACAATTTATAACAGTTCCGATAGCCAGTACAACCCACGACAGAAAGTTTACGTCGTAACGCCAAAAACACCCACAGAGGTAGTGGCAAAAGAGTGTGCTGAAAAATTAATTGATCTCCTTAGTCAGCACACAAAAGCTTATGCCAAAGAACACTTTCACCGCCCTTCCTTCTGCCACAAGTGTCCCCAGCAAATCCGACAATCCAACGACTGCGGCTTCCATGTCCTCTACTGGATGTTTACCATCTTAGTTATTCAGAAACCAGTAGAGGATATGACTGACGTAGACTATCACGCCCTACGTGGACAGTTTGCAGCTAAGCTCCTCCAAGCACCAGGGGCAAGCTCAGGATTAACCGACGCCTAAACGCCCTTGTCCATGCATCTCTCAACCTATCCCTTTGACACTCTGTGGACAGAGTGCGTGATAAGTTAGGGGGGGAGTGCACTGGATAAGGGCGAGGTATCATCCTTCTCCAACTCTGCTAACTCATTTTTTCCCGCACATCATTGTCAAACTTTCTTTTCGTACTTAGACTTTTTCCAGTAATTTTTTTTCAATAAAACAACTTCTAAGTATAACTTTCATCATGGAAAGTATCACCCTTACCTAAGTTAGAGATAAAGCATTCCTCATATAAATAATAAGATTAGATTACAGGCTTGAAATGGCGAATCCATAAATTTCATTCACTATTGGTTTTTATACTCTTACTTCAATTCTATCTTAGACTCTTCACAGGTCAACTTCAGGGCCAAAGCGAACCGAAAACTCTCAAAGTCAAGAGGGAAATCAGGGAAATCCAAAATCAAGAAATCTCGCGAGCGGACCACCAATAATAAAAAAAATATAAGTGCATGTCAGGAACCCCAAGAATAGTTTTCTTCTTTCAATAAAAGAGGCTTGGCCGCCCAATCAAAAACCCTAACAAAACCCACTTCCTAAGCCTGTGAGACTCGAATAAAAGCCAGAGTGCTGAATAAAAACATGAGAGTTGTGCCATGCATAAGGACCTATATGAAGAGCCAACAAAGATCTCACCCGGCCGGTACATACACCTGCCCTCATGAAGGCAGATGTGTCGTGCCCGGTAATGAGATCCTAAGGTTTCCTAATATATGAAAAGGCTGATGAAAGAGCTCACCCGGCCGGTACATTCAGCTGCCCTCATGAAGGCAGATGTGTCGTGCCCGGTAGTGAGTCTCTAAAAAGCATAGACAAACCCTTCCCCACTTGAAGGGGGAAGCTACACAATAAGCCTTTTTAGCCAGCCCTCATACCCACTCTAGCTACCAATAGGTTTTCCAAAGAAGTATAAAACTGATTAGAGTCGATGACATGCACATAATAAGAAAGGTGGTCCCAATGCGAGATTTACGATATAAAAGGAACCTGAGATCCATGCAACTTTTGATACTCGAAAGAGTTAGTGTAAGCAGAAGCCCTGATAAGACCTCGGTAGATCTCTGACCTAGAATTGAAGCAAGAGTATGGAAACCCTAATCAAATAAAATCGCCTCGCCATTACATGCCTTAGCTCTATCTAACTTGAGGACAAGCTAGACTCGAAGTTAGGGGGGGTGATAACCTCCCATTTTGTGACGTTATCTTATTAGTTATCTTTAGTTTTCCATACTCTTTCTTTGATAAACTAAATAGAATCATTAAACCTTCTTACTTTATTGCAGATACATCAATAAACTAACTTTTCCTCTTTTTCATTATAGAAAACACACAAAAAAAATTACAAAGACTCCTCACGGTCCCAAGACCGCGAGAAGCCTCACAGTCCCAAGACCGTGAGAAGCCTCACGGTCCCAAGACCGCGAGAAGCCTCACGGTCCCAAGACCGCGACAAGCCTCACGGTCCCAAGACCGCGAGAAGCCTCTCGGTCCCAAGACCGCGAGAAGCCTCACGGTCCCAAGACCGCGACAAGCCTCACGGTCCCAAGACCGCGAGAAGCCTCTCGGTCCCAAGACCGCGAGAAGCCTCACGGTCCCAAGACCGCGAGAAGCCTCACGGTCCCAAGACCGCGAGAAGCCTCATGGTCCCAAGACCGCGACAAGCCTCACGGTCCCAAGACCGCGACAAGCCTCACGGTCCCAAGACCGCGAGAAGCCTCTCGGTCCCAAGACCGCGACAAGCCTCACGGTCCCAAGACCGTGACAAGCCTCACGGTCCCAAGACCGCGAGAAGCCTCTCGGTCCCAAGACCGCGAGAAGCCTCACGGTCCCAAGACCGCGAGAAGCCTCACGGTCCCAAGACCGCGAGAAGCCTCACGGTCCCAAGACCGCGAGAAGCCTCTCGGTCCCAAGACCGCGAGAAGCCTCACGGTCCCAAGACCGCGACAAGCCTCACGGTCCCAAGACCGCGAGAAGCCTCACGGTCCCAAGACCGCGACAAGCCTCACAGTCCCAAGACCGTGAGAAGCCTCACGGTCTCAAGACCGTTTGGGCTCAACTTGAGCCTATAAATAGGACCTCAAGGGCCACTTCAAAGGGATCGAATTTCAAGACGCCCAAAGGCTGCCTCTCCAGATCCAGAGCACTCTGGACTTCCGTCCACTGCCCCAAGGCTGCCAGTTTTGAGATCCGTGCTCATCATCAAACTACCTTCTCTCTCTTCTTTCTCTCCTCTCAACAAAGAAGGTGGGAAGAGAAGATCCTTCATCAAGGCAACCACGAAGTGCGAAGATCGTTGCTCTCTTCACCAAGGGTTCAACCTTCCCTCCTCTGTGGAGATGACGTTCTTTCTCTCTCTTCTCGCCCCCTTCTTTGTCATGAGCGAGTAGTTTCATTCACTAGGGTGCGGGAAGTAGCCCCACTACCCATGTTTTCATTTCATGTGATGTAATTCAATAACTTGTAATAGAGATACTTTTCTTTTCAGTTTGAATTCAATCGTTTTATGAATACTAGTTGCTTGATCATCAACTCGTGTTACATATCTTCTTTTGGTATGAATTGTCTATGTTTGTACCTTTAGATCTGAATATTGATTGAATGTTGGTTATGGATGTATGTAGTCACCATATGTCTGTTTCGGTGTCTAGAAGTGTTTTCATGAGTGGAGTAAACTCACCCCCATCGTTGCACTTTCATACTATGAAATGGAATCAGTTGACATATGAAAGTGCAACCTTGGTAAGGTCGAGGAACACATTTTATGAAGGAGTAATGCAAAGCATGTGACCATTCATTATGGAATGGCTGGCATTGCAATACTCCACACTTCTCGTAGCTAGTTATCCGAAAGGAAGCTAGGACTACAAGATACTAACTGATTTGTCTCTCTTTGCAGGTTATTTTGTTATGTTGCATGACTTGATCCATGTGTAGTGGTGTGAAACCCGATAACATCCTAGTGGTTTTTATCTTTATTTACAACCTTAATCTTTACTTTCTTGCTTTACTTTCCTCGCATTTAGCTTTAAAACCAAAATCAAACTTTCGATCTAAATATCAACTGTTAAGTAGTTAAGTAAAACTAAAAACGTTTTCCATCTTGACTTCGTCAAGACCGTTGTCCTGAGGATTCGACCCTTAACTATACTACGATAAGACTTCCGCGTGTCTTAGCACACGTGGGTGGAGTTCTTACCATAGTACTAGCAAGGCTAAACCTAAGGATTCATCACCTTAGGATTTTTAGTGGTGTTGAAAAACTCCATCAGTAGGTGGTTGGGGAGGGGGTGTGTAAGGGCACAGAAACATCATAGGAGGCATTGTTGGAGCACCACTTTCCTCTAGTGATAATGTTGGCCCCCTTGGTTACTGCCTTTCCAATTTTCTTCATGGGTTGGCTGGGAAAGCGGGGTGAAATTCGGATTTTGGTGTATGGGGTGATGTGGATGTGGATTTGGGTGTGGAATGGAAAGAGAAGGATGTTTAGATGGTGGAAATGGTATTTTTTGTAGATTTGGGCAAAAAATGGAGGGTTTATGTGGAGGTTTAGTGGGGGGGTTGTTGGGAAGAATGGAGATGAAGGTGGAGATGGAGGGCTGATTGAGAGGGGAAAGGTGGTGGAAATGGAAGGGGGTGGCTGGGGAATGATTTGGTATTGATTTGGGGTTGATTGGAGGTTTTTGAGGTGTTGGAGGTGGAGAACGGTGGAGGGTGGGGTAGCTGTGTGCCAGCACGGTCGTGCAACTAAGGTAGAAGAAGAAATAGAGAGGGCTTGGGTTTTGATGTTAAAACCTATATTTTTTTTCTGGATCGGGTCGAGCCATGGTCATGGCTAGGGCTTGGTATAATTACCATGGCTGGGTGCCATGGTCATGTTGTCAATGTAGAAAATTTCCCTCTAACCCTTGCCACGGCCGTGGCCATGCATCTTTGACACAGTCGTGGCTGTAAGGACCCTGACCTCTGTTTTAGGCTTACCCTGTTTGCTTTGCCTAAACCCTATGTTTAGAGGCTTGCCAAATTACCTGAGTTGTGATTATGGTTTGTTTGTGCGTTGTTGAGAGGTTGGGGAGCAACTTGCAAATTACCCAAGTTCTAGGGTTGGTGTGTAAGTTTGTCACCTTGAGAGGTACCTTTCTCTCTCTTGCATCCTCTAGGGTTGAGAGGATCAGTTGGGCGCCTTGCTTGGTTTGCTTTGAGCCTTGTTTGAGCTTGTTGAAGCTTAGGCTTGCTGTTGGGCTTTCTTGGGCCTTTTTTGAGCTTTGTTCCGCCTCCTTTCTTGGTGTGTCGGGCAGGGTGTGTCGGCCAAGAGGTGTGTTTGGAAGGGTGTGTTGGCCAAGAGGTATGTTTGGAAGGGTGTGTCGGCCAAGAGGTGTGCCGGGCAGTGGTGTATCGGCCATGGCACCATGTTGGGTGATACACACCCTTCTTGACCTAGCTTCATTTGTGTCACCCTTAGTGACACTTGGTGCTCTTTGCTAATAAGGTGGCATAGCTTGGACAAGTGATGGTTTTGGCGAGCACATGTGGAGCAACCCTCTAGTGGATGCCCACTTGACCCCCTTGTATATATACGACCCTTCTTGCTTGCTAGCAGCTCCTTCAGTTGCCTTAGTTTCTCCCTTTCCTTTGGTGGTCGAGCTAGGAGAAGAGAAGAGGGAGTGGTGGTTGATACGGTTGGTGTCCTGGCTGATACCCTCTCCTTGGTAGAGCTTGGTGGCCGATATCCTTGGTGGAGTCTTCTTCTTCATCTAGTGGTGGCTGAAACCCTAGAGTGTGCCTTGCTCTTTCTTTTCTTGTGGTGAGTATCTTCCTCTCTTTCCTTGGTACCACCTACTTCCTTGCTTGTTCGACCATGGAGGTGATAGGTTCCCTTCTTTTCTTGAGGTGGCCGAAGGTGGTGCTTGGAGCTTGGAGTTTGTGCTTAAGGTGGGTTACATAACTCCTAACCCTAGCTATACTACCTTCTTTATATACTACTTGTTTACATGTTATCTTGATCGACCATGCATAGTGATGTTCTTTCTCTAGTATGCACCCTTGATCTTGTTGGATGTGGTGACATGGTCATGTCATCTAGATGTGTTCTTGGACCTTGTTGGCCAAACCTTGGATTAGGGTTCTTTAGGCAAAACCCCTCTCTCTTAGTTGTTGAGAGGTGAGCCTAGGGTTCTCCTAAAATCCATGGTGTGTGTGGTGTGTTGCTTGGGCAATACCCCTCTCTTACCATGGACTTGAGAGGTGAGTCTTTGGTTGGTCTTGACCTAGTTGAGGTTGGAGGGTTGGCCGATATGGGATGATCCACCTTGCTTCCCAATATGTGATAGAAGTTGTGCAAAACCCCTCTCATTTGGTTATTGAGAGGTGAGCCAACTCTCTTGACCTATTAGGGTTTCTTGGTGGCAGTCTTTAGGTTGAAGATGACCAACCCATCACGACCTTTGGACCCTTGCCCGATATCCCTTTTCTAGGGTTGAGTTTGGGTGATATGCTTTGGCCGACAAGGATGTGCCTTGGGTGTTAGATGGTCTGTGTTGGGCATCATGGCATGTTGGTACCTTGCCCGATAGGTCATGTGGTTCTTGGCTGATATGGATCCTCACCCTAGTTGTTGGGTGATATGTCCTTGACTGATATGGCCCTAGCTTGGACGTTAAAGTTGTTCTCTTGGACGCTATGGGGTTGTGTTGGACGTTGGGGGGGTTGTGTCAGGCATTGTGTGTTGCACTTGGTGAAATGGCCCGGTTGATGTGCATGGCATCCTCTTGGGTAGTGTTGCATGTTACCCCTGTAGGTGTGTTTCCCGTCACAACGTTGCCCCTCGTTGGGCGTTGTACGATGCAGGTTGCACGATGCAGTGTTGCCCGCCCGATATGATGCTGCACGCTTGGGCATTACAGGTTGGTTCCTAGCTGGTTGCTCGATATGGTGTCTTGATGAGGTGTTGCCTGATATCTTCTTGTGGTGATGCCCGATATTTAAGTGATATATGATGGGTGTTGACTGATACAGAGTTGACCGATATAGTAGAACGCCTAACCAATATAGTGTTGGGCGTCACACTCTTTGGTGAGAGACGTTGTGCCTTTGGTGAGGGTCGTTCCTTACCTGATACACCTTTAGTGAGGGTTGTACCTTGTGTTCAGTTGGTAAACCTAATGCTTGCTATGCTTTGATGCATTCATGTATGTTTCATGGTGGAATCTCATAATAAAGTAAAGGGGTATAAATGTTCCTTGTACAAGTACCATTGTTTCTCTATGATTATGCTAACCATGCAGGTCCCATGTGTATGGATATGAAATCAGGTAATAGCCATAGTGATAGCATGGCAACGATATGATGTTGAACATCAAGGGTTATGATGAACCCAATGATATATGATGGGTGTTACCCATGGGATGGCAATGTGTGCCTTGATTATGGGATTGAGTCCCTGTGATGTTGATCCTTGAGATGGATCTAGATGATTGGTAAGAAGCCAAGTGGTAACATATAATGTTGGATCCTTTTGATGGATCAGATGATGTTGATTGCACTAAAGGCCTTAGCAATAATGTAACACAAGATAATGAGGTTTATGTTTATTCATCCTTGTTATAGTTGCATGTTACATAACTTGGTTGAATCTTACAATCCTCTTAAAATGCATTAATTAATTATTGATGAACCTTTCGTGTAGTTTTCCCTGGCCATAGATCCATCATTGTCAGGAGTTTGGTGATGGTGAAACGGATTCTCCTGCGGGTTAACCCGGAATGCATATTGTTGAATATGTGGGGTGCACCTATGCCCTAAGTAGTAGTGCATGTTAGAGCATGGTTTCAGGCCTGTGGCTCCATGTGGTTAGAGCATGGTGAACAGGCCCATGGCTCAGGATATGTGATAGAGCATGGTGAACAGGCCCATGGCTCAGTGATGATGGAGCAAGGTGAACATGCCCGTGGTGCAGGTTTCTAGCACCAAAACCTATACCAAGGTGGGCTAGGCAGAGGGTAGCCTGACCTTGTGTGGCTGAGGCCACTTAAACATGATACAGTGGTCCTACTTGTTGGTTCTTGTGCACTGATCACAAGGGAAGTGAGGTCGTGGAATCCGACTCTCCCATTGACCTTGTATGGCAATTGATTGCGACCAAGCAATGGTTGGTTTGGATCTGAGTGGTACGACTCACTTCCTCAGGGCATAATAAATTGTAATCTAGCTGTATAGTATAATTGCTTAGGGCAAACATGAGACATTGGTTGAGGCCTTGTTTGTATAGTTGCCCTAGTTTTATCTCGCAGTTACTTACATGTTCCTCAGATGTTATGATAAGTTCTTATTAGATTTGTCTTGTCAATCATGTTCCATATTATTATCTGTGCATATGCTTCCTCAATATCTCGGTAAGATGTTGTAACAAGTTAGTTCTGCTCAGTATGTTGCTCATATATGATCTGCTTATACCAGTTACCTGTTCTATCTATTCTAGTTCTCCTTTGAGGTTTTGTAGTTTCAGCGGGGGGTTATGTTTCTCGCTGGGACTATGTGTCTCCCCCCATTGGTTTTAAAACCACTTTAGGTGATCGAGCTAGATGTGGTGGTGACCGTGGTGTTGCAGATGAGTAGCAAGAAGAACAGTAGGAGGTAAGAGATGGATATGCTACTTTGGTGGTTGTTTTGTAGTAGAGTCCTAGATTCATCCCTGCACTCACAAGTCCTTGGAGGTGTTTTGACGAGGCTTCATGATGTATAGTTGATATGGCTTTCTTATCCTGTTGTTGACCTGGCTAGGTATGTTATGTACAAAAATAGGTGATGTACTCTTTGTGCTTATTGGATAGCTAGATCCTATGAGCTGTGGACATGTATCAAGTTTATGTATATTTGTATAACATGTTTCCTTGCAGGATGTGGATCTGGTTGTAATAGTCCCTTTCTTATCTTCTTAATACAATCGGTTTTAATTAACCCGCATTTTTGATAATACGATGTTTATGACGGTTCCGCACGTTTTCGCGTGGCATTTCGTTGTCTGTGTGATGGCGGGATGTCACAGATAGGTTGGTATCAGAGCTCTAGGTTTGTTGAGTCTACAAGGATCTAGGACTAGGTTTGTGTCTGTTCTTGTGTTTTTCTCTAGATTTTCTCATAATCACCTTCTGCCTCCAGCAGAAGATAAAGCTAAAAGATGTCTGGGAATCATGAAGAACATGCTGCCGAGAGCAGTGTTGCTGTATCAATTGATGGAGTGAGTGTGTAGGCACATGAAGATCGGGTGCCTGAGGTCTTACAAATTGACCCAACCATTCTTGAGAACCCTGCCTATCAACACCTTATGGGACAACTAATGGCTATCATGAGTCACATGGTGGAAAGATTTCCAATGCCTCTGCCAAGAGCACATACACCCCATGGTGAATCTTCAGGTATTGGGAAGACCTTTGAGCGGCTTCGCCGAGTCAAAGCTTCAGATTATGCTGGAATGGCTGATCCAGTGGATGCAAATATGTGGCTGACAGGTCTTGAGAAGGCCTTTCGGGTTCTCAACATCCCCAAAGCAGACAAAGTCAAGCATGTGTCTACCTTCTGAAGGGTAGTGTTGGCCACTAGTGGGCCATGGAGGAAGAGAAGTGACCCAGTGAGGTGATCTGTTGGGACGTCTTCCGACGGGAGTTCGTGAGTCGATACTTCCCGAAGATGTATCTAGATGAGAAGATCATCCAGTTTGAGTGTCTGCGCCAAGGTTCTCTGAGCATCACCGAGTATGAAGCCAAGTTTATGGAGCTGCTGAGATTTTGTCCTCACATGGCAGCAACAGATGATGAGAGGATCAGACAGTTTGAGAAAGGTTTGAGTGTCGAGATGACAAAACCTACTGCTACTTTAGATAACCATGAGTAGTTTGCCACATTTGTGGAGTCTGTACAAAGGATGGAATGTTCAATCACAGAGAAGAGAGAGGATATGTCCAAGAAAAGGCCTGCTCAGTTTTTGGGATAGAGGTTTGACAGCCATAAGAAGCCAAGATTTTTTGCACCTTCTATGATGCAAGGTTCTAGTGCACTGTCACAGTGGTCCCCGAGTAAGGGAAAAGGGCATGGTTTTTTGCCATCAAAGGCATACAGTACAACTTCAGTGGTAGTGATAGGGCCATCTAGGCCGCAGCTGAGAGACCCGTCGTGCTACCTATATGGACAGGTCGGGCATATCAGGTGGAATTGCCCAAGGAGAGAGGTTGAAGTATCACAACCACTGAGGCAGAGTCAGAAGGCTAGTGGCACCAGAGGGCGAGGGTGCGGCCAAGCGTCGCAAGTAGGATTGTCTGCTCAAGGAAGCAGAGGACGTGGACAACAAGCAACGACTCGATTCTATGCTATGAGTCAGCCGGAGGCGATAGTCAACCCATGAGTGGTGGCAGGTCAGATGGAGTTATTTCATTCTGATTTGTATTCTTCTTGCTTTGTATCTGTTCTGGTTGACCCGGGTGCTACACACTCTTTTATCGCTCGTGGTATGCTTGATAGTTGTCTTTTACCTGTTAGTTGTAAGAAAGATAGCTTGTTGTTAGAAACCACTCTTGATGGTTCCTCGATGCTTCGATAGGTGTGTCCATCTTGTGTCCTATCCTTTTTGGGACACAACGTACAAGTGGATCTCATACCACTTGATATGCATGGATTCGATGTAATCCTTGGGATGGGTACCTTAGAAAGGTATAAGGTTGTACTGGACTGTGGTTCCAAGCAAGCGGTGTTCACTGAAGATGGTGAGAAGTGGATATTCCAGGGAGATAGGAAGATTCTTCCGATGTGTTTGGTATCATCTTTGGTGGTAGAAAAGTTGTTGTGGTAAGGTTGTAGAGTGTTCTTGTCTCATGTTGTAGATACCAAGGTAGAAGGTTCTAGCCTTAAGGATGTGCCTGTTGTCAGAGAATTCGCACATGTGTTTCATGATGAGTTTCTTGGTGTTCCCCCACCTCGAGAGATTGATTTTGAGATCAATCTAGTGTCAGGGACACAACCAGTTGCTCAGAAACCATACAGGATGGCTCCAGCTGAGATGGTAGAGCTAAAGAAGCAGTTACAAGAGTTGCTGGATAAAGGTTTCATCAGACTGAGCACATCGCCGTGGGGTGCTCCAGTTCTATTTGTAAAGAAGAAGGATGGATCGATGCGTATGTGAATAGATTATCGATAGATGAACAAAGTTACGATCAAGAACAAGTACCCTTTTCCGAGGATAGACGATCTATTTGATCAGTTGTGTGGTGCTACAGTATTCTCGAAGATCGATCTACAGTCTGGATATCATCAGTTGAGGATCAAGGATGAGGACATACCAAAGTCAGCTTTTAGGATGAGGTATGGTCACTTTGAGTTTGTGGTTTTACCGTTTGGGCTAACCAATGCACCTGCTTCTTTCATGGATCTTATGAATAGGGTGTTTCGTCTGTTTTTAGATCAGTTTGTTGTGGTTTTCATAGATGACATCTTGATCTATAGTCGGGACAGTCAACAACATGAACAACATCTTCGACAAGCGTTGACTCTTCTTCGCCAACACCAGTTGTATGCCAAGTTTAGTAAGTGCGAGTTCTGGTTGAAGGAAGTGACTTTCTTGGGTCATGTGATATAAGTAGAAGGAGTCAGAGTGGATCCCAAGAAGGTGGAGTCAGTTGCTGAGTGGGAGCAACCTAAGATGTCAATTGAAGTTTGTATTTTATTGGGTTTAGCAGGATACTATCGGAGGTTTATAAAGAACTTCAGTGTGATCACATTGCCGTTGACAAAGTTGACCAATAAGGATGTACCTTTTGTTTGGGATGATCGTTGTCAGCAAGCTTTTCATAGCTTGAAGGAGAAGCTGACTAGTGCCCCAGTGTTGGTACTGCCAAAGTCGGGGAAAGGCTATGTTGTTTTCTGTGATGCTTCCAAGAAAGGCTTAGGTGGTGTGTTGATGCAGGAGGATCATGTGGTTTCTTTTGCTTCACGATAGCTTAATAAACATGAGGAGAGTTATCCGACACATGATTTGGAGTTGGCAGTGGTGGTCCATACATTCAAGATTTGGAGACACTATCTTTATGGGGAGGTATGTCAGATCTTTACGAATCATAAGAACTTGAAGTATATCTTCTCGTAGAGTGAGTTGAATATGCGACAGCGACGCTGGATGGAACTTATCAGTGATTATGATTGCACCATCGAGTATCACCATGGTAAAGCAAATGTGGTAGCTGATGCACTTAGTAGGAAGTCTTCTTCTCTTCCTATGAAGAAGGCACAATTGAGTTCCTTGATATGTCATAGGCGAGATATGTTCGTCTCTTTGTGGTAGATGAATGTATAGTTGGAGGTATCCTTATTGGAAAGACTGTTGGAACAGATGCAAGTGAAGCCTATGTTGAGGTAGCAAATCAAAGAAGCACAACAGGTAGATGCTATAGTTCAGTTGATCAGGACAGCGTTGGGCAGCGAGAAACGTGATGGCTTCCATGAGTCTGAGGATGGACTAGTTTGTTATCATAACAAGATGATGGTTTCCGATGTCGATGATCTGAGGAAGTTAGTGATCGAGGAAGTGCACACATCAATGTATGCTATGCATCCAGGTGTCACCAAGATGTATCATAATCTAAAGGATTTGTATTAGTGGTCTGGCTTGAAGAGAGATGTGACCGAGTTTGTGGCTAGGTGTGAAGTATGCCAGTAGGTTAAGGCTGAGCATCAGAAACTGGCAAGTATGTTGCAACCCATGCCGATACCAAAGTGGAAATGAGATCATATAACCATGGATTTCATAGTTGGTCTGCCAAGGACATCTAGGAATCATGATTCCATTTGGGTGATAGTGGACAGGTTGAGGAAGTTTGCCCATTTCATACCTATGAAGACAACATAGACAACAGAGAAGCTTGCTTAGGTGTACATGGATGAGATAGTGCAGTTGCACAGTGTGCCCGCGACGATCATCTTTGACAGAGGTCCTCAGTTCATGAGTCATTTTTGGGAATAGTTGCATAGAGCGTTGGGAACACAGTTGAAGTTCGGTACCACTTTCCACCCATAGACAGATGGACAGTCTGAAAGGACTATTCAGACTTTGGAGGATCTTCTCAGAGCTTGTGTTTTGTAGTTCCTAGGAAGCTGGGATGTACATCTCAGTTTGATAGAGTTTGCCTACAACAACAGTTATCAAAGGAGTATCGACATGGCACCTTATGAAGCTTTATATGGAAGGAAGTGCATATCTCCTTTATGTTGGTATGAGTCCGGCAAATATCAACTTTTGGGTCCTGAGTTGGTACAACAGATGATAGAGAAGATCAAGGTGATACAACAACAGTTGAAAGTGGCATACGATAGACAGAAGTCGTATGTAGATAACCGTCAATGACCTCTGGAGTTCTAGGTGGGAGACAAGGTGTATCTCAAGGTCTCTCCATGGAAAGGCATGTTGAGGTTTGGTCGGAAAGGCAAGTTGGATCCCAGGTGTATGGGGCTATATCCGATGATTGCACGTGTTGGAAAAGTGGCTTACATGTTAGAGCTAATGCCAGAGTTGCACTGGTTGCACCCAGTGTTCCATGTCAATATGCTGAAGAAAAGTCATCCAGGCATAAAGACAGTGATACAGCCAGTTGAGGTTGAGCTTGATGAAGATGTGACCTATGAGGAAGGTCTAGTGTTGAACCTTGACAGAAGAGTAAAGAAGCTGAAGAGGAAGGAATTGGTTCTTGTGAAGGTTCTTTGGCATCACCGTGGCTTTGAGGAAGCCACATGGGAGCTTGAGGAAGAGATGAGGAGGAAGTATCCCGTGCTTTTCTCTTTGGATTTTGGGGACGAAATCCTTTTGTAGGGGTTTATGGATTGTAAGGACCCTGACCTTTGTTTTGGGCTTACCCTGTTTGCTTTGCCTAAACCCTGTGTTTAGAGGCTTGCCTAATCACCTGAGTGGTGATTAGGGTTTGTTTGTGCTTTGTTGAGAGGTTGGGGTGCAACTTGCAAATTACCCAAGTTATAGGGTTGGTGTTCAAGTTTTTCACCTTGAGAGATATCTTTTTCTCTCTTGCATCCTCTAGGGTTGAGAGGATGGGTTGGGCGCCTTGCTTGGTTTGCTTTGAGCATTGTTTGAGCTTGTTGAAGCTTAGGATTGTTTTTGGGCTTTCTTGGGCATTGTTTGAGCTTTATGCCGCCTCCTTGCTTGGTGTGTCAGGCAGGGTGTGTCGGCCAAGAGGTGTGTCGGCCAAGAGGTGTGTCAGGCAGTGGTGTATTGGCCATGGCACCATGTTGGGCGATACACACCCTTCTTGACCTAGCTTCGTTTGTGTCACCCTTAGTGACACTTGGTGCTCTTTGCTAGCAAGGTGGCATAGCTTGGACAAGTGGTGGTTTGGGCAAGCACATGTGGAGAAGCCCTCCAGTGGATGCCCACTTGACCCCCTTGTATATATACGACCCTTCTTGCTTGCTAGCAGCTCCTTTAGTTACCTTAGTTTCTCCCTTTCCTTTGGTGGCCGATCTAGGAGAAGAGAAGAGGGAGTGGTAGCCGATACAGTTGGTGTCTTGGCCGATACTCTCTCCTTGGTAGAGCTTGGTGGCCGATATCCTTGGTGGAGTCTTCTTCTTCCTCTAGTGGTGGCCGAAACCCTAGAGCGTGCCTTGCTCTTTCTTTTCTTGTGGTGAGTATCTTCCCATCTTTCCTTGGTACCACCTACTTCCTTGCTTGTTCAGCCATGGAGGTGATAAGTTCCCTTCTTTTCTTGAGGTGGCCGAAGGTGGTTCTTGGAGCTTGGATCTTGGAGCTTGGAATTTGTGCTTAAGGCGGGTTACATAATTCCTAACCCTAGCTATACTACCTTCTTTATATACTGCTTGTTTACATGTTATCTTGATCGGCCATGCATACCTTGTTAGTGATTTTCTTGCTCTAGTATGCACCCTTGATCTTGTTGGATGTGGTGACATGGTCATGTCTTCTAGATGTGTTCTTGGACCTTGTTGGCCGAACCTTGGATTAGGGTTCTTTGGGCAAAACCCCTCTCTCTTAGTTGTTGATACGTGAGCCTAGGGTTCTCCTAAAATCCATGGTGTGTGTGGTGTGTTGCTTGGGCAATACCCCTCTCTTACCATGGACTTGAGAGGTGAGCCTTTGGTTGGTCTTGACCTAGTTGAGGTTGGAGGGTTGGACGATATGGGATGACCCAACTTGCTGCTCGATATGTCATAGAAGTTGTGCAAAACCCCTCTCATTTGGTTCTTGAGAGGTGAGCCAACTCTCTTGACCTATTAGGGTTTCTTGGTGGCAGTCTTGAGGTTGAAGATGACCAACCAGTCACGACCTTTGGACCCTTTCCTGATTTCCCTTTTCTAGGGTTGAGTTTGGGTGATATGCTTTGGCCGACAGGGATGTGCATTGGGCGTTAGATGGTCTGTGTTGGGCGTCATGGCATGTTGGTACCTTTCCTGATAGGTCATGTGGTTCTTGGCTGATATAGATCCTCACCCTAGCTGTTGGGCGATATGTCCTTGACTGATATGGCCCTAGATTGGATGTTAGAGTTGTTCTCTTGGACGATATGGGGTTGTGTTGGACGTTGGGGGGGTTGTGTCGGGCATTGGGTGTTGCACTTGGCAAAATGACCCTATCGTTGTGCACGACACCCTCTTGGGTAGTGTTTCCCGTTACCCCTATAGGTGTGTTGCCCGTCACAATGTTGCCCTGTCGCTGGGCGTTGCACGATGCAGTGTTGCCCGTCCGATATGATGTTTCACGCTTGGGCGTTATAGGTTGGTTCCAACTGGTTGCCCAATATGGTGTCTTGAGGAGATGTTATCTGATATCTTCTTCTGGTACTGCCCGATACCTAAGTGATATATGATGGGTGTTGACCGATACACTACTGGCCGATATAGTAGAACGCCTAACCAATATAGTGTTGGGCGTCACACTCTTTGGTGAGAGAAGATGTGCCTTTAGTGAGGGTTGTTCCTTACCCAATACACCTTTAGTGAGGGTTGTACCTTGTGTTTGTTTGGTAACCCTAATGCTTGCTATGCTTTGATGCACTCATCTATGTTGCATGGTTGACTCTCATAATAAAGTAAAGGGGTATAAATGTTCCTTGTACAAGTACCATTGTTTCTCTATGATTATGCTAACCATGCATGTCCCATGTGTATGGATATGAAATCAGGTAATAGCCATAGTGATGGCATGGCAATGATATGATGTTGAACATCAAGGGTTATGATGAACCCAATGATATATGATGGGTGTTACCCATGGGATGGCAATATGTGCCTTGATGATGGGATTGAGTCCTTGTGATGTTGATCCTTGAGATGGATCTAGATGATTGGCAAGAAGCCAAGTGGTAACATGTAATGTTGGATCCTTGTGATGGATCAGGATGATGTTGATTGCACTGAAGGCCTTAGTGACAATGTAACACAAGATAATGAGGTGTATGTTTGTTCATCCTTGTTATAGTTGCATGTTATATAACTTGATTGAATTTTGCAATCTGCTTAAAATGCATTAATTAATTATAGATGAACCTTTCATGTAGTTTGCCTGGCCATAGATCCATCATTGTCAGGAGTTTGGTGATGGTGAAACTGGTTCTCCTACGGGTTAACTCAGAACGCATATTGTTGAATATGTGGCGTGCGCTTACGCCCTAAGTAGTAGTGCATGTTAGAGCATGGTTTCAGGCTCATGGCACCGTGTGGTTAGAGCATGGTGAACAGGACCATGGCTCAAGATATGTGATAGAGCATGGTGAATAGGCCCATGGCTCAGTGATGATGGAGCATGGTGAACAGACCCATGGCTCGGTTTCCTAGCACCGAAGCCTGTACCAAGGTGGGCTAGGCAGAGGGTAGCCTGACCCTGTGTAGCTGAGGCCACTTAAGCATGCAACGGTGGTCCAACTTGTTGGTTCTTGTGCACTGACCACAAGGGAAGTGAGGTCGTGGAATCCGACTTTCCCATTGACCTTGTATGGCAATCGATTGTGACCAAGCGGTGGTCAGTTTGGATCTGAGTGGTACCACTCACTTCCTTAGGGCATAATAAATTGTAATCCATCTGTATAGTATATTTTCTTAGGGAAAACATGAGACATTGGTTGAGGCCTTATTTGTATAGTTGCCCTAATTTTATCTCGCAGTTACTTACATGTTCCTTAGATGTTATGATAAGTTCTTATTAGATTTGTCTTGTCAATCATGTTCCATATTATTATCTGTGCATATGCTTCCTTAATATCTCAGTAAGATGTTGTAACAAGTTAGTTCTGCTCAGCATGTTTCTCATATATGATCTGCTTATATCAGTTACCTGTTCTATATGTTCTAGCTCTCCTTTGAGGTTTTATAGTTTTAGCAGGGGGTTATGTTACTCACTGGGACTGTGTGTCTCACCATGTTGGTTTTAAAACCTTTTTAGGTGATCGAGCTAGGCGTGGTGGTGACCGTGGTGTTGCAGCTGAGCAGCAAGAAGAATAGTAGGAGGCAAGAGATGGATATGTTGCTTTTGTGGTTGTTTTGTAGTAGAGTCCTAGAGTCATCCCTGTACTCTCAGGTCCTTGGAGGTGTTTTGATGAGGTTTCACGATGTATAGTTGATATGGCTTTCTTATCATGTTGTTGACCTGGCTAGGTCTGTTATGTACAAAAATAGGTGATGAACTCTTTGTGCTTATTGGACAATTAGATCCTATGAGTTGTGGACATGTATCAAGTTTATGTATATTTGTATAACATGTTTCCTTGCAGAATGTGGATCTAGTTGTAATAGTCCCTTTCTTATCTGCTTTTTGCAATCAGTTTTAGTTAACCCGTATTTTTGGTAATACAATGTTTATGACGGTTCCGCACATTTTCACGTGGCATTTCGTTGTCTATGTGATGGAGGGATGTCACAGTGGAAGATGGCCACAGTCGTGGCATTTCGTCCAAAACAACCTGACATTCTTTGATGAAATAAAACCAAACGACTGTGGCATGAGGCCACGGCCGTGGTTGTCCTCTTTTTCCACGGCCGTGATTGAGCTCCACGACCGTGCTGGGAGCAATCCTTCAGTTTTCTCAATTCAAAATATAAGGACTTTGTTTGTCTTTGGCATTCTACCACAAATTTGCTTGCATGACCATGACTGAACTTTCATCCTCTCTCTCTAGTGTCTAACACATGTTGTGTCATCAAAACTCAAAGAAAAAACTATTAGACACAAGTGTGTGTGTATTTGTGGAAAATAAAATAAAAGTATCAAAAAGTAAGGTTCGAGAATATCAAACCATGTGGGTTTCCTCCCACCAATGCTAAATTTTATGCCTTCAGTTGGGCTTATCGATCCTTGACTTCTTTCACTTCTTTGGGATTCTCAAGGCATCCTTGTAGTATATCTCTTTCTCATCTGCTTCCAAGCACATCTCTTCCTCAGATTGTTGTTCTTCTACAAGCATCACAATTTCAAAACTTTGATTGGCCTTGTCCGAGCCTACTTCCACAACTGGCTTTAATCTTTGTCCATTGATGGCAAACTCTTTCACACCTTCTTTCTCACATATCACAATAGCCCCAGATGGATACACTTTCTTGATAAGATAAGGTCCTTCCCATCTAGATCGGAGTTTTCCGAGAAAGAACTTCATTCTTGAATTGTACAACCATACC
This sequence comes from Alisma plantago-aquatica, assembly GCA_963693085.1. Classification (NCBI taxonomy): domain Eukaryota; kingdom Viridiplantae; phylum Streptophyta; class Magnoliopsida; order Alismatales; family Alismataceae; genus Alisma; species Alisma plantago-aquatica. The sequence continues at coordinate 1,491,738,569 of OY856412.1, forward strand.
CACTTGTCGGGCTCAAATTCCTTCTTTTTTATCATCTTATAATGAAGGAACTTAGTCCTCTCCTTATAGCTCTTGGACATGTCATACGCCTCATGGCACATTTCCTCCAACTCATTCAGTTGAAACTTTCTTTCCATTCCCGCATTTTCTCCATCAAGATCCATAGTTTTCAAAGCCCATAATGCCTTGTGTTGCATTTCAACTAGCAAGTGGTAGCTTTTCTCGTAGACTAGCTTGAATGGTGTAGTGCTAATCGGGGCTTTGAATGCAGTCCAGTATGCCCATAAAGCTTCATTGAGATGGAGTGATCAATCCTTACGGTCCGGTCTCACCATTTTCTCTAAAATGAGCTTTATCTCCCGATTGGCCAACTCAACTTGGACACTAGTTTGAGGATGGTAAGGAGTGGCTACTCGATGGTTTACTCCATGCTTCTTGAGCAACCCTTCAAAAGTGTGGTGAATGAAGTGACTTCCCCCATCACTAATCATGGCCCTTGGGATGCCAAAATAGCTAAAAATGTTTGATTTCACAAATTCGTACACCACCTTGTGGTCAGTCGTCCGGGTTGCAATAGCTTCAATCCACTTTGACACATAGTCCACGGCGACTAAAATGTAGACATACCCAAAGGAAGGTGGGAAAGGACCCATGAAGTCAATCCCCCATACATCAAACACCTCCACCACAAGAATGGGTGATAGAGGCATCATGTCCCTTTTTGAGATAGTGCCCACTTTTTTGCACTTCAAGCAGCTTTTGCAAAACTCATGTGAATCTTTGAATAAGGATGGCCAATAAAACCCACATTGAAGAACCTTTGCAGCTGTGTGTTTTCCTCCAAAATGACCTCCACATACTCCGGAATGGCACATGGATAGGATTTCTTATTGTTCTATTTCCAGAACACATCTCCTTATGAGTTGATCGGGCAATATTTGAAGAGGTGAGGGTCATCCCAAGAATAATTCTTGACCATGGCAAACAACCTTTTGCTTTCCTCCCTTGTCAATGTTCTAGGTATACTCCCACTAGCCAAGAAATTGGCTATGTGTTGATACCATGGCCTATGAGTGGATGAAAGAAGGAAGAGTTGTTCATATGGAATTGTTTCCTTGATTCGACTTGTGTCATCAAAGGGCTCATCAATTCGGGAGAGATGGTCGGCAGTACCATTTCCCACTCCCTTCTTGTCTACAATCTCCACACCAAACTCTTCAAAGCAATATGATCCATCTGATCAGCCTTGGCTTTGAATCTTTCTTTGACATGAGGTACTTTAGTGCAGCGTGGTCCATGTATATCACTATTTTGTTTTGTAAAAGATAAGATCAGAATTTATCAAGAGTGAAGATGACTGCAAGCAATTCTTTCTCGGTCGTTGTGTAATTTCTTTGGGCTTTATCTAAAGTCTTGCTCACGTAGTAGATAGCATGTGGAATCCGGCCAACTCTTTGGCCCAGCACAACCCCCACTGCCATGTTGGATGCATCAGTCATAATCTTGAATGGTAAAGAGAAATCTGAGGGCTGCATGATAGGAGCACAAACTAGTCTTTCCTTCAAGTGATTGAAAGCTTCAACACACTTGTCATCAAAATGAAACTCAACATCCTTCTCAAGCAAATGACATAGAGGTCTTGAGATTTTACTAAAATCCTTGATGAAGCGGTGGTAGAAACTGGCATGTCCCAAGAAAGACCGAACATGTCTTACGGTGGAAGGAATGGTGAGAGTAGAAATGAGGCCCACTTTGACAACTTCAATCCTTTCCTTTGAAACCCGGTGACCCAAAACTATTCTTTTGGGTACCATGAAGTGACTCTTTTCCCAAGATAGAACTAGACAAACCTTCACGCATCTCTCAAGAACAGCAACCAAATGTAGCAAGAACTCATCAAATGTCTTACCAAAAACTGAGAAATCATCCATGAACACTTCCAAAGATGAATCTAGCATATCTGCAAAAATTGAGGTCACGCATCTCTGAAATGTAGAAGGGGCATTACACAACCCAAATGGCATTCTCTGGTAGGCAAATGTACCACTCGGGCAGGTGAATGTTGTCTTCTCTTGATCTACAGGATGCACGAAAATTTGGAAGTATCCATAATATCCATCAAGGAAACAATAGAAGCTTTGTCCCACTAGCCTCTCTAGAATCTGGTCAAGGAATGGGAGAGGGTAGTGGTCCTTTTTGGTCTTTTCATTTAGCTTTCGATAGTCAACACACATTCTCCACTTTGAGTTTTCTCTAACTGACATAAGCTCACCATCCGAATTTTCTGCTACAGTGATCCCACCTTTCTTAGGCACAACCTGGATGGGGCTCACCCATGTACTATCAGAAATGGGGTAGATTATCCCAACATCAAGAAATTTCACAACTTCTTGGGTCACAACCTCTTTCAGGTTTGGATTCAATCGCCTTTGCATTTGGCGGGTTGGCCTTGCATCATCCTCTAGATATATCATGTGTACACATATGGGGGGATCAATACCCCTGAAGTCAGTTATAGACCATCCAATGGCTTGGATGTTCTTCTTCAAGACTTTCATCAATGCTTCCTCTTGTTCTGGTGAGATAATGGATGAAATGATCACCGGGAGGGTGTCATTTGCACCTAGAAAAGCATACTTCAATCCTTTTGGAAGTGATTTCAACTCAAGAGTGGGAGGTTCTTCAAGAGAGTTCTTTAATGGTTCAGAAATAGAAGGGAGGTCTTCACTTGCAGTCACCAAGGTTAACTCATTCTCTTCATCATCTTCATCATCATCATCGGGGAACTCAACTGTCAGATCTAGACCTCTACCTTGAGTGGCAGTTTGAATCCACATAGGTAGGCATTCCTCTACAATTTCAACTAGGCACTCAATGAGATAGAAATCTTCTTCAGTGGCCCCTATCACCTCAGCCGTGGCTGAAGATTTAAAGATGTTCAACCGGATCTTCATGTGCATGAATGTCACATACATCGTACCAGTCCTCACATGAATAATCGCATCCACTGTGGCTAAGAAAGGCCTCCCCAAGATGATAGGGACCCTCCTTGCATCTTTTTCCATGTCTAAGACAATGAAATTGGCAGGGAAGAAGGAGGATGTCTCATCATCAAGACTCACAAGCACGTCATCCACACGCCCTCTAGGCGTCTTTATCGATCTGTCAGCCAACTGTAAAGTACAATGAGCCGGACTCAACTGCCCCATTTGTAGCTCTGCAAACACATCATACAAAATTAGGTTGATGCTAGAGACCAAGTCTAGGAGAGCTTGGTCTATGCGATGTGCCCCAATGTAGCATGAGATGATAGGAGCATCGTGATCTTTTCTTTTCCTTGGCATGGTGTACTGCAAGATCAAGCTCACTTGCCTTAATATATGTATTATAATAGAATATAAGTATACAATGGTTGCAAAATCTAGAGGTTGACCTCTCTAGGTAGTGGATGTGCACTCTCCTAATTTGGAGTTTGGAACCACTATACATAGATTGTTCTTGATCTAATTCAATCTCTCTCATCCTTTCTATGTATGTTTAGTTGCACACAAATTTCATATTTACAATCTTATCCCTTGAAGAAATTTGAAGGTCTAATGAATCTTATTTAAGTGTTTTAGATCCATTCAACCCCCACCATTGATCCACAAGTGGTATCTGAGCCAAGGTATTCTCCAACTTGATCTCCCATGAGATGAGAAGATGGACGACAACCTTCTAGGTTCTATCAGCTTGGAAGGTTGATTCTCCATGAGACCTACAATCTTAGACGACACAAACTTTCTCTATTGGAAGTGGAGGATGTAGTTCTACTTGTAAGGGATGAGCTATGACATTTGGAAAGTATTCATCCTTCCATACAAGGAGCAGGGAGGCGATGTGGCTACTTGGGATTAAGATACATTGAAGAAGGCCTAGCTGAATGCAAAGGCTATTAACATCATTTATGCAACCCTCACTCCTTCTGAGTTCTATTCGATCTCCTCCTGGGACACCAACTATGATTGTGACGTCCCTGGATTTTCACTTCTCAAAACCCTATTGGGAATGAGATGTCAGAATCCGAAAACATCATCCAATCATATCAAATGCGAGGCGGAAGCATAATACGCATACATGAACATACAACCATAACATTTCTCAACAATAACATGCATATTTACAACATGAATTACATTTACATATTACAAGAAGATTTACAAGTTTATGAACATGTATGCTAAAAGGATCTTAGACAAAAGGTACAACCTATACAACTTGCTCACATCCTATTCTTTTATCCCATTCTAGCTCTGGACCTAGAGAATACGAGAAACAAAAACATCAACAAAAGTTGGTACGTGGAATTAAAAGTTATACTATGCTGGCATATAAAATACTCAAAATTGAAGAAAGAGAAAGGAAACATTATTTAAAGGCGGAAAATCAGGTAATCCCAAGTTTTAGCCATATTTCAATGGACATATATTACTATGGTGGACTTAGCACAAACATAAATATTGGGCCCTATCCCCGCGTACCTTGTACCATTAGGGAGGTGCTAGTCAACATTAATACTTTCCCTCTCTAATAGGGAGATTAATGAACCATCAATAACTACATTCCATTTTCTCTCTTTAGTGTTCTTATTGTTCAAGGCGGAAATGACAATACATATAGATGTACATCCAACAAGATATTCAAGTACAAGCAAACAAGTACATCTAGTTAACATCCAACAAATCTAGTCATATAATTATATCCACGTACCTGAGTTTATAGAATCATAGCCATCTTTGATCATCTAGAAAAACTGGTCAACACCTGATTTAAAGAAATTAATCATCATTAATATAGGTACACCATATTCTTGGTATTTTAGGTCCAAATTAGGGTTTAGGCTAAACCTTAGTTCAAACTGATCTAAACTTGTGTTTGATATTTTTTTACTGACTAGGGTGTCATTTTATAGGTCTGGTCCAAATTTCATATTTTTCTGATAACTGATCTATTTTCTAGAATTAAAATGAGGTTACAAACATGGAATTGAGTTTTAATGAGAAATGACCTTTTATTTTGGCATAATAGTCAAATCTGAGTTCATATTTGGTTTCCACATCATACTAGGGTTCAGTAATATTTTTCTCAGATTTAATTTCCATGTTATCCTAATTATACCAATAATATGATCTCAAAAAGAAATATTATCATCTACATTAAATATCATCATTATTTGTTCTTCAAAGGTCTGATCTAAGGGTTTCATCATGAATAGGGCATTTTTCTGAATCCAGGGGTATTTTTGGGGTAATTATTGACCAAGGGGTCTATTTTAAATGAATATTGCAAGATTTAGACAACTTCTGAGATTTTAGAAGGTATTTACCTTGAAAAAGGATTGGGCCGGCCGGGTCAGCAGGTTTGGACCCGGTTCAGTCCGGGGGAAGAGTCAAGAGGGCCCAGTGTTTCCTCTCTCACTCTCATGTGAGATCTCACACTCCTGGTCCACCACAATTGTCTGCGCTTCAAGCGTCGTCGCTGGGTGAGGTCCCTCCGGCGAGAGATTGATGGAGCACAGACCTTCGTCGTCAGATCCCTTGTCTGCCACATGCTTCATTGACCTCATCGAAGTCATAGAGGCTATCCAGGGAGGTGCAGCTCTGCGTGACCTTCCGCCTCGTAAGACCTCCGCTAGGTCTAGCTCCGGTGAGAAGGTTTTGCTTTTCATGGAGATTTGTATTCTCAATCATCAGTCGAAGAGTCCCCTAGGAGCCGTTGCACCACGAAGTCCTCTCTTGGCACCTTGTAGAATTTCCAAGGTTCGACAAGCACTCTTGCCTAGGGCTGTGACGGATGGCGGCGCCGCAGAAAGGGGTTTTTCTACTACTGGCCTTTTCTCCTTCAGTTCTCGCGTTGAGCGTAGTCGCACTGGAATAACCCGGCGGGGCTGAACCAGTCTTCGTCCTCCGTCTCCGTCGGAAGGTGGCGCCACAAGGACTCCTGACGATCCTCCGCAAGCTCCATGCCCCCAATGCTCCTCGACGGTGAGATGGATGGCTAGTGCGGTGTCTGGGTGGATCCTTAACAGTGTAGCATGTCGTCTCTATGGCCATCATATCTCGTTTGTACACCACCATAGCCTGGGTTCGAAGAGGAACCTCACATCTGCCAGCACTCAACTCAAAGACAGATGGGCAGTAGACTTTATTGAAGCCCTAGCGGTCCCATCGGTGCTTTGCCTACCCAAACCTGCTCTGCGGCTAGCTCCCCCGCTGGGATGTGTGGTGCTCTATTTTCTCTGCAGAACAGAGCTTTTCTCGCCTACTGATTCGGTGGCATCATGGTGGCTCTCCAACCACCCTAGGCTCGCAGAAGTAGAGTATTCAGATGCAGGAACCTCCCCGCATAGCGGTCAACTCTGATTCGACCTCTGCGAGGTCTCCCCCAATCCGGTGGCTGCCATTAACGGTAAAGGAGATGTAGAAGAATGGTTTGTTATTACTTCCCTCGGAACAATTCAATCCAATAGCCGTTGCTCAGATCCGAGGATGGTGGATCAAACTGTTACTTCTTCTCTATATCCCTGTGAGCAATAGACTAGTAGATAAGGGCAAGACTTCGTCTTTAGCCCCAAGTAATGCGGAGATACAGGCTTATACTAATATCCTCTAATGTTCATCAAACGACTATCAAGAAGCAAACCATCCGCTATTTACTGATCCACGCACAGTGGTCGGTGCCTAAGAAGAGGAATCGGGCGGCTGGTTCATAATGGGCCGAACATGAATATTGAAGCCTTAATTTGGAGTTTGAGTATCTATCTAGCTATGACCTCAATTCAATTGAAATTTGAAACATAGATTCCCTTTGTTTGTCATTAACCAATGATCATATGAGACCAAAACAAATATTTGCTCACCCTTCAATTAAGATACTCTAAATTGGTACACATATTAAGGTATTGAAGTCAAGTAAGCATCAAACAACCTATAACTTCATCAACCCCAGTTTAACTTACTTTATTATCAGACTTCCATGGCCAGCAATAAATTCTATGAATCGATGTATACTTAGATTAGATGCTTAACTTCATAAGTACACAAGATTAACTAAATACATGTATTAACCATCTCCATGTATGCAACTGGTTGTGTATTTGCATTATCGATCCTTAAAAGAGTTGTAGTCATACTTGTGGTTCAAATGAAGCCATTTTTTAAATAAGAGTCACCCTGCCCTAGGATTAACCAACTAGGAATATCCTTGGACTTTAATTACTATATTGGTTTTAGAAATCTTGAAAATCGGGTCATCACATTCACCCCACCTTATTTGGAATTTCGTCCTCGAAATTCAACTAATCTCATCCTTAAGAGGCTATTTAGGAGTTAAACTTCATATACTTCATCATTGCTTAGATTCTAAGGCCACCATAGTTGCATGCACTCTAATTTGTTAGCTTAGGGTCTAGAGATTCTTGGGTGTGTCCACCCCACCTTATATATGTGGAATCATCACTTAAAGTCTTGGCCATAACATGACATTATGATATCTTAGGATTACGTCACCCCTAAAGATACTAGTTTTGTTCATACTTTTAAAGTTCAAGAGGAATTCGTTTATTTGCCATGATATTCAGATCGTTCAAAATTAACATCATTAACATCTTACAATGATTTCAGCATTAGAGGAGATTTTTCTTCATCCTTGATATTAGAATTTTTCAACTTAAGAAGGGCTTATGTAACATGTTTGACCATTAGGGTTTCCCCCTATGGTGTGATATTCATACTCAACTTAGAACCATACATTGAGAAGGATCAAAGTTACGAACTATATTTCTGATCATATATTCTATGATCTAAAAATACCTTTATATCAAGTTCATGAGTGCAACTTTTTATGTCTTGCATGTATTATGTGAAGGAAAAAAAAGACAATATACTAAGTTTATCCCATGATCTCAACATCATATCTTTCATGTTTCATATGAAGGGGAAGAGAATATTTTAAAGTCAAACTTATCATGATTTCAATCTTTGGTACTACATGTATGATATAGGGGGGAATATAGAATAGGTCAAGCTTATACGAGTGACTCCTCATATATAAATCATCTATATAGCTCAAGTGAGGTTTCTATCATCATATATTAAGAAAGAGAAGAAGGTAGAATTGTATGTTGAGTATCTTTTGCACAAAGCATCATACTCTCATAACTAGAGTTCATATATTACTTCACTTGCAACTAATGATGAGATTCACAAAATATGTCACTCAAGCTAGGACCTAACTCAGCCAAAGGATTGACTTTATCATATGGGTCATCTACCCATCCTTCTATTTTACCCAATTCTCACATATAGATTTGAATCATGCATAAGGACTCAACTCAACACTCAAGGGTAATCTAGTGTAGGACTTTTTTTTTAAACACATATCTCATATATTGGAGGCTAGGTCTTATGACCTTCTCCCTGTGGGTCTTACTCTCTCTAGAGTTCACCACATATCTCATCCTACCAACTAGACATCCTCCTTGTATAAGAGCTTGAGGCTCATGCACACTCATCTCCATCTTAACTTAGCTTATTTTAAGTAGGAAAAGGGAATGTACTTTCATCATCAAGATTTTGCATAAATTCTACAAAATTGGATTAGACCATCAGAGATCAAACTTAGATAAGATTTCACATGCTTATTTCAACTATCATTCTATCATCTACTCTATGTATCGCATATCTTGATAAGGCTCTAGACATCTAATCTAGACTACTCTCTCTTCTAGACTGATGTCACTCCTTTTCACTTAGGTTACATGAACACTAACTACTCTCCAGTGTGAGGGACACATTTTTATATTTACATATATATAATAAAATATTATATAGTTTTTCTCCGACAAAGAAGACGTCAGAGAAAACACTTGAGGCTCGAGCCGATTGGAAAACAAAACCAAATTAGCAAAACCGAGTGTCCCACACACAGTAGATAGTCTAGTGTCATGTAACCTAGTGAAATGGTGAGAACGAGATATAGACTAGTGTAGCTACCCAATACATATGAGCTCTATATGGAAAGGGTTTCACACACTTGTCTAAACCTAGTTCTCAAACATCTAGGTTCTAACCTAGAGGCTAAGTCAGAACTTATTCCTATAAAACAACTTACTAAGTTTCTAAGGTTTAAAGTGAAAGGTGAGATTTAGGTTTAATGTTTCATGGTGAGCAATTGTTAGGTGTAGCTATTATTCATGCTCTGATACCAACTGTGACGTCCCCAGATTTTCACTTCTCAAAACCCTATTGGGAATGCGATGTCAGAATCCGAAAACATCATCCAATCATATCAGAAAGTGAGGCGGAAGCATAATACGCATACATGAACATACAACCATAACATTTCTCAACAATAACATGCATATTTACAACATGAATTACATTTACATATTACAAGAAGATTTATAAGTTTATGAACATGTATGCTAAAAGGATATTAGACAAAAGGTACAACCTATACAACTTGCTCACATCCTATTCTTTTATCCCATTCTAGCTCTGGACCTAGAAAATACGAGAAACAAAAACATCAACAAAAGTTGGTACGTGGAATTAAAAGCTATACTATGCTGGCATATAAAATACTCAAAATTGAAGAAAGAGAAAGGAAACATTATTTAAAGGCAGAAAATCCCAAGTTTTAGCCATATTTCAATGGACATATATTACTATGGTGGACTTAGCACAAACATAAATATTGGGCCCTATCCCTGCGTACCTTGTACCATTAGGGAGGTGATAGTCAACATTAATACTTTCCCTCTCTAATAGGGAGATTAATGAACCATCAGTAACTACATTCCATTTTCTCTCTTTAGTGTTCTTATTGTTCAAGGCGGAAATGACAATACATATAGATGTACATCCAACAAGATATTCAAGTACAAGAAAACAAGTACATCTAGTTAACATCCAACAAATCTAGTCATATAATTATATCCACGTACCTGAGTTTATAGAATCATAGCCATCTTTGATCATCTAGAAAAACTGGTCAACACCTGATTTAAAGAAATTAATCATCATTAATATAGGTACACCATATTCTTGGTATTTTAGGTCCAAATTAGGGTTTAGGCTAAACCTTAGTTCAAACTGATCTAAACTTGTGTTTGATATTTTTTTACTGACTAGGGTTTCATTTTATAGGTCTGGTCCAAATTTCATATTTTTCTGATAACTGATCTATTTTCTAGAATTAAAATGAGGTTACAAACATGGAATTGAGTTTTAATGAGAAATGACCGTTTATTTTGGCATAATAGTCAAATCTGAGTTCATATTTGGTTTCCACATCATACTAGGGTTCAGTAATATTTTTCTCAGATTTAATTTCCATGCTATCCTAATTATACCAATAATATGATCTCAAAAAGAAATATTATCATCTACATTAAATATCGTCATTATTTGTTCTTCAAAGGTCTGATCTAAGGGTTTCATCATGAATTGGGCATTTTTCTAAATCCAGGGGTATTTTTGGGGTAATAATTGACCAAGGGGTCTATTTTAAATGAATATTGCAAGATTTAGACAACTTCTGAGATTTTAGAAGGTATTTACCTTGAAAAAGGATTGGGCCGGTCGGGTCAGCAGGTTTGGACCCGGTTCAGTCCGGGGGAAGAGTCAAGAGGGCCCAGTGTTTCCTCTCTCACTCTCGTGTGCGATCTCACACTCCTGGTCCACCACAATTGTCTGCGCTTCAAGCGTCGTTGCTGGGTGAGGTCCCTCCGGCGAGAGATTGATGGAGCACAGACCTTCGTCGTCAGATCCCTTGTCTGCCACATGCTTCGTTGACCTCATCGAAGTCATAGAGGCTATCCAGGGAGGTGCAGCTCCGCGTGACCTTCCGCCTCGTAAGACCTCCGCTAGGTCTAGCTCCGGTGAGAAGGTTTTTCTTTTCATGGAGATTTGTATCCTCAATCATCAGTCGAAGAGTCCCCTAGGAGCCGTTGCACCACGAAGTCCTCTCTTGGCACCTTGTAGAATTTCCAAGGTTCGACAAGCACTCTTGCCTAGGGCTGTGACGGATGGCGGTGCCGCAGAAAGGGGTTTTTCTACTACTGGCCTTTTCTCCTTCAGTTCTCGCGTTGAGCGTAGTCGCACTGGAATAACCCGGTGGGGCTGAACCAGTCTTTGTCCTCCGTCTCCGCTGGCAGGTGGCGCCACAAGGACTCCTGACGATCCTCCACAAGCTCCATGCCCCCAATGCTCCTCGACGGTGAGATGGATGGCTAGTGCGGTGTCTGGGTGGATCCTTAACAGTGTAGCATGTCGTCTCTATGGCCATCAGATCTCGTTTGTACACCGCCGTAGCCTGGGTTCGAAGAGGAACCTCACATCTGCCAGCACTCAACTCGAAGATGGATGGGCAGTAGACTTTATTGAAGCCCTAGCGGTCCCATCGGTGCTTTGCCTACCCAAACCTACTCTGCGGCTAGCTCCCCCGCTGGGATGTGTGGTGCTCTGTTTTCTCTGCATAACAGAGCTTTTCTCGCCTACTGATTCGGTGGCATCATGGTGGCTCTCCAACCACCCTAGGCTCGCAGAAGTAGAGTATTCAGATGCAGGAACCTCCCCGCATAGCGGTCAACTCTGATCCGACCTCTGCGAGGTCTCCCCCAATCCGGTGGCTGCCATTAACGGTAAAGGAGATGTAGAAGAATGGTTTGTTATTGCTTCCCTCAGAACAATTCAATCCAATAGCCCTTGCTCAGATCCGAGGATGGTGGATCAAACTGTTACTTCTTCTCTATATCCCTGTGAGCAATATACTAGTAGATAAGGGCAAGACTTCGTCTTTAGCCCCAAGTAATGCGGAGATACATGCTTATACTAATATCCTCTAATGTTCATCAAACGACTATCAAGAAGCAAACCATCCGCTATTTACTGATCCACACACAGTGGTCGGTGCCTAAGAAGAGGAATCGGGCGGCTGGTTCATAATGGGCCGAACATGAATATTGAAGCCTTAATTTGGAGTTTGAGTATCTATCTAGCTATGACCTCAATTCAATTGAAATTTGAAACATAGATTCCCTTTGTTTGTCATTAACCAATGATCATATGAGACCAAAACAAATATTTGCTCACCCTTCAATTAAGATACTCTAAATTGGTACACATATTAAGGTATTGAAGTCAAGTAAGCATCAAACAACCTATAACTTCATCAACCCCAGTTTAACTTACTTTATTATCAGACTTCTGATTCAGCCCTATTTTAGGGCTTTATCTTGTGTCATTTTGCATTTCAGCCACATCTATACTTGTTAGATTACATGTTATTCCCCCCAATATGCGTATTTCTATCAAATGCACTTATGGAGGCTTTTTGCATGTTTTATAGGTACTTTGTCCACTACTTGATGGCATGGAAAGAGGATGGTCCAATCTAGGGTTTCCTCAGGCTTGGAGGAGCCCCAAATGAGGCCAAAATGACTTCCAACCTACCCTAAGTGGTCAAAGAAAGTTTTGAAGCAATACCCTTCATGGATGGCCAAGTTCAACACTCAAATGCAGGGGAAGGACCCCAACACGGCCGTGCTACCATGGAATGGCCATGCTGGGACATGCCCCAAGCAGTAGAATCATCAAAAATTGACCCAGTTGGCCAGAACGGCCGTGTTACCAAGAATGGCCGTTTTGGCAGTTCCCAGCACGGCCGTGCCACCAGCCCCAGAAACTCAAAATTCCCCTGTTCAATCCATTTTCTAACCACGGCCGTTCCCATCCACCACGGCCGTGCTACCCATTGCCCAACATGGCCGTGCAGCCCAGCACGGCCGTGCTACACATAATTTTACCTGTTTTTTCCACTATTTTCCCCATTTTGCCCCTAACATAACCTAGTGTTTCCCCCACACCTATATATACCTAGGTGGCGGCTGGGGCACGAGGCTGGCTACCTTCCACCCCTTCCTAGCTCCCCAAATCTCCACCCACTCCATTCCACCCCATATCCACCTCAAATCCACTCCATTTCACCATTTCCACCACATAACCCCCCATATCTAAGCCGTCCATCCACTTCCCACCACCATTCCACATCTTGCCATCCAAGAAGAAGGAGGAGGACGACCCTGCAGCTGCTGGAGAGGAGGATTTCTTCATCTACACTGAGCTCCATGGCTTCTTCTACCTCTTTCTCCTCTCTTTTTGTATTTTGCTTTGTTATGAGTAGCTAGGCCCCTTGGGTGGGCTGTTTGGGGGAAAATATGTTACTTTGATACCATGTTGGGGGAAAATGACATGTAAACTTTGTAATTCCATTTGTTAATGATTATGTTCTATTTATGTCTCATTCTCCATGAATTGCTTGTTGGTTTGTGTGTGAAATCACTTAGGAATTTAGGCAAATTGATTATATGTGTGAATTTTGGGATTTGCCCCTAGCTCCAATTCTTGGATCCCTAGGTTGCCTCCCATCTTCCTACATCTTAATCAATCTCCCTAAGCCTAAGTGAGAGATCTAAGTAGCTAGATTGGATAATTCTAGTGCAATTAGCATGGAGCCTTTTCAAGGCTAGAATGTGGGGGAATTGGGGTCCAAAACCCTAATTTCACCTCCCCATTACTACCCTCGGCCCCTAATTGCCCTAGGAATGTCTAATCTAGAAACCTAGACTTGGTTAGACTCTAATTGGATTAAACCTAATCCCTAACCCAATTGAGCCTCGTAAGGGTAGTAGGGGGTGTTAGGGACTAGTTCCCCTATACACAACCTAGCATATCCATGGCCAGTTAGTAGCTTAGGTTAATTCATTAGACTCTAACTTGTTGTTTGGTTTGGATAATCTAAATGGAATCATAATGTTCACATGTCACCCCCCAACTTAAGTGATAAGTTCATACCCCTAAATAGCCCACACATCTCTTTACTGCTTAAAACCCTAGTTTTGTGCTTGCTTAGCTTAGTTAGTTCTTTTCTTGCTTAGTTAGCTTCTTGCTTTGCTCTTGCCTTGTTTATGCTAGTTTAGTTCTTTAGTTGTTCTTTTGCTTCTCTATTTCTTGCCTTAGTGTAATTTGCCTTTTCATACCTAGCTTAATCCTTTCTTGCTTGTTTAGCCTTAATCTAGTCTAGGGTTAACGTAGATTTCATTCCTGCCTTTAACTGCTTTCTTGTTCATCCTTAGTTAATAATCAAATCAACCTTTAAACCCTTAACCCTAGTCTCCGCAGTAGGAACCTAGCCAAACTAACCTAGCTCTAGCGCCCCCTCGTTTCCCTGTGGATCGACCCTTTACTTGCCACCTTCCTATACTACGACACGACCCCGTGCGCTTGCGGGTGTAGTGTTTTAGTAGACGTAGGTAGCTAGTTTAGGTTTATAAATATTGAAAGCAAACCCCCATCCACCATGCATTCCGACCTCGTGGGGCGCATCTATTCAATCGAGTAGTGTGTTAGCACCACTAGCGGAATCACACCAAGATTTCTGGCGCCGTTGCCGGGGATTAGAGGCGCTCGGCCTAGCTAGTTAGTTTTGCTTTGACTTTTCCTACTGCCCTCATCATTGCTAGTCTTTATTCATTTTTCTTTGCATTTCTTTGTGTATATTGGTTTGCTAACTTGCTTTCTTTTGTTTGGTTGTGCCTTGTGCATGTGACAAGCCACTAAGAGAAGACAAGATGGAAGGCCAAAATGCGCAAACCCATCCATTTCCTCCACCACCCTAACTCCAAGGCTATCCTAAGCCTTACACACCTCCACCACCTCCATTGTCGCAACCTTCCCACCACTTCACTTTCCAACCTCAATTCCCTCCTCCACTACCCTACCTCCAAGGCTATCCTAAGCCTTACACACTACCACCACCTCCATTGCCACAACCCTCCTACCAGTTCACCTTCCAACCTCAATTCATTCTACCACCTCCATCACCAAAACCCTCCCACCAATTCACCTTCCAACCTCAATGCCCTCCTTCACCTAAAGTCCAACGACCATCAACATCGATGCCACCACCACAACTATCACATGCTCCCCCTAGTTCCCATGAGCAAATGGATATGATTGAGACCCCTCTCTTTGGTGCCTATGAAGACCCATTCCTCAAGAGAGAGAAAACCTATGGCATGAGATTTCCGAGGGTCTTAAGGCTGATTAAGATCTATGATGATGATCCCCAAGGAGAGAGAATTGCTAAAAAAGGCTTACAAAGCTCGCATGACCCTTGGGAGGAAGATCAATCAAGGAAAGCATTTGAGAGGATTGCTTATGATGGGGGTGAAAACATTTTGTTTTTGGACCATGGTTGATGGTGAAAGAACAACAAGCCCAGCTGAAGGCATGAAACTTAGCGCTTGTGGGAGGCAACCCGCCTAGGTTTGGGATTTTTTCACTCAAACTTCAATTTTTGATACTTTTGCTTTGCTTTTACACTTTCCAAGAAAACACACACACACACTTTATGCTTGATGGTTTTTGTTGTTTATGTCATTTTAGGACAGGTACATTGGAAGGAGAGTGATGCATGGATGATATTGATAAGGAGGAGAACAAAAATGAAGAGAAAATTGCAAATCAGTAGAGAAGCTACAAAAAGGATATGAACACGGCCGTACCACACAACACGGCTGTGTTGCATGCATTCCAAAATGGGTGTGGTGCACACCACGACCATGGAGGATATCCCCTGCTCAATGGATACATTGGGATCTCTCTCCCCTCTTGGCATTTATCTACCACGACTCCATGCCCTCTACCCTACCATTCTGAGCTTCTATTTCATGTTGAGGACAATATGGTTTAAAAGTTTGGGGTGGTAGGGCGGTAAGCCCTTGTTTACCCCACTTTCTTCTATGTTCCTTGTTCTAAGTTTTTGCTCAAGATGACTGAACAGTATAACCATCTCTCATATTTGTGTATCCATACTTTGTGTGCTTGTTTTGCATACTTGCATGCCATGTAGTTTGCTTCCTTGCTATTTTTGCGTAATTTTAAAAAATTGCTCTTCTTTCCATGCATTGCATATCATGCAAATTTTTGGTAATTCTTGCATGTTATAGCTAGTAGTTGCTTGTTTACTACTTTAAGTTCAATAATATAAGTTTAGAAGTGATTGGAGGCAACTTGGCACCATTTTGGCCAATTTTGCCCAAATTTGGAACTTCTTGTCTAAAAAGTGTGTTTTGACCCAATCTGTACTATTTTGAGTAAAAATGATTACCTTTGACAAATGCAAGTGAATTATCATTGTTTGTTGCTAAGTGGTATCAATGTTTGACTTTTTACATGTGCATCGCCTCTCTTATGATTGTGATTGAATTGGTTGAATTGTGAAACTGAGCAAGCTTTGAACGCTTAGTGTTTGTGGAATTACTTGTTTGATATATCAATTTCATTTTGTTCATTCATGTGGTGTGATATCTTGAATGAAGTTTTGGATTAATTTTCATGCAGGATGTCTTATGTGGAAAATCATACCAATGACCCCTCTTTGACCCGACTATTCTTCCACCATCTTCATACCCCTCCGCTTCATAAAAAGATGCCCTAGTGCACATAATCAGCCTTGGCCACCTCCAAAAGTTTGGGGTGGCCATATCTCTATCTCCCCGCTTCACTCCATCCACCATATGCCCTATCTACACCAAGGGCAAGAAGGAAAAAAAAAGCAAAATAAAATAAAAGCATGCTCCTGTTTAAGAGCATTCCAATAAAAAAAATATGAGTGTGTAAAAACACTCCAAAAATCTTATCGCAACCCTTTCCTCCACTTTCATGCCCATTGAGCTAGGAAACATCAAACTTAGCTCATCTTGCCCTTTTCTACAGCCACGTGGGTCATCTGGTGTGATTTGAGATATAAGATTTAATGCATGAATGTGAAACAACACTCCTAGTCATTCTTGATTAATGCCACCATGAAACGGTTTACCCAGAACATAATGGATGAAATATGGAAAACTTGTGTATTCTATGTGCTATATTTGAAGTTCATATGCTTTGTGCTCTTTTCATGATTGGATTATGAAAGTAGGAGAGGATAGAGGTGAAATGCATGTACTTAGTCATCTTTGATCCCATTCAGCAACAATCGTCTTTTATATTGCATTTGTCATTTTTTTTGTGAAAGTTTATAGAGAGATTGAGTTGGAGCATACTTGAGGACAAGTATGTTTTAAGTTTGGGGGTGGTGATTCAGCCCTATTTTAGGGCTTTATCTTGTGTCATTTTGCATTTCAGCCACATCTATACTTGTTAGATTACATGTTATTCCCCCCAATATGTGTATTTCTATCAAATGCACTTATGGAGGCTTTTTGCATGTTTTATAGGTACTTTTTCCACTACTTGATGGCATGGAAAGAGGATGGTCCAATCTAGGGTTTCCTCAGGCTTGGAGGAGCCCCAAATGAGGCCAAAATGACTTCCAACCTACCCCAAGTGGTCAAAGAAAGTTTTGAAGCAATACCCTTCATGGATGGCCAAGTTCAACACTCAAATGCAGGGGAAGGACCCCAACACGGCCGTGCTACCATGGAATGGCCGTGCTGGGACATGCCCCAAGCAGCAGAATCATAAAAAATTGACCCAGTTGGCCAGAACGGCCGTGTTACCAAGAATGGCCGTTTTGGCAGTTCCCAGCACGGCCGTGCCACCAGCCCCAGAAACTCAAAATTCCCCTATTCAATCCATTTTATAACCACGGCCGTTCCCATCCACCACGGCCGTGCTACCCATTTCCCAACATGGCCGTGCAGCCCAGCACGGCCGTGCTACACATAATTTTACCCGTTTTTTCCACTATTTTCCCCATTTTGCCCCTAACATAACCTAGTGTTTCCCCCACACCTATATATACCTAGGTGGCGGCTGGGGCACGAGACTGGCTACCTTCCACCCCTTCCTAGCTCCCCAAATTGCCACCCACTCCATTCCACCCCATATCCACCTCAAATCCACTCCATTTCACCATTTCCACCACATAACCCCCCATATCTAAGCCGTCCATCCACTTCCCACCACCATTCCACATCTTGCCATCCAAGAAGAAGGAGGAGGACGACCCTGCAGCTGCTGGAGAGGAGGATTTCTTCATCTACACCGAGCTCCATGGCTTCTTCTACCTCTTTCTCCTCTCTTTTTGTATTTTGTTTTGTTATGAGTAGTTAGGCCCCTTGGGTGGGCTGTTTGGGGGGAAATATGTTACTTTGATACCATGTTGGGGGAAAATGACATGTAAACTTTGTAATTCCATTTGTTAATGATTATGTTCTATTTATGTCTCATTCTACATGAATTGCTTGTTGGTTTGTGTGTGAAATCACTTAGGAATTTAGGCAAATTGATTATATGTGTGAATTTTGGGATTTGCCCCTAGGTCCAATTCTTGGATCCCTAGGTTGCCTCCCATCTTCCTACATCTTAATCAATCTCCCTAAGCCTAAGTGAGAGATCTAAGTAGCTAGATTGGATAATTCTAGTGCAATTAGCATGGAGCCTTCTCAAGGCTAGAATGTGGGGGAATTGGGGTCCAAAACCCTAATTTCACCTCCCCATTACTACCCTCGGCCCCTAATTGCCCTAGGAATGTCTAATCTAGAAACCTAGACTTGATTAGACTCTAATTGGATTAAACCTAATCCCTAACCCAATTGAGCCTCGTAAGGGTAGTAGGGGGTGTTAGGGACTAGTTCCCCTATACACAACCTAGCATATCCATGGCCAGTTAGTAGCTTAGGTTAATTCATTAGACTCTAACTTGTTGTTTGGTTTGGATAATCTAAATGGAATCATGATGTTCACATGTCACCCCCCAACTTAAGTGATAAGTTCATACCCCTAAATAGCCCACACATCTCTTTACTGCTTAAAACCCTAGTTTTGTGCTTGCTTAGCTTAGTAGTTCTTTTCTTGCTTAGTTAGCTTCTTGCTTTGCTCTTGCCTTGTTTATGCTAGTTTAGTTCTTTAGTTGTTCTTTTGGTTCTCTATTTCTTGCCTTAGTGTAATTTGCCTTTTCATACCTAGCTTAATCCTTTCTTGCTTGTTTAGCCTTAATCTAGTCTAGGGTTAACGTAGATTTCATTCCTGCCTTTAACTGCTTTCTTGTTCATCCTTAGTTAATAATAAAATCAACCTTTAAACCCTTAACCCTAGTCTCCGCAGTAGGAACCTAGCCAAAATAACCTAGCTCTAGCGCCCCCTCGTTTCCCTGTGGATCGACCCTTTACTTGCCACCTTCCTATACTACGACACGACCCCGTGCACTTGCGGGTGTAGTGTTTTAGTAGACGTAGGTAGCTAGTTTAGGTTTATAAATATTGAAAGCAAACCCCCATCCACCGTGCATTCCGACCTCGTGGGGCGCATCTATTCAATCGAGTAGTGTGTTAGCACCACTAGAGGAATCGCACCCACTTCCATGGCCAGCAATAAATTCTATGAATCGATGTATACTTAGATTAGATGCTTAACTTCATAAGTACACAGGATTAACTAAATACATGTATTAACCATCTCCATGTATGCAACTGGTTGTGTATTTGCATTATCGATCCTTAAAAGAGTTGTAGTCATACTTGTGGTTCAAACGAAGCCATTTTTAAAATAAGAGTCACCCTGCCCTAGGATTAACCAACCAAGAATATCCTTGGACTTTAATTACTATATTGGTTTTAGAAATCTTGAAAATCGGGTCATCACAATGATATATGGAACAAACTATGAATCACCTATGAAGGGGCCAAGCAAGTCAAGGAGTCTAAGGTATACATGCTCAAAGGTCTCTTTGAGAACTTCAAGGTGGGTAAGAAAGAGGGAGTGGCGGAGATGTATTCTAGGCTCAACACCATTGTGAATGGACTTACTTCTTCGGGCCATCCTATAGATCAAGGCACTATCAACTCTAAGATCCTTAGGTCTCTTCAACAACAACTTGCTTGTCGGGCTGCCCCTTCCTCAACTGAAGATGAATCCCTAGTGATCATGAAGCTAACTACTCCAAGGGGAAGAACTTCAAGGGAAATCCCCCCTCCTCGTCTACTCTAAGGTGCTATGAATGTGGTCAAAAGAGACATTACAAGAATGATTGCCCCAAGGCAAAGAAGTCCTACCATAAGAGCAGCTCGAAGAAGAAGGATGAATACAAGAAGCAAAGTAAGTTAAAGAGGAAGGACAAGAAGGAAAGAAGAAGCAAGGATGAAACCCATGTCGCATGGGGGGATCTTCCTCAAGTAATTCCAGCTTCAATGAAGGAGAATGTCACCTTGCTCTCATGGCCTCACCTAGTGAAGACATATGTGAGGTAAGTGAAGTAAGTGAGGTAAGATTGAATGAACTATCTAATGAAGCCCTCATTTATATGATTAAAGTTTCCCATTCTTCTTACTCTAAATGCAAATCCAATAAGAAATGATTAGGGAAAATTGTTGATGATCTATATGCTAAAATTGATTTTTTTAAGCAAAATGAGAAGTTCATCTTGATAGAATTGATTACTTGCAAGGTCAAATTCTTGAAATTGAGTTGCAATATAATGGTGTTCAGGTAAAGAATGGTATTTATCTTAAGAACATCAACAGCCTTAAAGATGAATCCCGAACTTGTCTCAATGAGCTCGTTTTGATTAGAACTGAAAATGATAAGATTGTTTCCAAGTTTAATGATCTTAGGCATACTTGTGATGATATTAAGGATGAAAATAGAATCTATCTCGATGAGCTTACTATGTTTAGAACTGAAAATGCTAGATCGCTTGCTAAAGTTAATGATCTTGTTTCTAGACCTCTATCGCCTAGTAATGAAGTAGCTAGTGCAACCCTTGAAAGAGATTATTATCTTACTAAAGCCCTCTGTGTAGAGGCCGCCTTCCTTCATGCTGAAGATGATTTATCCAACCTTTCTTCTACTTTCATTACTCTCAGTGATGATAATCACAAACTTAGATCTTCCTTGCAAAAAGTTCCTCAAAGGGAAAACGTCCCTCAATGAAGTTCTAGATCACTCCACCAAACAAATTGGTAAAAATGGTTTGGGATTTGAGGGAGCTCCCAAAAGCAAGGGAAAGGGTGAGAAAAAGAGAAGGAATCTCCTACTTTCCATGGAGAGTCATCCATCTCTAAGAACCCTCTGGTTTGTGTACATTGTAAGAGTGATGATAATTATTTTGCTTATTGTCCTTACAAGGAAAAGGGGACCAACCCAATGATGAAATGCGTCCCCAAGCTAAATTAGGTCAGAAGGTTTGAATTGAGCACTAAAATCTTTCTTTCTTGTAGGAGAATGGAAAATGGATTGTTGATAGTGGTTGATCTAAGCACATGGCTAGTGAGATAAGACACTTCAACAATTTCACAAAAAGAAAGGAGGATCCATGACTTTTGGGGAAAATAATAAAGGTAAAGTGATAGGTGAGTGTGATGTGGGTGATTCACTATGCATTAAGAATGTACTTCTTATGGATGACCTACATCACAATTTAATTAGTGTTAGCCAATTATGTGATAATGGTTATCTTGTTCTATTTTCCTTACCTGAATGCTTGCTTCTAGATTCCCTCTCCTACAATGTCATATATAATGGAACTAGAAATGGAAACCTTTATATTATTGTTCTTGATTCTCTTAAGCCTATTCTTGGTAAATGCCTTATTATTGATAAAAGTGATATATCTTTTTGGCACTGTAGACTTGGTCATGTAAATATGCATCAATTGAAGAAGTTAAGCAAAAATGAATCTCTACTTTTTGCAAACGGGTTAAAAATGAAGCTTCTTGTTATATCATCTCTATCTGTAGTGACCATGAAAGATAATTTGAAAATGATTTGTTTGAGAAGTTTTGTGAGGATTCCAGTTATGCGCACAATGTTTCTTCCCCAAGTACCCTCAACAAAATGGGGTTGTAGAGAGAAAGAATATGTCTTTATAGGAAATGTCTAGGACCATGCTTTTAGAGTATGATACTCCAAAAAAGTTTTGGGCCAAACCCGTTAGCACCTCATGAGTTTTCACTCATCCTTCCTTAAAGAAAACCCCCTATGAGTTATGGCATGGTAGAAATCCCTCTATCAATTTATTTCATGTTTTTGGTTGTCTTTGTTTTGTTTCAAACACCAGGATTATCTTGACAAGTTTGATGAAAAATCCTATTAGGATTTCTTTCTTGGCTATAAAACTACTAGTAGAGCATATCAAGTTTTTCACATTGATTTGTCTAAAGTTGAAGAAACTATCAATGTTAAATTTGTTGAAACTAACCCTCTATTTCCAAATATATTATGAATTATAATGTTGTAGATGAGGTTATTCCTAGTTTCAAAGAACTTAACATCCATGAAAAAGGAAAATAGGTGGTTGTTGATGAAGAACCAAAAGAATAAGAAAAGAAGAATCCTACTCCTTGGTTTTCTAAAGACCATCTTAAAGAGCTCATCATAGGCAATCTTTTTGAAATGGTGAAGACGCGGGATGCCTTCAACAAATACCAAGCTGTAAGCACCTTCATCTCACAACTAGAGACAAAGAATGCTAAATAATCTCTTAAAGATGATGAATGGATCCTAGCTATACAAGAGGAGCTAGAACAGTATGAGAAGAACAATGTGTGGACCTTAGTACCATGACCAAGTGATAGAAAGATCATTGGCACCAAGTGGGTCTACCACAACAAACATGATGAAAATGACATGGTGGTAAGAAACAAAGCTAGGTTACTAGCTCAAGGTTACAATCAACATGAAGGTTTTGAATTTGATGAAACTTATGCTCCTATTGCTAGACTTGAATCCATTAGAATACTACTTGCCTTTGCTAGCCATAAAATATCTTTCTTTACCACATGGATGTTAAAAGTGCATTTTTGAATGGTAGAATAGAGGAGGAAGCCTATGTGGATCAACCTCTAGACTTTGAACATGAAAACCTTCCTAACCATGTTTATTTGCTGCAAAAAGCTCTTTATGGACTCAAACAAGCCCTAGAGCTTGGTATGAGAAATTGAAGAACTTTTTTCTAGACAATGGCTATGTCATGGGAAAAGTTGATTATGCCCTCTTTCTTAAACATATTCTAGAAACTTTTTTATTATTTAAATATATTTTGATGATATCATATTTGGCAGAACTGGTCTTGATCTTTGCGAGGAGTTTAGTTCTCTTATGCAGAGTGAGTTTGAGATGAGCATGATTGGGGATCTTACTTTATTCCTTGGGTTCCAAATCAAGCAAACAAAGGAAGGAAACTTCATCAACCAAGGCAAGTATACAAGTGAACTCTTGAAGCACTTTAGGATGGTGAACATCAAGGCAATGGATACCCCCATGTAAAACACATGCAAACTTGATAGAGATGAAGAAGGTAGATCAATAGAGGTATGATTGGTAGCTTGCTATATTTAAATGGCTCAATACCTGATATCTATTTAGTGTTGGCTTGTGTGCTAGATTTCAATCAAGCCCTAGAAAATCCCATCGTATAGTGGTTAATAGGATTCTCAGATACCTAGATAAAACCCAAAAGTTTGAGCTATGTTATCTCAAGTCGAGGGACTATACTCTTACTACTTATAGTGATGTGGATTATGCATGACTCTTAATTGATAGAAAGTGCACAAGTGACACTTGCTTCCTCCTAGGACCATGCTTAGTTTCTTGGTTCTCTAAGAAACAAAGCACAATGGCTCTTTGAACTATTGAGGTTGAATACATTACAAGTGAGAGTTGTTGCTCCCAAGTCCTATGGATGAAGCAAATGATCCTAGACTTTAGTGTTTATTATGATGTTTCTCCTATAAACTATGATAATACTAGTGCAACCAATCTTTCTTACAATCGTATATTGTATAGTATAGCTAAACATATAGAGGTTCGCCATCACTTTCTCACTCACCACATTTCTAATATATATATATATATATATATATATATATATATATATATATATATATACATATATATATAACTCATGTGGACACGGAAAACCAACTTGTGGACATTTTTCACCAAACCTCTAGCTATAGATCAATTTACTTTCATTAGATCAAAACTACTTATATCTGTTGTTGATGATAATGGTATGCCTTATAGGTAGACATTCTCTTACCTATATGTTCTTCCTCATAAAATGCTCATATTATGCTTGATTGTGCTACATATGCCTAATTTTAATGCTTTACCTTCCTTATTTTTGGCTATTTTTGCAAACACTTGTTTTATCACAAAATTGTATCCGATGATGAGTGGAAAGTGCCATAATATGTTCTAAATGCATGATAGTCTAGAAAATAAATTTATGTAGCACTCTAGTGGCCTAGAATTAAATTCTATATCTTTTGGATAGACTTTCTTGTCACCTGAGTTTGCTCTAGGGAAACTCGACCAACAACAAACCCAAGGACTGAACACACAACAATGTCAACCGAGTTTCCCAAATCTCAACCTCGACCGACAACACTATTGTATAGAAATATATATACACCGTTGGCCAATTTTCTCCCTCTCAACTAGAGAAAACTCGATTGATTAGTCATCCCTTTAGTTCGTCCTCGATCCCTAAGTCTTTCAATCCCCTTTCCTAGCCCTATCCAACCCTATTTGACCTTCCCCAACCTCTAACCTAAGCTTGGGAAGCATGCTACTTGTGTTTTCTTCCCTGTTTGGCACCATCTTCCTCAATCTTTCACTCCATGGCATCTAATAGGTGAAAAAGAATAGGTCCATTAGGTGTTCCTTAAACATCCACAACTCTTAGGCAAATCTCTTATGACGGTACCTCCTTTTTATCTAATCAAGCGGTCAATAGTTATAGGGAGTTGTTTCCCAGGAACCCTTATCCCTCTAGGCCTTTGTTGATTCCTAGCAATGAGCTACTAAAAGAGGTTAAGAAACTCTTTTCTAACAAAAAATGATATGCTCTTTTCTTAAAGAATTAAACAAATATTGCAAGAAAAATTGGTAATGATCATGTATTGTATTCTTCAAAATATATGTGTCAAGTGGGAAAGATATATTCTCCATCACATGACTTGCTTTGACACAGAGAAGAATACTAGAGACTCCCACCCACCCTACTCTAACCTGATTTGTGGTGTCTTTCAAGATCACACTGGTCAATCCCTTTTCAAAGACCTTGTCTACAAAGTCAATAGAAAAGGATTTTATATCAGTGACATTGCGGTCAAGAAATCCTTCCACCCCACATCCTCTACCCTTGGTTCTTTGACCTCCACCTAGGCTCCTCCACCTCCTCCTAGGCCTTATTGTGCCTCATTTTCAGTGTCTAATGAAACCCTAATGGGCTACATGATGCACCAATAGGCATACAACCTACAGGTCTAGGAGCATGTACACCAAGATCTTATTCAGATTATGTCAAACATGAACTTGTCATGCACCCATGCTTACCCAACCTATCATCCCTATGCAAATACTAACTATGCATCTGATGCATATAGTCAGTTCCACCTGGCTTACCATCCTACTACTTCCTCTATACCCCCTACCTCTAATAGTGGACCTACCCATATTGCCTCTCAGTTCCTTACCCTTCCTATTGGCCCTTATGCTTCCATTCTTGCTAACTTCGATTGGGCTTCTATACCCAATCAAGAACAAGAAAAGGCATTGCACAAGTGTGGCATCTCCTAGGAAGAGCAAAACCATAGATGGTCTGATCCTCACTCTTTCCTTCTTGAGGAGGACACATAGATGGATGGTGAGGATGTTGAGGATGATGCTAATGGTGATGATAATGAGGATGAGGATGATGATGAGGATGGTGATGATGGCTCCAATGATGATGGAGATGGTGGTGAGGCTACACCTGCTACCCATGATGCACCCTCTTATGATGATGAAGACTACCGACCTGATGATGAGATCATTAACATATATTCCCTTGATGTTTATTTATTAGTCCATAGAGTGCTCATCTATATTTCATTTTTGTAAACTTTCATGTACTGAACGTTTGGGCACTGTATCTGAGGTTTACTAATTTTCACTCATTGTTTTTCTTTTCTATTTTTGTAGTTTTCATATTAGGATAACATATCTATTGTTGTAATATGATTATATGTACCTTAACTATATGCTTGGTTATATCTCATGAGTTCTGGATATGTTCTTTTATATTTTGATTATGACTCTAGTATGGTTTGCTCTTTCTAGTTTTTGGTTGGTGCTTGCATATGTTGGTTGCTTGTGTCATTTGCTCCCTTTTTGGATAAGACATGTTATACATCTTCTACATTGATATGACAAAGGGGGAGAAATGAGCTCAGTCATATGTGATCCTTTTCTAGTTTATTCTCTAAAATATCATGTGACTATATATGTAAGAGGACTCAATAGTATATGTGTTATGGTTATGCTTTTTGGAGAAACTAACCATATAGGCAAAGGTAAGCATGAATTGAGGGCGAGTAATTGATATTGTTCATTCATGTATTCACTTACAATTCACAAGGTAAAAGTTTAAAGTCTAAGTCTTTTTCAATATGTTGAGGAATGGTTTGTCATCTTCAAAAAGGGAGAGAATGTTGACCTAACAATTATACAACTTCCATATCTTGATGATGACCTAACCATTCCATTCATATGTATCTAATATGTCCATTTGAGATTGATTTTAGTTATTAGGTACATGAAAAGGATCAATTAAATCAAGCCCAAGCTTGACCCAAAACAAGCCAAAGTCAATGTGAATGCACTTTTGTAGAAAACATCCTAAAACCCTTAGGAATTTTTTTGTAATCATGTATATTGATGCTATGACTTGTAATAAAGCTGAGAAGAAATTAGGATCACTTAAAACGAATGTCTAAGCATTTGAATGACAATTTCTAAAATTCATTACAGGGAGCTTTATTGGTCGAGATTCATCTTTGATAAACTCGACCAACACCCTTGATGGATTTGGGGAATTGTCAGGGTCAACTGAGTTTCCCCAGGACAAACTTGACTGATACCCCTGCATAGCCAAAACAAATTTAAGCCATCGACTGAGTTCCATCCAGGATAAAATCGACTGACACTTCAAATTTTCTTTGTCGTATAGTACTATTGATCGAGTTTGCTTTATTGAAACTCGAGCGACAATATTGTGTGGTTTGAGTAGAAAAAGTGTATCTAGCTATTAGAGTGTTGTAAACACCAGAAATAGATCTGTTGCAACACCCCAAACGATTATAATTCATCCCGAAGTGCTTCTACTGGCTAGTATACATCCCCAAATATAAATAGGGACCCTTGAGCTTCATCCCAAGTTTACTTCTTATGCTCCTAGCTATAGTTGAGTGCATTTGTCTACTAAGAGCCCCTTTCTCTCTTTATTACTAATCAAAATGTCAATTTGAGTGATATAGGCTATGTGTGAGAGAGATACTCCATCATACTCATTTTAAAGCTTTGAAATCTTCCCTTTTCCAACCCCTCTCTCATAAGAAAAGTTGGTGAAAGCTTCTCCTTAGTGAAGGAGAAGGTGAAGACTGACGATCCTTGAAGAGAGTAGGTAATTCCTTCAAGGCGGAAGACTTGTTGCAAGAGGGGAGCTCCTTGTTGAAGGTGTCCAAGTCCTGCACAAGTGGATAAGCCCTTGTAGAGGTTTAATACTCTTGCTCAAAGGATAGGTAAGACCTTGTAAGGTTTATTGGATCCTTTTATTCCTTAAAAAGGAAGGCTAGTTATCCTTGCCCTAGAAAAGGAGGGTCTTATTGTATGTCTTATAATGGAATATAAGTATGCAATGGTTGAAAAATCCTGGAGGTTGACCTCTCTAGGTAGTGGATGTACACTTTCCTAGTTTGGAGTTTGGAACCACTATGCATAGCTTGTTCTGATCTCATTCAATCTCTCTCATGCTTGCTATGTATATTTAGTTGCACACAAATTCCATATTTGCAATATTATCTCTTGAAGAAATTTTAAGATCTAATGAATCTTGTTTAAGTGTTTTAGCTCTATTAAACCCTCCTTATAGAGCCCATTGATCCAACACTAAGTATATATAGGTGGTACGGAAGCACTAGGTTTAATGGGGGCATTTTGGGTAAAGCAGTGCAAAAATAGGATAGGGTTGATGGCCATCACGACAATTTTGGGTCACCACAACCATAGTAGTTGTAGGGAACATGTCCGTGGTATATGTCAATGGGTTAGGTGGAAATTGGATGAGAAAGTCATATAAATTCACAATTCTAGAGGGTCAGTACCACAACCATGGTAATCACCATGGGCATGGTGGACTTGATCACCACTGGCCTAGTGGACTTGGGTCACCATAGGGGTGGTTGGTCACCAAGGCCATGGTGGATCTTGGTCACCATGGGGGTGGTGGGTCACCACTGGCATGGTGGCTAGCAGCTTCAGACTTGTACTTAAACTGTGACATGAAGCATTTGTGCCATGATCATGGCCATGAACCATGGCCATGTCAGAGCTTCTTCCTTGCACTTTGACCTTCAACTTGCTCATTTTTTATGCGCCTTGCTCTGGTGGATGTTCCTTGACCACTTGGGGTAGGTTAGAGAATCTCTTGGATGCACTTTAGGCCCCTTCAAGGGTGAAGAAACCCTAAGATTCTCCTCCTTCTCTCCCTTCCATTCAAATCATGATCAAATTACCTAAAAATCATGCAAAGAACATGTCTAAGTGCATTTGATAGAAATATGCATATTAAGGAAAGTAATGTGCATTCTAACATGTTTAGATGTGAATAAAGTAAAAAATGGCACAAGATGAATACCTGAATCAGGGCTAGATCACCGCCCCAAACTTAAAACATACTCATCCTCAAGTAGGCTCCAACTCAATCTCTCTTCCATTTTTCAACAAACAAGGAATTGCAAATGTAGTACAACATATCTATATTGACTAAATGGGATGAATGATGACTAAGTACATGTATTTCACCTCTCTCATCTGCTCTTTCACAAACCAATCATGATTAAAGTACTGAGCATACAAACTTCAAATATAGGGCATATAATACACAATCAATCCATATGACTGTCATATAACTCTGGGTAAAATGTTTTAGGGTGGTGACAATAAAAATGACTAGGGTTGCTATTTTACCTTCGTGCATTCAATATCATATGTCAATCCACCCTAAGTAACCCACGGAGCTATGAAAAAGGGTAAAATTATGTAGGTTTGATGTTTCCTATCTCAATGGGCATGCAAATATAAGAAAGGATTGCTATAAGGGGTTGGTGTGCTATTACATAGGACTATAGGAGCACTCATCTTTTCTTTATTTAGATGCTATAACATAGGAGCATATTTTATTTTTATATTTTTGCATTCTTTTTCTTTTTCTTTGCCATTAGTATAGATAGGGAACATGGTGAATGAAGTGGGGGGATATAGATATGGTCACCTCAAGAATTTAGAGGCGGCCAAGGTTGAATATGTGCTCTTTAACATCCTTTCATGAGGCAGAGAGATTAGAAGTGATGAAAGAAAAGTGAGTCAAAGAGGATTCACTAATGTGGGCCTTCACATGAGATCTCCTGCATGAAAATTACTCCAACAACTTCATCAAGTAATGACATACTACATGAATCAACAATATTAAAACCACATTCTTATAATGAGATTCTACAAACCCTAAGCGCTTGTGGCTTGCTTCAATCACAAATCAACCAAGCAATTCACAAGCATGAGAGGTGTGATTCACATGTAAAAAGTCAAGAACTGAGTTCATTTAGCGATAGATCATGATAATCTAGCATGCATTTATCAAAGGTGAACATTTTCAATCCAATAAGTAGAGATTGGGTCAAAACACACTTTTAGGCAAGAAATTCTAAATTTGGGCAAAATTGGACAAAATGGTGCCAAATTGCACAATCACATCTAAGCCTTTCTTATGAGATATAAAGCAAGAAACAAGCAAATATTGACCAGAAACATGTAAAAATTACAAAAAGTTGCATGATATGCAATGCATGGCAAGAAAAGCAATTTTTTGAAAATTATACAAAAAATACATGAAATTGACCTATATGATATGCAAGTATGTAAAGCAAAAACACAAAGTATGGATACACATGTATGAGAGATGGTTATACGGTTTGACTGTAACGTATCAAAACCTAGAACTTAATCTTATTCTAGTGTTAAGAAGTTAGAAACCTTAGTCTTTAGTGTTTAGCCAAACAAGGATAAGGGTATGCTCTTTGGTGACCTTAAATATGTTAATGCATGAATAAATCACCCTAACATGTAGAATATAAATAAATATTACCTGATATTTTCATGTTAATCATAAAATCAATGAAAGGTACATAAGATATGTCGCATGAGGTAATAAAGTGCATAAAAGGGCAAGGTGTTCATAATTGAGAATAATGACATATAATTTAACTAAATTTTGGAATAAATAGAATTCTGTGAGATAATGATCTGTTCTAGATCTTTCCTTAGCCTTTTAGAACAAGAAGGAGATAAAAAGATAAATAATAATTCTTTAATAAAGTTAATGTGATATTGAATTATTTAATAAGAGAAATAATAGAAATAATGGATAATGGGTTAAAATTAATAAAAAGGGAAGTAACTGGATAAGAATAACCTCATCTCCATTTTCTTTAAATATTATTTGGCTTCGAGGCCAAATTTTACCAATTTAGGATAATAATAATCACACCTAATTTATTTAGAAAAGGAAAAGGTGTTTTTCCTTAAAAATATTAAATAAAATATTAAATGACTCCAAAAGTGGAAACTAATCTTGGATTCGTGATCTACACATTAGAAATAGCCTTTGAGTGAATTTTCATGTAATTTGGATAATATTTAATATTTATGTTAAATTAGGAGAGAGAAAGTGTGTAGAACCTTCAAAATATTAAATAATTATGCATGCAACTCCAAATGTAAAATTGGTGGGAAATTCGTATCACTTGTGGGTGAAGTTTCATTAATTTTGGAGAATCTTATAACCATTAATGATGGAGGAAAGAGAAAATAAGTTTTGATTTATTTAACACACTAAAAGTTCTCAAAAGGAAAATCTAATTTTATATTTAGATTCTACATATCGAAATTAGATTAGGTGTCAAGTTTCAATTAGTTTGGAGTTCGTTTGTACCCTCAATTGAGGAACGAGAAAATACTTAATAATAAATGTCACACTTTAGTCCTAATTCGATTTGGCAAGTGAATAATATGTCATGCATTTTTTTAAATATGGTGGGTATGCGCTTTGATTCGGACAATCGATTTTCCGATCTGACAGTCTCGGAATCATCACCTTCCCTACGCCAAGAAGGAAAGTGGTTGTCGGGTGGAATGGTATGAAAATCCCAATTTTCTCAGTCAATATGTAACATTTTTCCACGATTTCTCTTGCATTAAATTCGTGAAAAGTTTCTGCACAAACCGAGCCCTATTTTGTGGCATTTCGTTGTGAATTGGGAAAATGCTTAATCTTGGTATCGAGCTTCTTGAAGCTCCTTAGCCTTTAAACCCTAAACTACAACCCTACCTATAAATATCATCCCCAAAACTCTCGTACCCTCCTATCCAACTCTCCTCTCGTCTCAATTTCATTGCACATCACATGTGTTGTCGTCAGTGATCGATATTTATGCTTGGGTTTGTGGGGAGTAGTGCTTTTTCTTCTCGTCGTCTCGGCTCAAATTACTTGCGCCTTCATGTATGTTTCACCTTCCACTCTCTTCCTTCGTTCTTGCCTTCTCGTATCTTTGACATTTGCGATTTCACCCAATTCCATCGAGCAACAGCCAAGCTGCTCACAACCATGGCTCTACGAGGTGGAGGGGAAGATAGTCCCTTGTGCTTTCCCAATTGAACCCTCATTGTTTGATTTTTTCCCTTTTTCCTGGTCGGGGGAATATTCATCTTTTCTCAGCATTTTTCCTTTAGCTTTCTCACAAGTCAACCTGACCCTTGACTGGTGATTTGGGCGCATCAGATTGGGCCAGGTCATAGAACAGGCCTCGTGCCCTCTCTCTCTGTGTTTCTCACGAGTAAACGATGATGTGGCTTTTCCCTTTTTCCTATTGGCTGATTTTCAAAAATTGATAACTAATTATTTACTGATAACAAAATACAAATAAATTGTAGTTGGATTTAGAAAAATAAGGGATTTCTAATGATGTTGGTTTTGTCTCCAGAATCCAATGTTTAATAATAAGAAAGTTTTAATAGATTAATCTAAATAAGTAATAACTTGTAAAATTTATAACTAAATATCTAAAAGTCAGAAAAATATAATAAAACATGTTTTGAACTCAGAAAAATATAACCTAAAACATGGCATGGTTTTGATAACCTAATTCACTAATAATAAAAAGGAAATTTTTAGGATTTTGAATAATTAATGAAAGCCTAACCCTAATTCTATATATATGCATAATAGGTGCTTTAGATGCCTAGGTTTGGATCTAGAAGTGATCTTGTACTGTTAGACTCTATGGAGAGGTATGTTTGCATCCTCTATTATTCCTATTGAGAAATAACCTATCTTTATCATTCTCTTGGTCCTATGGACATTAGCATGCACCTTATCTTATTCTTTTGGGAAATATACTTCATGTGAAGTACCTTTTATTGTTTTGGAAAATGATAATATATTACTCCAAGAAGAAAGAAAAGTTTCAACTCCAAAAAGTACAGAGCCACAAGCAGCACCCAACCTTGTACACATGGGTTAAACTACAAAATCCGAGTAACACCTAATCTGTTGGGTTAGGTTAGCATGTAGAGGAGGTTTGGCTCTTACAAGCCTAGCAATCTACTTCTATAAACTATAAAAAAGGTGTAAGTAATCCATGCCAGGATTCCCATGGATTATGTTGTTCTTCTCCTGCCAAGCCTTATGACAAAGCCCTGTAAAGCAAATGCCACCGAACTGGGCAGCCATCTTCTCCATGGTCCAAGTCACTGCCTCCTGCAAATGAATTGGAGGGGAGTGGTCCCATCCGTTCTTCAAGCATAACTATTCTCGCATGTAATGGGAAACTTTACACTCAAAGAACAAGTGGGTATGGGGCTCCTCATCATCTCTACAAAGCGGGCATAGAATCTCTGTATCCAGCCCCCAACGAGCCATTCTGTCTCTTGTAGGTAATTTCCCCAACATCGCTCTGTAGGTTAGGGTACTCCACTTGGGATTGAAGCACCTACCCCAAAGAAGCGCATGCCAAGGGACAAGGTTGCCTACTATCATCTTCCAAGGGTACACATGGGGATCCACAAGGGTCCAGATCCCATCACTATCACAATTATACAAGAGTCTAACCTCATCCCACCCCATGTTCATATGTTTCCACTCGTGGGAGTCATACAAAGTGGTGGTATTGGATCCCCCAAGTGACCCATTGTATCTCTCTCTCATCCAAGTAGCCCAAACACCATGGGGCTGCCTAAGGAACTGATCAACCCTCTTGAGGTTGGATTGCTTGTGGGTCTCCACCATGTCTTGAATCCCAAGACTTCCAAAATGAAGTGACTTGGCAATGGTATCCCAAGCAACACCATGGCCCTTGCCACCCCATAAGAAATATGTTGTCAGGAGTCTAATGATCAACATCGTCGGAGTAGGTAGAATGCACAGGTTGCACCAGAACCGCTCCATACTCTGAATGACCAATCTGATTAGTACAAGGCGACCTGCAAAAGAAATCCGAAGACCAACCCAACTATCAAATTTCCCCTGATCTTGTCAAGGAACATGTTGTAATCTCTAGAGAACCCTCTCCCACCCGATAGAGGAACTCCAAGGTATCTGGTGGGAAAACATCCTCTCCTGATCCTAAAAGCACTTCTGAGCCTTCCCCTTCTCATATCACAAGATTTAGAGAGAAAAATCCTTGATTTCACATTGCTCATGTATAAAATTGTGAGCTTCCCAAACTTCACCATAACCTTCTTGAACTCCACAAGTCTTTTATCATGACCTGTGGAGAATAGGAGAACGTCATCTGGAAAGATGAGGTAGGACAACACCTTTGTACCCTTGATCTTAAAGGGCTTGATCTTGTTGTTGCCCTCTGCATTCTTAATCAGTGTCGTAAGGCTCTCCATGACTAAGGTAAAGAGGAGGGGAGAGAGGGGGTCACCCTGTCATAGTCCATTCTTTGTTGTGAACATACCCATAGGGGCCCCATTTACAAGTATGGCTAAGGGGGTGGTTTGAACACACTATTGCATCAAGGTGATCTATCGTTCACAGAGCCCCATAGATCTCATGATCTTCCAAAGCGTGTCCCAGTTGACGAAATCATAAGATTTGGTTATGTCGAGTTTAACACATGCTTTCCTAGAACTATTTTTGACTTTGAAGTTTGTGAGAAACTCCAAGGAAAGCATCACACAATAAAAAATGCTTCTCCCTTTTATGAAAGTTGTTTGGTTTTGTGAGATGATTTCAGGGAGGTACATCTTGAGCCTATTAGCTAAGATCTTAGCAAAGATCTTGTAAAATTTCGAGCAACAGGCTATCGGTCTGAAATCTATCATATTGTTGGAAGGTATATTTTTAGGGATGAGTTTGATGAAAGCATGATTGACCTCCCTCACCATTCCCCTCTGCCATAAACCATCTTACCGCTCTGCATATATCATCTTTGATTACTGGCCAACTAGTTTGAAAGAATTTCCCGTTGAAGCCATCTAGGCCAGGGGCCTTATTAGCCCCTATGGAGAAAGCAGCCTACCTCACCTCTTCATCAGTCACCTGTTTACAGAGGTTGAAGTTCATTTCCTTATTCAGTCTCCTCACAGGGAGAGGCACATTACACAGTTGCATAGAAGGTTAGTTATACAAATTATGTAAGTATTGTACAACCTCTACTCCCAATTGTTTCCTCCCCTCCATAGTAGATCCATCCTCTTTAACCAGGAAAAAATATCATCTTTGAGTGCCCCCTTCTTCACAGCTGAATGGTAGATCTTTGTGTTCTGGTCCCCATCTTTAAGCCATGCCATTCTACTTCTTTTCCAGTAGGAACACTCATCATCTTTCTCAAGATTGACAACCTTTTTCTCCATGTCTCTTTCCTTGTTTATCGCTTTGAGGTAGAGAGGATTGTTGCATACATGCAAAGCAACTTGATCATATTCATTCCTAGCAACAGACAATAAGTTTTTAATATTGACTTTGTCCTTGGCCCATTCCCTTAGACAACGCTTGGTATTTTTCATCTTCTTATAGACTACAGATAGCGGGTTCCCATCTATACATACATCCCATCCTTTGTTAACTGCCTCCTTGAAACTCGACCAAGAAGTCCACAGATTGAGGAATCGGAATGGTTTGGGGATGGAATTCTCTTTTTTCATATTGGAATGCATCCAAGCGTGGTCACTGAAGGGATGTGAACCAAGCTTGATGAACGAGTTGGGAAGGATATCCACCCATGCTTCATTTATGAGACCTCTGTCCATCTTGCACACAATGCATATGCAAATTCCTTGCTTATTGGACCAAGTCACATGCTCTCCGGTCATATTCATTTCCGTGAGCGCAACGTCATCAATCACCTGGTTAAAGTTCTCCATAACTGACTCAGGCACCTATTTTCCTCCTTTTTTCTCACCAGCCATTCTCACTATGTTGAAATCCCTGACAACCAGCTAGGGGATCTGCTATTGAGATGCCTGTCTAATGCTCTCCCAGAGTGGGGATCTGTCTCTTTCCAGATGTTCCCCGTACATCACAGAGATTATACAGGAGAATCCACCTTTGTTAAAGTAGCTAGCAGTGAAGCATTGTTCCATCTCGACAATGGGAGCCACACACCAGCAGGATTGGTTCCATCCTATATAGATCCTACCCAATTCTACTTGATCAAGGTTGGACAAGTATTCCCATCCAGCAGGGAATAAGGTGCCCACCCTCTCCTTCACGTCCCTCCTTATTTTTGTCTCCAAATAAAAGCACAAATCAACATCCAGATCATTGATGATTGCTTTAAACTTCTTTTGGCTTCGAGGAAGTGAGGCGCCCCTCACATTCCAAGTAAAATGGACATGGTTATCTGGTAAAGGACCCTCTCCCTCTGTCGGAGCATGATTGGTTGTTGCTTCCCCCTCTGCCATTACCAGTGGTGCTACGTGTGTGTCACGGGCTGAGGTTGGTACCTGGGTTGCCCGAGATCTCACCATCTCCACTGTCATTGTTGTTGAGAACTACAAATCTATTGGCAGTTCCAACATGCTCGCCACCTCCCTGGTTGAGCCTGTCCTCAGTTCTTGCTAGTGTCGGTGGAGGCTGGGATCCCACTGTTGACCAGGTTGTAGAGTCCAACTCCATCTGACTCGTGATTCCATCTCCCACAACAGTCATAGGGTCAGTTCCCCTGGTATTCACCGCAGTGGTCACCATATCACACGTTGGGACATCGTGCATTGTCACCACCATCGTTGGAACTGTTTCGTTTGAGTGAAGGCCATGTTCATGTTGTCTACCTTGTACACCCACTCTCCTACTCGCTGCTTTGGAGGCAAGTCTTCTGGATGGGCACCACCATGTACTTTTGGACCTGCCTGGCCTGAAGGGTGGGGTTGTGGTCATAGGTGGTCTAGGGCCTGGGAAGTCCCCATTGATGTTTTCTAAAACAAGGCAAGAGCTGCAGTGATCAGGGAGGGCATCATAATGCACCTTAATTTCCCACGCTTTACCGTCAGGGAGTTTCACCATCACCCCCGGTGGAGGTTTCTTGTCCACCGAGATATCAACACAAAATCACGCACATCCAATCTTTGCTCTCTGGGTCCTTTTATCAAACACCTGAGGGGTTCCCACAACATGGGCAATTATCTCCACAGCTTTGGGCGACCAATGGGTGCCGATGTCAGGCAAGTACGCCCACACTGGGTGGTTTTTAGGGCAGCATGGCAAAGGTCAGCCTCCGGCATCCATCTCCTCACCAACATGAGTTGGTGGTCAAAGAACCACGACCCCACCTCAGTGGCTTTATTCATGTCGTTATTGGTCACAAATCTAACTAGTATCATTCTACTGACCAGGATCGAGGCTTCCAGTTCACCCCGCAGTCTCCACATTTGCACCATCCATCCCAGTATCTACTCGAATACCAGTTTCTTCTTTCCCAACACCTGGACCAGAATGGAGAACTGGTGGTAGTCGTTCATGTCAATGAGCACCGGCTTGGAGAAGCTTGTCCATGGTCTGTCATCTCCATTCTTGTAGAAAGCTTGCCGCGGGTCGTCCGGTGCCAGAGCTGACTTGGTAGTGGCCTCCACTTGATCCTCGATCAGGGTGATGATCCATGGTCGCTCCAAGGTGACGTCCACATTTGGGGAGGAGCATGGCACCACCTTGGGGTTGTCTGCCCGTCGAGTCTCTCTAGAGGAAAGCAGATCGGGTGCTATGGTTGGTTGTGTAGGTGGGATTGGGGTTATGAAAGTGGAAGTGGATGTGTATGTATTTGGGGGTGGAAGGGGAATGTCGGGATTAATAGATGGCATTACGCCATTACTCAGAATAGCCTATTTGATAGACTGGTAAATATAACGATGAGGGTGGCCCAAAATGGGACACCCTTACAAGGAGGCCCCAAGGTGCGAAAAACACCGGGCCAGAGGGCTCATGGGAACTTCAAAAGGAAAACACATGTGGGCAGGACACTCCACACACCTGATAAGTCAAGGTGTGGGGTGCGTCCAGCCACCCCTGTATAACTACAAAAAAGGGTGCGTGTGTGGGGGGTAACTCTACAAAAACCTCGATGAAGCCCGTGGGCTATATACAAGAGACTAAGGACTAAAGGAAATCCCCCACATCCTACTAATGTGGGCCGGGATGGTGGAGCTCCACCCACGTGTTTCGGAAAGCCAGCATGTGGCCTTGACAACTTGGTCCCGACACTCCACAGAGGTGAGGTTTTGTTGATTATGTCACCTCTCATTGCGCTGTTTCCAGATAAAATATGTTGTGCACGTCCACACCACAAGGGAAAGCCACTTCCACCCCTTCCAACCCCTTGTTTTGTCTTTTATAAGGGTGGCTGTTTCGGGGTGGGTAGCAGTCGTAGGTATCACCAGCCCACAGAGGTTCATGACGTGTATAAAGATGTGTTTGGAGAAATGACAATGGAAGAAGAGGTGATGAACGTCCTCCCTCTGACGGCAGAAGGTGCATCTATCGCTGGCATCGTCGTTCCACTCATGAACACGGTCCGCAGTGGCCAGGGCCCCATGGAAGGCCCTAAAGATCGTGAAGCTCCACCGATGGATAAGGGTTCCACCCCATATGGTCTTTCCGATGATATAGGGGGCCTGTTGGGGCTGGATCACCCTCCATAGTTTAGTGCTTGGGTTGATAAGATTGTTGTGGCCATGGGTGGATTGTTCAAAGAGGTGGTTGTGCTCCATCTAGGCACGTGTCATGTTCTTATAGGAGTTGGACACCCCCTATCGCAGAGTTGTTGGGTCGGGTAAGGAGAACCTGTACCGTCTACGTAGCCACTGGGTCCATGGAGACTCAGGGCATGTATGGAACCGGACCAGCCTTCGCAGCGAGGCCCAAAGGTTGATGTCGCGGACCCTCTTAAGCCCCATACCCCCTTCCTTGGTAGATTTATCCAGGCGTTCATAGCACATGTAATGGTGGTTGGACCCCCAAACAAAGTCCGCCAGCATCATTTCCATACGGTCACAAGTACTCTCCGGGATATGGCCTTGCAAGGCCCAATAAGTGATAAGGCCTTGGAGGTTTGATTTGGTGAGAAGGCAGTGTCCCTCCATAGTGATTCTGTCCGGTGGCCATTTGGAGATCATTTTCTTCATTTGATCAAGGCATTGGTTGAAGAAGGCAGCCGTATGGTTTTTAGCATCAAGGGGAAACCCAAAATAACACGTGGGCAGGGTGTCCAGAGGGCAACCCACCAACATTACTATGAGTAGATGGGGTGGTTGGGATTGAGTTTGAGGTTGGAGTTGGAGTTGCAGGGGTTGCTGGGGATTTGGTGGGGGATCCTCCCCCGCCCGCCATGGAGTGGTGAGCGGAGCCAAGCACCAGTCCTAGAGATGGAATGAAGGTTTCTCACTCTAGAACTGGAGTGGGCAAAAACATGCATTAAGGTACCTTTTGTTTGTTATTTATCTTTGGACATTCTTTTGGTCTTTTCTGATGCTTTGTTCATGATATGGTGACATCTGATATCTTTTTGCCCACTTTTATGTTGGCTGCTTAGATTGTCATTTATGTAGTAACAAATCTTGTTATTCTGACTATGCTTTTTACTTGCCTCTCTATTAAGCATGTTGTGTGACTCAATATCCCTAGAGTAATATAACTGCATTGGTTTTTAGGTTATGTGCTCTTATTTATTTTGGGATGGAGGTTATGTGCCCCATACTCGGGTTTCAAATTTATAAGGTTTGGCCCACATTTTTATATATTGGGAGTTTGGTTATGTGCCAATCTCTATCATTTTATGAGGCTTGGCTGCCTTTGTTATTTATGATATTCTAGTGTTATGTGTATCTCACCTACATGTAGGTTGTTAAGGGTTTTGTGCCCAAAAATATTATGTGTGCTTTTGTGGCACCACTTTTATTATTGACTTTTATGGAAAGTATTTATTTTCTCATATGATGGTGATTCTTTCCTCTTATGCCCATTTGGGTAGTTCTTACCTTTTTCATAGGAAGCCTTTATACTTGATGTCCCCCTTTACTAATATATGTTGCTCAATTTCATTTTTAGCATGCACATACCAACTTTTTGTTGAAGTTCTCTTTTCCTTTTCTTTTGTGGGGTATGCTTCCAACCCCTGGTGTTGGACTAGGAGAAGGAAATCAAGGAGGATCTGGACCACAACAAGTGTAGCTGACCTCGTGGGAGACTTTGCTTGAAGTTGTTAGGTGATCCTCAGCTAGTCCTTTATGTAGTTAGTTTTCCTTTATATCACCATGCGTAGTGAAAGAGTAGTTATGATATGAAGCTTTGTAATGATTAGATACATCTTTAATTCCACTGCTACTTTGTGTTATGATACAATCATGTTGAATAAATTGATTTCATCCCTTTTGAGAAATTTTTTTTGTTGGTGTGTTGTTTGGGATGTTGCCTTTTTATTTTAGTAGGGAATGGTTTCCCTCTGGTATCCCACTCCTTACATTGACCATCTTGAGAAAATATAGAACAAGGAACATAGAGGAAAGTGGGGTAAAGAAAGGGCTTACAGCCCTACCACCCCAAACTTGTAAACCATATTGTCCTCAGCATGAAATAGAAGTCTAGGATGATAGGGTAGAGGACATGGAGTCATGGTAGAAAAATGCCAAGAGGGGAGTGAGATCTCAAGGTGTCCAGTGAGCAGGCCAAAGGCACCATGACCATTTTGTATGACACGTCTGTTCTGGATTGTCAGCACCATGCCACTGCTGTGTTGAGCGGCCGTACTAGTTGCCTTCTTGTAGCTTTTCTACTGATTAGCTATTCTTTTTTCATTTTTGATATTCTATTTGTCTAGATCATCTATGCATCATTTTTGCTTCTCTGTACATGTTCCAAAATCATTGACAAACAAAAAAACCATCAAGTATAGTGTGTGTTTTCTTGGAAAAATGTAAAAATAGCCAAAAATATCAAAAAATGAAAAGTTAGGTGAAAAATTCCCCAAACCTAGGTAGGTTGCCTCCCACTAGCGCTAAGTTTCATGACTTCATCTGGGCTTGTTGTAGATTCCTCAATCACTCAACCATTCAACATCATCATGTGTCCACTCTTACAATAGATACATCCATCATTTGCATTCAACATGTGTTTCTTTTCCCGTTGATCACAAAATCTATCATCAAGTCTTCGATCCGTATATCCTTCTCTCAAATGATTAGTCAGACTCTTCAAGTGACCATGTTCAATATCCTCATCTCGATCTCTCCTGGTTGGGGTCTTGTACATGTTGATCTTTATCTTCATGTTCATGAAGAGACTGTCATTGCGCCACTGGGCGCATGTATCTCGGCATCAACTGTAGATAAGAATGGTCTTCCCAAGGTGACAAGGATATCCCTATCCTCTGAGTCTATATCAAGAACAATGAAATCATCCAGGAACATTGCTGCCCTTTCTTTGTCTATCATCACTAAAACATCATCGACTCTTCCTCTAGGCACATTCATGGTGCGATCCGCCAATTGGAGGGTGCAATGATCTAGTTTCAACTTGCCTAATCCTAGCTCCACATATACACTATATGGCATCAGATTCACACTAGATCCCAAAACAAGTAGGGATCATTCTATGCGATGTCCCCCTATGTAACTAGGTATGATTCAAGCTCAAGGGTCTTTCCTATTCATAAGAAGTGAATGTTGGATGATAGAATTCACTAGTTTTGTCAATTTGATTTTCTTAGGCATTCTCCTTTTTGACTTCCTCTTCACATTACACATGTTCTTGAGAAACTTGGCATAAGATGGAACCTACTTGATAGCATCCAACAATGGAATGTTCACCTTCACTTGGAAAAACACCTCTAGAATGTGAATGTTGTGTTTCTGCCACTTTTTACTTTTGGGAGCTCATCTAATTCTTTGGGGAATGGTCTCACTTGCTTTCACAAAATATCCTTCTTGTGTCATGACATGGGGGACTTTAGGAATCACAGGTGGAACTGTAGAACCTGCAAATGGAGTACAAGGCAGAACACGAAGTATCATATTCTCAACACGAGGTGTCACAATACCATCTTCATCAATTTCAATCACAATATCACCCTTGTGCTGCCTTTCCCCTTGTTTTATCAACATTTCCTTGACTTGTGGGCTACTCAAGAGATTTTCGACTCCTTAGAACTATCACAACACTTCCTTGTTCATGGTGGAGAGGGGAATCTTGTTGTGGCTGTAGAGGAGGTGGAGGTGATACTTGGTTTTAGAATTCAGGTGGAGAAGAAAATCAAGGTTGGTAGGTGAAGTTGTGGGATGGTTGTGGTGATATGGGAGGAGGTGTATACGACTTGTGATGGCCTTGGAAATAATAAATGGGTTGCACTTGCATTGGAGGTGGACTATAGAAAGCTTGTGAGGAACCCATTGGTCCAGTTGCTTCATTGAAGTTCATTATGGGTTGGGAGGACAACTTTGCTTCCTCTTGAAGAGTAAGTATTAAAGAGAGTTGTTCCACTTTTTTCTCAAGCTTTATCAAATTCATTTTCACATCTTCGAAACTTTTCAACCTAGAGATAGCTTCAGCCTCAAACCCTGAGCTATATCTTGAATTTTATTGTTCCTGGTAGCTATGAGGATGATGTGTCTTCACTTCTTAACCAAAGGACTCAACAAAATTGACTAATTGACAAGGAACACATATCACTTGGTTCTTCATAAAGCTCACCATTTCTCCAAGAATCTTCACCATTTGTGGGCTTGAATAATTATGAACTGGAGATGTCACACCAAGGGGAGGTCACCATCATTCATCATGGTAGAATCTAGGATCCTTGAACTTTCTACTAACTGCTCAAACAAGGGCCATGTCTCCTTAGGTGGCTTAGCCATAAAAGGTCCTCCACAAGAAGAATCCACTTAAGCTTGGCTCATTGGAGAGAGACTAGAGTAAAAGGATTCGAACTAGATGTCGTAAAGGGATCTCATGGTATGGGCACTCTCTTAATATCTTATGAAATCTCTTCCAGCCATCATGGAACCATCATTCCCACTTGATTGAAACTCACTATGCCACGTTGCATCTGTGTCAACCTTTCAATGGAGTATAACTTCCTTAAGAAGTCATTCTTCATTTCTTCCCAACTCATGATGTCTCTCCTTGAGTCATACCAATCATTGGCTTTGTCATTGAGGGAGAATGAGAATAAGGTCAACCTAATTGCATCATCACTGGCTGTCAGCATCCTAAAGGTGGAGCGTACTTCAAGAAAGGATTTCAAGTTCTTGTATGGGTTCTCTCTTTTTGAGTCATAGAAGGTGGATTGGAGCCCAAGAAGACCTAGAGGGAAGGAGAATTGCTCCCCTGGCATTTGATCAACTCTATTAGCAATGGGTGATTTGTAGTTGCTGGGCATGAAGTAATCCTGGAGTGGCTTATGAGGTGAATTTTGGCCTTCCATATTGTCTTCTTGGGTTGTTGTCACATGCACAAGGCACAACAAATAAAAGAGGACAAGTTAGCAAATCAATATGCAAAAATAATATAAAGAATAAAGAATAAAGAATAAAGAATAAAATATGGCAATAATGAGGGTAGTAGGAAAAGATCAAAGAAAAACTAACTACCTAGGCCGATCACCTTTCTCTCTGGCAAAAACACCTGAAAGCTTGGTGTGTTTCTCAAATGCAACCAAGA
Source organism: Alisma plantago-aquatica (assembly GCA_963693085.1). NCBI lineage: Eukaryota > Viridiplantae > Streptophyta > Magnoliopsida > Alismatales > Alismataceae > Alisma > Alisma plantago-aquatica. The sequence goes on from OY856412.1 coordinate 1,491,781,865, forward strand.
AAACTGAAAAAAGACGATGCTTAAGGGGGAAGTTAGACTATAGCTACTAGGGAGCTATGACACTCTCTATTCCAGGTAATGTCGCCTGAAAGCTTGGTGCATTTCTCCTAGGGTCACACATTAATCAATTGAATGATGACTAGATGCAACACTAAGGGTTCGAACACACTTGGGATCTTTCAAAATTTATAAGGGGCCTAAACTAACACACACACTTTGACTAACACACTTATCCACAAGCGCATGGGGCCGTGTTATAGTATAGGCAAGCGGAAAGAATAGGGTCAATCCAGAGGGAGAAAAGGGGGAACTAGATCTAGGTTAGTTTTAGCTAGGTTCCTACTCTGAAGTCTAGAGTTGAAGGGTTTGAAGGTTGATTTTGTTAATTAACTAAGGTTGACAAATAAACAATTAAAGGAAGACAAAAATTAAAGCCTAAATTGTCCCAGACAATTAGTTCAAATGAGCAAGAGAAGACACGCTAAGTAAAAAATAAAGAAAACTACACTAAGACAAGCAAGAAGAGAGCTGCAATATACTAATCTAACAAACTAGGTAAAAGAGCAATTAAAGACCTAAACTAACTAGAACAAATCAAGAACAAGGCAATGAACTAACTAATAAAGTAAAGAGACAAGCTAACACTATCTAAGAAAGAAGGAAACATGGTATTAGTGAAATTAAGAGAAGTGTGGGCTATTTGAGGGGATGCACTTGTCAATTGGGTTGGGATGATAACATGTAAATATTATTCTTTCATTTAGATTACCAAACCAACCAACAAGCAATAGGTAAATGAATTTCCCTAAACTACTAACTGGTCATGGATAGGATAGGGTGTGTATATGGGAACTAGCACTAACACCTCCCTACCTACCCTTATGAGGCTCAATTGGGTTAGGGTTTAGGCAAAATTCAATTAGGGTTGACTCAAGCCTAGGTTTCAAGGATAGGAACTCATAAGGTAATTAGGGGACGAGGGTAGTAATGTAAGGTGGAAGTGAGGTTTTAGGCCTCACATCACCCACATTATAGCCTTGGAAAGCTCCATGCTAAGCACACTAAATTCTTCTAAACTAGCTACTTAGATCTCTCAACTAGCGTTAGGTGAATTGATTATATGTAGGAAGATGGGTGGCTAGCTAGGGAGCCATGAATTGAACTTAGGAGCAAATCCCAAAATTTACACATATAAGCAATTTCCCTAAATTCCTAGGAGATTTCAAGCACCAAACCAATAAGAAATTCATGAAGAATGAGATAGAAATAGAACATAATCATTGGCAAATGAAAGTACAATGTTTACATATCATTTCCCCTCAACATGGTATCAATGTAACATTTTGAGCCCCAACAATCCCACCTAAGGGGCCTAGCTACTCATGGAAATGAAAAATACAAAAAGAAAGGAGAAAGAGGTAGAGGAAGCCATGGAGCTCAGTGTAGATGGAGTGATCCTCCTCTTCAGTTGTTGTAAGACATTCTCCTCCTTCCTCCAAGGTGCAAGGGCATGGAATGAAGGCAGAAAGTGGCCAAAACACCAAGAAACTAAGGCCCAATTTGGCCGCTAACTTCAGAAATCCCGGTAATTACTGCGATAACTGAAACCTCGTCAAGTTATACGTGGCAGTCACAACCACCATCCCTAAATTGCCGTAATGATGGCGCATGGTATTTCCAGTCACGCCGAAAATGGCAAAAATAAGAAAAGCAGGCTTCTCCCCTATTTACTGTCTTATTTGCCTTCCTTCTGTGAGGTTTGGTGGTGAGGAAAGGAGGAGCCGTATGCATCTCTCCTTCCACAACACGGTAAAAGTACTGGCACCATTACTGGAATACAAGGATTTGAAAAGGTGGCGGCCAAACTAGGCCTAGGGTTTTAGTGGTGGAAATGGTGAAATGGAGTGGAATGGAGGTGGAAATGAAGTGGAATGGGTGGAATGAAAAAATGGGGTGCTAAGAGAGGGTAGAAGGTAGCTAACCCCGTGCCCCAGCTGCCACCTATGTATATATAGGTGGTGGGGAAGCACTAGGTCTAGTAGGGGTAAAGTGGGGAATGCAGTGGAAAAGTAGTTGGGATTTTGTATGTAGCATGACTGTAGTGGGTACCACGGCCGTGGTGGGTGTAGGGGAATATGGTCGTGGTGTGATGGAATGACCATGGTGAAAAGGAGAAGATGATTAGGGAAAGTGGTGGTTTTCAAGTGTAGGTGGCATGGCCGTGGTGGTCACCACGACCGAGATGAGGTTAGGGTAGCATGGTCGTGGTGAGTACCACGACTGTGGTTGCTGGGATGCTCTACCCATTCTTGATGGAATGGATAATACAACATGTATAGGTGTTATTGAAATTCAATATGACACAAGATGGTTCCCTAAAATAGGGTTGCATCACCACCCCAAACTAAAAGATACTTGTCCTCAAGTATGCTCCAACTCAATCTCTCTACAATTGTTTCACAATCAAGAAGTGAAAAATGCAATGCAATAGATGAATATTGACTAAATGGGCTCAAAGATGACTAGGTACATGCATTCAACTCTTTCCTCTCCTATTTCACAAACCAATCATGATTAGAGCATTGAGCTCGTAAACTTCAAATTTAGAGCATAGAAAACACAACCAATCCATATGGCTCTCTTATCACTCTGGGTAAACCGTTTCATGGTAGAAAAGGTCAAAAATGACTAATTTTGTCGTTTTACATTCATGCACTCAATATCATATGTCCATCCACACTAAGTAACCCATGTGGCTACAAATAAGGGCAAATGAGCTAGCTTTGATATTTCCTAGACCCATAGCCATGCAAAAGGAAGAAAGGGTTGCGATAAGAGTTTAGAGTGCTTTTACACACTCATCTTTTCTTTATTTAGATGCTCTTAAACATGAGCATCTTTTTTTTACCCCTGATGTGGATATGGTACATGATTATGAAGTGGCGTGGGGGTATGGATATGGCCACCCCAAACTTTTGGAGGTGGCCAAGGCTGAATGTGTGCACTTTGGCATCCTTTCATGAGGTGGAGAGGTAAGAAGATGGTAGAAGAAAAGTGAGTCAAAGAGGGGTTACTTGTGTGGACACCAAAATGAGATCTCCTGCATGAAAGTTACTCCAACAATTTCATCAAGCAATGACACACCTCATGAATGAGCAATATTAAAACCACATTTCTATCATGAGATTCTACAAAATTTTGAGCTTTTGCGGCTTCAACCAAATAGTTCTCAAGAATGAGAGAGGTGTTTCACATGTAAAAAGTCAAGAATAAGGTCATTTAGAAATAAATCATGACTATTCACTTGCATTTGTCAAAGTCATCATTTTCAATCCAAAAAGTAGAGATTAGGTCAAAACATAATTTTTAGGCAAGAAGTTCTAAACTTGGACAAAATTGGTCAAAATGGTGTCAAATCACCTTCAATCACATCTAGACCTACATTATGTAACATAAAACAGAAAACAAGCAAATCCTAACTAAAACATGCAAACATTACAAAAATCTACATGATATGCAATGCATGATAAAAAGAGCAAAAAATTTAAAATTAACACAAAAATGCAAGAAAGTAAACTACATGGCATGCAAGTATGAAAAGCAGGTAAAATCTAACCTAAATAGCAAAAGAAACAAAAAAAGTAAATGGCATGTGAAATGCAAAAAGAGTGAAATGAGAAAGAGGGCATACTTCCCTACCACCCCAAACTTTTGAATCATGTTGCCCTCAGTGTGACATGAAAGTATACGAGCTATAGGGTAGATAATCACTGTGGTGGCTCCGATGGTTCTCCTCCCTGTGGTGGAGGATGTTGGTAGTAGATATCCCAGTAGTACGCCTGTGGAGGCGGGTACGTCTCCTGGTAACTGGACAATGCACCCCACCAATCTTCCCCCCATTGGGGGTTTCTCTGGATTAAGTGTGGAATGCTCGTTCTGCTGCTGGGAGTCGAACTGAATAAGTGATGAACAAAATTGGAAATTGTCGACTTAAGTGTTGGATCAGGTTGCAACACGGTTGTGTTGCATGGCAATACCGTGGTGGCTCACCTACATCACATCCATTCTCTCTCACATGGCCCGTTCTGACTAGATAGCTACATGTTTCTTTTGGTAATGTGGATGTTGTTAATCGTGCACCTTGTTTTGAGTTATCTCACTTGTGTGGCGCTGGTTCGTCACAAGATCACAATTGTCCCTCACGATCATCACATCTTAAGATATAAATGAGAACATGTGACATCCAAAGAAGTTGGAAACCTTAATCGAAACTAATAACAAATTAGTAATTGCCTAATTTTAATTAATGGATTTATATCCTTCTTTCTTAGTCAAAATGGGAGAGCTATCAATGCTCAAACATGAGGAAAATTAATAGGTGGACTAACTAGGATATGTCGATTCCAAATTTTGGATCATTTTCCACATTTGGAGGTAATCATTACATTATCTAATATTTTGAGTTATCTTATATTTTCTTTCCTATAATAAATTCAGGCATCAATGATTACTCAGTTCATCCAAAGGTGGACGCTCAACCAAACTGGCAACCTAGAAACACAATTTTCATATTATATTTGGGTTTTGGGATATCCTTTTAAGTTTTATTACAATCATAGTTTTGGGCTGATCAACATCACATTGTAACCATCATTGTTTAGTATTTAAGGTTTCATTGTCTTCACATATTACCATAAGAGTTATCTTATGTTATTATGCATGATTTTCTTTATTTTGCTTATTTATCATATTAAGTCTATCAATTCAACATTTATTTAGATAATGGCATATAATTCATGTTTATGGACATGAAAAATCCAGTTCTTATTACAATACATTTATTGAGCCCATCATACTCATTATTAAACATATATTAATCATTATGTGAATATTAGTTACCAAAAGGTATCATAGGTGACACATTACAAGAGTTTACTTACATGTTAGCACACATTATGTTAATATAAGTGCCTTATGATATGTGTTGATAGTTATAGAACCTATTTTCACTTAATACGTTATATGCATTAGAAATATTCATTAGGTATAGCTCCGTCCTTGTTTGGTCAAATCTAAGCAACCATATATTCTACTCTCCTAGTCATGGGAGTATGATAAGATCCTAGATTTTTAGATGTTACAAGGATTTGGATGTATCTTGTATGTAATGATATTTTCTTTGGTATGTACCTTTGGTGATTTAATAGCATGCCCCAAGCTTTCAATTTAACCTAACATAATCCAACAACTGTGAGCAATTTGATGTTGATTTGTGGATCTAGTAAAGCAAGCAATTTAAAGACTCATCCATTGGCTGAAAGTGGTCAGTGAAGATACAAAGTCTATAGATATTTGAATTATTCTTCCTATAGATCTTGAATCTCCCAATTTATATATTGTATATGAAATCTAGGGTCATTTTACTAATTTGATACGCTTTATTGATGAGTTGGGGAGTGAGCATTATATATTTTGACTTATCAAATGGGAGCGCATGAAGTATTTATGACTTCTCTTATCTTTGCATCCATTCGATGAATTATTGGAAATTTCATAGAGAGTTTATGACTTCTCATTTTCTCCTTGACTTAACCTAAAAATAAAAATAAAAATCAATTACGTACTAAATAAATTGCATAAACAACTAAAAAGCTAATGTTGGGTTTTAGGGGAGGCAGAGAAGGCAGCAGAAACAAAAAAAAATTTCTTCTCCCCGAACCCAGAATAAAGGAATCGTGTCAACGTCTATACAATAGGAAGGAAGGTTTGTAGAGGCATACCTTGTCCCGAGGCTTGCTCGACGACATTACCTTGCAGCTAGTGTGGTCTTCACCTTTGGTCTTGGACGGTGTCTGTGCAGCTCCTGGTCGCACCTGGACTGACAGATTGACAGCTATCCTCCGAGCGGCAAAAATATCCCGCCTCTGTAGTAGTCCACACGAATAACCTGGAACTCCAACCGCCTTGTCTCACAAGGCACCGGAAGGAGTCGTACCCTCCTGTCGGCGTACTAGTCACCAACACACTCTCCTGCCACCAGTCGCCTTTCTACAACTGTCTTACCCTTGTTGTGCCTCCCTTATCTGATAGCACTTGCTCGGGCTCTCCTGGTTACCACAACTAGAGATAACGACAACTTTACAGAGCAACTGGTGTTCTGAGTTGTACTTGTGAAGCCCCCCCAATACCCCTATATATATAGCAGGGTCATGGGACAGGGTTCTCTATCCCGGACAATGTGGGATTAAAGCAGGAGTAGAAGGGTTTGAGATTTTCCACAAAACAACCAACTGCTCCAGCTGAACCGATCATTTCAAGCATGAACCGGTCAGTTGGGGACTGGAGCCGATCGGTTCACACTTGAATCGATCAGTTGGGACACATGAAACGATTATTTCACTTCTGAACCGGTTAGTTCACTGCCCTGGTTAGTTCCCGATTGACTTTTCCTCTTTTGTTTCGAATTGATTCAAATACCAATCCTTGTTCCAATCAAATTGGACAAGTGAAACGAAGAGAAATTTCTCACCAACCTGACTTTCCCAACTTGCTCGTTTGGACCAATTGAGCCGATCGGTTCAACCCTTGAACCGATTGATTCAGCCTGTCCTGAGTCGATCGGTTCATCACATGAGCGGATCGGTTCACCAACCTGAATCGATCAGTTCATCATATGAGCCGATCGGTTGGGAGTGCAGACTGCGCAAAAGAGTCAATTGCAGTTCCAATCAATCCGATACTCTTAATCATCTGGTCCAACACCTTGGATACTATGATTTTGAGCTATCAATTAATTGAGTGTTTAATTGAACTACTAAACTCCTTTAGTAATCAATCTAAACATCATTTGTGGATAAACTCCTCTTCTAGGATAAATCCTATGTGTGTGACCCTGCAGGCCCATTTCATGTTGGCAGTGAAAGTCCATAACACTTATGACTTCACAAGCAAAGAGTGGTGCCTACTCGCACATCAGTGCTACCCAAGTGAAATACAAAGTTGGAGAACAACTTTCAATCCTACAATCCGTGAATGGTGTTACGGTGAATGTATAATTCCTTTGTATCAGATATCCCGAATGAACTCAAGGCATGGAACAGTCATCCTGTCAACGTTCATTCACTTTCTTGATCTCAGAATAGACTGGAGGAGATATGTATGACATCAATATCACATATTGATTCACACATGCGTGCGCACGCCTATCTCAATCCTACTCATCAAGTGGCCATGGATATCAAACTCCCTCAGGAGGGACAAATCCCATATCTATCACTCACCCCTCAAAAGCCCCATGTGTCAAAGTCACCCAATCATCACCTTTATAACAACCCATGTTTCAGGACTGCGTTTGATGATGTCAAAGTGTACTCAACGACATGTGTTGAGTGTAGTGATTTCAAGTCAAAGAATCACACTCACCACCATCACTGTGAGAACTGACTGTGACTACCATGTCATAGTTCCATGTGTCAAACTCACGGTGGGTCTGTCTGGTGCACTTGTTCTCTAAAAAGTACCTATGTGTTTGGTTTGATATCTCCATATCATGACTAATGAGATTATGTCATCAACCAACACCACAATCTAGTCTTGTGTGTCATTGCTGTCTATCTACCTTCCACAATGACATCCGACTAGGGACATAATAAGAATGTACAAACTCTTGGCATCTATATGATCTCATCGTTCAGGTCCTAAACCTGAAAGCATACGTCATTGAGTACTGTCATTCTCTAGACATTCAATCTATTCTATCATTATCTCATATGACTGAACCAGAAAGAATGGAAGCTTGCCTTTGATGTTTATCAAATCAATCTTAATGTGTCCCACCAATCATCCCATGATTGGCTCTCAGGGCATACATACCAACACCTAAAACATGTGAAATCTCAAGTGAAATAAAAGAATCTATGCAATGTTAAATATAAAATATAATAAACAAATATGATATTCGTGGTCATGATAAAGAACAAACATGTGTGTGGTATTTTTATATTTTTATTAGAAAATGTATAGCCCATGTCGCTCTTGAAACATTAAATAGAAAATTCTAGGCACCAACATGTAGTCCATGATATCATAAACCAATCTACATCGTCATGACACCAAGCAATGAGTCGGGTGAGTCGTCGGGTTCCAGTAATAATCTTTTAGGAGTTGGTCTGGTTGAGGAACGAGACAATGAGGAAGAAGTGGTGCAACGACAACTTGAATTGGTAAATATTTAATTCTCTGAATCCAATTTTTTGTGCTACATAGTTGCCCCACGTGCACAAGTAACTTTATGCTACTTTGTCTTCACATCCCTAGTTCCTGTGTTAAGTCATTATCAACTGCACCTTAAGTGACCATATTGCATGAAGTATGCTTCAAGTGTTTGCTTCAATTGATTTACTCTGCCTTTGATGTTATTGCCGGACATGATACTAGTCACCCATTTTCTGAACATTCTACCATTATGTAAATACATACTGCCATTGTCCTGCAACTTATTCGTGACTACCCATCTTTTTGAAGAAAATGTTAGAAAAGAATTACCTCAATAAAGTGTCTACATATCAAAATATCTTTTGTTAAAGAATTCATTTTTATGGTGATGTATTGTGTCATTGAGTTGCTGTTTTAAATGAATTTTTTGAACATAATTCTTTAACAAAAGGTATTCATTATATCCCAATTTTCACTTTCTGTTGTGTTTTTGACAGGATTTCCCTCCAGAATTTCATTCATCAACTTCTCTGGACACTCTACATGATTTTTGGAATAATAAAAAGTAAAGAGTAGAGAAAAAGTTGGTCTTCTTGAGATGTCAAGATCAATGTGGGGATGTTCCTCCTATAAACACTGACTTTTGCATATAAGTTTTAGTCAAATTTGCAGATATGTGTTGCTTGAAACAACAAATTTTCATAAAGAAACATGAACATATGTCTTTGTCAATAGTGTTTGCTCCTATTGGATACTAGTTTTATGACCATATCACTGTATTTTGGTGGCTACCTCATTTAATAATGTTTATATTGTCTTGTTAAAGTTAAGCCTTCCTTGAATTGAAGTACCAACGTTTCTCTATCACAGATAAACACTGACTTTTCCATATAAGTTTTGGTCAAACTTGTAGATATGTGTTGTTTGAAACAACAATTTTTCATATAGAAACATGAATAGATGTCTTTGTCAATAGTGTTTGTCCCTATTGGATAATAGTTTTATTACCATATCACTGTGTTTTGGAGGCTACCTAATTTACTAATGTTTTTACTATCTTGTTAAAGTTAAGCCTTCCTTGAATTGAAGTACCAACGTTTCTCTACCTCAACTCTCTTATGTGCCTATAAATTCCATCCTATGTTAAAGGGGAATGGTGTGCATTTGGGGACCATCTACCGAACCTGATTAGCGTGGCATTTTTATTGGAGGTAGTGATTCTTTGAGAAATTGTTCAAGTAACCGGAGTATCACTTGAGTAATTTAGTTGTGATCTAGTACTTGACTAACCGCCATTAAACAATTTCAACACATGTGAATAGTGTGATGGGTAAAACAAACACACTAGATAAGTGTTGCTTGAATAAAATTTTAATGTAAAAAATGGGCATGTTTCTTTGCAATATGACTTCACCTTATTGGATAATGTTTATGTTTATTTCATCGTGATCAGGTAGTTGTCTCATGTAAAGTTGTTTTTTACATTTTTGAAGAAGATACGCCTTCGCTGAAGTGTTCAATATAAATCTTATTGTGTGATTCCAGCATTTGTTCACCTTAACTCTCTTGCGTAAGTGTACATTCCATCCCTATGTGAAAGGGGAATGGTGTGCATTTCTAGACCATCTACAATACTTGATTAGCCATGGTGCATTCGATGGAGATAGTGTTTCCTTGGGAAATAATTCAAGTAACTGGAGTATCACTCAGAGTAATTTAGTAGTGATCTAGTACTTGACAATGTCTTATTAAAATCAAATAAAAAACCAATTCAGCAATTTGCCCTCACATATTCCTTTTTTACAAAGTGTGTGACAAGGCAGTCTAATTGTTAAACACATACCAAGCTACTGTTGCTATATATCAGACATGGTAGAAACAAAAAGTTACTATGAAGTGCATAAATTTTTTTGATGAGAAGTATTCATTGGAATTGTCATTACATTTTACTACAGAATGTGATGCTTAGCACTGTGTTCCTCAGACATGCTTAACACTTGCAGGGGCATATCATCCCTTGACTTGGGTGACACGAAAGAGGATGGTAATTTAGCAAAGGACATAAATAGAAACTGATTGTCGTTAAACAGTTGCAACACGTAGGTCAAAATTGGGTTGGGGAAAACAAACAAACAACAGGCATGATCTTCCAATCATTTTGTCAATTTCAAAAAGACAATGAGGAAGAATGAGGGAAATAGAGAAGAGCTATGCTATAATGCAAATGAAGATGCAGGGACCTCAACGAGGGTAACTTGAAGCTAAAAGTCTATATTACAACTTATGAAGACATCAACCTTCCAGCAAACTTGCATGACTACTAGGTGGTGTATGAAATTAGGCTGTCAGAACAAGTTGATTTTAATACGTTCTAATTGTAAAGTTATATCAATTTGAATATTTAGAATTCAAACATGGAATTGACAAGATTCTTTAATAATCTGATTTGACCTTATTTTCACCTGAATCTCATAAATTTATAATGTCTTAAACATAAATGAAGAAAATAAACACGTTTCAAAGTTAAAGATAAAGATGCTTCATTATTTTTTTCTCTCTATTTGATAATACTCTTTGCATTGAAAAAATAAGCCATATTTGTTTAACATAAGAACTCGACCCATAAATTTGAAATATGGTTGCATAGGTGTAATGATTTGGGAATCAATTGGTTAGTTGGAAATGAGTCTTGATGAGTTGATGGTGGTGTTACTATTAATATTAATAGATGGGGATACATGGGATAGTTGAGTATCCCAATGGAGATTGGAAATAGGGGCAATGAAGTGTGGAGTGTCACTAGGTGGGGGTAACAAATCCAGATAGAGTTAGGTGTCACCAACTTTAGTATCCTGCGAGTAAGGTGCAATAAAGGGTAGAAAGAGATGATGAAAGGAAAGAAATGATGATAGGTTACATGGAATTTTAGGATACTAAAGTTGCTTTTCTTGATGAAAATAAAAATATAATGAGATGGGGAGCAATAACATAATCAAAGGGGAGGCATGGCCGTCATAATAATGAACCAATGCAAAAACTGGAGTAATGACATATGACAACGAAAACTTATATAATCACAATCTATTAAGCTGAATTATATTTGGATTTATTTATTATACCTTGACTACTTCAAATAATATGGGATAGCAATAGTTATCAAATTGAGATGAATTTAGGCATATTAGGCAACTCAATTATGCATATTATGATTCTAGATTTAGATTTATCTTTTAGAATTTTCAACGAGTTCCAGTGCACTTAAATCTTAGCCTAATTAGATTAATATTTATTATTATGTATCATCAATAATTATAAATATATAATATTTAGAGTCATTATCATTACATGATTACCATATGAGTTAGTTATATTATATGTATTGCATGAAGATGTAATATTTTACTTAATCAATTCTTTATGGCCATTAATGCAGTTCACATGCATAAACACAGATTAGATATTCCACGTATGCAGAATGTTAAAAAAGTACTCCTACGTATAGTAAGCACATTATATTCCACCTCAATCTGTACATGCTCAAAAAATCTATATTCCAACTATAGATGACATGTTTACATACTTTCATAATTATATTGAAGTATTGTTATGGACATGTTGATTTTTTAACTATATGAAAATGTTTGACTGATAAAAATCCACTGAAAACAAACAAAGAATAGTTGCAAAGGTTATCACAAGGCAACTATTGTCATAATTAAATTTCTTTTTGTGTTGACACAACTCACGTCACAAAAACTAAATAGTTAAAGCTACTCGATTACATTTTTGTGTCATTGATTTGTTCAAATGAGACATTTACATGATGCAAGATTGTTGTTTAATCCACATGAGTGGTTAAGTGGGTTGTTTTGTATGCGCAAGTTCTCTAGTTTGAAACCTACTTGGGACGAGATGAACAAATTCCCCAATTTTTCTTAAAAAGATTGGTGTTTCAACACAAATAAAGTTTCCTAAATGTGGTTTGTAGAAGATGTGTTAAAATATACGTGAGAGTTGTTGGGAAGTGTTACAACATAATTCTAAAGTTACATTTAGTAAAATAATTCATTGAAATATTAGGTTGTGCTTTTCACTAATGATTTTGATACTTTATGATGCTTTGGTCTTCCACCTGAGTAAGGATAATTGAGTATTGACAACGAATATTGATTTTCACCTTCCTCCTTTTTATGGTTTATTCTTCATATTTTAAAACTTAATCAAATATTAAATTTTGACTTTTTATCACTTCATGATTTTGCATAGAAGTGGAGTTGAGGCTGCATATCATGAGATAGTGGCGTTAAAGGAATGGAAATCATCATTCATAGAGCAGAGGCTTGCCTTCTCGCAAGAAAATCCATTCAAGATAAAAATACTTTTGTAATATAACAAGGAAATAATATAAAGAAAAGCATGTAAAAAGCTATCATTGTTAGAAATTATTCTTCCCAATGTTGAATTGTGTTTCTTTTTCATTATAATCACAAAAGGAGTATACATTTGAAGCTAATTTGTAAGATCTTTCTTTTTATATTTGGAATGATATCATGCTTAGATCTATGTTGATGTATCTAGGCCTATTGTGATAATACTAGCACAATTAACTTGTCATATAATCCTATCTTGCATAGTAGAGCTAAACATATAGAGGTTTGCCATCATTTTCTCCATGATCACACTGCCAAGAAGGATATCTATATCACGCATGTGGACATAGAAAATCATTTGGCGGATATTTTCACTAAACCTCTAGCTAGAGAGCAATTTAACTTTATTAGATCAAAACGACTCATAACTGCATTGAATGAATCTGATATGCCTTCTAGCTAGTTGTCATCTATGCAATATGTTTTTCCTTTGTTCTGATCACCATTGCTTGCTAATATGCTTAAAATCAGTTTTTCATGTTCATTTTGCCTTGTTTTTCTCTTGCTTTTGGGTATTTTTAGCAAACACATGTTTTACCGCAAAATAGTACCCAATGATGAGTGATATGTGCCTAAGTATGTTCAAAATACATAATTGACTTGAAAAATAAGTTTAATTAGCACTCTAATGGCTAGAAACTAGGGTCAGGTTGACCATCAGTCGAGTTACCAACTCGACCGATCATACCGAGAGCTTTTTTTAAAGAGCCTATCAACCAAGTTTCCGATTTCACAGAACTCGATCGATGGCGAGGCTGGAGCAAAGTTAATATGGGTTCGGCCAAATAATCTCCCTCTCAACTAGAGAAAAGTCAACCAATCTAACCTCCAGCTCCCCTAAGCTCTCAACCCTAGCCCCGACCTTCCTCTCCCTAGCCCTAGCTCGACCTACCTTGACCTTCATTGACCTTCCCCCTTGCTAACCTAGGTCTGTGGACGAGTTTTGGTGGTGAGTCTTTAGCTTTTGCTCTCTCCTTCCTCTACTTTTCATCTCTATGGCATCCAATAGGAGGAAGAGGGATGCCCCAACTAATACACCTTCATCTTCATCCAACTCGTGCTTGATTTCATTTGATGATACTTTCTTTGTCTCAAATGAGGCTCTAAATAGGTATAAGGATCTCCTTCATAGTAATTCTTTCCCTTTTCGTGCCTTTTTTTTAGCCTAGACCACAAAGACAAGAGGTCATAGATCAAGTAGCGAAGTTGCTTTATGAGTACCATCTCTCTGCCTTGGGCGTTGAACGTGTGTGCTATAACAATTCCATCACAAGCACCAAAGTGGTTCATGAATTCTATGCTAACTTGCATTAGAATTATGACACCCTCATACCCTCACTTAATACTCAAGTAGTCCTCACATCTATGATAACCAGGAAGAAATTTCAAGTCTCTGAGGATACCCTGAACATCTTCTTTTCAGGTATCAAAGTGACTAACACCTGATGTAAGGACTACCCAAAGTATTTTGACTTAGTTGAGCCTGAGGACTTCTACAAGAATATGACATTACTCTCCCTAATATTTATAAGTTCTTGAAGAAGCCTCAATTCCCATATAGGAAGAAGTGCACTCTTCCCTCCTCTGCCTTGGACCTCAAGAGATGCATCCTTGCCCTATTGGTAAACTGCAATATTCACCCCAAGAAGAATCATACTGAGATTGCAGAAAACACTGCGGTGATCATGTATTGTCTCTTAAAGAACATCAGAGTCAAGTCATATGATCTGCTTTGACTCAGGCAAGAACACCTGTGGCACCCACCCACCCTACACAGCTTTGATTTGTGATCTATTCCATCTTGCCACGGGCAAATCTCTTTTTCACGACCTTCATTATAAACCTACCTAGAAAAGAGTTTGCAACAGTGAGACCAATCTTCAGAAGTTTGTTCCTATCATATCCTCCACCACACCTAATGCCTCTACCTCTACCTCTACCTTTACCCGAGCACCTCTACGACCTCAGCCTACCTGACCTGCCTGTACCTCATTTCATATGTCCAATGAAACCCTTATGGGCTACATGATGCATCAACAGGCATACAACCTTTAGGTTCAGGAGAACCTGCATCAAGACCTATGTTCCATCATGTCTAACATAAACATGTCCTATGCACACCCCTACCCTACCCACCAGCCTTCCCAGGAGGTGACTATGCATCCTATGCATATGATCACTTTTACCCTGCCCCTCCACCTGCACCTTCCACAGATGCACCCCCTGCTGCTGATGGATCTACCCCTGGTGTGTTGCCTCTTCTAGCTACCCCTTGGCCACTCTTCTTTCTAGCCTTGGTAGTTCTGCTCCTTCCTTCCCACAGGACAATGAGCTCCATGCTCTTGGTATGTCTTGGGATGAGCAGAATGCACGTTGGCCCAGTCATGGTTTCGGTCCCTCACTTGATGAAGAGATGCTGGACCAGGCTGATGAGGAGGCTGCTGCTGCTGACGAGGAGGCTGATGAGGATGATGGTGATGCTTCTGATGATGGTTCTAATGGCTTCGTCGGTGACTCTGGTGATGAAGGTGATGCTGCTGCACCTTCAGATAGAGATGACGACTATGAGCCTGATGCCTCTGATACGGATGATGTTGTGGATGTTGTAGACATAGATGACCTAGATGTTTAGTTGTTCTAGTTTTTAGTCAAGTTGTTGATCATATATATCTTTCTAGGCTATTTTGTATTAAAAACATCTGGGCACATGTTCTGAGTTGTACTATTTTATCATCTACCTTTCATCATTTTGGCTTGTAGCTATTTTCTGAGAACTTGCTTTCTGGGTTGTACTCTTAATCGTTTGTACACTTACTCTCTGATTTACTATATCTCAGGAGTTGGTGCCATATTTTACCATATTTTTATTCTGACTTAGATTGTTTGTTTTCTCATCTTTGTTTGGTGTATGCTTTGAGATTGCATGTTATGGATGTATGTTTTGGTTGTGTTTGGAGAAGATTTGTTTCTATACTCTTCTACCCCCCTTCCTTTTTATAATGTCAAAAGGGGGAGAAAAGTTCAATGTGTTGAAGCTCAACCATATTGCTTTTATTGCCTATGTGATCCTTTTCTTGTTTATTATATGTTATATCACGTGACTTGCTAAAGGACCATATAGTACATATGTGTTATATTGCTTTGTGTAGATAGACCAGCTATGCAGGTTAGAGAAAGCATAGATTGAGGGGGAGAAATTCACATTGTTCAAACCCTGAATCCCCTTGCAATTCACAAGGAAAAGGTATAACTTCAATATCCTTTTCAATATGATTGAGGAATGGTTTGACATTGTCAAAAAGGGGGAGAATGTTGACTTGAGCGTTATACATTGCCCATATTTTGATAATGAATTAACCATTCCATTCCTATGTATCTAATATGTTTTTTTAAGATTGATTTCATGCTTTAGGTACATAAAAAGGATCAAATTATACAAGCCCTAGCTTATTCAAGTTCAAGTCAAATGCAATGCAAGTGTGCAATTTGGGTAATCACTCTAAATGACCTAAGATAATTTTTATAGTCAATTGTATTGATGATATGACTTGTAACTAAGATGAGAAAAAATCAGGGACACTTAATTCCATTGTTTAATCACTCAAATGTCAATTTAGAAAATTTGTCACAGGCTGTTCATCGGTCGAGTTGGAAACTCGATCGATCCTATGATGGATTTTCTGAAGATGACACATCGGTCGAGTTGTACACTCAGAGAACTTGATCGACTGACTCACTGAGCAAACCTGATTTTAGCTCATCGGTCGAGTTTTCCATAACAAACTCGATCGATAGTTTAAAAATTAGCTTTGTCATTTAGTGTATCGGTCGAATTACCTTTATTGAAATTTGACCAAATGTATTGTACAGAAAATGTAGAAAAAGTGATTATAACCATTGGTGAGTTGTTTTGCTATAATAAGGACACCTTGGAGTTCATTCCAAGTTTGCTCATTCATGCTATTCTAAGTCCTTGTTATAGTTGAGTGTGTTGCAACTCCTTGAGCCCCTTTCTCTCTCTAGTTTACACTTCATTTTGTGATTATGAGTGAGATAGGCCCGTTGTAAGAGAGATACTTCCTTGTGCTTGTACAAGCTCTCATCCATTCCATCCTCCCAACCCCTTTCCTCCATGAAGCAAAGGTGAAGCAAGCTACTCTGAGTGAAGTTGGAGTTGTTGATATTCTTCTTCAAGGTTGAATAAGAGGTGAAGAATTTCTCCAGGTGAAATAGAAGGCAAAGGCTAAAGATCAAAGAAGGATGGGTAAATCTTTGAAGGTGGAAGACTTGTGCAAGAGTAGGTAAGACCTTGGAAGAAGGCTGAAGACTCTTGGCAAAGTGGGTAAGTCCTTGGTAAGGGAAAAGACTCTTTGTGCTTGGATGGGTAAGTCATTTGGTGGTCTTGTGTTGTAACTCTTATTAGTTAATATATAGATAAAATCACTTTCAAAGTCCTAGAGGTTGACCTCTCTAGGTAGTGGATTGACTCTCTCCTAGTTTGGAGAGTGGAACCACTCTACATGACCTTGTCAAGTGCTTGCTATAAATTCCTCTCATCCTTGCTATGCTTGTTAGTTAGGACTTCAAATTGCACTTAAGCTATTGGTTTTAATTTGAAAGTCTAATCTATCTTGTGAGAATTTTTAAAGCTCTATTCACCCCCATCTAGAGCCCTAGATCCAATAGGGAATTCATTTCAGCCACCTACCTCCAACCTGCCCCATTCTCTACCCCACTCATCACCTTCCAACCCAAAACCCTAGTTTTCTAAGGTCTTGGCCAGTCCACTTGCACTCTCCATGCCATCTCACCTTCTTAGAGGAGGAGCTCGAGCTAGTTTCTAATGAAGATGAACAAGGAGGCCTCCTCATAGACATCCATGCCATTTCTCTCTATCTCTTCCTCGTATTTTTCTTTCTTTCTTGAGTTATGAGTGGCTAAGACCATTTGTTAGGTTTTCTAGGTAGGAATATGCAACTTTGTTACCACGTTGGTCAATTATCAATGCAAAACACTTTGATTTCATTGTAATGTGTCATGTTATTATTGGTATGTATTCCCAAAGAACCAATCATATGATGATTGTGATGACATATTACATAAAAGATTTTATTAATAATAATAAAGGCAAGCTTCTTATTCATTATTTTTCACTCAGTTATGAGATAATAAGGAAACATAATGAATGTCT
The DNA here is from genome assembly GCA_963693085.1 of Alisma plantago-aquatica. Lineage (NCBI taxonomy): Eukaryota > Viridiplantae > Streptophyta > Magnoliopsida > Alismatales > Alismataceae > Alisma > Alisma plantago-aquatica. The sequence continues at coordinate 1,491,799,700 of OY856412.1, forward strand.
AAAGAATGATATTACTCAATGATGTATGTCTTCAAATACGTGACCAGAACAATGAGATCATACATATGTTAAGAGTATATACATTCTTATTATGTCCCTAGCCTAATTTTATTATGGAAGGCTGATAGACACCAGTAACACATAAGGCTAGACTATGTGTTGGTTGATGACAAAATCTCATTAGTCATGATATGTGATATCAAACCAAGCACATAAATACTTGTTTGGTAATAGTGTATTAGATAGACCTACCTTGAGAGTGACACAAGAAGGCAAGCCTCTACTCTATCAATGTTGATTTCATTCTTTTAACGCCACTATCTCATGACATGCAGCCTGGTTCGTCCGAGCTAGAGGCATACACACTAGCCAACTAAGGGTGGCTAGATGCACTCCACAGGATTCGAACACACGTGTGGGAAAACTTTCAAAATTTATATTGGCCCTAACCAAGTCGATCACAAAACCAAATAGGTCTCCCACAAGCGCATGGGGCACTGTTGTAGTATAAGTGATTGGAAAGAATAGGGGTCGGTCCTCACAGATAGAGGGGGCACTAGAGCTAGGCTAGTGTTTGCTATGTTCCTAGTGCGGAGATTAGAGTTGAAGGGTTTTAAAAGAGTTTGTTTGTTGATTACTCTAATTGAACAAGCAAGAAAGGCAAAATTAAACCTAAGTTATCTTAAATAAGCATATCTAGAAAACTAGGTTAACAAACTAGCTAAGCAAGAGAAAGAGTAAGCTACACTACACTAGACAAGCAAGAAGCAATTAAGAACTAAATCAACCACTAGAGTGAGCAAGAACCTAAGTTAATCACTAAAGAGCAAAACTAAGCAATTAACTAAATTGAGCAAAAGTGACTAAACTAGACTAGCATGAACAAGCAAGTAAAGCAAGTTGGGTTTTAACAAGATGATTAAGGTAGGTGGGCCATTTGGGGATGTAACTTTGATATTCGTTGGGGGAGGTTATTAGACAAGCATGGTTCTCATTTTACATCTAGATTACCAAACCAAACAATAAGACTAATGCTATTAGAATGTACCTTTTACTACTAGTAGAAGACTAGCGTTAGGTATAATTCTAATTGGATTAGCCAAATCTAGGTTTCTAGGATAAGTGGTATTGAGCAATTGAGGGTGGAGGGTAGAGGTGGGAGTAGAGATGAGGATATTTGACCTCATGCCACTAGCCTTTCTAGCCTTTAGAAGACCCTAGGCAATCACATTATTCCCACTTATACTAGTAACTTTGGTGTCATACCAAGTAGTAGGAGAGTAGATAGGTATGTAGGAATAAAGGGGATTATCTAGGGATCCCCTATTGGGACCTTGGAGTCACACCTAAGATTTCCACATGCATCCCAATTCCCCTAGAAACATGGTATCATCAAACACCACCAAATAAGAAATTAATAGCAAAAAGTATAAATCACAAGCATGGCAATGGGATAAGAGACACAAGCATGGAGAAATCATCGTAGATAAAAACGAGTTCATTTCAAGCCAAAATTCCCCCAACACGGTATCAAAGTCACATTTTATCCCCAAACAACCCACCACTAGGGCTTAGCTACACATAGTCAAAGAAATGGGAAGAAGGGGAAGAAACTCCATGGAGCTCAGGGAAGTAGCCTTCTTGTTCACCTCCTTGTTGTTGGGGACGTCCTATCTCCTCCAAGGGTGCAGATGAGCATGAAGATATGGGGGATTATGGATGAAAATCTAGAAAACTAGGTTTCCAAGGTGAAATGGAGATGGAAATGGTGGGTGAAGAGCATAACTGCAAGGGAAATGGACTGAATGCTCAAGGGGAGGAGTAATGGAGGCTAGGAGTAGTTAGGCAAGCTAACCTAGTATTATGGCCACCACCCATGTATATATAGGTGGTGGTGGAAGCACTAGGGTAAGTAGGGGTATTGTGGGAAAATCAATGCAAAAAGTGGTAGGTTTAGGGTGGTAACATGGTCATCTTGATGAGCTACGGATGTGGTAGGGGTAGATGAGGATGGTCATGGAGCATGGACACGGGCGTGTTGTGGAAGGGTGGTCAAAGTGCTAAGTAGGAGGTGGCCATGGCTGTGGCGGAGTTCCACAGTCATGTTGGGTGAGTAGCACCACAGCCGTGTTGGGTAACACGATTGTTTTGGAGAAGGAGGACTTAGTCGTGGGGTAGCAGCACGGGCGAGTTGATCTTTAGAGGCCACGATCGTGGCGGTCATCCACGGGCGTGGCAGTCAGCCACAGTCATGGCAGATTGGGGGCAACTCCCTATTGATTTTCTTGATTCTTCTCATTAAATAGTATGACCATGGGGGTATGCCCACGACTATCTTCAGCTCTGCTGGCTACGACCGTGTTGGTGGCCACGACTGTAGCCATTTGGGTGCAAAATCCCTGTTGACTCTATTGATTTCTCACAATAAATGGTACGACCGTGGAGGTATGCCCACAGTCATCTTCAGCTCTCCTGGCCACAAATGTGTTGGTGGCCACAGCCGTGGCCATTTGGGTGCAAAATCCCTATTGACTCTGTTGATTCTTCACAATAAATGGTACAACCGTGGGGGTATCCCCATGGCTGTGTTGGGATCTACAGTAGGAAAATTAACTTCAAACTTCATCGTTCATGGATTTCTTTGCTTGATGTCGATCCTTGGCCATTAAAGGTAGTTTAATGGAGCTTTGGGTCCTTCTTAGGACCCCTCCTTCTCTCTCATTCACCCTAATCATGGTCCAAGTACCTGAAAATGATGCAAAGAACATCCATAAGCGCATTTGGCAATGTTAATCATATTAGGGGAAATAGCTTGTAATCTAACATGTTTAGATGTAATTTAAGTACAAAATGACACAAGATGGAGCCCTAAAATAGGGCTGCATCACCACCCCAAACTTAAAACATACTTGTCCTCAAGTATGCTCTAGCTTAATCTCTCTTTTCAGTTTTCATTCAATACACAAGCATGACAAATGCATAGCAACAGAAAATTATTGACCACATGGTCTTGGAAGTGACTAAGTACATGTATTCCACCTCTCTCCTTTCCTCTTTCACAAACCAATTGTGAAATGAGCACTGAGCATACAAACTTCAAATATAAAGCATAGAAAACACAAGTTGTCCATATGTCCTTCATGTTATTTCGGGTAATCTGTTTCATGTTGGTGTTAATCAATGATGACTAGGAGTATTGTTTCGCTTTCATGCATTCACTCTTATGCTGCAAACCACACTAGATGACCCACTTGGCTGTAGAAAAGGGTAAAGTGAGCTATATTTGATGTTTTCTTGCTCAATGGGTGTGAAAAAGGAAGAAAGGATGGTGGTGATATTTTGGAGTGCTTTTACACACTCATCTTTTCTTTATTTGAATGCTCTTAAATAGGAGCATCCTTTTATTTTGTTTTTTTTTTGCTTTTCTTTTTCTTTGCCCTTGGTATAGATAGGGCACATGGTGGATAGAGTGAAGCGGGGAGGTGGAGATGTGGCCACCCCAAACTTCTGGGGGTGGCCACAGCTTCTATGTGCACTTTGGCATCTTTTCATGAGGTGGAGAGGTATGAAGATGGTGAAAGAATAGTCGGATCCAAAGGGGGTCATTAGTGTAGTCTTCAACATAAGATCTCCTACATGAAAGCTAATCCAACACTTCATCAAATGATATCACACCACATGATAGAGAAACATGACATTCACATTTCTACCGGGTGATTCCATAGGCTTTAAGCATTTGTAGTTTGCTCAATTCACAAAACAACCAAAACATTCACAAACTTAAGAGAGGTGGTGCAAATGTAAAGAGTCATCAAACAAGACCATATAGTAATAAAATATAATAAAACATCATGCATTTGTCAATGGGTTAAATATTTCATTTCCACAGTGGAGATTAAGTCAAAACATGCTTTTTAGGCAAGAACATTCAAGCTTGGGAAAAATTGGCCAAAATGGTGCCAATTTGCCTTCAATCACATCTTAACCTACATTATTGAATGTAAAATATTAAAGCAAACAAGTCCTAGCTAAAACATGCAAAATTACCAAAAATCTACATGATATGCAATGCATGGCAAAGAGAAGCAAATTTTTTGAAAAATTAGGCAAAAATGCAAGAAAGCAAATACATGCTATGCAAAGATGCAATAAAAAACTGGAGCAAGAAAAGATAAATTAGATATCATAGGGAAATAAAATCACAGAGAGATAGAGGGTGGTGCGTACCACCCTACCCACCCCAAACTTTAGAATCATGTTGTCTTCGACATGAAACTATAGTGTAGGGTAGATAGGGGAAGCATCACGGCTGCTATGGTGGCTAGTCTAACAAGTGAGGAGGATTTGGAGGAGGAGCTGAGGGAGGATTTGAGCCTGTGGGAAGATGTTGGTAGTAATGTCCCCAGTAGTCGTCCTGGGGTGGAGGGTATGTCTCTGGATATCCAACTATGCCACCCCAAAAATATCCACCCCATTCGGGGTTTCTTGCTGCTTCGGTGTGGTGGTAGTTATGCAAGTTGTTGACCTGGTGGTGCATTTGTTGTTGGTCTTGCCACATGTATTGTTGGATCAGCTTCATATCACCCTGTGTCTTCTGAATACCCTCGAGTTCCACTTGGATGGTGGACATGTCGTAGGCGTTCACTGAGGGCTGCTGCAGTTGGGATGTTCCTTCATCCCTCCTTCTTGTCCTTCGGGGTTGCATGTGTCCTTCATCTTCTTGTTCCTACCCTTGCACATTTGATTCAGTTATATCTTCATGTACGGCAGTGGCTCCCCTAGTGTATGTTTCTCATGGGTTTTCTTGCTGCCATTTCAAAAAATTTTCCCTCAATCTATAGAAGACCCCCAACATGGATAGAAGTGTCACCGTGTGGTATGGCAGCTCAAGCTCAATGTCAGGCACACTACTTGTGAGATATATCATCCTTTTTTCCTTCATCTTGATAGTGTGCGAGTGCATAAGATAGTTTAGGTCAACAAACTCTCCCTCATATGCGTCTTCTAACTCAGAAAGATCATAACCCAAAGCGAGTACAATTGAGGTTACACGCCCTCCCATAACAACATGTTTTTTTCTCTTGAAGGGTATGGACCTCATGTGATCAATCAGTAGCACTCCAAGGTCTATATACCATATGTGGTTCATTGCCATCAAGACAAACATATCTTTTTGAGAGATGGAGCCTTGGTTATCATACCATCCCATAATGGTATTTACTAAGACCTTCTGTACATAATGGATTAAGGGGCTGCTTATAGCGGTGTTTTTGGATATTCCTACATTTTAATCATTGTTGCCTATCAGAGTCTTCCAGAAATGTGCATAATTAAAATCTACCTCCTTTTCTAGAAGGTCGTCATCAATCTTCTTGGCCTCTTCAGGATTTGCAGCAAAAACACAATTCAACTCAGTAGTTGTGAGGGTGTACATGTTGCCCATCATGGCAAACTTGATAGCTTCACTACCTCTCACCTTTGTCTTCTTAAGTGTGGTAAAGAACTCCCAAGTCAGAGTGAGGTAAGTTGTTTGGGGTGTGAAAAGGATGTTCCATAGCCTCATTGCCTTCAAACTTCCTTCCACCGCTTCTTTGATTCCTAGATCATCAATGACCTTCTCACAACCATATCTAGTGGAGATGACTCTCCTTGTCATGCACTCTGGATATGTGAGAGAGATCATTCTTTGCTTGTGTCCTCTTCCATAGGACACTCCTACGGGGGCCTTTCCTAAGGCCTTCAACCTATCCGCCTCTAAAAGTGCCAGAACATCCTCTTCCTTAGGCATCAGCTCTACCTCTTCCTCATCACTTTTATCTTCATCTTCCTACATTCTGTAATATTGGGATCCCAAACTCGTGTCAAGGTTGTACCAATGTGCATATTGTTCTTCATCACGATTCAATTGTCATGTAGGTTGCGGTTGATCACTACGCTCCACTGCCATGTGAGACGTCAAGTGGCATGCAGGCATAGGTCTTGGCAGCCACTTTGACGATGACAATGTTGCTTTTGATTTCTGCTCTTTCTTTGCAATCACCGGCTCAACTTCATCGATCAAGTCATCTAAATTTTCCTCAGACCCCTCTTCTTCTTCTTCTTCCCCCTCATACGTTGCATCGATGATGTGGTGGATGTTAAATGAATGTGAGCAGGATGTACTCACTGATTGTGAGCGACGAAGGGATTGGTATACGTAGGTGGTTGGGGAGGGGGTGTGTGAGGGCACAGAAACATCGTAGGAGGCGTTGTTGGAGCACCACTTTCCTCTAGTGATAATGTTGGCCCCCTTGGTTACTGCCTTTCCAATTTTCTTCATGGTTGGGCTGGGAAAGCGGGGTGAAATTCAGATTTTGGTGTATGAGGTGATGTGGATGTGGATTTGGGTGTGGAATGGAAAGAGAAGGATGTTTAGATGGTGGAAATGGTATTTGTTGTATATTTGGGAAAAAAACGGAGGGTTTATGTGGAGGTTTAGTGGGGGGGTTGTTGGGAAGAATGGAGATGAAGGTGGAGATGGAGGGCTGATTGAGAGGGGAAAGGTGGTGGAAATGGAAGGGGGTGGCTGGGGAATGATTTGGTATTGATTTGGGGTTGATTGGAGGTTTTTGAGGTGTTGGAGGTGGAGAACGGTGGAGGGTGGGGTAGTTGTGTGCCAGCACGGTCTTGCAACTAAGGTAGAAGAAGAAGAAATAGAGAGGGCTTGGGTTTTGATGTTAAAACCTATATTTTTTTTTCTGGATCGAGTCGGGCCATGGTCATGGCTAGGGCTTGGTATAATGACCATGGCTGGGTGCCATGGTCATGTTGTCAATGTAGAACATTTCCCTCTAACCCTTTCCACGGTCGTGGCCATGCATCTTTGACACAGTCGTGGCTGTAAGGACCCTGACCTCCGTTTTGGGCTTACCCTGTTTGCTTTGCCTAAACCCTGTGTTTAGAGGCTTGCCAAATCACCTGAGTTGTGATTAGGGTTTGTTTGTGCGTTGTTGAGAGGTTGGGGTGCAACTTGCAAATTACCCAAGTTCTAGGGTTGGTGTGCAAGTTTGTCACCTTGAGAGATACCTTTCTCTCTCTTGCATCCTCTAGGGTTGAGAGGATCAGTTAGGTGCCTTGCTTGGTTTGCTTTGAGCCTTGTTTGAGCTTGTTGAAGCTTAGGCTTGTTGTTGGGCTTTCTTGGGCCTTTTTTGAGCTTTGTACCGCCTCCTTTCTTGGTGTGTCGGGCAGGGTGTGTCAGCCAAGAGGTGTGTTTGGAAGGGTGTGTCGGCCAAGAGGTCTGTTTGGAAGGGTGTGTCGGCCAAGAGGTGTGCCGGGCAGTGGTGTATCGGCCATGGCACCATGTTGGGTGATACACACCCTTCTTGACCTAGCTTCATTTGTGTCACCCTTAGTGACACTTGGTGCTCTTTGCTAATAAGGTGGCATAGCTTGGACAAGTGATGGTTTTGGCGAGCACATGTGGAGCAGCCCTCTAGTGGACACCCACTTGACCCCCTTGTATATATACGACCCTTCTTTCTTGCTAGAAGCTCCTTTAGTTGCCTTAGTTTCTCCCTTTCCTTTGGTGGCCGAGCTAGGAGAAGAGAAGAGGGAGTGGTGGTTGATACGGTTGGTTTCTTGGCTGGTACCCTCTCCTTGGTAGAGCTTGGTGGCCGATATCCTTGGTGGAGTCTTCTTCTTCCTCTAGTGGTGGCCGAAACCCTAAAGTGTGCCTTGCTCTTTCTTTTCTTGTGGTGAGTATCTTCCTCTCTTTCCTTGGTACCACCTACTTCCTTGCTTGTTCGGCCATGGAGGTGATAGGTTCCCTTCTTTTCTTGAGGTGGCCGAAGGTGGTGCTTGGAGCTTGGAGCTTGGAGCTTGGAGTTTGTGCTTAAGGTGGGTTACATAACTCCTAACCCTAGCTATACTACCTTCTTTATATACTACTTGTTTACATGTTATCTTGATCGACCATGCATAGTGATGTTCTTTCTCTAGTATGCACCCATGATCTTATTGGATGTGGTGACATGGCCATTTCGTCTAGATGTGTTCTTAGACCTTGTTGGCCAAACCTTGGATTAGGGTTCTTTAGGCAAAACCCCTCTCTTAGTTGTTGAGAGGTGAGCCTAGGGTTCTCCTAAAATCCATGGTGTGTGTGGTGTGTTGCTTGGGCAGTACCCCTCTCTTACCATGGACTTGAGAGGTGAGTCTTTGGTTGGTCTTGACCTAGTTGAGGTTGGAGGGTTGGCCGATATGGGATGATCCACCTTGCTTCCCAATATGTGATAGAAGTTGTGCAAAACCCCTCTCATTTGGTTATTGAGAGGTGAGCCAACTCTCTTGACCTATTAGGGTTTCTTGGTGGTAGTCTTGAGGTTGACGATGACCAACCCATCACGACCTTTGGACCCTTGCCCGATATCCCTTTTCTAGGGTTGAGTTTGGGTGATATGCTTTGGCCGACAAGGATGTGCCTTGGGTGTTAGATGGTCTGTGTTGGGCATCATGGCATGTTGGTACCTTGCCCGATAGGTCATGTGGTTCTTGGCTGATATGGATCCTCACCCTAGTTGTTGGGTGATATGTCCTTGACTGATATGGTCCTAGCTTGGACGTTAAAGTTGTTCTCTTGGACTCTATGGGGTTGTGTTGGACGTTGGGGGGGGGGGGGTTGTGTCAGGCATTGTGTGCTTCACTTGGTGAAATGGCCAGGTTGATGTGCATGGCATCCTTTTGGGTAGTGTTGCATGTTACCCCTGTAGGTGTGTTGCCCGTCACAACGTTGCCCCTCGTTGGGCGTTGTACGATGCAGGTTGCACGATGCAGTGTTGCCCGCCCGATATGATGCTGCACGCTTGGGCGTTACAGGTTGGTTCCTAGCTGGTTTCCCGATATGGTGTCTTGAGGAGGTGTTGCCTGACATCTTCTTGTGGTGATGCCCGATATTTAAGTGATATATGATGGGTGTTGACCGATACAGAGCTGGCCGATATAGTAGAACGCCTAACCAATATAGTGTTGGGCGTCACACTCTTTGGTGAGAGATGTTGTGCCTTTGGTGAGGGTTGTTCCTTACCTGATACACCTTTAGTGAGGGTTGTACCTTGTGTTCAGTTGGTAACCCTAATGCTTGCTATGCTTTGATGCATTCATGTATGTTTCATGGTGGACTCTCATAATAAAGTAAAGGGGTATAAATGTTCCTTGTACAAGTACAATTGTTTCTCTATGATTATGCTAACCATGCAGGTCCCATGTGTATGGATATGAAATTAGGTAATAGCCATAGTGATAGCATGGAAACGATATGATGTTGAACATCAAGGGTTATGATGAACCCAATGATATATGATGGGTGTTACCCATGGGATGGAAATGTGTGCCTTGATTATGGGATTGAGTCCATGTGATGTTGATCCTTGAGATGGATCTAGATGATTGGTAAGAAGCCAAGTGGTAACATGTAATGTTGGATCCTTGTGATGGATCAGATGATGTTGATTGCACTGAAGGCCTTAGCGATAATGTAACACAATATAATGAGGTTTATGTTTATTCATCCTTGTTATAGTTGCATGTTACATAACTTGGTTGAATCTTACAATCCGCTTAAAATGCATTAATTAATTATAGATGAACCTTTCATGTAGTTTGCCCTGGCCATAGATCCATCATTGTCAGGAGTTTGGTGATGGTGAAACGGATTCTCCTGCGGGTTAACCCGGAATGCATGTTGTTGAATATGTGGGGAGAACCTATGCCCTAAGTAGTAGTGCATGTTAGAGCATGGTTTCACGCCTGTGGCTCCATGTGGTTAGAACATGGTGAACAGGCCCATGGCTCAGGATATGTGATAGAGCATGGTGAACAGGCCCATGGCTCAGGATATGTGATAGAGCATGGTGAACAGGCCCATGGCTCAGTGATGATGGAGCAAGGTGAACATGCCCGTGGCGCAGTTTTCTAGCACCAAGTGGGCTAGGCAGAGGGTAGCCTGACCTTGTGTGGCTGAGGCCACTTAAACATGAGACAGTGGTCCTACTTGTTGGTTCTTGTGCACTGATCACAAGGGAAGTGAGGTCGTGGAATCCGACTCTCCCATTGACCTTGTATGGCAATTGATTGCGACCAAGCAATGGTTGGTTTGGATCTGAGTGGTACGACTCACTTCCTCAGGGCATAATTAATTGTAATCCAGCCGTATAGTATAATTGCTTAGGGCAAACACAAGACATTGTTTGAGGCCTTGTTTGTATAGCTGCCCTAGTTTTGTCTCGCAGTTACTTACATGTTACTCAGATGTTATGATAAGTTCTTATTAGATTTGTCTTGTCAATCATGTTCCATATTATTATATGTGCATATGCTTCCTCAATATCTCGGTAAGATGTTGTAACAAGTTAGTTCTTCTCAGTATGTTTCTCATATACGAATGGCTTATATCAGTTACCTGTTCTATCTATTCTAGTTCTCCTTTGAGGTTTTGTAGTTTCAGCGGGGGTTATGTTTCTCGCTGGGACTGTGTGTCTCACCCCATTGGTTTTAAAACCACTTTAGGTGATCGAGCTAGATGTGGTGGTGACCGTGGTGTTGCAGCTGAGCAGTAAGAAGAACAGTAGGGGGTAAGAGATGGATATGCTGCTTTGGTGGTTGTTTTGTAGTAGAGTCCTAGAGTCATCCCTGTACTCTCAAGTCCTTGGAGGTGTTTTGACGAGGCTTCATGATGCATAGTTGATATGGCTTTCTTATCATGTTGTTGACCTGGCTAGGTCTGTTATATACAAAAATAGGTGATGTACTCTTTGTGCTTATTGGATATCTAGATCCTATGAGCTGTGGACATGTATCAAGTTTATGTATATTTGTATAACATGTTTCCTTGTAGGATGTGGATCTGATTGTAATAGTCCCTTTCTTATCTTCTTTCTACAATCGGTTTTAATTAACTCGTATTTTTGATAATACGATGTTTATGACGGTTCTGCACATTTTCGTGTGGCATTTCGTTGTCTGTGTGATGGCGGGATGTCACAGATAGGTTGGTATCAGAGCTCTAGGTTTGTTGAGTCTACAAGGATCTAGGACTAGGTTTGTGTCTGTTCTTGTGATTTTCTCCAGATTTTCTCATAATCACCTTCTGCCCCCAGCAGAAGATAAAGCTAAAAGATGTCTGGGAATCATGAAGAACATGCTGCCGAGAGCAGTGTTGCTGCATCAATTAATGGAGTGAGTGTGTAGGCACATGAAGATCGGGTGCCTGAGGTCCTACAAATTGACCCAACCATTCTTGAGAACCCTGCCTATCAACACCTTATGGGACAATTAATGGCTATCATGAGTCACATGGTGGAAAGATTTCCAATGCCTCTGCCAAGATCACATACACTCCATGGTGAATCTTCGGGTATTGGGAAGACCTTTGAGCGGCTTCGCCGAGTCAAAGCTTCAGATTATGCTGGAATGGCTGATCCAGTGGATGCAAATATGTGGCTGACAGGTCTTGAGAAGGCCTTCCAGGTTCTCAACATCCCCAAAGCAGACAAAGTCAAGCACGTTTCTACCTTCTGAAGGGTAGTGTTGGCCACTAGTGGGCCATGGAGGAAGAGAAGTGACCCAGTGAGGTGATCTGTTGGGACGTCTTCCGACGGGAGTTCGTGAGTCGATACTTCCCGAAGATGTATCTAGATGAGAAGATCAGCCAGTTCGAGTGTCTGCGCCAAGGTTCTCTGAGCATCACCGAGTATGAAGCCAAGTTTATGGAGCTGCTGAGGTTTTGTCCTCACATGGCAGCAACAGATGATGAGAGGATCATACAGTTTGAGAAAGGTTTGAGTGCCGAGCTGACAAAACCTACTGCTACTTTAGATAACCATGAGTAGTTTGCCACATTTGTGGAGTCTGTACAAAGGATGGAATGGTCAATCACAGAGAAGAGAGAGGATATGTCCAAGAAAAGGCCTGCTCAGTTTTTGGGATAGAGGTTTGACAGCCATAAGAAGCCAAGATTATCTGCACCTTCTATGATGCAAGGTTCTAGTGCACCGTCACAGTGGTCCCCGAGTAAGGGAAAAGGGCATGGTTTTTTGCCATCAAAGGCATACAGTACAACTTCAGTGGCAGTGATAGGTCCGTCTAGGCCGCAGCCGAGAGACCCGTCGTGCTACCTCTATGGACAGGTCAGGAATATCAGGTGGAATTGCCCGAGGAGAGAGGTTGAAGTATCACAACCACTGAAACAAAGTTAGAAGGCTAGTGGCACCAGAGGGTGAGGGTGCGGCCAAGCGTCGCAAGTAGGATCGTCTGCTCAAGGAAGTAGAGGACGTGGACAACAAGCAACAGCTTGATTCTATGCTATGAGTCAGCCGGAGGGGATAGTCAACCCATGAGTGGTTGCAGGTCAGATGGAGTTATTTCATTCTGATTTGTATTCTTCTTGCTTTGTATCTGTTCTGGTTGACCCGGGTGCTACACACTCTTTTATCGCTCGTGGTATGCTTGATAGTTGTCTTTTACCTGTTAGTTGTAAGAAAGATAGCTTGTTGTTAGAAACCACCCTTGATGGTTCCTTGATGCTTCGATAGGTGTGTCCATCTTGTGTCCTATCCTTTTCAGGACACAACATACAAGTGGATCTCATACCACTTGATATGCATGGATTCGATGTAATCCTTGGGATGGGTACCTTAGAAAGGTATAAGGTTGTGCTGGACTGTGGTTCCAAGCAAGCGGTGTTCACTGAAGATGGTGAAAAGTGGATATTCCAGGGAGATAGGAAGATTCTTCCGATGTGTTTGGTATCATCTTTGGTGGCAGAAAAGTTGTTGTGGCAAGGTTGTAGAGTGTTCTTGTCTCATGTTGTGGATACCAAGGTAGAAGGTTCTAGCCTTAAGGATGTGCCTGTTGTCATAGAATTCGCACATGTATTTCACAATGAGTTTCTTGGTGTTCCCCCACCTTGAGAGATTGATTTTGAGATCAATCTAGTGTCAGGGACACAGCCAGTTGCTCAGAAACCATACAGGATGGCTCCAGCTGAGATGGTAGAGCTAAAGAAGTAGTTACAAGAGTTGCTGGATAAAGGTTTCATCAGACTGAGCACATCGTCGTGGGGTGCTCCAGTTCTATTTGTAAAGAAGAAGGATGGATCGATGCGTATGTGAATAGATTACTGACAGATGAACAAAGTTACGATCAAGAACAAGTACCCTTTGCCGAGGATAGACGATCTATTTGATCAGTTGTGTGGTGCTACAGTATTCTCGAAGACCGATCTACAGTCTGGATATCATCTGTTGAGGATCAAGGATGAGGACATACCAAAGTCAGCTTTTAGGATGAGGTATGGTCACTTTGAGTTTGTGGTTTTTCCGTTTGGGCTAACCAATGCACCTGCTTCTTTCATGGATCTTATGAATAGGGTGTTTTGTCCATTTTTAGATCAGTTTGTTGTGGTTTTCATAGATGACATCTTGATCTATAGTCGGGATAGTCAACAACATGAACAACATCTTCGACAAGCGTTGACTCTTCTTCGCCAACACCAGTTGTATGCCAAGTTTAGTAAGTGTGAGTTCTGGTTGAAGGAAGTGACTTTCTTGGGTCATGTGATATCAGCAGAAGGAGTCAGAGTGGATCCCAAGAAGGTGGAGTCAGTTGCCGAGTGGGAGAAACCTAAGATGTCAATTGAAGTTTGTATTTTATTGGGTTTAGCAAGATACTATCAGAGGTTTATAAAGAACTTCAGTGTGATCACATTGTCGTTGACAAAGTTGACCAATAAGGATGTACCTTTTGTTTGGGATGATCGTTGTCAGCAAGCTTTTCAGAGCTTGAAGGAGAAGCTGACTAGTGCCCCAATGTTGGTACTGCCAGAGTCGGGGAAAGGCTATGTTGTTTTATGTGATGCTTCCAAGAAAGGCTTAGGTGGTGTGTTGATGCAGGAGGATCATGTGGTTTCTTTTGCTTCACGATAGCTTAATAAACATGAGGAGAGTTATCCGACACATGATTTGGAGTTGGCAGTGGTGGTCCATACGTTCAATATTTGGAGACACTATCTTTATGAGGAGGTATGTCAGATCTTTATGAATCATAAGAACTTGAAGTATATCTTCTCGTAGAGTGAGCTGAATATGTGACAGTGACGTTGGATGGAACTTATCAATGATATTGATTGCACCATCGAGTATCACCCTGGTAAAGCGAACGTGGTAGCTGATGTGCTTAGTAGGAAGTCTTCTTCTCTTCCTATGAAGAAGACACAGTTGAGTTCCTTGATATGTCATAGGCGAGATATGTTCATCTCTTTGTGGTAGATGAATGTACAGTTGGAGGTATCCTTGTTGGAAGGACTGTTGGAACAGATGCAAGTGAAGCCTATGTTGAGGTAGGAAATCAAAGAAGCACAATAGGTAGATGCTATAGTTCAGTTGATCAGGACAGAGTTGGGCAGCGAGAAAGGTGATGGCTTCCATGAGTCTGAGGATGGACTAGTTTGTTATCATAACAAGATGATGGTTTCCGATGTCGATGATCTGAGGAAGTTAGTGCTCGAGGAAGCGCACACATCAATGTATGCTATGCATCCAGGTGTCACCAAGATGTATCATAATCTAAAGGATTTGTATTGGTGGTCTGGCTTGAAGAGAGATGTGACCGAGTTTGTGGCTAGGTGTGCGGTATGCCAGTAGGTTAAGGCTGAGCATAAGAAACTAGCAGGTATGTTGCAACCCATGTCGATACCAAAGTGGAAATGAGATCATATAACCATGGATTTCATAGTTGGTCTGCCAAGGACATCTAGGAATCATGATTCCATTTGGGTGATAGTGGACAGGTTGAGGAAGTCTGCCCATTCCATACCTATGAAGACAACATAGACATTAGAGAAGCTTGCTTAGGTGTACGTGGATGAGATAGTGCAGTTGCACGGTGTGCCCGCGACGATCATCTCTGACAGAGGTCCTCAGTTCATGAGTCATTTTTGGGAATAGTTGCATAGAGCGTTGGGAACGCAGTTGAAGTTCGGTACCGCTTTCCACCCACAAACAGATGGGCAGTCTGAAAGGACTATTCATACTTTGGAGGATCTTCTCAGAGCTTGTGTTTTGTAGTTCCTAGGAAGCTGGGATGTACATCTCAGTTTGATAGAGTTTGCCTACAACAACAGTTATCAAAGGAGTATCGACATGGCACCTTATGAAGCTTTATATGGAAGGAAGTGCATATCTCCTTTATGTTGGTATGAGTCTGGCAAATATCAACTTTTGGGTCCTGAGTTGGTACAACAGATGATAGAGAAGATCAAGGTGATACAACAACAGTTGAAAGTGGCATACGATAGACAGAAGTCGTATGTAGATAATCGTCGATGACCTCTGGAGTTCTAGGTGGGAGACAAGGTGTATCTCAAGGTCTCTCCATGGAAAGGCATGCTGAGGTTTGGTCGGAAAGGCAAGTTGGCTCCCAGGTATATGGGGCTATATCCGGTGATAGCACGTGTTGGCAAAGTGGCTTACAAGTTAGAGCTAATGCCAGAGTTGCACAGGTTGCACCCAGTGTTCCATGTCAATATGCTGAAGAAAAGTCATCCAGGCATAAAGACAGTGATACAGCCAGTTGAGGTTGAGCTTGATGAAGATGTGACCTACGAGGAAGGTCTAGTGTTGATCCTTGACAGAAGAGTAAAGAAGATGAAGAGGAAGGAATTCGTTCTTGTGAAGGTTCTTTGGCATCACCGTGGCTTTGAGGAAGCCACATGGGAGCTTGAGGAAGAGATGAGGAGGAAGTATCCCGTGCTTTTCTCTTTGGATTTTGGGGACGAAATCCTTTTGTAGGGGTTTATAGATTGGAAGGACCCTGACCTTCATTTTGGGCTTACCCTATTTGCTTTGCCTAAACCCTGTGTTTAGAGGCTTGCCTAATCACCTGAGTTGTGATTAGGGTTTGTTTGTGCTTTGTTGAGAGGTTGGGGTGCAACTTGCAAATTACCCAAGTTCTAGGGTTGGTGTGCAAGTTTTTCACCTTGAGAGATATCTTTTTCTCTCTTGCATCCTCTAGGGTTGAGAGGATGGGTTGGGCGCCTTGCTTGGTTTGCTTTGAGCATTGTTTGAGCTTGTTGAAGCTTAGGATTGTTTTTGGGCTTTCTTGGGCATTGTTTGAGCTTTGTGCCATCTCCTTGCTTGGTGTGTCAGGAAGGGTGTGTCGGCCAAGAGGTGTGTTGGGTAGGGTGTGTCGGCCAAGAGGTGTGTCGGGCAGTGGTGTATCGGCCATGGCACCATGTTGGGCGATACACACCCTTCTTGACCTAGCTTCGTTTGTGTCACCCTTAGTGACACTTGGTGCTCTTTGCTAGCAAGGTGTCATAGCTTGGACAAGTGGTGGTTTGGGCAAGCACATGTGGAGAAGCCCTCTAGTGGATTCCCACTTGACCCCCTTGTATATATACGACCCTTCTTGCTTGCTAGCAGCTCCTTTAGTTACCTTAGTTGCTCCCTTTCCTTTGGTGGCCGATCTAGGAGAAGAGAAGAGGGAGTGGTAGCCGATACGGCTGGTGTCTTGGCCGATACTCTCTCCTTGGTAGAGCTTGGTGTCCGATATCCTTGGTGGAGTCTTCTTCTTCCTCTAGTGGTGGCCGAAACCTTAGAGTGTGCCTTGCTCTTTCTTTTCTTGTGGTGAGTATCTTCCTCTCTTTCCTTGGTACCACCTACTTCCTTGCTTGTTCAGCCATGGAGGTGATAGGTTCCCTTCTTTTCTTGAGGTGGCCGAAGGTGGTTCTTGGAGCTTGGATCTTAGAGCTTGGAATTTGTGCTTAAGGCGGGTTACATAACTCCTAACCCTAGCTATACTACCTTCTTTATATACTGCTTGTTTACATGTTATCTTGATCGGCCATGCATACCTTGTTAGTGATGTTCTTGCTCTAGTATGCGCCCTTGATCTTGTTGGATGTGGTGACATGGTCATGTCTTCTAGATGTGTTCTTGGACCTTGTTGGCCAAACCTTGGATTAGGGTTCTTTGGGCAAAACCCCTCTCTCTTAGTTGTTGAGACGTGAGCCTAGGGTTCTCCTAAAATCCATGGTGTGTGTGGTGTGTTGCTTGGGCAATACCCCTCTCTTACCATGGACTTGAGAGGTGAGCCTTTGGTTGGTCTTGACCTAGTTGAGGTTGGAGGGTTGGCTGATATGGGATGACCCACCTTGCTGCTCGATATGTGATAGAAGTTGTGCAAAACCCCTCTCATTTGGTTATTGAGAGGTGAGACAACTCTCTTGACCTATTAGGGTTTCTTGGTGGCAATCTTGAGGTTGAAGATGACCAACCAGTCACGACCTTTGGACCCTTTCCTGATTTCCCTTTTCTAGGGTTGAGTTTGGGTGATATGCTTTGGCCGACAGGGATGTGCCTTGGGAGTTAGATGGTCTGTGTTGGGTGTCATGGCATGTTGGTACCTTTCCCGATAGGTCATGTGGTTCTTGGCTGATATAGATCCTCACCCTAGCTGTTGGGCGATATGTCCTTGACCGATATGTCCCTAGCTTGGATGTTAGAGTTGTTCTCTTGGATGATATGGGGTTGTGTTGGATGTTGGGGGGGTTGTGTTGGGCGTTGGGTGCTTCACTTGGCGAAATGACCCTGTTGTTGTGCACGACACCCTCTTGGGTAGTGTTGCCCGTTACCCCTGTAGGTGTGTTGCCCGTCACAACGTTGCCCTGTCGCTGGGCGTTGCACGATGCAGTGTTGCCCGCCCGATATGATGTTGCATGCTTGGGCGTTATAGGTTGGTTCCTAGCTGGTTGCCCAATATGGTGTCTTGAGGAGGTGTTGTCTGATATCTTCTTCTGGTGCTGCCCGATACCTAAGTGATATATGATGGGTGTTGACCGATACACTACTGGCCGATATAGTAGAACGCCTAACCAATATAGTGTTGGGCGTCACACTCTTTGGTGAGAGACGATGTGCCTTTAGTGAGGGTTGTTCCTTACCCAATACACCTTTAGTGAGGGTTGTACCTTGTGTTCGTTTGGTAACCCTAATGCTTGCTATGCTTTGATGCACTCATCTATGTTGCATGGTTGACTCTCATAATAAAGTAAAGGGGTATAAATGTTCCTTGTACAAGTACCATTGTTTCTCTATGATTATGCTAACCATGCAGGCCCCATGTGTATGGATATGAAATCAGGTAATAGCCATATTGATGGCATGGCAATGATATGATGTTTAACATCAAGGGTTATGATGAACCCAATGATATATGATGGGTGTTACCCATGAGATGGAAATATGTGCCTTGATGATGGGATTGAGTCCTTGTGATGTTGATCCTTGAGATGGATCTAGATGATTGGCAAGAAGCCAAGTGGTAACATGTAATGTTGGATCCTTGTGATGGATCAGGATGATGTTGATTGCACTGAAGGCCTTAGTGACAATGTAACACAAGATAATGAGGTGTATGTTTGTTCATCCTTGTTATAGTTGCATGTTATATAACTTGATTGAATTTTGCAATCCGCTTAAAATGCATTAATTAATTACAGATGAACCTTTCATGTAGTTTGTCTGGCCATAGATCCATCATTGTCAGGAGTTTGGTGATGGTGAAACTGGTTCTCCTACGGGTTAACTCAGAACGCATATTGTTGAATATGTGGCATGCGCTTACGCCCTAAGTAGTAGTGCATGTTAGAGCATGGTTTCAGGCTCGTGGCACCGTGTGGTTAGAGCATGGTGAACAGGCCCATGGCTCAGGATATGTGATAGAGCATGGTGAATAGGCCCATGGCTCAGTGATGATGGAGCATGGTGAACAGACCCATGGCTCGGTTTCCTAGCAGTGAAGCCTGTACCAAGGTGGGCTAGGCAGAGGGTAGCCTGACCCTGTGTGGCTGAGGCCACTTAAGCATGCAACGGTGGTCCAACTTGTTGGTTCCTTTGCACTGACCACAAGGGAAGTGAGGTTGTGGAATCCGACTCTCCCATTGACCTTGTATGGCAATCGATTGTGACCAAGCGATGCTCAGTTTGGATCTGAGTGGTACCACTCACTTCCTTAGGGTACAATAAATTGTAATCCAGCCGTATAGTATATTTTCTTAGGGCAAACATGAGACATTGGTTGAGGCCTTGTTTGTATAGTTGCCCTAATTTTATCTCGCAGTTACTTACATGTTCCTTAGATGTTATGATAAGTTCTTATTAGATTTGTCTTGTCAATCATGTTCCATATTATTATCTGTGCATATGCTTCCTCAATATCTCAGTAAGATGTTGTAACAAGTTAGTTCTGCTCAGCATGTTGCTCATATATGATCTGCTTATATCAGTTACCTGTTCTATATGTTCTAGCTCTCCTTTGAGGTTTTATAGTTTTAGCAGGGGGTTATGTTACTCACTGGGACTGTGTGTCTCACCATGTTGGTTTTAAAACCTTTTTAGGTGATCGATCTAGGCGTGGTGGTGACCGTGGTGTTGCAGCTGAGCAGCAAGAAGAATAGTAGGAGGTAAGAGATGGATATGTTGCTTTTGTGGTTGTTTTGTAGTAGAGTCCTAGAGTCATCCCTGTACTCTCAGGTCCTTGGAGGTGTTTTGATGAGGTTTCACGATGTACAGTTGATATGGCTTTCTTATCATGTTGTTGACCTGGCTAGGTCTGTTATGTACAAAAACAGGTGATGAACTCTTTGTGCTTATTGGACAACTAGATCCTATGAGTTGTGGACATGTATCAAGTTTATGTATATTTGTATAACATGTTTCCTTGCATGATGTGGATCTAGTTGTAATAGTCCCTTTCTTATCTGCTTTTTGCAATCAGTTTTAATTAACCCGTATTTTTGGTAATACAATGTTTATGACGGTTCCACACATTTTCACGTGGCATTTCGTTGTCTATGTGATGGCGGGATGTCACAGTGGCGGATGGCCACAGTCGTGGCCTTTCATCCAAAACAACCTGACATTCTCTGTCACTTCGATGAAATAAAACCAAATGACTATGGTGTGAGGCCACGGCCGTGGTTGTCCTCTTTTTCCACGACCGTGATCGAGCTCCACGACCGTGCTGGGAGCAGTCCTTCAGTTTTCTCAATTCAAAATATAAGGACTTCGTTTGTCTTTGGCATTCTGCCACAAATTTGCTTTCATGACCATGACTGAACTTTCATCCTCTCTCTCTAGTGTCTAACACATGTTGTGTCATCAAAACTCAAAGAAAAAACTATTAGACACAAGGGTGTGTGTATTTGTGGAAAATAAAATAAAAGTATCAAAAAGTAAGGTTCGAGAATATCAAACCATGTGGGTTTCCTCCCACCAATGCTAAATTTTATGCCTTCAGTCGGGCTTATCGATCCTTGACTTCTTTCACTTCTTTGGGATTCTCAAGGCATCCTTGTAGTATATCTCTTTCTCATCTGCTTCCAAGCACATCTCTTCCTCGGATTGTTGTTCTTCTACAAGCATCACAATGTCAAAACTTTGATTGGCCTTGTCCTAGCCTACTTCCACAACTGGCTTTAATCTTTGTCCATTGATGGCAAACTTTTTCACACCTTCTTTCTCACATATCACAATAGCCCCAGATGGATACACTTTCTTGATAAGATAAGGTCCTTCCCATCTAGATCGGAGTTTTCCGGGAAAGAACTTCATTCTTGAATTGTACAACCATACCCACTTGTCGGGCTCAAATTCCTTCTTTTTTATCATCTTATAATGAAGGAACTTAGTCCTCTCCTTATAGCTCTTGGACATGTCATACGCCTCATGGAACATTTCCTCCAACTCATTCAGTTGAAACTTTCTTTTCATTCCCGCATTTTCTCCATCAAGATCCATAGTTTTCAAAGCCCATAACGCCTTGTGTTGCATTTCAACCAGCAAGTGGTAGCTTTTCCCGTAGACTAGCTTGAATTGTGTAGTGCCAATCGGGGCTTTGAATGCAGTCCAGTATGCCCATAAAGCTTCATTGAGATGGAGTGGTCAATCCTTATGGTCCGGTCTCACCATTTTCTCTAAAATGAGCTTTATCTCCCGATTGGCCAACTCAACTTGGCCACTAGTTTGAGGATGGTAAGGAGTGGATACTCGATGGTTTACTCCATGCTTCTTGAGCAACCCTTCAAAAGTGTGGTGAATGAAGTGACTTCCCCCATCACTAATCATGGCCCTTGGGATGCCAAAATAGCTAAAAATGTTTGATTTCACAAAGTCGTACACCACCTTGTGGTCAGTCATCCGGGTTGCAATAGCTTCTATCCACTTTGTCACGTAGTCCAAGGCGACTAAAATGTAGACATACCCAAAGAAAGGTGGGAAAGGACCCATGAAGTCAATCCCCATACATCAAACACCTCCACCACAAGAATGGGTGATAGAGGCATCATGTCCCTGTTTGAGATAGTGCCCACTTTTTAGCACTTCAAGCAGCTTTTGCAAAACTCATGTGAATCTTTGAACAAGGATGGCCAATAAAACCCACATTGAAGAACCTTTGCAGCTGTGTGTTTTCCTCCAAAATGACCTCCACATACTCCAGAATGGCACATGGATAGGATTTCTTATTGTTCTATTTCCGGAACACATCTCCTTATGAGTTGATCAGGGCAATATTTGAAGAGGTGACGGTCATCCCAAGAATAATTCTTGACCATGGAAAACAACCTTTTACTTTCCTCCCTTGTCCATGTTCTAGGTATCCTCCCACTAGCCTTGAAATTGGCTATGTGTTGATACCATGGCCTATGAGTGGATGAAAGAAGGAAGAGTTGTTCATGTGTCATTATTTCCTTGATTCGACTTGTGTCATCAAAGGGCTCATCAATTCGGGAGAGATGGTCGGCGGTACCATTTCCCACTCCCTTCTTGTCTACAATCTCCACACCGAACTCTTCAAAGCAATATGATCCATCTGATCAGCCTTGGCTTTGAATCTTTCTTTGACATGAGGTACTTTAGTGCAGCGTGGTCCATGTATATCACTATTTTGTTTTGTAAAAGATAAGATCGGAATTTGTCAAGAGCGAAGATGACTGCAAGCAATTCTTTCTCGGTCGTTGTGTAATTTCTTTGGGCTTTATCTAAAGTCTTGCTCGCGTAGTAGATAGCATGTAGAATCCGGCCAACTCTTTGGCCCACCACAACCCCCACTGCCATGTTGGATGCATCGGTCATAATCTTGAATGGTAAAGAGAAATCTGAGGGCTGCATGATAGGAGCACAAACTAGTCTTTCCTTCAAGTGATTGAAAGTTTCAACACACTTGTCATCAAAATGGAACTCAACATCCTTCTCAAGCAAATGACATAGAGGTCTTGAGATTTTACTGAAATCCTTGATGAAGCGGTGGTAGAAACTGGCATGTCCCAAGAAAGACCGAACATGTCTTACGGTGGAAGGAATGGTGAGAGTAGAAATGAGGCCCACTTTGACAACTTCAATCCTTTCCTTTGAAACCCGGTGACCCAAAACTATGCCTTTTGGTACCATGAAGTGACTCTTTCCCAAGATAGCACTAGACAAACCTTCACACATCTCTCAAGAACAGCAACCAAATGTAGCAAGCACTCATCAAATGTCTTACCGAAAACTGAGAAATCATCCATGAACACTTCCAAAGATACATCTAGCATATCTACAAAAATTGAGGTCACACATCTCTGAAATGTAGAAGGGGCATTACACAACCCAAATGGCATTCTCTGGTAGGCAAATGTACCACTCGGGCAGGTGAATGTTGTCTTCTCTTGATCTACAGGATGCACGGCAATTTGGAAGTATCCATAATATCCATCAAAGAAACAATAGAAGCTTTGTCCCACTAGCCTCTCTAGAATCTGGTCAAGGAATGGGAGAGGGTAGTGGTCCTTTTTGGTCTTTTCATTTAGCTTTCGATAGTCAACACACATTCTCCACTTTGATTTTTCTCTAACTGACATAAGCTCACCATCCGCATTTTCTGCTACAGTGATCCCACCTTTCTTAGGCACAACCTGGATGGGGCTCACCCATGTACTATCACAAATGGGGTAGATTATCCCAACATTAAGAAATTTCACAACTTCTTGGGTCACAACCTCTTTCAGCTTTGGATTCAATCGCCTTTGCATTTGGCGGGTTGGCCTTGCATCATCCTCTAGATAGATCATGTGTACACATATGGGGGATCAATACCCCTCAAGTCAGTTATAGACCATCCAATGGCTTGGATGTTCTTCTTCAAGACTTTCATCAATGCTTCCTCTTGTTCTGGTGAGATAATGGATGAAATGATCACCGAGAGGGTGTCATTTGCACCTAGAAAAGCATACTTCAATCCTTTTGGAAGTGATTTCAACTCAAGAGTGGGAGGTTCTTCAAGAGAGTTCTTTAATGGTTCAGAAATAGAAGGGAGGTCTTCACTTGCAGTCACCAAGGTTAACTCATTCTCTTTATCATCTTCATCATCATCATCGGGGAACTCAACTGTCGGCTCTAGACCTCTACCTTGAGTGGCAGTTTGAATCCACATAGGTAGGCATTCCTCTACAATTTCAACTAGGCACTCAATGAGATAGAAATCTTCTTTAGTGGCCCCTATCACCTCAGCCGTGGCTGAAGATTTAAAGATGTTCAACCGGATCTTCATGTGCATGAATGTCACATACATCGTACCAGTCCTCACATGAATAATCGCATCCAATGTGGCTAAGAAAGGCCTCCCCAAGATGATAGGGACCCTCCTTGCATCTTTTTCCATGTCTAAGACAATGAAATCGACAGGGAAGAAGGAGGACGTCTCATCATCAAGACTCACAAGCACGTCATCCACACACCCTCTAGGCATCTTTACCGATCTGTCAGCCAACTGTAAATTACAATGAGCCGGACTCAACTGCCCCATTTGTAGCTCTGCAAACACATCATACAAAATTAGGTTGACGCTAGAGCCCAAGTCTAGGAGAGCTTGGTCTATGCGATGTGCCCCAACGTAGCATGAGATGATAGGAGCATAGTGATCTTTTCTTTTCCTTGGCATGGTGTGCTGCAAGATCAAGCTCACTTGATCAGTGAGATTGACTTTATTTGGGGTTCTCCCTGTGGTCTTTCTCTTAAAGGTGCATAGATCTTTTAAGAACTTAGCATAAGAAGGGATTTGCTTGACTGCATCAAGCAAAGGAATGTTGATTTTCACCTGTTTGAAAGTCTCAAGGATGTCTTCAGTGTGCTTCTTTCTCCTCCTCTCAACAGAAGGCTCCTTAAGAGCCTCAGGAAACGGGGGGAGTTGGGACCCCATATGGTTCGGATCAACAGTTAGGTCTATAGGTGTCACAGGAATCACAGTATCATCACCCGGTTGTTGACCTAGAGGTTATACATTTCCTATATTTTGATAATGACTTAACCATTCCATTCATATGTATCTAATATGTGTATTAATGTTTGATTTCAGGAATTAGGTAAATGAAAAGGATCCCAAATCCAAAACCCTAGATTGACTCAACTTCAAGTCAAAGAGCTACAAGTGTGCTTTTGTGGAAATCTATGTAAATGACCTTAGAATATATTTTTAATCACTTGTAATGATGAATTGACTTGAAACTAAGATGAGAAAAATGATTGGGACATAAAACACCAATGTTAGATCACTTTAGATGCATATTCAAAGATTGACATCAGGTTGTCAATCGGTTGAGTTTCTCCCCATGACAAACTCGGCCGATCCACCTTGATACAATCTCTGAAGATTGCATCGGTTGAGTTGTGTCTACAAAGAACTCGACTGATGGAGTACCTAACCAAAATAATCATTCATTGATCGGTCGAGTTTCTTCACAACAAACTCGACCGATACTTTGAAAATCGGTTTGTCCTTTACTCTATCGATTGAGTTAACTTTATTGAAACTCGACCGATTGCACTATACTGAATTTGCAGAAAAAAGTGTTGTGACAGTTGGTGGGTTATTTGATCAAAAATAGAGACATTTTCTTGAAGGAAAACAACTATATTTCGGCCCAAGAGTTCACCTAACTCAAAGCAACACCCTCAACTATATATAGAATACTTGGAGTTCATTCCAAGGCTGCTCATTCATTGCAAACTTAGTCCTAGCATAGCTGAGAGTGTTCTAAGCCTTTGAGCCCCTTTCTCTCTCTACCTTCAAGTCAAATTCATGAGTATAAGTGAGATAGGTTCTTGTGTAAGAGAGATACTCCCTATATTGTTGTAAATCTCTCCTCCTCCATCTTCCAACCTCAATTCCTATTGAAGTCAGTTGAAGATCCCTCTCCAAGTAAAGGAGAAGGAGGTGTTGTTCTTTAAGATTGAAGAAGGCAAACTGCTCCAGGTCTCCAAGTGAAGGAGATAGGTGCTCCAGATCTCCGAGTGAAGGAGAGAAGCAATGCAATGCTCAAGGAAGATAGGTAATTCCTGGAAGGCAGAAGACTTGAAGAAAGGAGTGGGTAAGTCCATGTTGATGGTTGAAGACTCCATGGTTCAAGTGGGTAAGCTCCTTCTATAGGTTGAGGATCTTTGCTTGAGGTACTAAGCCCTTAGATGTGTGGTTGTTGTGTCTTGTAATCTTATTGTGGAATATAAGAGTACCAAGATTGCAAATCCTAGAGACTAACCCACTCTAGGTAGTAGACTGACATTGCTCCTAAGTTTAGGACATGGAACCACTCTAAAGCACATGTCCAAGTGCTTGCTTTTCACTATCTCTCATCCTTCCTATGTATGTTATATTAGGACATCAATTTGCTACTTTTTAAAGCTTTTTAAATATATAATCTGGTGGTCTAATTTATCTTGTGAGAATTTGTGAATCTCTATTCAACCTCCCCCCCCTTCTAGAGCCCATTGATCCAAAAAGTGGTATCAGAGCAAGGTCTTCTCGAAGCTACTTCAACAAGTAGGAGAACATGGGTGATTCAACACTTGATTTGCTTAACCTAGAAGGAAGCTTCTCAATGAGACCTCCGGTCTTCAATGACACCAACTTCCTCTATTGGAAGAGAAGGATGCAGTTCTACCTCCAAGGTGTGAGCTATGAAATGTAGAAGATAGTCCACCTTAAATATGAAGATCCAAAGGGGGACATCACCACATGGACTGAAGCTGAAATGAAGCATGCTCAACTCAACACCAAAGTTGTGAGCATCATCTATGCCGCCCTCACTCCATCTGAGTTCAACTGGATCTCCTCATGGGACACCGCACATGGGATATGGCACAAATTGTGTGTCACCTATGAAGGAACCGAGCAAGTGAAGGAAACCAAGATCTACATGCTTGGTGGTCTTCTAGAAAACTTCAAGATGGATAAGAATGAGAGAGTGGCTGATATGTACACTAGGATCAATGTCATCATAAATAGATTGGCAGCCCTTGGGAGTGTGCTAGACAAAGGCACCATCAACTCCAAGATCTTGAGATGTCTTCCAAAGAGATGGGAACCCAAGGTGACATCCATTGAAGAGGTGTACAAGCTAAGTGAGCTATCAACCGAGGAGCTGGTATGTAATCTTCAAGCCCATGATCCTAGGCTTGACAAGTAAGAAGAGGAAGAGAAGAGAGAAGAAAAAGAGTCCAAGAAGATAAAGGACACAGCCTTCAAAGCACAAATTGAAGAAATGATGTGACAATAACAACTTGCTTTGAAGTCCCCCAACCCTTCCTCAAGTGAAGATGAAGGCCCTAATGAGGATCAGGCAAACTACTCAAAGGGCAAACACTTCAAGAGCAAGCCCTCCTCTTCAACTCCAAGGTGCTATGAGCGTCAAAAAGGCCACTATAAGAGTGACTGCCCCAAGGCCAAGAAGAGCCATCACAAGAGCATCCACAAGAAAGATAAGGAGTACAAGAGAGAAGGAAAGTACAAGAGGAAGGACAAGAAAGAAAGAAGATCAAGAGATGCAGCCCATGTAGCTTGGGAGGAGTCTTCTTCAAGCTACTCAAGCTCTGAAGATGGAGAATGACATCTTGCTCATGGCCTCTACTAGTGAAGATGTATGTGAGGTAAGTGAGGTAAGCAAGGTAAGTGAAGTAAATTTTCTAGATCTTCCTAAAGAAACTATCATTGATATGCTAAATGAATGCCAATCATCCTTTACTAAATGCAAATCTAAAAGGAAAAGGTTAGGCAAGATAGTTGATGATCTTTATGCTAAAATTGAGACTCTTGATAAAAATGAAAATTTTCTCCTTGATAGCATAGACTCTTTGCAAGGGCAATTTCTTAACCTTGAGCTTTAACATAATGGAGTTGAGGTTGAGAATGGTGTATATCTTAAAAATATTGAAAATCTTAAGATAAAAAAACCAAAAGTGCCTAGATGAGCTTGATGTTCTTAAAACTAAAAATGTTGAACTCAAACTCATTGATGATGGTAGGAGGAATAAAGTTTATGCTTATAAAAGAGAAATTGTTTTGCTTAAATATGAAAATGCCAAGTTACTTGCTCAAGTTAATGATTTATCTTCTAGATCTATTTTGCAAAGTAATGAAGTTACTAACATAGCATTAGAATGAGATTCCTTTCATATTAAAGCCCTCTGCTTAGAGGTCGACCTATTGCATGGTAGAGATGATCTTGCTAGTATTTATACTAATGCCATTAACCTTAGTGATGATAATGCCAAGTTAAGATCTTCTTTGCAAAAGTTTCTCTCGGGAAAGAAATCCCTTAATGATGTCCTAGAACACTCTACCAAACAAATTGGTACTAACAGTTTGGGATATGATGGGACTGCTCCCAAAGGTAATAAAAATATCAAGAACAAGGGTAAGAAGAAGAGTGTGGAACCTCCTATCTTCCATGGAGAGACTTCCGGCTCTAAGAACCCTATGGTTTGTGTACATTGTAAATGTGATGACCATTACTCTACTTATTGTCCTTACAAGCCCAAGGGGACCAACCCAAAGATGAAATGGGTCCCTAAGATAACCCCGGATCCCAACGTTTGAGTTGGGTTCTGACATCCTTCTTTCTTGTAGGTTAAAAAGAGATGGATTGTTGATAGTGGCTGTTCTAAACATATGACTGGAGAAATCAGCCATTTCAACAAGTTCATGAAAAAGAAAGGAGGATTTGTAACCTTTGGAGACAACAAGAAGGGTAAGGTCATAGGAGAGGGTGATGTAGGCAATGAGCTATGTATTAAGAATGTTTTGCTTGTTGATGGCCTACATCACAATTTGATTAGTGTAAGTCAACTATGTGATAATAGATATCTTGTGTTGTTTACATCCTTAGAATGCTTGCTTCTAGATTCCCTCTCCTACAATGTTATATATAAGGGAACTAGAAAATCTTATGTTATTGTTCTTGATGCTCTTAATCCCATAATAGATAGATGCTTGGTAGTGGATAAAAATGATATTTCTCTTTGACATCATTGTTTGGGTTATGTGAATATGCATCAAATGAAGAAGTTGAGAAAAAAGGATTTGGTTTGAGGACTTCCCAAATTGGATTTTGAAAAGGATGAGGAATGCCAACCTTGTACACAAGGGAAACAAACCAATTCCTTCTTCAAATACAAAGGAGTCATATGTACCAAAAGAGTTCTTGAGCTTCTTCATATTGATCTATTCTAACCAATCAGAATGCAAACGCTTCACGATTCCAAGTATTATCTTGTTATTGTCGATGATTTCTCTCGATATACTTGGACCTTCTTTCTCATTTCTAAAAGTGATACTCTTGATGTTTTCTCGAGATTTTGTAAACGGGCTGAAAACAAAGCTTCTTGTCGGATTGTTTCTATCTATAGTGATCATGGGGGAGAATTTGAAAATGATCTTTTTGAGCATTTTTGTGAAAAATCTGGTTATTCGCACAATTTCTCTTCTTCTCGAATGCCTCAACAAAATGGGGTTGTAGAGAGGAAGAACATGTCACGACAAGAGATGGCTAGGACCATGCTTCTTGAGTATGACACTCCTAAGAAGTTTCGGGCTGAAGCCGTTAGCACCTCATGCTTTGTGCAAAACTGAGTTTTTACACATCCTTCTTTAAAGAAAACCCCCTATGAACTATGGCATGGTAGAAAGCCGTCTATTGATTTCTTCCATGTTTTCGGATGTCCTTGTTTTGTTTTAAACATGAAGGATTCTCTTGACAAGTTTGATCCAAAATCTTATAAGGTTTTCTTCCTAGGCTATAGCACTACTAGCAGGGCATATAGAGTATTCAACATTGAATTGTCTAAAATTGAAGAATCTATAAAAGTTAAGTTTGTTGAAACTAACCCTGTTGTTAGCAAGCATGTTGTGGATAATGATGTTGTATATGACTTAATTCCTATCTTAAAAGATCTCAACATCGACAACAAAGGGAGGAAAGTGATAGAAAAAGAAGAAGAAGAAGAAAAGAAGGATCCTACTCCCCGCTTTGCAAAGAATCATCCCAAGGAACTAATCATCAATAATCCATTTGAAAGAGTGAAGACACGAAATGCATACAACAAAGAACAAGCAGACAGTGCCTTCATCTCACAATTAGAGCCAAAGAACATTAAAGAAGCCTTTGGTGATGACGAGTGGATCCTTGCCATGCAAGTAGAGATGGAGCAATTCAAGAAGAATTGTGTGTGGACTCTAGTGCCAAGACCAAGTGATAGAAAGATCATTGGCACCAAGTGGGTCTACCGCAACAAGCTAGATGAGCAAGGAAAAGTGGTAAGAAACAAAGCAAGGTTAGTAGCACACGGGTACAACCAACAAGAAGGTATTGACTTTGATGAAACTTATGCTCTTGTTGCTAGACTTGAATCCATTAGAATGCTACTTGCTTTTGCTAGTCATAAAAATTTCTTGCTATATAAAATGGATGTTAAAAGTGCATTTTTGAATGGTACAATCGAGGAGGAAGTATTTGTTGCTCAACCTATGGGCTTTGAAAATGACAAGCTACCTAATTATGTTTATTTTTTTTGCAAAAAACTCTCTATGGACTCAAACAAGCACCTCGAGCTTGGTATGAGAAACTAAAAAACTTTTTGTTAGATAATGGGTATGTCAAGGGCAAAGTTGATTCTACCTTGTTTCTAAAACACACTTCTAACAATTTTCTTATTACTCAAATTTATGTTGATGATATCATTTTTGGCCGAACTGATCTTGATCTTTGCAAGGACTTTAGTTCTCTTATGCAGAGTGCGTTCAAGATGAGCATGATGGGTGAGTTGACCTTCTTCCTTGGCTTTCAAATCAAACAAACCAAAGAAGGAAACTTTATCAACCAAGGCAAGTATACAAATGAACTACTCAAATGCTTTGGGATGGAGAATATGAAGCCAATGGATACACCCATGTCCAACACCGCCAAACTTGATAAAGATGAAGAAGGTGAGAAAGTAGATGAGAAGCTCATCCAAAGCAACAATACGTAGTTTAGATCGAATAAAATTAAATTAATCTCTAGCTAGAGGTTTATTAAAGATATCCGCCAATTGATTTTCCGTGTCCACATGCGTGATATAGATATCCTTCTTGGCAATGTGATCACAAAGAAAGTGATGGCGAACCTCTATATGCTTGGCTCTACTATGAAATATAGGATTGTAAGAAAGGTTAATTGCACTAATATTGTCACAAAAGATAGAAGCATCAAAAAATATGTTGTAGTCTTGGAGCATTTGCTTCATCCATAGGACCTGGGCACAACAACTCCCAGCTACAATGTACTCAGCCTCAGTAGTTGATAATGCCATGGTGCTCTATTTCTTGGAGAACCAAGACACCAAGCATGGTCCTAGAAGAAAGCAAGTGCCACTTGTACACTTTCTATCAACCAAACAACATGCGTAATCTGCATCATTATATGCTTTAAGAGTAAAATCCCTTGATTTGGGATACCATAGTCCACAATTTTGGGTTTTGGCTAGGTACCTCAATATCCTCTTAACAGCTATAATATGCAATTTTCTAGGGCTAGATTGAAAGTGATCACACAAGCCAACACTAAACATAATATCAGGTCTAGAGGCAACTAAATAAAGTAAACTTCCAATCATACCTCTACACTCATCATCCCTAAGAGATTCGTTGACATTCTTTGGCTCGAGTTGTGAGATGAAGGCACTGTTGGCTTGTTCTTTGTTGAATGCAACCTGCGTTTTCACTCTTTCAAAAGGATCACCTAAAATTAGCTCCTTTGGATGATTCTTTGCAAATCAGGGGGTTGAATCCTTCTTCTGTTCCTTTTTCTCTTCTTCTTGAGTGACCACCATAAAGAACAGATAATAGAAACTGATTGCCCTCAAACAATTGCAACACGTAGGTCAAAATTGGGTTGTGGAAAACAAACAAACAATAGGCATGATCTTACAATGATTTTGTCAATTTGGAAAAGACAATGAGGAAGAAGGAAGGAATTAGAGAAGAGCTATGCTATAATGTGAATGATGATGTAGTGACCTCAATGAGGGTAACTTGAAACAAAAAGTATGTATTACAACTTATGAAGACATACCTTTTGGCAAAATTGCACGACTATAAGGTGGTATATGAAATTAGGCTGTCAGAATATTTTAGGACTTGTACTCACTTAATATTTTAAAGAACAAGTCAAATTTAATATGTTCGAATTGTAAATTTATATCAATTTGAATATTTATATTTCAAACCTGTAATCGAAAACATTATTTAATAATCTTATTTGACCTAAATTTCATTCGAATCTCATATATTTATAATGTATTTTTTTTATATAAATGAAGAAAATATACACGTTTCAAAAGATTAAGATGCTTCATTATTTTTTTCCTCTTTAAAGCTTTTGCATTGAAAAAATAAGCCATATATGTTTAAAATAAGAACTTGACCCAAAATTTTGAATTATAGTTGTATAGGTGTAATGATTTGGGGATCAATTGGTTAGTCAAAAATGAGTCTTGATGACTTGAGTGGCGGTGTTATGATCAATATTAACAAATGGGGATACTTGGGATAGTTGAGTATCCCAATGGAGATGGGAAATAAGGGTAATGAAGTGTGGAGTGTCACTAGGGAGGGGGGTAACAAATCCAGATAGTGTTAGGTGTCACCAATTATAGTATCTCGCGAGTAAGGTGCAATAAAGGATAGAAAGAGATGAGGATGAAAGGAAAGCAATGTGGATAGGTTAGATGGAATTATAGGATACTAAGTTGCTTTCCTTGATGAAAAGAAAAATATAATGAGATGGGGAACAATAACATAATCCAAGGGGAGGCATGGCCATCAGAATAATGAACCAATGCAAAAAAAACAAGGGTAATGATATGTGACAACGAAAACTTATATAATCACAATCTAATGAGCTAACTTATATTTGGATTTATTTATAACACTTTATCTTCAAATAATCTGGGATAGCTATAGTTATCAAATTGAGATGAAGTTAGGTGTATTAAGCAACTCAATTATGCATATTATGATCTTGGACTTAGATTATCTTTTAGAATTTTCAATGAGTTCCAATGTACTTAAATATTAGCATGATTAGATTAATATTTATTATTATGTATCATCAATAATAAGGGGTATAAATACCCAAGGGTAGAGAGAGATAAAAGAGGTTAGATGTCATGCACATATGTGCCACTTGTCCACCAAAGATCATCCGTACAAACACCACATCCATGCATGCAACCAAGCTTGTTAAAATTGATAAAAACCTTCGACCTACTTACTTAGGAAAGCCCATCAGTCGCATAAATCTCTGCGACCCAAAGTACTCCAAACCAAACATTCGCATAAAACTCAAAACCCTATAATCTCTTTGACCAAAGAGAGGGGAAAAGCTCTTCGATTGAAGGGAACACATGCACACCCCACAACCTCTTTGACCATAGAGATTAAAGATAGGGAAACATCAAGGTGTTTGGTGAAAACCAAAACTGCAATGGTCAACACACATGGTCAACACCAAAGTAGGGTATCTAAGCAAACCCTAGAAACATCAACATTCAAAATGTCACCACCTCTCTCCTCATCAAACCGAAGTGTCACAAGGCTCCCAAGGGCACCACTCTCTCTATAATGATTCCAAAACATGTGAGGCACATCAACAAATTGCAAGATAAACCCTCAACTTGGGTAATGTGCAATTAGGTCCAAAATAAGCATATAAAGGCATAACTAGCTCAAACAACATCCAAACTGGACCAACTGAAAACATAAGCATGTCACATGCTATCAAGGTACATCACATGATTATACTAAGGTTTTAAACATCTTATTATGCTAATCAAGAAAGATCAACAAGAAAGCTAGGTCAGGGGTCTTACAACCATAAACCCCTAGGATTTCACCCCCAAAATTCTACGTGAAGAAACACAAATAATTCCCATGCATCTCATCCTCAAGCTCCCGCATGACTTCCTCCATGCTGCAATGATGCCAGAAAACCTTAACCAACACTAAATCCTTCTTACTTAGCTTCTTCACCATCATGTACAAGATCAACACATGACCCTCCACATACGACACGTCTTCTTCCAACTCAACCTCTATAGGCTACAAGGTCAACTACGTGTCAAGTTGACACTTCCTCATCATCAAAACATGGAAGACAAGAGGCAACATGTGCAACTCAGGCATTATCTCCAACCTATAAGCCACCTTTCCAACACGTGCCACCACATGGTACGGTCCCATAAACTTGGGAGGAAACTTACCCTTCTTTCCAAACCTCATCACGCCTTTCCAAGGAGAGACCTTGAGATACACCTTGGACCCCACTTGAAACTCCAAAGGTCTTCCACCTGAGTATGGATAACTAAGTATTGATAACAAAATATCAATTTTCACATTCCTCCTTTTTATGGAAAATTCTTCATATTTTAAAACTTAATCAAATGTTCAAATTTTGACTTTTTATCACTTCATGATTTTGCATAGAAGTGGAGTTGAGGCTGTGATGTTGTGACGTCCCCGGATTTTCTAAAACTTAATCTGATGTGTGACGTCCAAATTGAAACCCTCACCTCAGCGAGAATCCCAATTTAAACATCCCACACGAGGCTAAGAAGAAGAAAATCAAGAGAGTCAGAAGGAAACAATCAGTAGCACATGCACATGAACAAAAGTAAAACCACAACACATGTTCACCATTCAACATATAATTACAACATGAATTGTTACAACATTTGATATTACATATTGAACAGCAAACTTAAAACATATACATGTACTACAACTAAACAACAGGATCTTAAGACAACAGGTCCACCTGTACATCAGCTCGCCACACAACTCTCACTATCCTGGATCTTCAAGGGCATAACCACAACCTAAACAAAAGATTACAAGCGGTACACGTCAGCACAATATTTCAAGAATATTGTACTGAGTACGCCTACGTGCCTTTTACATACCTCTCATCATATCTTGGCAATAAGATAAAACTAATACTTGGCAGATAAACAAAATATAAGAAAAGGTGTATAGTTGCACAAAGATATTTGTTACCAGAAGAGAACACAAATTTTAGGCACATTTCCATTATATGTAAACTTGATCAACCACATGCACTATTCTACCACAGAGATTTAGTGTTCACATGTACTATTCTGCCAAAGAGATTTAGTACTTCACAAATGCACTATTCTGCCAAAGAGATTTAGTGCTCACATGTACTATTCTGCCAAAGAGATTTAGTACTTTCATCAATGCACTATTCTACCAAAGAGATTTAGTGCTACCATATAATGGACCAGATATCTTATGTTTCATGTGTTCATAGCAATAAGTATGGAAAATCAGGAAACATGTCACACAAGAACAATCATTTCATCCAATACCATATGCCAAGTATTTTACTACTCATATAACACAAGCATATTGCATAATAAGCCAAGTAAGAGGTAATGGCATACCTTAGATCAAGAATAAACCTAATCATCAGATATACTCCTGATGTCATCTATATCTTTGGTCAGACCTGATAAAGACAAGATCATATACTATCATCAGGTTCTCATCTTATTATATCTCATCTTAACCCTAATTATGTCCATTAGGGTTTAGCTTATCTCATAATGATATTCTCATGATTACTTGTATTCTTGCCTTATATTTATCTTACTACTGTCATATTCCAGATTATATACTCATTAACTGATAATCATATTTTCCATCATTATGTGAACCTATTAGGCTTAGGTTACATGCATTAACCTAAATCAGGGTTTCATACCATGTATTAAGGGTCATATTCATATAATATGAATTCTATGCATCTAACTGATATTCGAGTTACATATTAGTCTCACATTACTGATATGAAGGTATTCTGTAATTATCATGATTTATTGAGCATGCATGTATTTATTGCATTTTATTTAGGGTTATTAGCCCTAATTAGCCATATTAAGCAAATTACATGATTTCATACATCACCATGGCCATATTTGACATCACATGCATTATACACATGATTATAGACTTATTGATATTTTTCCATGATTTTATGTCATCATTTGCTATTTATTATCCATTAAACAAGAATTACACATCTTACATGATATTGCTGATATACGTGCATAAAAAGAGTGATATTATAGTCTCATCATGTTCTATACAATTTTTTGAGAATTTCGATATATTATTTGTATTTTTCTGAGCATCGAGCTATTTTCTATGAATTATTGAAGATTTGAGAATTTCTGAGCATTTTCTTACCTTTTGGCCAATGGCACATTGCCACGTGTCCTTGGGCGCACAACTCTAGCCCTTTGCTTGAGTTCGCTCGGTTCTTTGTTAGTTCATTGCGAGCCGGCCGGTTCTTTGGTTGAGCCGGTCTGGTTCACCGGCTGGACCAACCGGTCCTCCTCCTTACTCTCACGTGCTCCTGAGTCCCAGCGGGACTCTGTTTCACGCGGGCGCCGCCGTCTGGCCCAGCTCCGGCGAGCAATCCACAGTGACCAAGTCTTCATCGTGAGCTCCTCACGCCGCCATCACGTTCGCGCACCTTGAAGTGACCTCCACGGCCACTCGGATTCAGAGCTATGCCTCCGCCGTTCTAGATCGGCGGGATCTCCGGCGTCGACCTCGCTGCGGAGGGGCAAAAGTGGCGTCTTGCCTCTGATCATTCACGCACCGACCTGCAGCTTCCGAAGCTTCGCAGGGTCTCCACGAGTTCATTGCAACCTTTGGTCATGGCGAGAAGCTCTCCCCACAGGTCTTCGAGCCCTTCCCTCATTCTGGTCAGGTTGGCTCCGTCCGCCATGGAACCTCCACCTGAAACCACTGAAACAAAGGCTCACATCCGTCTCCCCTGGCTTCGGCCTTGCTTCTTCCTTCTTCATCTTCCTCAAAACGACCTTCTACTCTTGACTTCACTGTCTTTCCGCCACCTGCACGATGCTGCGGAGAGACCAGGGATTCGTGTGGCTTGTTCTACCTATTGGAAAGGTCTCGCCTCTCCCTTAAGGGGTCTTCTCGCTCCTCTAGTCGAGCCGAACACGACTGCCCACTTCAAGCCCTTCACTGAGCCACGACCACATCGTGGGGCGAGGCTAACTCCTCCCACTCACTGTAACCCCACGATCCCTCGTTTGACTGGAGGTAGGGGATGAAGATCCAGCCGTCAAGGGTACATCTAACGATTATAAATAACTTGCCCAAAGCAAGATCCGGGCTCACTTAAGCAGGAAGTCCCAGCCACAGGATTAGACATGAATGGCCCGGATTCGGCCACACAGGCCCAGCCCAGACCAGGGGCGTGACACTTTATTAAAAGCAATAACTTAGGCTAATCAACCCTAATATTGCACATCAATTCACAAAACATCAAACCTCCATAACTTCCTCTAGGAATGTCCGATTGCCACCAAATTTTAACCACAGCTTTCCTACCAATCAAGCTACCTTCTATTCAAATTGGTGCTAAAACTCAACTGTTAGGTCATCCAATTAAATTCCTCAAGAAGGCATATAAAGAGAGATCTTAATCATTATATAAATCTCATTCAACATTTCCACTTTACCAAAACACTTGGAGCTCTCATTGTAACTCAAGATATGGATTCTAATATGTTATTGGAGATTTATGGATTTCCAAAACCCACTCCATCACATCCTACACACCTTAAAAGATATTTCGTCCTCGAAATTAAACTAGAAATCCGGTCTTTCACATCATATACATCTTAAAAGAACTTTCGTCCTCGAAAGTACACCATACTCATACTTCCAGGAACAGCCTTATATTTCCTTCATCCGCGTGTAGGCACCATTCTATGTGTAACGTATCCACAAAGGTTACCAAGAACTATGTATCCAAAGCATTATTAGGGGGGTTCTACAACCATCTTGGTGCACAAACACTCCATAGAAGGCTCAAACTAGGGTTTAGAAACTTAGGTTATGTCATTACATATCTCATACGTTAGATTTTGCTTCCTTATCTTTTTGCCATGGATTAGGGTTCTCACATGATATTCCATGTTCCAAAGGAGTTAACCAAAGTTAAGCCATTATATCAAGGTATCATCAACATTTTATTGAGCCAATTGTTAGAACATGTTCAACATTAACATATTCCTTTTAGGAGGGAGTTAACTAAAGTCAACCCACTTTATCGATCTTTATCACATAAAGGTGTCATAATCATTATGTTGTGCTAGCTGTCAAACAATATTTTCCATCTTTGTTAAGGACTAAGATTAACACCTCATGGAACATGTTCATTCATAGAGTCTTATTTCATTACTCATAATAGGTTATAACATTTACATGTGATTTCATAGCAAGATTAACCAACATTTTCACATTATCATCATTATTTATGTATGTGGTTAACCATGCATGCATTGATATTTATTAAACCAACTCTAGGTTTCCTTCATATCATATCTGTATATCACATCTCGAGATTCGATCACATCCTTACATTTATTATATCCTGGTTGTACTACACAAACTTATGTGAGTTGCTCTTTAAACATATATCAAAACGTCATCTAGTCCAACTGAGGTCCTAACCCTTGTCATGAGAGTAATACCATGCTCAGTCTCTCTGAGCCAACTCAACTCAATGAGTGTCTCATACGTACAAACTATATCTTCCCTCTCGGTCTAGGGTTCTCAGGTTACCTCATTGGAACTAGTGATAGCCTTACAAGCTCTAGCCACAAAAGCACAAACCAGAACATGCTATGACATATTCATCATAGGTCTCTACCCATGAAACATCTTACCCAAAACTTTCTTATATATACCACTAGATTCCTATGTGGGAAACCACCAACCCGAGCATGAGGCTTCACAGAACTAACATAGCTACCTCCTCCAGGGTCTTGGGCTCTCTCCCTCACTCGGATGGCAGGTTCTCATATTTCCTTATTCGCTTATATAACTAGCCTCTCTCTGACTCTAGGGTTTGGTCCTCCCAAGGACATCTAGGGTTCAAGAAGACTATAAGAATCATACATAAAGCAACTCAACTCAATCACTCAGGAGTAGTCTAGTTTAGGACATATCACATATCTCAAAATTCTCATATCTTGGAGTTTAGGTTCTCTAACCTTCTCCCAATGGGTCTCACTCTCTCTGGAGTTAACCCCGAAACTGGTCCTAACACTAGAGGTCCTCCTTCGTAAAAGAGCTTGAGGCTCATGCTGACTCACAACCTTGTCTCAACTTAACATAACTTATCACATAAAATCCTAGTTACTTGCATCATCAAAACTCATCTCAAATCCTCAAGACTGAACTTAAGTCCTCAAAGACAAACATAAAGCATCATAAACATCTTATGTCTTCTATATAAGACTTACATCATATCAAAACTTATTTCATCTACTCCATCTATCACATATTCCCAACAAGGCTCTAGACATCTATTCTAGAACTACTCTCTCTTCTAGACTGATGTCATCACTTTCACTTAGGTTGCATGACCACCTCCTACTCATACATGTGTGGGGACACATTTTTGTAATACATATACATAATAAAATATTATATAGTTTTTCTCCGATAAAACAAGCGTCAGAGAAAACTATCGAGGTTCGATCCATTTAGAATCAAAAACCAAATCCTGAAAACGAGTGTCCCACACATAGTAGGGAGTACAGTGTCATGAAAACTAGTGAAAAGGGTGAGAACATGGTGTAGACTAGTGTAGCTACTCTAGACAACGTGCGCAATATGTCTAGGGTTTCTCTTCCTTTGATGCACGTCATTTCCAAATAGTGCAACGTCCCATACTGCTGCACTACAAGGAAAAAACGACATCTAAGGACTTGCTACTCAACAAGCACCAGTCTAGACCTAGTTCTCAGACATCTAGGTGCTAACCTAGAGGCTAGGTCAGATCTAGTCTCTAAAAGACGACTAATCTAACCCTAAAAGATTATTAAGGTTCAAGGTTCTTTAGTTTTGAGTTGCATGATGAGCAAATGTCAGGCTTTGCTATTGTTCATGCTCTGATACCACCTGTGATGTCCCCGGATTTTCTAAAACTTAATCTGATGTGTGACATCCAAATTGAAACCCTCACCTCAGCGAGAATCCCAATTTAAACATCCCACACGAGGCTAAGAAGAAGAAAATCAAGAGAGTCAGAAGGAAACAATCAGTAGCACATGCACATGAACAAAAGTAAAACCACAACACATGTTCACCATTCAACATATAATTACAACATGAATTGTTACAACATTTGATATTACATATTGAACAGCAAACTTAAAACATATACATGTACTACAACTAAACAACAGGATCTTAAGACAACAGGTCCACCTGTACATCAGCTCGCCACACAACTCTCACTATCCTGGATCTTCAAGGGCATAACCACAACCTAAACAAAAGATTACAAGCGGTACACGTCAGCACAATATTTCAAGAATATTGTACTGAGTACGCCTACGTGTCTTTTATATACCTCTCATCATATCTTGGCAATAAGATAAAACTAATACTTGGCAGCAATAAACAAAATATAAGAAAAGGCGTATAGTTGCACAAAGATATTTGTTACCAGAAGAGAACACAAATTTTAGGCACATTTCCATTATATGTAAACTTGATCAACCACATGCACTATTCTACCACAGAGATTTAGTGTTCACATGTACTATTCTGCCAAAGAGATTTAGTACTTCACAAATGCACTATTCTGCCAAAGAGATTTAGTGCTCACATGTACTATTCTGCCAAAGAGATTTAGTACTTTCATCAATGCACTATTCTACCAAAGAGATTTAGTGCTACCATATAATGGACCAGATATCTTATGTTTCATGTGTTCATAGCAATAAGTATGGAAAATCAGGAAACATGTCACACAAGAACAATCATTTCATCCAATACCATATGCCAAGTATTTTACTACTCATATAACACAAGCATATTGCATAATAAGCCAAGTAAGAGGTAATGGCGTACCTTAGATCAAGAACAAACCTAATCATCATATATACTCCTGATGTCATCTATATCTTTGGTCAGACCTGATAAAGACAAGATCATATACTATCATCAGGTTCTCATCTTATTATATCTCATCTTAACCCTAATTATGTCCATTAGGGTTTAGCTTATCTCATAATGATATTCTCATGATTACTTGTATTCTTGCCTTATATTTATCTTACTACTGTCATATTCCAGATTATATACACATTAACTGATAATCATATTTTCCATCATTATGTGAACCTATTAGGCTTAGGTTACATGCATTAACCTAAATTAGGGTTTCATACCATGTATTAAGGGTCATATTCATATAATATGAATTCTATGCATCTAACTGATATTCGAGTTACATATTAGTCTCACATTACTGATATGAAGGTATTCTGTAATTATCATGATTTATTGAGCATGCATGTATTTATTGCATTTTATTTAGGGTTATTAGCCCTAATTAGCCATATTAAGCAAATTACATGATTTCATACATCACCATGGCCATATTTGACATCACATGCATTATACACATGATTATAGACTTATTGATATTTTTCCATGATTTTATGTCATCATTTGCTATTTATTATCCATTAAACAAGAATTACACATCTTACATGATATTGCTGATATACGTGCATAAAAAGAGTGATATTATAGTCTCATCATGTTCTATACAATTTTCTGAGAATTTCGATATATTATTTGTATTTTTCTGAGCATCGAGCTATTTTCTATGAATTATTGAAGATTTGAGAATTTCTGAGCATTTTCTTACCTTTTGGCCAATGGCACATTGCCACGTGTCCTTGCCCTTTGCTTGAGTTCGCTCGGTTCTTTGTTAGTTCGTTGCGAGCCGGTTGGTTCTTTGGTTGAGCCGGTCTGGTTCACCGGCTGGACCAACCGGTCCTCCTCCTTACTCTCACGCGCTCCTGAGTCCCAGCGGGACTCTGTTTCACGCGGGCGCCGCCGTCTGGCCCAGCTCCGGCGAGCAATCCACAGCGACCAAGTCTTCATCGTGAGCTCCTCACGCCGCCATCACGTTCGCGCACCTTGAAGTGACCTCCACGGCCACTCGGCTTCAGAGCTATGCCTCCGCCGTTCTAGATCGGCGGGATCTCCGGCGCCGACCTCGCTGCGGAGGGGCAAAAGTGGCGTCTTGCCTCTGATCATTCACGCACCGACCTGCAGCTTCCGAAGCTTCGCAGGGTCTCCACGAGTTCGTTGCAACCTTTGGTCATGGCGAGAAGCTCTCCCCACAGGTCTCCGAGCCCTTCCCTCATTCTGGTCAGGTTGGCTCCGTCCGCCATGGAACCTCCACCTGAAACCACTGAAACAAAGGCTCACATCCGTCTCCCCTGGCTTCGGCCTTGCTTCTTCCTTCTTCATCTTCCTCAAAACGACCTTCTACTCTTGACTTCACTGTCTTTCCGCCACCTGCACGATGCTGCGGAGAGACCAGGGATTCGCGTGGCTTGTTCTACCTATTGGAAAGGTCTCGCCTCTCCCTTAAGGGGTCTTCTCGCTCCTCTAGTCGAGCCGAACACGACTGCCCACTTCAAGCCCTTCACTGAGCCACGACCACATCGTGGGGCGAGGCTAACTCCTCCCACTCACTGTAACCCCACGATCCCTCGTTTGACTGGAGGTAGGGGATGAAGATCCAACCGTCAAGGGTACATCTAACGATTATAAATAACTTGCCCAAAGCAAGATCCGGGCTCACTTAAGCAGGAAGTCCCAGCCACAGGATTAGACATGAATGGCCCGGATTCGGCCACACAGGCCCAGCCCAGACCAGGGGCGTGACACTTTATTAAAAGCAATAACTTAGGCTAATCAACCCTAATATTGCACATCAATTCACAAAACATCAAACCTCCATAACTTCCTCTAGGAATGTCCGATTGCCACCAAATTTTAACCACAGCTTTCCTACCACTCAAGCTACCTTCTATTCAAATTGGTGCTAAAACTCAACTGTTAGGTCATCCAATTAAATTCCTCAAGAAGGCATATAAAGAGAGATCTTAATCATTATATAAATCTCATTCAACATTTCCACTTTACCAAAACACTTGGAGCTCTCATTGTAACTCAAGATATGGATTCTAATATGTTATTGGAGATTTATGGATTTCCAAAACCCACTCCATCACAGATGTAGCCCTATTTTAGGGCTCCATCTTGTACCATTTTGTACTTAAATCACATCTAAACATGTTAGATTACAAGCTATTTCCCCTAATATGATTATCATCGCCAAATACGCTTATGGATGTTCTTTGCATCATTTTCATGTACTTGGACCATGATTAAGGTGAATGAGAGAGAAGAAGCCAATGATTAACATCAAGAAAATAAATCCATGAATGATGAAGTTTGAAGTTAATTTGCCTACTGTAGATCCCAACACGGCCGTGGGAATTCCCCCACAGGCGTACCGTTTATTGTGAAGAATCAACAGACTCAATAGGGATTTTGCACCCAAATGGCCACGGTCGTGGCCACCAACATAGTCGTGGCCAGGAGAGCTGAAGACGGTCATGGGAATACCTCCATGATCATACCGTTTATTGTGAGAAATCAACAGAGGCAACAGGGATTTTGCACCCAAATGGCCACGATCGTGGCCACCAACACGGTCGTGGCCATTAGAGCTGAAGACGGCCATGGGCATACCCCCACGGTCGTATTGTTTAGTGAGAAGAATCAAGAAAACCAACAGGGAGTTGCCCCCAATCTTCCACAACCGTGGCCTCTAAAGATCAACTCGCTTGTGCTGCTGCCCCACGACCAAGTCCTCCTCCTCCAAAACGACTGTGTTACCCAACACGCTCGTGGTGCTGCTCACCCAACATGCCTGTGGCACTCTACCACGGCCGTGGCCACCTCCTACTTAGCACTTTCACCACCCTTCCACAAAACAATCATGTCCATGCTCCATGACCGTCCTCATCTACCCCTACCACGGCCGTGGCTCGTCAACACGGTTGTGTTGCCACCCTAAACCTACCACTTTCTGCATTGATTTTCCCACAATACCCCTACTTACCCTAGTGCTTCCACCACCACCTATATATACATGGGTGTCAGACACATCACTATGTTAGCTTCCCTAGCTACTCCTAGCCTCCATTACTCCTCCCCTTGAGCATTTAGTGCATTTCCCTTGCATTTATGCTCTCCACCCACCATTTCCATCTCCATTTCACCTTGGAAACCTAGTTTTCTAGGTTTTCCTCCATAATCCCCCATATCTTCATGCTCATCTGCACCCTTGGAGGAGAGAGGATGTCCCCAACAGCAAGGAGGTGAAGAAGAAGGCTACTTCCCTGAGCTCCATGGAGTTTATTCCCCTTCTTCCCATTTCTTTTGCCATTTCTTTGACTATGTGTAGCTAAGCCCCTTGTGGTGGGCTGTTTGGGGATTAAATGTGACTTTGATACCATTTTGGGGGAATTTTGGCTTGTAATGAACTCATTTTTATCTACGATGATTGCTCCATGAGGGTGTCTCTTATCCCATTGCCATGCTTATGATTTATACTTTTTTCTATTAATTGCTTGTTTGGTGGTGTTTGATGATACCATGTTTCTAGGGGAATTGGGATGCATGTGGCAATCTTAGTTGTGACTCC
This sequence comes from Alisma plantago-aquatica, assembly GCA_963693085.1. Lineage (NCBI taxonomy): Eukaryota > Viridiplantae > Streptophyta > Magnoliopsida > Alismatales > Alismataceae > Alisma > Alisma plantago-aquatica. The sequence continues at coordinate 1,491,843,723 of OY856412.1, forward strand.
TAGGTCCCAATAGGGGATCCCTAGCTAGTCCCCTTTGTTCCTACATGCCTATCTCCTCTCCTACTACTTGGTAAGAGACCTAAGTTACTAGTATAAGTGGGATTAATGTGATTGCCCAGGGTCTTCTAAAGGCTAGAATGGCTAGTGGCATGAGGTCAAATATCCTAATCTCTACTCCCATCTCTACCCTCAACCCTCAATTGCTCACTACCACTTATTCTAGAAACCTATGGCTAATCCTATTAGAATTACACCTAATCCTAGTCTTCTACTAGTATTATAGGGTACATTCTAATAGCATTAGTCTTATTATTTGGTTTGGTAATCTAGATGTAAAATGAGAGCCATGCTTGTCTAATAACCTCCCCCAACTAATATCAAAGTTACATCCCCAAACGTCCCACCTACCTTAATCATCTTGTTAAAACCCAACTTGCTTTGCTTGCTTGTTCATGCTAGTCTAGTTTAGTCGCTTTTGCTCAATTTAGTTAATTGCTTAGTTTTTCTCTTTAGTGATAAACTTAGGTTCTTGCTCACTCTAGTGGTTGATTTAGTTCTTAATTTCTTCTTGCTTGTCTAGTGTAGTATAACTTACTCTTGCTCTTGCTTAGCTAGTTTGTTAACCTAGTCTGCTAGATTTTCTTATTTAAGATAACTTAGGTTTAATTCTGCCTTTCTTGCTTGTTCAATTAGAGTAATCAACAAACAAACCCTTTTAAAGCCCTTCAACCCTAATATCCATACTAGGAACATAGCAAACACTAGCCTAGCTCTAGTGCCCCCTCTATCCCTGAGGACCGACCCCTATTCTTACCAATCACCTATACTACAACAGTACCTCGTGCGCTTGTGGGCGACCTGTTTGGTTTTGTGATCAACTTGGTTAGGGCCAATATAAATTTTGAAAGTTTTCCCACACGTGTGTTCGAGTCCCGTGGAGTGCATCTAGCCACCCTTAGTTGGCTAGTGTGTACGCCTCTGGCTCAGAAGCACCAAGCTTTCTGGCATCATTGCTGGGGATAGAGGCACTCAACCTAGCTAGTTAGTGTAGCTTAGCCTTTCCTTTTGCCCTCATCATTGCTATTCTTTGTTCACTTTTGTATACTACCATTCTAACTCGGTTTCTTGTTGCTTGTTTGTGTATTGTGCAGGTGACAGCTGTGCATGCGCCGCATGTGTTCCACTTGTACCGACTTGGTGTTGTATGACCCCGAGATAGGTAGAAGGAGACGCTAAAGTCACCGCAACCAACACCGAGAAGCTGAGATGGCGGAAAACAACCCTCATGTGGATGCTCAACCATCTCCACCGCAGCACCACCCACTCTACGAGTATTTCACCCTGGGGAACTACAACTCCCCCATCGCCACCCTAGTTGACCAAATGTCGGGTCGACAGTTCTCCATTCCACTCGCACTCCTTGGACTCCTCCTTACTTACTATGATATGGAGAATGAGAATCCCTATCATCACATCGATGCTTTCCTTGAGACGTGATGCACTTTCCGAACCCCCACTGCCACTGACGACTCCATCCGGAGAATCCTCTTTCCTTTCTCCCTAAAAGAGAAAGCTAAAGAGTGGTATGTGTCAAATCCAGATTTGGTGACATGGAATGAAGTAAATAATGAATTCCTCAAGAAGTTCTTCCCGATTGCCAATCTATCCTATATGAGAATATGCATCCCTTCCTTCACCCAAAAAGAGAATGAACCCTTCCACAAGGCGTGGGAGAGGTTCCAAAAATTGCTTCGCGACTGCCCTCACTATGAAGTGCCATTGTGGCAACTCATTCAAGCCTTCTTCACCATGATTGAAGAACAAAGCCAAAACAACATCGACTCCTCCTGTGGAGGTACTTTCATGGCAAAGGCATCTGAGGAATCGTGGCCATTGTTCGAGCATCTTGCTGAAAACTCACACCATCGCGTTTCTATAAAAGGGGAGCATTGCGGCCGAAGCTACATCCCTCCACCTTCTTCCATGGCTCCAACCCACAGTGTTGCTGACCCCGATATGATGAAAATGATGGCGGATATGATGAAGATGATGAAGAACCAAGCTGGTGGTTCTTCTAGCCAACCCACCATGGGAGTCGATTCTATGCATGAGGAAGTGAATGCTTTACACTCCTATGGCGGCCGAAACAATCAAGGCCCCATGTCCAACACCTATACTCCCGAATGGAGTAACCATCCAAATTTTTCTTGGAAGCAAAAAAATGAGGATGGACAAGGACAAGGACAAGGGAAGCAAAGGCCATGCTATAGTTCAAAGTTTGAGGAGGAGGTGCTTGGAAGGTTAAGAAGTTTGGATGATGTGACATCACATGGGCAGTCCATCAACCGCCTCGAGCAAAGACTAGATCAGATTTCTCACTCTCTTAGTAGGAGGGAAGAAGGAAGACTCCCATCTCAATAGATGCCCAACCCAAACAATGATGGTACTTCCTAGGGAACACTCCAAGTTCATATGCTCTGTCGTCATACCAAGCACTGTTGAACCCCTATGCTCCACCACCTCCTCTGGCACCTCTTAACTACCAATATGCTCCACCTCCACCTCATTCATACCAGCAACCACCCCCACAATACCACCCCCATCCACAACAACAACAACAACCACCACAACAACTACAACCATAGTTCATCCTCCAAAACCCAAATTCACCTCACCAAAGGCCACCACCACCCCAACAACCACAACCACCTCCACAAGCCTCTTCTTCCACTACACATGAGCATGTGAAGGCAGTGACTGTTCTGAGGAGTGGTCGGATGTTAGAGCACCCCCCTCATACCATTGTTGTTGATAGAGGTAATACTGAGTCTGGACGAGTTGATAATGAGATACAACCTGAGGATGATGTGATGAGAGCCATAGTTGATACTGTGATATCGGTGTTGGATCAATGGGCTCTAGAAGGGGGGTGAATAGAGCTTCACAAATTCTCACAAGATAAATTAGACCACCAAATTATATATTTGAAAAGATTAAAAAAGTATCAATTTGATGTCCTAATCTCACAAACATAGCAAGGATGAGAGATAGTGAAAAGCAAGCACTTGGACAGGTGGTTTAGAGTGGTTCCATGTCCTAAACTTAGGAGCAATGTCAATCCACTACATAGAGTGGGTTAGTCTCTAGGATTTGCAATCTTGATACTCTTATATTCCACAATAAGATTACAAGACACAACAACCACACATCCAAGGGCTTAGTACCTCAAGCAAAGATCTTCAACCTATAGAAGGAGCTTACCCACTTGAACCATGGAGTCTTCAGCCATCAACATGGACTTACCCACTCCTTTCTTCAAGTCTTCTGCCTTCAAGGAATTACCTATCTTCCTTGAGCATTGCCTTGCTTCTCTCCTTCACTCGGAGATCTGGAGCACCTATCTCCTTCACTTGGAGACCTGGAGAAGCTTGCCTTCTTCAATCTTAAAGAACAACACCTCCTTCTCCTTCACTTGGAGAGGGATATTCAACTTGACTTCAATAGGAATTGAGGTTGCAAGATGGAGGAGGAGAGCTTTACAACAATACAAGGAGTAGATCTCTTACACAGGAACCTATCTCACTCATACTCACGAATTTGACTTGAAGGTAGAGAGAGAAAGGGGCTCAAAGGCTTAGAACACTCTCATCTATGCTAGGACTAAGTTTGCAATGAATGAGCAGCCTTGGAATGAACTCCAAGTATTCTATATATAGTTGAGGGTGTTGCTTTGAGTTAGGTGAACTCTTGGGCCGAAATATAGTCATTTTCCTTCAAGAAAATGTCTCTATTTTTTATTATATAACCCACCAACGGTTACATCACTTTTTTCTGCAAATTTCATACAGTGCAATCGGTCGAGTTTCAATAAAGTTAACTCGGCTGATAAAGTAAATGATAAACCGGTTTTCAAAGTATCAGTTGAGTTTGTTGTGAAGAAACTCGACCGATCAATGAATGATCATTTTGGTCAGGTACTCCATCGGTCGAGTTTTGTGTAGACACAACTCGACCGATGCAATATTCAGAGATTGTATCAAGGTGGATCGGTCGACTTTGTCCTGGGGAGAAACTCGACCGATTGACAACCTGATGTCAATATTTGAATATGCATCTAAAGTGATCTAACATTGGTGTTTTATGTCCCAATCATTTTTCTCATCTTAGTTACAAGTTAATTCATCATTACAAGTGATTACAAATATGTTCTAAGGTCATTTACATAGATTTCCACAAAAGCACACTTGTAGCTCTTTGACTTGAACTTGAGTCAATCTAGGGTTTTGGATTTGGGATTCTTTTCATGTACCTAATACCTAAAATCAATCTTTAATACACATATTAGATACATATGAATGGAATGGTTAAGTCATTATCAAAATATAGGCAATGTATAATCTCTAGGTCAACATTCTACCCCTTTTTGACAATGATAAACCATTCCTCAAACATATTGAAAAGGATGTAGAAATTATACCTTTTCTTTGCAAAATAGTGAGATTTATGAAATGAACAATGTGAATTGCTCCCCCTCAATCTATGCTTCTATTAACCTGCATGGTTAATCTATCTACGCAATGCAGTAGCAATATACATGTAGTATGTTGTCCTTGGCAAGTTCACACAATAAGCAGTGAATTGAACAGGAAAGGATCTCACTAGCAAAAAGCAATATTATAGCAAAGAAAAACCAATATGATTAAGTTTCAAGACTTGAGCTATCTCTTGAAAATATCTCTCCCCCTTTTGACATTATCAAAAAGGTAGGGGGGTAGAAGAGCATAAGTGAGGTCTTCTCTAAAACACACACAACCATCTATGCAAAGGAATAAGCAACAGTTTAAAAGCATATATCACAGAAAGACAAAAGATAGCATACATGCCAAGTCATAATCAAAATATAACACAAGATGGCACCAATGCATAGGATAAAACAGAGTAAATAGCCATAGTGCACATCAAAGATATTACAACTCAGATATATGTCCACATGAGAGCAACTACAATCACAAAAGTGATAAAACAAAGATAAGAAACAGTACATCTCAGAAGAATGTGTCAAGATGTTTCTTATACAAAAATAGTCTAGAAAGATGTATATAGTAAGCATGATAGACTACAAACTAAGAAACCATCTAAACATCTAAGATATCTATATCAATAACATCATCATCTCCATGTGTGTAGTCCTCGTCCCCATCAGAAGGTGGAGTAGTAGTGCCAGCATCATCATCAGCACCATCACCGTCACCGTCGTCGGAAACATCCTCATCGTCATCTTCATCATCATCAGCATCCTCAGCCTGGTCTGGCATCTCCTCATCAGCAGGAGGTCCAAAGGAATGACTGGGCCAGTGGGCATTCTGCTCAGCCCAAGACATACCAAGAGCATGAAGCTCATTGGCCTGTGGGAAAGATGGAGCAGAGTCACCCAGTGAGGCTAGCAGGGTGGCCAGGGGGGCAGAAGGTAATGGGAGGACGGCAGGAGCGGAGCTACTGGCAGCAAAAGGTGGCGGAGCAGCAGCGGAAGGCTCAGGAGTAGGATAGTAATGATCATATGCATATGAAGCATAAGCACTACTGGGATAGGGCCGGTAGGTGGGATAGGGGTGAGCACAGGAAAAGTTCATGGTTGACATGATGGAACACAAATCCTAGTACATGTGGTCCTGAACTTGTTGGTTGTACACCTGTTGATGCATCATATAACCCAAAAGGGTTTCATTTGACACACGGAAAGACGCACGGCTGGGTCTAGGAGGAGTCTGCGGAGGTGGAGCTCGGGTAGAGGAGGATGGGGCAGCTGAAGCGGAGGCAGAGGCAGAAGAACCAGAGGCAGAGGAAAACATGGGAAAAGACTTTTGAAGAGTGGTTTCACTAATACAAACACCTTTTCTAGCAACCAGGTAATGGAAGTCAGAAAAGAGGGATTTGTTAGTAACGAACTTGAAAAGACCAAAAATCAAAGCTGGGTAGGGTGGGTGGGTACCTTTGGTGTTCTTACCAGTGTCAAAGCAGGTCATATGATGTAAGATGTATCTGGCCCACTTGACATCGATGTTGTTCAACAAATAATACATAATGACTACAGTGCTCTCTGCAATGTCCGTTTGATTTTTCTTTGGATGGACATTACAGTTGATCACTAAAGCCAATATGTGCCTCATTAGGTCAAGAGAGGATGAGGGCAGGGTGGACTTCTTCTTGTAATCCATGTCGGGTTTCTTCAAAAACTAATGAATATCCAGTAACGTCAATTCATAGTGATTGTAAAAACCTTCTGGGTCAAGAAGATTGAAGTACTCGCCATAATCCTTATGCCAAGTGTCATTTTCCTCATCTCTGGCAAGAAAGATATTTAAAGTATCCTCAGAGATTTGGAAACGACGACCGACAATCATAGATGTAAGAATTACTTGAGAATTCGGCAGCGGGATAAGTGAATCGTAGTTCCAACGCAAGTTGGCATAGAACTCGTGAACAACCTTAGTGCTTGTCATGAGTTGTGAAAGCAGTCATGTTTGATCGCTAGGGCAGACAAATGGTGGACGGCAAGCAACCTAGCTACTTGATAAATAATCGCTTGATACCTAGGAGAAGGATCGATCAAAGCGTGAAAAGGAAAAGGGCTTTGAGGAAGAAGGTCCTTATACCTATTTACAGCCTCAATCGACACAAAGGAGGTATTATCAAAGGGAACCAAGTGATTATGCAAAGAAGAAGCAAGTGCATTTCTTGGAGCAACTCATTTTCTTCTTTGGGAAGCTATGGAGGTGAAAACGATATAGAAAGTGTGCAAACAAGCAAAAACAAACCTCAAACGCCGTACAAAAGCCACCAGAGACACCCTGAAGGTCTAGGTTGAGCTTTCTAGATCGAACTAGGGCTAGGAGTGGGAGGTTTAGGGCTAGGTTTTGAGCTTAGGGCTAAGAAATGAGGAATTGGTCGGCTATTTTCAAGTTGAGAGGGAAAATAGTTGGCCGATCCTAACTTAATATTGGCTCAGCCCGCGGATCGGTCGAGTTCTGAGAGTGTAAAACTCGATCGAACGGTTCTCTGAAGAACAACTCTCGGCTCGTGATCGGTTGAGTTTATCCTGGTGAAACTCGATCGAAGGTCAACCTGAACTAAAAGTCACATTCTTGGTTTCTAGCCATATACATGCCAATTAAATTCATTTTTCAATTCTATTATGTATCATTAACATACTTAGGCACATTTAGCTCATCATTGGGTACTATTTAGAGATAAAGCAAGAAATTTGATAAAAACCCAAAAATAAGCAAAAACTAAGCATGTTAATAAGAAATTTAGGCAGATTAGGTTGACCATCGGTCGAGTTTCCAACTCGACCGATCGGAGGTCGAGAGCTTTTTTAAAGAGCCTATCGGTCGAGTTTTTGATTTCACAAAACTCGATCGATGGTCGGGCTGGAGCAAATTTAAGATGGGTTCAACCAACTAATCTCCCTCTTAACTAGAGAAAAGTCGACCGATCCGACCTCCAGCTCCCCTAAGCTCTCAACCCTATCCCCGACCTTCCTCTTCCTAGCCCTAGCTCGATCTAGCTTGACCTCCCTTGACCTTCCCCCTTGCTAACCTAGGTCTGTGGATGAGTTTTGGTGGTGAGTCTTTAGATTTTTCTCTCTCCTTCCTCTCCTTTTTGTCTCTATGGCATCCAATAGGAGGAAGAGGGCTGCCCCAGCTAATGCAACTTCACTTTCATCCACCTCCCGCTTGATTCCATTTGATGACACTTTCTTTGTCTCAAATGAGGCTTGAAATAGGTATAGGGAGCTCCTTCTTAGGAATCCTTTCCCTTTTCGTGCCCTTTTTGAGCCTAAACCATGAAGAAAAGAGGTCATAGATCAAGTACCAAAGTTTCTTTATGATCACCATCTCTCTGCCTTGGGTGTTGAACGCCCATGCTATAAAAATTCCATCACAAGCACCAAAGTGGTTCACGAATTTTACGCTAATGTGCGTTGGAATTATGACACCCTCATACCCTCACCTAATTTTCAAGTAGTCCTCACATCTATGATAGTCAGGAAGAAATTTCAAGTCTCTGAGGATACCCTGAACATCTTTTTAGGTACTGAAGTGACTGACACCTAGGGTAAGGACTACCCAAAGTATTTTGACTTAGTTGAGCCTGAGGCCTTCTACAAGCAATATGATCTTACTCTCCCTGATATTCATAAATCTTGAAGAAGCCTCAATTCCCATATAGGAAGAAGTGCACCCTTCCCTCCTCTGCCTTGGACCTCAAGAGTCGCATCCTTGCCCTAGTCATAAACTGCAATATTCACCCCAAGAAGAATTAGACTGAGATTGTAGAAAACACTGCGGTGATCATGTATTATCTCTTGAAGAACATCGAAGTCAAGTGGTCAAGATATGTTCTCCATCATATGACCTAGTTTGACTCGGGCAAGAGCACCTATGGCACCCACCCACCCTACCTAGCCCTGATTTGTGGTCTATTCTAGCTTGCTACTGGAAAATATCTTTTTCGTGACCTTCATTATAAACCTGCCGAGAAAGGAGTTTGCATGAGTGAGACCACTCTTCATAAGTCTGTGCCTATCCCATCCTCCACCACACCTGGTGCCTCTACCTCTACCTCTACTCGAGCACCTCCACCACCTTAGCCTACCCGACCTGCATGTGTCTCGTTCCATGTGTCCAATGAAACCCTAATGGGATACATGATGCATTAACATGCATACAACCTTCAGGTTTAGGAGCACCTGTATCAGGACCTATGTTCCATCATGTCTAACATGAACATGTCTTGTGCACACCCCTACCCTGCCTACCAACTATTCCCAAGAGGTGACTATGCATCCTATGCATATGATCACTTTTACCCTGCCCCTCCACCTGCACCTTCTGCTGTTGCACCCCCTGCTATTAGTAGATCTACCCCTACTTTGTTGCCTCTGCCAGCTGGATCCTTGGCAAATCTGCTTGCTAGCCTCGGTAGTTCTGCTCCTTCCTTCCTACATGCCAATGAGCTCTATGCTCTTGGTATGTCTTGGGATGAGCAGAATGCACATTGGCTCGGTCGTGTTTTCGGTCCCTCTGCTGATGAAGAGATGTCAGACCAGGATGATGAGGAGGTTGTTGTTGCTGACAAGGAGGCTGATGAGGATGATGGTGATGCTTCTGATGATGGTTCTGATGGCTTCGCTGGTGACTCTGGTGATGAAGGCGATGTTGATGCACCTTAAGACGGAGACGACGACTATGAGCCTCATGCCTCTGATGTTGATGATGTTGTGGATGATGTATACATAGATGACCTAGATGTTATGTTGTTCTAGTTTTTAGTCTAGTTGCTAATCATATATATCTTTCTAGGCTATTTTGTATTAAAAACATATGGGCACATGTTCTAAGCTGTATAATTTTATCATCTAGCTTTCATCATTTGGTCTTGTAGCTATTTTTTGAGAACTTGCTTTCTGGGTTGTACTCTATCCTTTGTTCAGTTACTCTCTGATTTACAATATCTCAGGAGTTGGTGCCATATTTTACCATATTTTGATTATGACTTCGATTATTTGTTTCTCTCATCTCTGTTTGGACCATATAATACATATGTGTTATCTTGCTAAAGGACCATATAATACATATGTGTTATCTTGCTTTGTGTAGATACACTAAATATGCAAGTTAGAACAAGCATAGATTGAGGGGAGCAATTCATATTGTTTAAATCCCGAATCCCTTTGCACTTCATAAGGCAAAGTTATAACTTCAATATCCTTTGCTCACTTTCATCGCCTGTGATCCATCAAAGTTAGGGTTTTGATGAGGTGGCGGAAGGGCAAAGGAAGAGGGACTTGAGAGTTATCGGAGAAAAGGATGGAATGCAAGGCTTTTGAGAAGGACAGTGAACGAGAGCGGAGCGGGCAAGGAGTGAAATGTGATTGCGGCGGGAACAAGAGCCGGGAAATGCTTCCCGCGAAGGCTGGCGGATAAGTTAGTAGAATGGATAATAGTAGGCTTAAAGCACGGAAACAGAACCATGAGAACGCCATGATCAGGGATGAGCATCGGGTTGGGCCGGCCCGATCCGACCCATGACCCAGCCCGCATAATCCGATCCAGACCCGAACCCGATTTACAATATGGGTGGGTCGGGCTTAAAATTTAAACTCATATTTTATTTCGGCCGGGTACGGGCAGAGGTAAACCCAGGCCCGAAAACCCAAATGCTCAGATTATATTTTATGTACATTATATACCTATACATCTATCTTTGTCCTGAAAGAAAATATACAAATTTCTTGCTGCAATATGTAGTATGTACCTTAACAATGGCAACATGGATACTATGTAATCAATCAACATGATTAATGAATTCATACTAATAAGATAACCATCATTGACATGAATAAACATACTTGATTTCTTTATTTTGATCTCATTGTGTCCACATATAGGAGACGAATGATCTTTTGCTCAATGCATAGTAGATTATGCTCATCTTTTTACTCATATGCCCACATGTAGGAGACAAATGATCTTTTTCCCTTCCAAAACTCATTTCATTGTATATACATAGAGGATGAGGAGGCAAAAAGGCACAACATTGTGGACTCCATTGATTTTTTACTTCTCATACATTCACATGTACGAGAAAATGATTTGTTACTTTTTCAATATAGTGTATATACATTCTTTTGAAGGTTTATCACAAAATACATATCTCAGTAATTCAGTTTTCATGTTAGCAAGGTAGATCTAGCAAAATTTGGTATGCTCATTCGATGTTATATGGGCAAACCCGAATCCGGCCCGAAAACTAGCATTCTTATATGGGCCGGGTATGGGCTGACATTTTTCAATTTTATCTGGGTCCGAACCCGGCCCGTGGCCCGCTTTAAAATGTGGGTTTGGGTTTGGGAGAGGCAAAACCCGGTATAAACCGGCCCTATGCTCATCCCTAGCCATGATCGATCGAGATAGAAGGATTGGGGGGTTAGTCCTCTGCTCACCGAGGGTAGAATGAAATGAAAGAGAAGAACTGTTCTCAAACCTGAACTTGAAACGGGTCGTCGACAAATCCTTGCAGCTTCCTGTATCGCGACTGAGAGAGAGAGAGCCAGAAAAGCTCGAGCGGTGGAAGAAAGAAGGAAACACAGGGGAAGGTGGCAAAAGAACGAGCGAATAAAGAGCAAGAGGGGACAGCGACTGAGAATGAGGTATTTATTAAGGACGACGGAGAGAAACTATGAACCGGCAAAGGAGAACAAGGGGTTGGAATGGGGACGCCAGAAATGAGCAGCAGAATTTCGAGAAAGGACAAAGGCATGGAGATTGGGGGAAACAAAGCCATCGGAAGGCCAACGTCGACGGCGCGGAAGATTGGGTTTTTGAACTTTGGAGGCGGTGTGAGGGTTTGCGATACAGAACAGCAAATCGGAGAAGGGGAAAAACCCAATCGTAAAAGAGAGCAGGTTTAGGGGTTTTCAGAGGCGTCGGAGCTGTGCTGCGCTTGTACAAGAAAGACCGGAGATAGGGTCTGGAAGCGGGTAACTAGTTTTGGCAGACGGGTGACCCCTTTTATATCTTGGGGGTCTGGTTTGTAGAATAAAAAAAAATACGTGGGGCCCGTTACGCTATCTATTGCGACAAAGGCAGTGAATAGTCTCAAAAGTCTAACGGACGAGTACCTTTCCCGCTCGTGTAACGGCGCCTCTCTAAGGTGACATAGGGCTAGTTTGGTTCCTTGTGGCTGCAACACATTGCCTACTTGTAAAACAGGAAATCCGAAGTCATGAGATGGAACTCCAACAATAGCTATTTGGTTGGATGTCCGCTTCATTTTCGTCAGTTTGGTACCCTACGGTATGCGATCGTGTAGTGGCGGACAACAGAATCGTGATATGAAAAAATGACAGCTGCGGTCAACCGAAACGGAGAAGATCACCAGACGGCGGCAGCGTGGCCGGTCAAACGGAAAATGAACCGCGCCCAATCTGGGTGCGGTTTCTTTTCCTCCTTTTTCTACTGGGCCAATATGTATCTGTGAGTTCCAGTTCCACCGTCCGTTGGATCTGCGTGAAACCAAACACATGTGGTTGAAAAACATAGCGGGTTGGGTCTGCACGTGTTCATTTGCAGCCCAACCAAACTAGCCCATAGTCTCTCTGGATTAGGTATGTGGTTAATTATAGTTAATTCCATTAGTTTTCTAAAGGTCTTTCGGAGACTATATTATTCTTTTATAACATGATACAAAAATGAGTATTGCTCTATACTTCGTGGGGGAAAAATACTTAATAACGAGGACTCGTTTTATTCATCTACGTGTACTATTTTATGGGTTTTAATAACTAAAAAGTACTTTTATACATAATTTGTGTATGCTTTTATTTGTTTATTAGTCAGATGGTAAATGAAGATATTTGTGAATGTTTCAGTATTTTCCTTTTTTTCTTAATTGAAATAAAGATGGTGTATTTCATGCAACATTTGTTTATGTTGTAAAACTAAGAGTTGTTTCAGAATTCATGGGAAATAAAATAAGCTTCTTTTATTATTAACACCTCGTTAGAAAGAACATATTTAAATAAATGCATGCAAAACTATTTTCATTGTAGAAATTGATTATTGTTTTTAATTCATGCAAAAAATAACAAAAATGAGTATTGTTTTCAATGCTCCCCTCCCTCGTGATCATTATTTCTCTTTTTCAACTTTACCGCCCTCCTCACATATTTCTCTATCCGTTTAAACGCGAACAACCTTTTTTGTTGTTCTCGTTCTATCTCGAACGGATGTTCCGCGTTTTTATTTTCCATTCAAACTTCTACATATCTTCGTTTCTTTTCATTCTCTCTATTAAATGGTCCGTTTCTATTTTCTTTTTTGTTGGAACCAAAATGGTTCGTTTCTTGTGCTACATGACTCTGCATTCTATGTTGTTTCCTATTTCAATCAAACACCGACAGTTACCCTTTTCCGATCCAACCAAAAACATCTTGCCAAATGGTCTTATTTGAAGAAAAGAGAAAAAATCATAAATGCGATAGAGGATCAAAATAGTTTCGAAAGCGTCCTGTTTCCATTTACATACATCCTCAAAATAGCAACATGAACGGCCGGTTAACAAAAGCCCAAACCGCGGTCAAATCAAACCGTAGTTATCCTTTTCCAATAAAAGCCCAACCAAACATCCCGCCAACGATCATATTTGGGTGGGTGGTAGGTGGTGGGTGGTGGGGGAGGAGAGAAGAATAAATGCTTCTGAGAATTTATACATCTCACTCCCTGTTCCCGAAATGTCGTCAATGCCGCATACGTTAACCCACTCTCTTTGGCGGTATTACCATTATCAAATTTCTTTTCTTAAACTGTCTCCGATACGTTATAATTGCTTTAAAAATAGAAGTCGAATAAGTTATCATTAGAAAAATATTTTTGGAGTTCTTTTTTTAAGAAAGAGTCTATCAGACCTTATCTACTGCCCCTTCTTGATTATTATACGTTCACATCAGCTGTTAATGTTAGCTTTATACTTTTTTTATGCAAATAATTGGTATTTACTATATGCATCCGTTGCAATTGCTTCGTTCATTAATAAACTAGTAAACGCACACGTGCACATGCACGTGACATATAAAATTTGTTGAAATGTGCGGGGAGAGGACTCGTCCGTGAAAGACTCTCTACGGTAAAAGATATTTGTGTTACTTGTTTGAAAGGAGAGAATCAAGGAATCGTTTCCGTAGAATAGGATGGAGAGAGAAATACAGAATTAAAGATAATAAAAGTTAATAGGAGAGTGTGGGAATAAATATTTGTAGGAGCAAAATTTTTTGAAAAAAATGAGAGAAGAGAGTGAATCAAGGAGAGCGCAACATCAAACTCGCTCTTTTTATAGTAGTATAGATATATTTTTGGATTTTCTTTTATAAGCTTTTGTTTGGTTCGAGATCGAGATAACGAAATGTGTACCGGGTTAGTCAATACATCTGGATTAATTTATCTGAATTTGATCTTGTTTTTGTTTGACAGCCCCAATATCATTGCAAACACTCATTATATTAGAGTGTCTCGATAATTTGTGTTTTTCAGTTTGACATATAAAACAAAATAACATAAAAGAGAAAACCAAATTCAGATTGAGATTCTGAAATCCTACTCATAGCAGAACTGACTTGGTCTGAATTAGAGAATCACAAAATCCAAAACAATCATTCCAATTTTCACCAAACAAAATAAAATCTTGAGTGGATTAATCGGGATTAGTACCTACAACCCGAAATCCAAAACTGACCGCACTACTAACCGGTTGGTCGCCTCCGGTGCCGCCAATACTGAAGTGGGGCATACATTCATTCACTTTTTTTTGTTCCCCAACATTCATTCCAATTACCTAATAAGAGTCAATGAAAAACTGTCTGCCGCTTTGTCCTACCGATTCTTTTTCTTAGGGATGTGGCAGTTCAGGGTATACAGTGTACCTTTTAACAAATAAATCCAAATATGCTCTTAAATTGATCCACATTTATTTATTTAATTATTGAAATTACGAATTGGAGAATGTGGGCTAGAGTTAGAATTTTATAAATATCCACGTCCACTATGCCCCCTTGCCACCAAGGTTGTGGCGGCTACCGCAACCGTTCTACCCCATACCCTAAAACCCACTTTTCCACCTATTTTCTCATTTTGCACCCTATTTAACCATATACATCATAGACCCCTATCAAAGACTTAGTGGTGGTAAGGAGATAAAAGTTAGCTCACTTGGGAATGTGGACTTGAGAGTTATAATTTGCCCATATTTTGATAATGACTTAACCAATACATTTTTATATATCTAATATGTTTGTTCAAGATTGATTTCAGACTTTAGGTACATGAAAATGATCAAATTATACAAGTCCTAGTTTGTTCAAGTTCAAGTCAAATACAATGCAAGTGTGTAATTTGGGAAATCACTCCAAATGACCTTAAATAATTTTTGTAATCACTTATATTGATGATTTGACTTGTAACTAAGATGAGAAAAAAACCAGGGACATTTAATTCCATGGTTTAATTATTCAAATGTCAATTTAGAAAATTTGTCACAGATTGTTTATCGGTCGATTTGGAAACTCGACCGATCCTATGATGGATTTTCTGAAGATGACCCATCGGTCGAGTTGTATACTCACAGAACTCGACCGACCCACTCACTAAGCAAACCTGATTTTAGCTCATCAGTCGAGTTTTCCAGAACAAACTCGACCAATAGTTTGAAAATTGACTTTGTCATTTAGTGGATCGATTGAGTTATCTTTATTGAAAATCGACCGAATGTATTGTACAGAAAACGTAGAAAAAGTTATTATAATCGTTGCTGAGTTGTTTTGAACGAAAATAAATTCGTTGCATTTTAAAAAATGGCTATATTTCGACCCTAAGTGATCCCACACTCAAGGGAACACCCCTAGATATAAATATGACCCCTTGGAATTCATTCCAAGTTTGGTCATCCATACTATTCTAAGTCCTTTCTATAGTTGAGTATGTTGCAACTCCTTGAGCCCCTTTCTCTCTCTAGTTTACACTTTATTTTGTGATTATGAGTGAGATAGACATGTTGTAAGAGAGCTACTTTCTTGTGCTTGTAAATCTCTCATCCATTCCATCTTCCCTACCCCTTTCCTCCATGAAGCAAAGGTGAAGAAAGCTACTCCCAGTGAAGGTGGAGTTGTTGTTCTTCTTCTTCAAGGTTGAAGAAAGGTGAAGAACTTCTCCAGGTGAAGAAGAAGGCAAAGGCTGAAGATCTAAGAAGCGTAGGTAAATCTTTGAAGGTAGAAGACTTGTGCAAGAGTAGGTAAGACCTTAGAAGAAGGTTGAAGACTCTTGACAAAGTAGGTAAGTCCTTGTTAATGTAGAAGACTCTTTATGATTGGATGGGTAAGTCCTTTGGTGGTCTTGTGTTGTAACTATTATTGGTGAATATATGAGAAAATCACTTGTAAAGTCCTAGAGGTTGACCTCTCTAGGTAATGGAGTAACTCCCTCCTAGTTTGGAGAGTGCAACCACTCTACATGACCTTGTCAGGTACTTGCTATCAATTCATCTCATCCTTGATATGCTTGTTAGTTAGGACTTCAAATTGTACTTAAGCTATTAGTTTTAATTTGATATAATTTGAAGGTCTAATATATTTTGTGAGAATTTTTGAAGATCTATTCGCCCCCCTCTAGAGCCCTAGATCCAACAAGTGGTATCAGAGCCAAGGATCTTCTCCAACTATATCCCACGAGACGAGAAGATGGGTGACAACCTACTTGGTTCTCTCAACTTAGAGGGAGGCTTCTCCATGCATCCTCTGGTCTTTGATGGCACCAACTTCTTCTATTGGAAGAGGCATATGCAATTCTACATTCAAGGTATGAACTTTGACATGTGGAAGGTGATTGTCACACCATATAAGGATCCAACTGGAGCTGTAGCAACATGGAGTCAAGCTGCACTCAAAGAAGCCCAACTCAATGCCAAAGCCATAAACATCCTCTATGCATCCCTTATGACATGCTTTTTACGTGCGTAGAAATGCAAGTGTACACGTCAATGTAATATAGGCCTTTGTGAGGCCCGAGTCGAACTCAGGGATACGTGAATTGTTGGAGACTACTACTAACTACTCGCAATCAGCTAGACCGATTAAATAGTTGAGAGTTGTTGTTAAAATTAAAAGAAAATAAAATAAAACAAAACAAAGCAATCGATTAAATGTTAGGTTTAATCAATTCAAGATGAGATCTTTAGGATTGCGGTTTCACCGTGGGTTTTCATTGTATTAAATTCTATGTAGTTACTCAATTTATCTCTCGATCCGGGTAGTGGCCTGAAATCAGAATTGTCCACTGTCGTGGTACAATTCACTACCTATGTCTAGGTCGGTTCCACCGTCGTAGTAACCTATACCCTAAACTAGGTGCATTAAAAATGATCTCTCGGTATCCACCATTAACCTTACACCACCTTGTTCAAGGGATTTGTCAATTAATGTAAATTCCGTCTCTTTTCAACCATTAATTCTTCTTTCAACGTAATTAAGGGCATTAGATTATTATTATGGTGATCAAGCATAACAATATAATTGAGAAAACGAAATTATACCACGAATTTAAGAGATAAAATATGAATCACTATGATAAAATTGTCATACAATGAATTCCCGGGCTACTCCCGGTCCTAAAGACAAAGGGGATTAGCCCTGCATGTTCATCTCAGAGCAAAACGTGGAGTAGAAAAAGGGAAACATGGAGAAAAATGTGATTGAGTGGTGAAATCCCTGAACGGAGAAGATCCAAGTGATCCTTAGCGTAGAATACGCGTTCTCCCACCTTTCGGTGGTGGAAATCGTCTTCTTCAGCGTCTGGATTGGCTGGGGCGTGCTTCTGGGCTCCGTTCTTCTCTCCACACCTTCTCGGGACGTGTGCAACGGCTAATGACGTGATGATCCCCTCTTGGGCGCCGTCATTAGGTTTAATCACTGAGTTGGGTCACCAATTAATCGCAGCCGTCAGATTTAGATCAATCTAAAGCAAACTTGTATCTGACAGTGTCGATACCATCGACGCGGGTCGATGGTATCGACCTGGCGTGATATCGGCAGTTCTTCTTTTCTTTTGTCTTTGCGCCTGATGCTATCTCAATACCATCGACGAGGGTCGATGGTATCGACAAACCTGTAGTGACGGTTTTGTCTTTTTGTGTCGCTGTAGCTCCACCAGTCGAAAGTATCGACATATGCGTCGATGGTATCGACTCACTTCTCGCCAGCAACCTGATGGTATCTCGATACCATCGACATCCCTGTCGCTAGTATCGACTTTCTTCTGGTCCTTGCGGATGGAAACCTGTGGTCTGGTCGATGGTATCGACCACTGTCGATGGTATCGACAGAAGAAGATACTTGTTTTTCCTAAAATTACAACACGAAACCACATACGCCTACACCAAATATATTCTTTTGATAATTTATACTCAAAATGCTGAAATAAGGGAGATTTGACATAGAGAAGTAGCATAGACCAAAGTAGATGAATTATGCAACATTAACCACAGAAATGACTAATAAATGCATAAAGCACATATAAAACAAGTCAATAAATGCGACTCAAAATCATCGCATCAAACTCCCCTAAGCTTGAACATTGCTCACCCTCGAGCAACTAAACCTTAGAATAGAATTGCCAGAGTCAACTAAAGAACAAAGCATCACAACAAACATCCCATATGACTCCCACCGGACATTCACATACCGGCCCTCACTAACCACATAATGATAATTACCCTGCAGGCGACAGTAATCATCCATAAAAGATATCTACCTCAAAACTATTGAACACTATCACATAAGGAAGTTAACATAATAAAATTCGCCGGTCCAGACTCGGTGCATCTTGTGATCTCCTATACTACGTTGCTCGCCCTAACTACCATCTAAATGGAAGCAGCTCTCCTGATATTCGCAAGTGAGGAGAAAATCACGGTGGCCTACCAATTCGAGCAATGGGTGGATGGAATGGGTGGCTGATGGAAGAAGTGGAAGCATGATACGGTTTCAACATGCATAAAACAGAAAAACCCTAAATGATGCAATTGTACATGAGAAATGCCCTAATGCCTAAGATTAGGTGGAATGAAGCATGCACTAACATCCCGTCTCAAAATGAGACGGATATCTAACTGAGCTACATCATGTACTTACTCATCTTAAGGCGCATGTGAGATTATGTTCCTTTCTCCCTCTTATTCTACTTGCTTCTTAATAACTTTCTCTTTTTTTTTCTTTTTCATTTTTTTCAGATTTTTTTTCTCTTTTTTTTTGAGGCCCTTATATCCACAAATGACAATGAGTAATTTGTTGGGCTTACTTTTTCTACATAACTAAAATATTTGAACTATTTAGAAGGTATGGAACAATTTAATTCACCATTAAAGAATGAATGAGGTACATGATGTACTCTATGCATAAAAATTATGAATGCAACTAAATGACATGCACCTAAGGATAATGTGCATGTATAACTATTCTATTTTTTTTATTTTTCATGCAAAACATATGAAAGTGGTTGCAATGCAAAACTTGTCTACATGATATGCAATAAAAAAGAATTAAAACCGTACTTTACTTCCAATTCTTATGGTGGATTGTGAAAAGCAATTGGGTGGAAAGATCACAAGACTAATTGACTGAACCTTTGAAAAATATTATGTGTCCCTCCTTACTGACCAGTGTAGTAGTTAAGAGGTTTCTCTCTCTTACTTCAAATTAGAGTCTCATTATCATTTGGTCAGTTTAGGCTCAAACAACCAATTGTGTCCACTTTTCATGAATCATTAGGAATGTACAGTTGTGATTTTCTATTTTAAAGTTGACAAAACCAATCATTTTCTTAAGTTATGTGCTCAAAGTTGAACAACACTCAAGCTTGCGAACACTTAAATTTTTTTAATTTCCATGTATATGCAACTGAGATGACACATGACTTAAGACATCCACAAATACACTAGATAGAATGTGGATCCTACAAACAAACTAAGATTGCAAGAAATAAATGACAAGAACAAAAGCAATAAAACTAAAAATAGAGAAAATAAAAGATAGAGTTGTTCCAACACCCCCCAAGCTTGAATTCGACTATGGCCTCATAGTCAAAAACAATATTAAAGGTTGGAATAGAGATACCGATTTACTCTTCAGGCGGAGGCGGGTACTGTGGAGCCGTGGGGTCCCAAGATGGGTACTCTCCCTGAAAGCGCAGATCAAATTGGGCCCTGGGTGGAGGTTGTGGATAGCCTCCAAAGTAGTTCTGGCTCCAATAGTGATCATAAAAGGGCTGCTGCTGCATCTCCATCCTATGCAATCGGTCATGAATCTGTTGTTGGTTGTTGAGGAGGAGGCGCTCATTTTCGAAGATCACCCTTTGATTGTCCAGTAACCGGTTCGTAGTCTCCTGAATACCGGTATACACTACAGTATGATGCTGCTGCGTCTGTTGTATGTCTTGCAGCATAGCATACATGCCCTGCATCGAATAGACATCCTCGCTTGGCTACGTGGGCGATGGTGGTGGCGGAGGCTGCGGAGATAAAGATGCACCCGGATACATGCGAGGACGCTTCCTTGGTGCCACTCGTGCCTGAAGAAGAGTGTATGCCTCCTCTTCCTCTTCAGCCTCGTCGTCATTATTGTTGTTGTCGTCGTTGCCTCCGTCTTCATCGGAGTCAGCAATGGCTATGATGGGCCATCGGAAATGTTGCGCCCCTTCGATATTGAAGACAGGATCGGGAAGCGAGCATTCTTGGTAAGCATGGTTTACATGGCAATGAGCATAAGGTAAACCATCTCAAAGCAGGATCAAATTTGATCGGTGAAGATGCTGCACATTAACCTTGCTTCTACTGGAGAGCGGGGTCAAAGTTGAGAAATTCAGCCCAAGGTAGTGTGCCAGCGGAGTAATGAGTCCTCCAAAGTGAATTGGAGCCCTCCGCGTGCTCTTCTTTACTGCCAAGACCTGCTGCAGAAAGAAAACTCCCCAATTGCATTCTTGGTGCTTCAGGAGTTTATACAAGAAAAATAGGTCCGACTCTTGGAATTTGCTAACGGACAGATCACCCCTAGCAAACAAAGTAGAACTCAGCATCCGGT
Organism: Alisma plantago-aquatica; assembly: GCA_963693085.1. Classification (NCBI taxonomy): domain Eukaryota; kingdom Viridiplantae; phylum Streptophyta; class Magnoliopsida; order Alismatales; family Alismataceae; genus Alisma; species Alisma plantago-aquatica. Next base: position 1,491,864,406 of record OY856412.1, read on the forward strand.
GGAGAATCCGTACGAACGGATGCTCAAAGTTGGCTACCGCGGCATTGTAGTAGCTCACTGATTTTCCCGGCGGCACCGTCACAAGCTCGGTGAAGATCGCGTCGTAGTCAGTGCGGTTGTCCGGACGCCGGTAGTCGTGTCGCGAGTGATTCCAATTATAAATCTTGTTGAACTGACGGAGTGTAAGGGTGTAGTCATTGTTGTACAGCCGGAAAGACACTCGACCCTTGATCCACTCGCGGTCGGTGGCTATGATGTCGTTTGGCACGAAACAGACGTCCAGCGACGCCATAAACTCAGCCACCAGCTCCTTGTAAGTAGGCCACTCACCGAAGAATGGCTGGCCATCGGCGTGGTACTCCAGCTCATCAGGCCTTCTTCCCGTGTGTCGGGCCTGCCCCTTCAGAACGTAGGCGAGGTTGGCTTCGAACCCCAAATTGCGGATTGTCTCCCGTTCAATATAACGGGTCAGCTCGATTTTTCTCTTCAAGATCTCCTCGTAGATCTTCTTGACCTCCGCGGATGGATGAATAAGCCGCGGGCGTGAAATCGAAGCGGTAGGTGGTGGCACAAACTCCGGGATGTCCATCGGGTTTGCGCGTGAAGAAGATGCACCAGCAACATGCACCATGGTTGCGACAGAAAGAGGAGTAGAGAGAGAGCTCGGTGAAGATCAGAGAAAGAAATCTCCGCTCGATGAAGAACGTGCTCCTTCTGCGTGTCTTCGGGCTCGGATCGCTCTGGAATATGATCGGCACAGGTGGAGGAGGATTTCTCTGGAGTTGTGACGTCATATGACGAAAATCCTTCTCATATATAGCCGTGACCGGCACTGTTGTATGCCCGTCGATACCATCGACGCGGGTTGATGGTATCGACATGGGTAGCACAATCCGTACTGCCGCTAGTATCAACGGTCGTCGATGGCTGGATCTGCGGGGCCCGGATCGCTGACATGTCGATACTATCGACGCGAGTCGATGGTATCGACCCGTCCCCCGGATCGACTCTCTTGTTGCTGCGATCACCGTAGATCTCTCCTCGCGGATTGTTGACGTGGTGCGTCGATACTATCGACGCGAGTCGATAGTATCGACTCTCTGATTAGGGCAACTTCCTCGCGAGGCCCGGCCGCCGCCTTCTGTATGTGATTGTGTCGATACCATCGACAGGCCCGTAGATGGTATCGAATTTACTGAGATGATTTCTTCTGAAAATCTCCAGAGATCTCGCGAGTATCGACACCCATGTCGATACTATCGACCTCTGCCTGTTGGTATGTCGATACCATCGACGAGGCCATCGATAGTATTGATGCAGTGCGATTCCTGCAGTCGCCAACCTATACCACAGTCAATACCATCGACACAAGGGTCAATGGTATCGACTCTGCCTCAGCCCTGCACATGTAGCAAACGATCACGGTATATTTTTTATACTAAAAACAAAGTAAAAACAAATCAAACTACGAATGTGAAAGAAATAAAATAAAGTACCGATGGTTGGGTTGCCTCCCAACAAGCGCCCTTATTTAACGTCTTAGGCTAGACGACATGAAGCTCGTCATGCATCCGGAAGTGCAATGAGTCTGACCTCATTCACTTTCCTCGTGTAATCTTCACCAAAATACAACTTCAACCTTTGTCCGTTGACCAGAAAGGTTGTCTCGCCATCGCGCACCATGATTGCGCCATGTGGCCAGACCTCCTCTACCATAAATGGTCCACTCCATCGGGATTTTAGCTTCCCGGGATGCAACTTCAGCCTCAAATTGCACAAAAGCACACGATCTCCTTTCTTGAAGGTGCGCATCTGGATATGGTGATCGTGGATCAACTTTGTGTGCTCCTTGTAGATCCTTGAGCTTTCATATGCATTCATTCATAGCTCATCATGTTCATTTAATTCAAGTAACCTCTTCTTCCTCACTTCATCATAACTCAAGTTTAGCTTCCTAAGAGCCCAATGTGCTTTGTGCTCTAATTTCACCGGTAAGTGACAGGCCCGACCATAAGCCAACCTAAAAGGTGTGGTGCCTATAGGTGTCTTGTATGCCGTCCTGTATGCCCACAATGCATCTGGTAGTAGAGTGCTCCAATTTTTCCTCGTAGCAGCCATCGTACGCTCCAAGATCTTCTTAATCTCACGATTTGACACCTCTACTTGTCCTTGAGTCTGTGGGTGGTACGGGGTACCAATGTTATGTTTGACCCCGTACTTTCTCAACAGCGCCACGGACTTTTGATTCCGGAAGTGTGTACCCCCATCACTAATGATCATTCTGGGCACACCGAACCTGCAGAAGATATTTTCCTTAATGAACCTGCACTCTACAGTGGAATCATTAGTCCTTGTGGGTATTGCCTCTACCCACTTCGACACATAATCAACAGCCAAAAGGATATACAAATTAGAATTTGAGGATAGAAAGGGTCCCATAAAATCTATACCCCATAAATCAAATACCTCAACCTCCTGGAAAACATTAAGAGGCATCTCTTGTCTCTTCGAAATGTTACCCGCCCTTTGGTAGGAATCACATTGCCTCATGAACTCATAAGCGTCCCTAAACAAGGTAGGCCAATATAGGCCACTTTCCAGTACTTTGGCTGCCGTACGAGAGCTTGCATGGTGTCCGCCCATCGGTAGCGTGTGACAATGACGAAGAACACTCTCGTATTCCACCTCAGGTACACACCTGCGTAAAACTCCATCCCTACATTGCTTCAAAAGAATAGGGTCATCCCAGAAATAATAACGTAAAGAATAGAAACATTTCTTTTTCTCTTGGTACGTCCAATCATCTGGGATGATCTTGCAGGCAAGATAATTCACAATATAAGAAAACCCCAGGTCTTTAGAAGTCACTTTCAAAAGATGTTCATCCGGAAATGTCTTGATAATGGGTATGTGTAAATCTTTTTCATCTACCCTCTCTAACCTAGACAAATGATCCACTACCACATTTTCAATCCCCTCCTTGTCTTTGATTTCAATATCAAATTCCTGTAAAAGCAAGATCCACCTAATCAATCTAGGTTTGGCATCTTTTTTCTCCATCAAATACTTAATGGCGGCGTGGTCCGTCCAAACTACGACTTTCGATCCAACTAGATATTGCCGAAATTTTTCAAAAGAGAAAACAACGACAAGCAATTCTTTCTCGGTAGTCGTGTAATTAAGTTGGGCATCATTCAAAGTTTTAGAGGCATAAAAAATCACAATGGGTTTATTGTCCACCCGCTGTCCTAACACAACTCCAACGGCGAAATCAGATGCATCACACATGAGTTCAAACAGCTTGGTCCAATCCGGTGTTTGCACAACTGGTGCGGAAATCAATTTTTCCTTAAGCGTGTTGAACGCGTGTAGACATTTTTCATTGAAGTAAAAAAAAACATCCCTTTCTAAAAGCTCAGATAAAGGTTTGGTGATCTTAGAAAAATCTTTTATAAAAGGACGATAGAAACCGACATGACCTAAGAAACTTCACACCCCTTTCACCGAATTTGGTGGGGGCAATTTGGAAATTACTTCAATTTTTATCGGATCTACCTCCAAATCTTTGGTAGACACTTTATGTCCCAACACTATTCCTTCACTCACCATCATATGACATTTTTCCCAATTGAGGACCAAATGTGTATCCTCACAGCGTTGCAACACCTTATCCAGATTATAAAGGCATTCATCAAAAGATGCACCATAAACCGAGAAATCATCCATAAAGACCTCTAGACAGCGTTCTACCATATTGATAACCTCCTATTTTAGTCGATTATCTTAGTCCTTTTCTTTAGCTTTCCATACTCTTTCTAAGTTTAAACTATACATAATCCTAATTTTACCCTTTTTTTGTAAATATACCATCAGACTAACTTTCCTTTCTATATATGCAGAAAAAGCACAAAAAAATCATAAAAGAATAACTCAACCTCAAGACCGCATGGATTCAAACGGTCCCAAGACCGCATGAAGCTAATCGGTCTCGAGACCGCATGGAGTCCAATGGTCCCAAGACTGCATGAAGCCAACCGGTCCCGAGACCGCATGGAGTCACACGGTCCCAAGACCGCATGAAGCAAACCGGTCCCGAGACCGCATGGAGTCACACGGTCCCAAGACCGCATGAAGCCAACCGGTCCCGAGACCGCATGGAGTCAAACGGTCCCAAGACCGCATGAAGCCAACCGGTCCCGAGACCGCATGGAGTCACGCGGCCTCAAGACCGCATGAAGCCAAACGGTCTTGAGACCGCATGGAGTTCAAACGGTCTCAAGACCGCATGAAGCCAACCGGTCCCGAGACCGCATGGAGTTCAAACGGTCTCAAGACCGCATGAAGCCAACCGGTCCTGAGACCGCATGGAGTTCAAACGGTCTCAAGACCGCATGAAGCCAAACGGTCTCAAGGTCCAAACGGTCTTGAGGTCCCAAATGGTCTTGAGGTCCAAACGGTCTCCAAACTGTTTGGACTTCACTCAAGGCCTATAAATAAGACCCCAAGGGTCCTCCATCAAGGATATCAAGTTTCAGATGTCCAAAGGCTGCCTCAATTGTTCCAGAGCTCTTGCTACTTCCATCCTCCACCCTGGGGCTGTCGGTCTGAGACCCATACTCCATCCTGAAGCTGCTTTCTCCTTCTTCGCCAAAGAAGGTGGGAAAGGGAGATCTCATTGTCGTGCAACCTGCAAAGACTGGTGGATCGTTTCTCTCTCTCCAAGGGGTTGACCTTCCTCCATCCTTTATGGGGATGATGCTCTCTCTCTCTTCTTGCCTCCTTCTTTGTCCTAGTCATGAGCGAGTAGTCTCCTTCACTAGGGTGCAGGGAGTAGCCCCGCTACCCATGCTTTCATGTCATGTAAATGTAATCCTTAGGTTGTAATATAGAGTTCTTATCTTTGTCAGTTTGACATCAAACGATTAATGAATGCATGTTGCTTGATCTCCAACTTGTGTTATCTTTTATCTTTTAGTATGAATTGTCTACGTTTGTACTATTAGATTCGAAACTCGTTTGTATGTTGGTTCTTGGTGCATGTATCCACCATGCATCTGTTTCGGTATCTAGAAGTGTATCTCAAGAAGTGGAGTAAACTAACTATCATCCGTTGCACTTTCATACTATATAATGGAATCAGTTGACGTATGGAAGTGCAACCTTGATAAGTCGAGGAACACACTTTGCGAGGGGAATGATGCAAAGTAATGTGACCATTTTTTCGGGAATGGCTGGCGTTGCAACATTCCCACACTTCTCGTAGTTAGATTCTCCGAAAGGAGGCTAAGTCTACAAGGATACTAAATGACTGGACTCTTTTTGCAGGTTAAGTTTTGCTTTGCATGTGTTGATCGATGTGTAGTGGCGGTGAAAAACCGATCACACCCTAGTGATCTTTTATCATAGTTTAACTCATTAGATTTACTTGCTTTCTTTACTTTTTATGTTCTTAGTTTAAAAACATCAAAATCCGACTTTCGATATAAGTGCCTGCTAGTAAGTGACTAAGTGAAATTCCATACGTTTTCTATCTTGTTGCTTGCAACAAGACCGTTGTCTTTTAGGTTCGATCCTAAATCTGTACTACGATAAGGCTTCCATACTCTTATGGGGTTGGAGCATTTATCTAAGCACCAGTTCTAGGTAAACCTAGGGAAGACATAAACTCTCTAGGGTTTTTGGTGCATATTTGGGACTCCCATTGGAAGAGTAATCTTTTGGTGTAAGTCCCAGCTCCATCAAAAAATGGTGCCGTTGCCGGGGACAACGGAACGTTGTAATTTCACTTAGTACTTTTCTAGTTGGTTAGTATTTTACACTTACTTTTTAATCATAACTCTATATTTTCTTGAAACTTCCATATTTCCACTATTATCTAAAGGTGTTCTCTTTTCTCTACTCAGGTAGAACACGTGAATGCGATCATCGCATAATCGCGGATTCTCCCCTGATCCGGAGTTCGACTCCGAGGTAGAGAGAAGTTTCCACCGCCAAATCCGTCTCAATCGCCAACGAACCAGACAAATGGCTGACGAACAGCACCAGGCTGCTTTGGTGATGGACATGGTAAATGCTGCCATCGCCGCACAACGGGCACAACTTATCGCAGACACCCGTGCCCAAATCCAAGCGGAGATACGTGCAGAAGAGCAAGCCCGCATAAGAGCTGAGACTGAGGCAGCAACCCAAGCTGCTCAGCTGGAGTTAAGGAACAAACAACTGAGGGACTACGCTGTCCCGAAGAACTATGAGGATAACCACCCGGTCCGACCTCCGATTATCAATATCCCAAACTTCGAGATTCGGACCCAGTGGATCCAGATTATGCAAGGCATCTCCTTATCCAGAGGTTCAGGAGATGATTGCATGGACCATTTGAAAAGGTTTAAGGTGTTATGCCGCCTAGTCCCGCAAGATGGTGTCGCTTTTGATGCGATAATGCTCCATATGTTCCATTTCACCTTATCTGGGAGGGCTCTGAGTTGGTACAACTCACTGGACAGAGAGCCCATAATAACCACTTGGGCCCCCCTAGAGGAAAAGTTCTTAGAGAAGTTCTTTCCACCCTCACTGACCTATGAAATCAGAGGGCAAATCAATCGCTTCTCTCAGCTACCTGGAGAGACCCTTGCTGAGGCATGGGAAAGATTTAAAGAACTTCTGCGTAAATGCCCCCATCATGGAATTTCCCAGAATCAACTGATAGAAACCTTCTATCGGGGAGTGAGCGATGATATTAAACAGTTCTTAGATTCCTCATCTGGAGGAAACTTCATGAGGAAGAATTACGAAGACGCATGGAAGATTGTTACTCTTGGAGCTGAAAACCAGTCCAACTGGGGACGGTCAGCCGGTAAAGGTGTTCTCAAAGTTTTCAAAGCTGAAGAATCTATATAAATGAAGGCAATAGCTGAGGCCTTGAAAAAAATTGTTCATAAACAACAACCTCTCGAGACTTCTCTCGGAGAGATTCATAAGAAGAAAACTCCGTTAGTTCAACAAGTCAAAGCCGTCACAGGATCCTGTGAAGCTTGTCACGCTTCTGACCATCCGACTCTTTCCTGCAGTATGCTGTATAATGTGATGATGGATCTGCATCCACCACCACAACCATATGAGCCTATCATTGATCAGTCAGAAGAACAACTACCGGAACAAGTCAACTCCATCCACACTATTCCTGGACAAGTCTACTACAATCCCAATCAACCGAGGAATCACCCTGGATTCCAATATGGGAACCCTTCTGGAACTGCGAACCCACAACATCAAGCGCAGGGAGGATCTGCTAGTAGGCTACCACCTGGGTTCCCAAACAATTTCAACCAAAATCAAGGGAATCCCAGGAACAACCTCCCTAGGGCCAACCACCCCAGGAACCCATCAGCCTACTACCAATACCCTCATCTCCATCCGCAGCTGCATACTCAGCAACCCCAGATGGCGCTACTGCAGCAGCAATCTCAACAAGCCCAACAACAAATTCCTCTAAAAAACACTCTTGCCCAACCGGAAAATGAAATATCCTTGATAAGGCAGATGTTTCAATTGCAGCAAACTATGCTTGCTAACCAACAGGCTCAGCAGAAAGCAGTTGAAGCTCAACTCGCTCAGATCGCTGCACAATTAAAGCCCCCAGTAGGTATGTTTGCTGGGCAGCCTGAATCAAATCCTAAGCATGGGCAGAACAGACATGAACAGTTGAATGCCGTCACCACAAGGTCGGGACGCATTCTTCCTGAGACAACCAAGATCACTCTGGATGATGATGATACGCCTGCTTTTATGACAAAAGAGAGATCGCAACAAGGAATTGAGAAACCCTCCGAGGGCACAAAGGACAAAAATAAAGAACAAGTGTCCGCAGAACCCGAAGTCTCGCAATTTAAACCGAGGATTCTGTATCCGGGTAGACTGCAAGAAACAAAAATGGACACCAGGTTTCAAAAGTTCAAGGAGGCAATGAAGAAACTGTACATTGACATCCCGCTCCTTGACGCTCTGTCCGAAGTGCCAGCATGGGCAAAGTATCTCAAAACCTTGCTATCAAGAAAGTATATCACCAAGGAGCAGGAAACTGTCAAGCTTGCTCAGACCACTTCTGACATCATCCTAAACAAATTGCCCAAAAAGAAGAAGGACCCCGGTTCCTTCGTAATCCAATGTTGCATTGGAAATGCATCCACGAAGAAAGGATTAGCTGACCTTGGGGCCAGCATATCCATTATGCCTTACTCAATGTGCAAACGCCTAGGTTTCACCAAATTGCTACCTACAACAATGACTATTCAACTTGCTGATTCCACCATAACCGCACCCATGGGGATTATTGAAGATATTCCGGTGAGAATAGGCAAAGATGCTTACGTACCATGCGATTTCGTTATCATGGATATTAAAGAAGACCTAAGGTACCCAATCATTTTTGGCAGACCGTTCCTCGCTACTGCCAGAGCGCTTATTGACGTCGAAGCTGGGACCATCATTCTTAGGCTCGGAAAAGAAGCAATTCAATTCCGAGTCCTTGATAGCATGAAAGGTCCCATCATCCAAGAAGAAGTCTTTCTTTTGGACGCAATTCAGCAAATGTCGCAATTAGAAATCTCCGAGCCAATTGACGAACTGGAGAATGCTCTTATCAATCAGGAGGTTGAATTTTTATGCAAATGAACTAGTTCAGCAATGTCTCCAATATCTAGAAAAGATCGAAGAAGCGCCAAAGGCCACTTTTGAAGAGCTTAAAGCCGTTACTATTATAGAAGCAGCCGAACCACCGAAAGCCCCCAAATTGAAGACTTTACCTACAGGGCTTAAATATGTTTTCCTAGATGAGGAAGAGCTATGCCCGGTCATCATCAACTCCACCCTTACTGAAGATCAAGAAGTAAGGCTTCTGGATGAGCTGAGGAAGCATAGAAAGGTCATTGGATATAAAATAACTGACCTTACGGGCATAAACCCAGCTCTGTGTATGCACAAGCTTCCTATGGTTGAAGAATTCAAACCCTCTCGCGAACATCAAAGAAAACTGAACCCAAATCTGAAAGAGGTAGTTCGTCTGGAAGTCCTTAAATTACTCAAAGCTGGCATGATCTATCCTATCTCTGACTCTCAGTGGGTCAGCCCGGTTCAGGTTGTTCTAAAGAAAGGGGGCACTACTGTAGTGATCAAAGATAAAAACGAGTTAGTGCCTACCAGGACTGTAACAGGATGGCAGATGTGCATTGATCATAGGAAGTTGAACAAAGCCACAAGGAAAGACCACTACCCTCTGCCTTTCCTTGATGAAGTCCTAGAACGCCTGGCTCACCAAAAATATTTCTGTTATCTCGATGGTTACTCCGGGTTTAACCAAATACCCATACACCCGGAGGACCAGGAAAAAACCACCTTCACCTGTCCCTTTGGGACATATGCATTCAGAAGAATGCCGTTCGGGTTATGTAACGCGCCCGCCACTTTCCAACGCTGTATGTCTGCTATCTTCACCGGTTTAACTGAATCTGTTATGGAAGTTTTTATGGACAATTTCTCAATTTACGGAGACTCCTTCGACAACTGTTTAATCAATCTTAGACGAGTTCTGCAACGCTGTGAGGAAACGAACCTTATCTTAAATTGGGAGAAATGCCATTTCATGGTAACAGAAGGTGTCATCCTCGGACATAGGGTAAGTGATAGGGGAATCAAGGTTGATAAAGAAAAGATCGATGTTATCTCAAAGCTATCACCTCCAAAAGATATAAGAGGAGTTCGAGCCTTCCTGGGTCATGCAGGATTCTATAGAAGATTCATCAAAGATTTCTCGAAGATAGCTAAACCCATGACCCAACTCCTGACCAAAGATGCTGAGTTCATATTCAATCAGGAATGTATGCAAAGCTTCTCCACCCTTAAAGATGCGTTAATCTCCGCACCTATTCTCAGAGCTCCAGATTGGTCGCAACCCTTCGAAATCATGTGCGACGCAAGTGATTATGCCATAGGGGCTGTTTTAGGACAGAGGATTGATAAGAAACCCTATGTTATCTACTACGCATCCAAAACGCTAGACGAAGCACAGAAAAACTACACCACCACTGAGAAAGAGTTTCTGGCTATCATCTATGCGTTTAAAAAATTCCGCTCCTATCTGATTGGCTCTAAAGTCATCGTTTATACCGACCATTCTGCTATCCGATACCTGATTCAGAAACAGGATGCTAAACCCAAGCTTATCCGCTGGGTGCTAATGCTTCAAGAACTTGACTTGGAGATCAAAGATAAAAGTGGCGTGGAGAATGTTGTGGACGATCACCTCAGCTGGATCGAGGTTGAAGAAAAAGATAAAATCCCTATTAGGGATTCTCTTCCTGATGACCAGCTTATGAAGGCCACTCACGGTTTCCCTTGGTATGCTGATATCATTAATTATCTGGCCACAGGGATTATCCACCCATCTGCTTCCTACCAGGATAAAAGGAAGTTCCTTCACGACATAAAACGTTATCACTGGGACGAACCCTACTTGTTTCACCTTTGTGTCGACGGACTTTTCCGTCGCTGCCTGCCAGAAGAAGAAATAACCCCGGTCCTAGAACATTGCCATTCCGGACCCACGGGGGGGCATATGAGTGCCAAGAAAACTGCCATAAAAGTTTTACAATCTGGTTTCTTCTGGCCCACCATATCAAAAGATTCATATGATTTCGTGAAAGCCTGCAACAAATGCCAATTTTCGGGCAACATATCAAAAAGGGACGAAATGCCCCTCACTATGTGGCAGGAAATTGAACTTTTTGATGTATGGGGGGTAGACTACATGGGCCCTTTCCCCTCATCTTATGGCTTCTCTTATATTTTGGTCGCAGTGGACTACGTCTCAAAGTGGGTCGAAGCTGTACCCACTGTGTCCAGCGATTCCAAGCCTATTATCAAATTATTCAAAGATATTATTTTCCCAAGATTTGGAGTTCCGAGAACTGTCATATCAGATGGCAGGACCCATTTCTTGGAGCGAAGTTTTGAAGCCTTACTGAGAAAATACGGAGTCCATCACAAAGTCACCACGCCTTACCATCCACAAACTAGTGGCCAGGTAGAGGTATCCAATAGACAATTAAAGACGATTCTTGAAAAAACAGTGAACAAAAACCGCACAGATTGGTCCACCAAACTTCATGATGCCCTTTGGGCATACCGAACTGCTTATAAAACACCAATCGGAACAACCCCGTTCCGTTTGGTGTACGAGAAGTCTTGTCATCTTCCAGTCAAGCTGGAACATAAAGCCTGGTGGGCCATCAAGCAATTAAACTTCGATCTTAAAAGTGCGGGAGAGAATCGACAACTCCAGTTACAGGAGTTAGAAGAACTCTGAATGACAGCCTATCACAGTGCCAAGATCTATAAGGAGCAAACAAAAATGTGGCACGATGGTCATCTTAAGAGAAAAGATATCGCCATTGGCGACAAAGTGCTCCTTTTCAACTCCAAACTCAAATTATTTCCCGGAAAACTTAGAACAAAATGGTCCGGGCCCTTCACTATAAAACATATCTACCCAACTGGAGCTGCCATTATTATCGACAACAACGGCGGAGAAAGGACGGTCAATGACAACCGTTAAATGATATTACACTCAAGAAGACAAAATGCCTCGACAAACCATCAATATCAGAGGTGCTACGCCAACAACATAACAACTCTACAGCTTCGTCGAGCCAGCGACGTTAAAACAAGGCGCTACTTGGGAGGCAACCCAAGATTTCATGAATTAGTTTAGCCGCAGCCCTTGTCCTAATTACTTCTCACCCTATCACTTTGACACTCTGAGGACAGAGTGAGTGATAAGTTAGGGGGGGGTACATTAGACAAGGGCAAGGTATCTTTTTTCTAAAACCCCTCTTTCTCCATCTTCTCCTTTCTTTAACCCTTTTAAGTAGAATCACCCTCAATTAACTCTAGAATCATGTTAGTCCCTAAAAGTAAATAGCTCTTAGACATTTAATGGCGATTTAAATAATGTCCCTCCACTACTAATTTTCATGCTTTTGCTTCAATTCTTTATCTAACTCTCCACAGGTCAAAATCAAGGCAGAAATAAGCCAAGCTCTCAAGGATGAGAGGGGAATCAGGCAACTTCCAAATCAAGAAGTTCTGCAAGTGGACCACAAACCAAATAAGTGCATGTTGAAAAACTCTAAGAATAGCTTTCCTCTCTTCAAAATAAAAGAGGCTTGGCCGCCCAAAATAATTTCCCAAACAAAACCCCAAAACCCAAGCCTGCAAGTTATCAAATAAAAGCCAGAGAGACGAATAAAATTATGAGAGTTGTGCCATGAATAAGGATCTATATAAAGAACCGATGAAGGTTTCACCCGGCCGACACATTCCGCTGCCCTCACAAAGGCAGATGTGTCGTGCCCGGTAGTGAAACCCTAAGGTATCTAAATATATGAAAGGCTCATAAAGGACTCACCCGTCCGATACATTTAGCTGCACTCACAAAGGCAGATGTGTCATGCCCGGTAGTGAGATCCCAAAAGCACAGATAGCCCCTCCCCCACTTGAAGGGGGAGCTACACCTCAAGCCTTTGGCCAACTCTTATACCCTCTCTAGCTCCCAGTAGGTCTTTCAGAGAGGTATAAAGATGATTAGAGTCAACAACATGCACAAAATAAAGGTGGTCCCAATGCGAACTGCGAGATACAGAAAGAACCTGAGACCCAAGCAACTCTTGAAACCTGAAAGAGTCAAGGCAAGCAATGAGACTTGATATGACCTCAGGGGAACTCAGGTTAAGAATTGAAGCAAGAGTATGGAAATCCTAATTAATAAGATCACCTCGCCATTACATGCCTCAGCTCTATCTAACTTGAGGACAAGCTAGACTCGAAGTTAGGGGTGGGTGATAACCTCCTATTTTAGTCGATTATCTTAGTCCTTTGCTTTAGTTTTCCATACTCTTTCTAAGTTTAAACTATACATAATCCTAATTTTACCCTTTTTTTGTAAATATACCATCAGACTAACTTTCCTTTCTATATATGCAGAAAAAGCACAAAAAAATCATAAAAGAATAACTCAACCTCAAGACCGCATGGATTCAAACGGTCCCAAGACCGCATGAAGCCAATCGGTCTCGAGACCGCATGGAGTCAAACGGTCCCAAGACCGCATGAAGCCAACCGGTCCCGAGACCTCATGGAGTCACACAGTCCCAAGACCGCATGAAGCCAACTGGTCTCGAGACCGTATGAAGCCAACCGGTCCCGAGACCGCATGGAGTCACACGGTCCCAAGACCGCATGAAGCCAACCGGTCCTGAGACCACATGGAGTCAAACGGTCCCAAGACCGCATGAAGCCAACCGGTCCCGAGATCACATGGAGTCATGCGGCCTCAAGACCGCATGAAGCCAAACGGTCCCGAGACCGCATGGAGTTCAAACGGTCTCAAGACCGCATGAAGCCAACCGGTCCCGAGACCGCATGGAGTTCAAACGGTCTCAAGACCGCATGAAGCCAACCGGTCCCGAGACCGCATGGAGTTCAAACGGTCTCAAGACCGCATGAAGCCAAACGGTCTCAAGGTCCAAACGGTCTTGAGGTCCCAAACGGTCTTGAGGTCCAAACGGTCTCCAAACCGTTTGGACTTCACTCAAGGCCTATAAATAAGACCCCAAGGGTCCTTCATCAAGGATATCAAGTTTCAGACATCCAAAGGCTGCCTCAATCATTCCAGAGCTCTTGCTACTTCCATCCTCCACCCTGGGGCTGCCGGTCTAAGACCCATACTCCATCCTGAAGCTGCTTTCTCCTTCTTCGCCAAAGAAGGTGGGAAAGGGAGATCTCATCGTCGTGCAACCTGCGAAGACTGGTGGATCGTTGCTCTCTCTCCAAGGGGTTGACCTTCCTCCATCCTTTATGGGGATGATGCTCTCTCTCTCTCTCTTCTTGCCTCCTTCTTTGTCCTAGTCATGAGGGAGTAGTCTCCTTCACTAGGGTGTGGGGAGTAGCCCCGCTACCCATGCTTTCATATCATGTAAATGTAATCCTTAGGTTGTAATATAGAGTTCTTATCTTTGTCAGTTCGACATGAAACGATTAATGAATGCATGTTGCTTGATCTCCAACTTGTGTTATCTTTTATCTTTTAGTATGAATTGTCTACATTTGTACTATTAGATTCAAAACTCATTGTATGTTGGTTCTTGGTGCATGTATCAACCATGCATCTGTTTCGGTATCTAGAAGTGTATCTCAAGAAGTGGAGTAAACTCACTATCATCCGTTGCACTTTCATACTATGAAATGGAATCAATTGACATATGGAAGTGCAACCTTGATAAGTCGAGGAACTCACTTTGCGAGGGGAATGATGCAAAGTAATGTGACCATTTGTTCAGGAATGGCTGGCGTTGCAACATTCCCGCACTTCTCGTAGTTAGATTCTCCAAAAGGAGGCTAAGTCTACAAGGATACTAACTGACTGGACTCTTTTTGCAGGTTAAGTTTTGCTTTGCATGTGTTGATCGATGTGTAGTGGCGGTGAAAAATCGATCACACCCTAGTGATCTTTTATCATAGTTTAACTCATTAGATTTACTTTCTTTCTTTACTTTTTATGTTCTTAGTTTAAAAACATCAAAATCCGACTTTCGATATAAGTGCCTGCTAGTAAGTGACTAAGTGAAATTCCATACGTTTTCTATCTTGTTGCTTGAAACAAGACCGTTGTCTTTTGGGTTCGATCCTAAATTTGTACTACGATAAGGCTTCCATACTCTTATGGGGTTGGAGCATTTATCTAAGCACCAGTTCTAGGTAAACCTAGGGAAGACATAAACTCTCTAGGGTTTTTGGTGCATATTTGGGACTCCCATTGGAAGAGTAATCTTTTGGTGTAAGTCCCAGCTCCATCAAAAAATGGCATACATTAGACAAGGGCTAGGTATCTTTTTTCTAAAACCCCTCTTTCTCCATCTTCTCCTTTCTTTAACCCTTTAAAGTAGAATCACCCTCAATTAACTCTAGAATCATGTTAGTCCCTAAAAGTAAATAGCTCTTAGACTTTTAATGGCGATTTAAATAATGTCCCTCCACTACTGATTTTCATGCTTTTGCTTCAATTCTTTATCTAACTCTCCACAGGTCAAAATCAAGGCAGAAATAAGCCAAGCTCTCAAGGATGAGAGGGGAATCAGGCAACTTCCAAATCAAGAAGTTCTGCA
The DNA here is from genome assembly GCA_963693085.1 of Alisma plantago-aquatica. Classification (NCBI taxonomy): domain Eukaryota; kingdom Viridiplantae; phylum Streptophyta; class Magnoliopsida; order Alismatales; family Alismataceae; genus Alisma; species Alisma plantago-aquatica. The sequence continues at coordinate 1,491,879,621 of OY856412.1, forward strand.
AGTGGACCACAAACCAAATAAGTGCATGTTGAAAAACTCTAAGAATAGCTTTCCTCTCTTCAAAATAAAAGAGGCTTGGCCGCCCAAAATAATTTCCCAAACAAAACCCCAAAACCCAAGCCTGCAAGTTATCAAATAAAAGCCAGAGAGACGAATAAAATTATGAGAGTTGTGCCATGAATAAGGATCTATATAAAGAACCGATGAAGGTTTCACCCGGCCAGAACATTCTGTTGCCCTCACAAAGGCAGATGTGTCGTGCCCGGTAGTGAAACCCTAAGGTATCTAAATATATGAAAGGCTCATAAAGGACTCACCCGGCTGGTACATTCAGCTACCCTCACAAAGGCAGATGTGTCGTGCCCGGTAGTGAGATCCCAAAAGCATAGATAGCCCCTCCCCCACTTGAAGGGGGAGCTACACCTCAAGCCTTTGGCCAACTCTCATACCCTCTCTAGCTCCCAGTAGGTCTTTCAGAGAGGTATAAAGCTGATTAGAGTCAACAACATGCACAAAATAAAGGTGGTCCCAATGCGAACTGCGAGATACGGAAAGAACCTGAGACCCAAGCAACTCTCGAAACCTGAAAGAGTCAAGGCAAGCGATGAGACTTGATATGACCTCAGGGGAACTCAGGTTAAGAATTGAAGCAAGAGTATGGAAATCCTAATTAATAAGACCGCCTCGCCATTACATGCCTCAGTTCTATCTAACTTGAGGACAAGCTAGACTCTAAGTTAGGGGGGGTGATAACCTCCTATTTTAGTCGATTATCTTAGTCCTTTTATTTAGTTTTCCTTACTCTTTCTAAGTTTAAACTATACATAATCCTAATTTACCCTTTTTTTGTAAATATACCATCAGACTAACTTTCCTTTCTATATATGCAGAAAAAGCACAAAAAAATCATAAAAGAATAACTCAACCTCAAGAACGCATGGATTCAAACGGTCCCAAGATCGCATGAAGCCAATCGGTCTCGAGACCGCATGGAGTCAAACGGTCCCAAGACCGCATGAAGCCAACCGGTCCCGAGACCGCATGGAGTCACATGGTCCCAAGACCGCATGAAGCCAACCGGTCCCGAGACCGCATGGAGTCAAACGATCCCAGGACCGCATGAAGCCAACCGGTCCCGAGACCGCATGGAGTCACGCGGCCTCAAGACCGCATGAAGCCAAATGGTCCCGAGACCGCATGGAGTTCAAACGGTCTCAAGACCGCATGAAGCCAATCGGTTCCGAGACCGCATGGAGTTCAAACGGTCTCAAGACCACATGAAGCCAACTGGTCCTGAGACCGCATGGAGTTCAAACGGTCTCAAGACTGCATGAAGCCAAACGGTCTCAAGGTCCAAACGGTCTTGAGGTCCCAAACGGTCTTGAGGTCCAAACGGTCTCCAAACCGTTTGGACTTCACTCAAGGCCTATAAATAAGACCCCAAGGGTCCTCCATCAAGGATATCAAGTTTTCGACGTCCAAAGGCTGCCTCAATCGTTCCAGAGCTCTTGCTACTTCCATCCTCCGCCCTGGGGCTGTCGGTCTGAGACCCATACTCCATCCTGAAGCTGCTTTCTCCTTCTTCGCCAAAGAAGGTGGGAAAGGGAGATCTCATTGTCGTGAAACCTGTGAAGACTGGTGGATCGTTGCTCTCTCTCCAAGGGGTTGACCTTCCTCCATCCTTTATGGGGATGATGCTCTCTCTCTCTCTCTTCTTGCCTCCTTCTTTGTCCTAGTCATGAGCGAGTAGTCTCCTTCACTAGGGTGCGGGGAGTAGCCCCGCTACCCATGCTTTCATATCATGTAAATGTAATCCTTAGGTTGTAATATAGAGTTATTATCTTTGTCAGTTCGACATCAAACGATTAATGAATGCATGTTGCTTGATCTCCAACTTGTGTTATCTTTTATCTTTTAGTATGAATTGTCTACGTTTGTACTATTAGATTCGAAACTCGTTTGTATGTTGGTTCTTGGTGCATGTATCCACCATGCATCTGTTTCGGTATCTAGAAGTGTATCTCAAGAAGTGGAGTAAACTCACTATTATCCGTTGCACTTTCATACTATGAAATGGAATCAGTTGACGTATGGAAGTGCAACCTTGATAATTCGAGGAACACACTTTGCGAGGGGAATGATGCAAAGTAATGTGACCATTTGTTCAGGAATGGCTGGCGTTGCAACATTCCCGCACTTCTCGTAGTTAGATTCTCCGAAAGGAGGCTAAGTCTACAAGGATACTAACTCACTGGACTCTTTTTGCAGGTTAAGTTTTGCTTTGCATGTGTTGATCGATGTGTAGTGGCGGTGAAAAACCGATCACAACCTAGTGATCTTTTATCATAGTTTAACTCATTAGATTTACTTGCTTTCTTTACTTTTTATGTTCTTAGTTTAAAAACATCAAAATACGACTTTCGATATAAGTGCCTGCTAGTAAGTGACTAAGTGAAATTCCATACGTTTTCTATCTCGTTGCTTGCAACAAGACCATTATCTTTTGGGTTTGATCCTAAATCTGTACTACGATAAGGCTTCCATACTCTTATGGGGTTGGAGCATTTATCTAAGCACCAGTTCTAGGTAAACCTAGGGAAGACATAAACTCTCTAGGGTTTTTGGTGCATATTTGGGACTCCCATTGGAAGAGTAATCTTTTGGTGTAAGTCCCAACTCCATCACATATCAGAAAAAATGGCGAGCATACAATGCTGAAAGGTCGCCGGTGCATTACACAACCTAAAAGGCATACGGCGGTATGCAAATGTTCCATAGGGACAAGTGAAGGTGGACTTCTCTTGGTCCTTAGGATCAATTGAAATCTGATTGTACCCTGAATACCCATCGAGAAAACAAAAATGTGATCGGACGGCTAAGCTCTCTAAAATTTGATCAATAAACGGAAGAGGAAAGCGATCCTTTAGCATAGAGGCATTCAGGCGACGGTAATCTATGCAAACATGCCACCCGGTTACCAAGCAGGTGGTGACAGATTCATTTAAAAGATTATGGGTAACAATGATTCCCCCCTTTTTAGGGACTACCTGCGTGGGACTCACCCATGTCGAGTCAGAAATAGCATAGATGATACATGTAGAAAGAAGCTTAATCACCTCCTTCTTCACAACCTCCATCATGCTCAGATTTAGTCGACGTTGCGGTTGAATCATCGGCTTGGCTCCCTCCTCGAGCCGAATCTTGTGCTGGCACAAAGTAGGGGAGATCTTCTTGATATCTGCAACAGACTGCCCAAATGCTCCCCGGTGGTTCTTCAGCACTATCAACAACTGGTCCTCCTCCTCAGCACTCAGATAAGCAGATATAATCATAGGAAACATTTCTTCCTCAGCTAGAAATGCATACTTGAGGTGCGGTGGCAATGACTTCAACTCCAATTCTGGCAGGCTGATTAATGATGATTGAAGTGGTGGTGGGAGTTTGCCTAAATCTTCATAGTACCTCACATAGAAGCACGGCAACATCTGAAGCATCTTGGCGCACTCCTTTAGTGATTTGCTTCTCATCCAATCATGAGTGATATTGACTAAGCAGGCCTCAAGTGGTAATTCTGGATATGCGTCAAAAACCGAATTTTCTATAGCCTCATCTTCAGTAGAGGGAGGAATGTCCTCCTCCTCATTGTTCGGAGAACCTACAGCCTTGCAAAGGGATACCACCTTGGTCTGCTCCATGATGTCCACAGCCAAAGTCCCTTTTTCCACCTTGGTCATTACATGGGCCATATCTAAAAATGGCTTCCCTAGACAAAGTGAGATATTGTTATCAAAATGTTTTACCATGTGGCATTGCTCCTTGGATTTAGGTGATGTGGCGCTGGAAGGCATGATCATCTCAAATCGGTCATCAGCTATACGTAAGGTCAAACGACCTCTCCCCATCTCAAGTATCATGTTAGCTGTAGCTTGGAAGGGTCGTCCGAGTAGTAGCTCATTACCTTGTTCATCTTGCATCTGCATGATGACAAAATCTGTTGGAAATACAAATCGATCTACTTTCACTAGCACGTCTTCACAAATACCGTATGGATTTACCACTGAGTTGTCCGCCAATTGGATTTTCATGTTGCTCGGCCGTGACTCTTTTAATCCCAGCGTCTTGAATGTAGAGAGAGGCATCAAGTTAATGCTCGCCCCTGAGTCACATAGCGCTTCACCAAACTTAACTTTCCCAATGTAACATGAGATGTTGAAACAGCCCGGATCCTGCCTCTTTGGTGGCAATGTGCCCATGATGAAGGCACTCACCTGCTCCTTAAGCACAACAACCTCCGTGTTTGGGATTTTTCTCTTCTTGGTAATGATGTCTTTCAGAAATTTACCGTAAGAAGGAATTTGCTCAATTGCTTCCAATAAAGGGATGTTAACTGAAAGCTTTCTGAAACTGTCTAGAAACTTTTTAAATTGGGCATCCACTTTCCTTGCCTTAGCACTATTTGGATATGGAACTGGGACAACCTGTGCTCTTTGATGTTGTGGCACATAAGGTGTCCTTTTCTGCATCTCCTCCTCATCTGCAATAGGATCTTCAGTAGCATCCACTGCTATATACGCCACTGGTTCTGTGACCGGTATGGGCAGCTCCTCAGTGGCCTCACCTTCAATTTCTGCTTGGGGTTTGCTTGGTTCATCGGCTTTGGGGTTTAACTGTTTCTTGCCACTCCTTAGCAAGATGGCCTTCGCCTGCTGGTTTCCTCCTGGAATATTAGTGTTACCCGGAAAACCCTGGTGTGCCGGCTTCTTCAAATTGGCTATCTCCGCTGCCATTTGTGCTATGGACATTTCTATTGTCCTCATTTGAGCCCCATGGCTCTGTAATGTCTGCCCAAATTGGTTCATAAACTCCCCTTGTTGCTTTATTTGCTGGCCAAAAGTAGTCATCAATTCTTGATTTTGCTTTATCACTTGATTGAGCAACTCTGTGCTCTTATCCTCCGCTACTGGCTAGGGTTTTGCATCTGGATCCTGCAAGAAGTTGTTTGGATCCTTCCAGGAGAACTTCTTATCTTTCCTCCATGAATAATCATTATTTCTATAGTCTTGCTGTTGCCTCATGAATTTAACTTGAGCCTCATCCTCGGACTCAATATCCTCCTTTGCAAGCAGTTTCTTTGCGAGAAGGTCCATCTTCTCATTCAGCTCCTTGATTGCTTTAGATTCCCCTGCTACTCGAACATGCTCCACGGTGTCCCTTTCACCCCACGATTCCTTCTTGGCCATGTTCTTAAGGATTTCCCAACACCTGGTGTTTGTGTTGTTCAAGAAGAATCCTGAGCCTGCTGAATCGAGGTTACTTCTATCACATGCTCGGAGAGAGCAAAATAGAAGATCTTGACCTGTGTCTCCTTGTCAAGCCTGTGATGCGGGCACCACCTAAGCATGATCTGAAGCCTTTCCCAGGTCTATCCTGCTTTCTGGGTGAAGTTGTGGATCTTCCTGATCATGTCATTGGTCTTCTCAGACGGGAATAACCTTTCAAAGAAAACCTCCACCATGTGGTCCCAGGATTCCACATATTCATTGTCCAGGTTATGAAACCACTCTCGTGCGTTTCCCGCTAGAGAACTCGGGAAGAGCTTCAAGTAAAGAACATCTTGTGGAAATCTGTCTATTTTTATCATATTACAATTCTCCACAAATTGACTTATATGCGCGACTGGGTCTTCATTCTTGAGCCCATGGAATGCATTTGACTTCACCAAGTTGATTAATGTAGGATCAATCTTGTATGTCGGAATATTAACCGCCTGCTTCTTGATCGGCCCCTTGGACGTAGATGAAGAAGAAGCTTTGATCTTCTCTTATATTGTCTGTGGCTCTGCCATCTCTTCTTGTTCGGGTTCCGAATCTATATCCTACAGATGGTCTTGATTATAATCGTCCTCGTCTTCCGATCCCGGAAACGGAACCTCAGGTGCATGCCGCGTGTAATCGGTGCTATGCGTCTGCACCATGCACAGTACCTGCAAAGTATAAATTTAAGTTCAATACAGTGCTTGACGATTACCAATATTTAGAAAATAAACTATGAATTTTTTGAATTGATAAAAAAAATAAAAATGTGGCCTAGAGTGGCCGCTTGCAGCACTTGTAGTGCCGACAATTTGCCATATCCCCGGCAACGACGCCAAAAACTTGACATGCTTTTTACGTGCGTAAAAATGCAAGTGTACGCGTCAATGATATATAGGACTTTGTGAGGCCCAAGTCGAACTCAGGGATACGTGAATTGTCGGAGACTACTACTAACTAGTCGCAATCAGCTAGACCGATTAAATAGTTGAGAGTTGTTGTTAAAATTAAAAGAAAATAAAATAAAACAAAACAAAGCAATCGATTAAATGTTAGGTTTAATCAATTCAAGATGAGATCTTTAGGATTGCGTTTTCACTACGGGTTTTCATTGTATTAAATTCTATGTAGTTACTCAATTTATCTCTCGATCCGGGTAGTGGCCTGAAATCAGAATTGCCCACTGTCGTGGTACAATTCACTACATATGTCTAGGTCGGTTCCACCGTCGTAGTAACCTATACCCTAAACTAGGTGCATTAAAAATGATCTCTCGGTATCAACCATTAACCTTACACCACCTTGTTCAAGGGATTTGTCAATTAATGTAAATTCCGTCTCTTTTCAACCATTAATTCGTCTTTCAAAGTAATTAAGGGCATTAGATTATTATTGTGGTGATCAAGCATAACAATATAATTGAGAAAATGAAATTATACCACGGATTTAAGAGATAAAATATGAATCACTATGATAAAATTGTCATACAATGAATTCCCGGGCTACTCCCGGTCCTAAAGACAAAGGGGATTATCCCCGCATGTTCATCTCAGAGCAAAACATGGAGTACAAAAAAGGAAACATGGAGAAAAACGTGATTGAGTGGTGAAACCCCTAAACGGAGAAGATCCAAGTGATCCTTGGCGTAGAATACACGTTCTCCTGCCTTTTGGTGGTGGAAATCTGATGGAGCTTCCACTTACGTGGAATTGCATGCACCAACTAAAAATCCTAATAATGGTAAGTCTTTAGGTTTAGCCTTTCTTATACTAGATAGAGAACTCCAACCACGTATGCTAAGATACGTGGAAGTCTTATCGTAGTATAGTTAAGGGTCGAATCCTCGAGAAAACGGTCTTGTTGTTGCCAACAAGATGGAAAACGTAATAATTTCACTTAATCTCTCTAGTAGTTGGTATTTAGATCAAAAGGCTGATTTGGTTGTTTTTAAGCTAAATGCAAGTAAAGTAAAGGCAAGAAAGTAAACTTAGGTTGTTAACAATGATTAATGAATCACTAGGGTGTGATCGGTTTTCACCACCACTACACATGGATCAACACATGCAACATAAAAGCATAACCTGCAATAAGAGTTAGATCAGTTAGTATCTTTGTAGACTTAGCTTCCTTTTGGATGACTAACTACGAGGAGTGTGGGAATGTTGTAACGCCAGCCATCCATGTAGGTATGGTCACTTACTTTACAACATTCCCTCCGCAAAGTGTGTTCCTCGACTCATCAAGGTTGTACTTTCACACGTCAACTGATTCCATTTCATAGCATGAAAGTACAACGATGGGAGTGAGTATACTCCACTTCTAGGAAGGCACTCCTAGATACCGAAACAGATGCATGGTGGATACATGCACCTAAAACCAACATGCAAACGAGTTTCATATCTAATAGCACAAATGTAGACAATTCATACTAAAAGATAAAGGATAACACAAGTTGGTGATCAAGAAACAAGCATTCATTAAACGTTTGATGTTGAACTGAAAATATATGAACTCTATATTACAACTTATGGATTATATTTGCATGATATGAAAACATGGGTAGCGGGGCTACTCCCCGCACCCTAGTGAGAGAGACTACTCGCTCATGACTAGGACAAAGAAGGAGGCAAGAAGAGAGAGAGAGAGCGTCATCCCCACAAAAGGAGAGAGGAAAGTCAACCCCTTGGAGAGAGAGAAAAGATCCACCAGCTTCACAGGTTGCTCGATGACGAGATCTCCCTCTTCCCACCTTCTTTAGTGGAGAGAGAGAAAGTAGCTTCGAGATGGAGTATGGGTCTCAGACCGGCAGCCCCTGGGCGGAGGATGGAAGTCAGATTTTCTCTGGAGTAATTGAGGCAGCCTTTGGACGTTTGAACACTTGATATCCGTGATGGACCCTTGGGGTCTTATTTATAGGCCTTAAGTGAAGTCCAAACGGTTTGGAGATCGTTTGGACCTTGAAACCGTTTGGACTTCAAGACCGTTTGGACCTTGAGACCGTTTGGACCTCAAGACCGTTTGGACCTTGAGACCGTTTGGACCTCAAGACCGTTTGGACCTTGAGACCGTTTGAACTCCATGCAGTTTCGGGACCGGTTGGCTTCATGCGGTCTCGGGACTGGTTGGCTTCATGCAGTCTTGAGACCGTTTGAACTCCATGCGGTCTCGGGACCGGTTGTCTTCATGCGGTCTTGAGACCGTGTGACTCCATGCGGTCTCGGGACCGTTTGGCTTCATGCGGTCTTGAGACCGTGTGACTCCATGCGGTCTCGGGACCGTTTGGCTTCATGCGGTCTTGAGACCGTGTGACTCCATGCGGTCTCGGGACCGGTTGGCTTCATGTGGTCTTGGGACCGTTTGACTCCATGCGGTCTCGGGACCGGTTGGCTTCATGCGGTCTTGGGACCGTTTGACTCCATGCGGTCTCGGGACCAGTTGGCTTCATGCGGTCTTGGGACCGTTTGACTCCATGCGGTCTCAAGACCGATTGGCTTCATGCGGTCTTGGGACCGTTTGAATCCATGCAGGCTTGAGGTTGAGTTATTCTTTTACGATTTTTTTCGTGTTTTTCTGTATAAAAAAAGGAAAAGTTAGTCTGATGGTATATTTACAAAAATAGGGTAAATTTGGGATTATGTATAGTTTTAACTTAGAAAGAGTATGGAAAACTAAAGAAAAAGACTAAGATAATCGTCCAAAATAGGAGGTTATCACCCCCCCTAACTTAGAGTCTAGCTTGTCCTCAAGTTAGATAGAGCTGAGGCATGTAATGGCGAGGCGATCTTAGTTAGTTGGGATTTCCATACTCTTGCTTCAATTCTTAACCTGAGTTCTCCTAAGGTCATATCAAGTCTTATTGCTTGTCTTGACTCTTTCGGGTTTCGAGAGTTGCTTGGGTCTTAGGTTATTTCCGTATCTCGTAGCTCGCATCGGGACCACTTTTATTCTGTGCATGTTGTTGACTCTAATCAGCTTTATACCTCTCTGAAAGACCTACTGGAAGCTAGAGAGGGTATGAGGGTTGGCTAAAGGCTTAAAGTGTAACTCCCCCTTCAAGTGGGGGAGGGGTTGTCTATGCTTTTAGGATCTCACTACTGGGCACGACACATCTGCCTTTGTGAGGGCAGTTGAATGTACCGGCCGGGTGAGTCCTTTATGAGCCTTTCATATATTTAGATACTTTAGGGTTTCACTACCGGGCACGACACATCTGCCTTTGTGAGGGCAGCGGAATGTGCCGACCGGGTGAAACCTTCATCGGTTCTTTATATAGATCCTTATTCATGGCACAACTCTCATAATTTTATTCGTCTCTCTGGCTTTTATTCGATAACCCACAGGCTTGGGTTTTGGGGTTTTGTTTGGGAAATTATTTTGGGCGGCCAAGCCTCTTTTATTTTGGAGAGAGGAAAGTTGTTCTTAGAGTTTTTCAACATGCACTTATTTAGTTTGTGGTCCACTTGCAGAACTTCTTGATTTGGAAGTTGCCTGATGCCCCTCTCATCCTTGAGAGCTTGGCTTATTTCTGCCTTGATTTTGACTTGTGGAGAGTCAGATAAAGAATTGAAGAAAAAGCATGAAAATCAATAGTGGAGTGACATTATTAAATCACCATTAAATGTCTAAGTGCTATTTACTTTTGGGGACTAACATGATTCTAGAGTTGAATGAGGGTGATTCTACTCCAAAAAGGGTCAATTAAAAAGAAAGTTAAAAAGGGAAAATGTATAAATAGATAAAAGAAAAGAAGGAAGAGGGATGTAAAAAAATGATACCTCACCCTTGTCTAGTGTACCTCCCCCCCTAACTTATCACACACTTTGTCCTCAGAGTGGCAAAGTGATAGGTTGAGAAGTACAAAGGCAAGGGCTTCAGGTTTACGTTAATCTTGAGTTTGCTCCTTGAGATTGAAGTAGGTTGGCTGCGAACTGTCTGCATAGAGCGTGGTAATCCACGTCAGTCATATCCTCTACAGGTCTTTGAAGGGCGATGATAGTATACATCCAGTAGAGGACGTGGAAGCCGCAGTCATTTGATTTTCGGATTTGTTGGGGACATTTGTGGCTGAAGGAAGGGCGATGAAAATGCTCTTTGTCATAAGCCCTTGTGTGCTGACTGAGAAGGGTGATTAATTTGTCAGCGCAGTCCTTCACCACTACCTCTATTGGCGTCCTTGGTGTCACGACATAGTTCTTCTATCGTGGGTTGTACTGGCTATCGAAACTGTTATATATTGTGGTTTTTCCATCTGGTAGGTTTGTTGCCAGGAGCATCCAGTGCTCATGATAGAGGAAGGGTAACATGATGAACTTCGACATCGTGTGTTGTAGAAAGGAGATCAGTGCTTCAGTTGTGCCGAAGTTTTTGAGCTTTAAAAGATCATCTTTCATGTATGGGGATGCCATAAATGTAGTGGGGTTGTATTGGCCGAGTAGATAATGGTAAGCACTCATTAGGCTGGCGGAGAGGGATCCTTTAATCTGTAAAGTCTCTCGAAGCGTGTCTGCCATAACTAAAATGTCCCCAGACATGAATACGAGCTCATCCTTCTCGACTGAAAGCTGCGCCATAATGAGTCGGAGTTCGATGTCGGAGAGACCTTTGCAAGCATCGCGATCAAAATCAGGGAAGGTTGGTTCAATGGCAGACAGAGGATCGATATTGCTTTTAGCTTGCTCGGTATCGGCGACTGGCACCTTGGTCTTTTCTGACTCCTTCAGAGTTTGTCGGAAGGGTCACCGCTGCGGTCGCTGGATAGCTGAGAAGAGGTAGCGAGGAACGTCATCTGGTGCCATAGTTGGGTGAAGAACCGTCTATCACAGATGAGCTCAATGGCATAACGCCCGCGCAAGGAGTGGAAATCATCAACAACCAGATCAGTGAAGGGGATTTCCTAGTTCAGCGCTTGTATGTGACGTATGGTGCAGAAAGCGCAATCCCCAGATCCCTCAACGGCTTGAACTTGAGGGTTTATGATTTTGAACCAAGGCTGGCTCCAATCTTGGCGGAGAGATGGGCATGCGGCCCAAATTAACTTAAGTAGCTGGAAGGGTATACACCTGGCTTCTCCTGCTGCTTCACCAATGAAGTTTATTGTGCCGGCTGGTAGCTCAGCGCCATAGAAATTATACACCTTGGCATCCCGAGCCTCAATATCCACGATCATAAAAAGCCAATGGTCCGAAACTTGGAAGGGCACGGTAAGATAACGTGCCCGATGTGCTAAACCAGCATGCAGCCGCTCGATCGACTTTGCTCTTATGTCTTTGTATAAAAGGCCAATAGACAGAGAAGGCGAGGCATTGAAGACCGGCTGTTGCCGCTTAGAGCTTCTGTACGTTTCTATACTGTTGGCGAGAAGGACACGAAAGATTGCCATTGGCATCGTGGACCGAGGTCAGAGGATGCTGTGGAAGTCTTCACGTGTCATCTTACGCCTAGTTTTTGTATTGTGATAAATTATGTCTTCCCCCTCCTTTGCATCGTCCACTATAGTGTTCAGTATAAAAATGTCCTGAGCATCTAAAGTGGAGATGGCCGCCATATCCAGGTCATGCATTTTGTGCGGCAGAGGTGGTGGCAGGGGAAGCTCTTGTGGAGGGGGAGAAGCAGGTTGTTCAAAGGCCTGTTCATGGCCTGGTAGATCTTCGTATGAGTCGGAGGTAGATCGAGGTCTTCATCTGTATCTAACCTTACTCATTCTGCCTCGTCCTGGTCATAGGGAGAAGGTGTGGAGAGAGGTGGAGCAGTTGTTTTTGGTGAGCTGGCACTGGTTCCTAGTATATAATGGTGGAACTCAGCGAAAGCCACATCTTTAGCAGCTTCCCCGATGGATCCCAGTGCGGAAAAATCAAAGAATTGGTCCCTGTATGACATGTTGACTTTATCATTGTGTGGGGACTTGGGGTGATGGTCAATGTCATGGTGACCTTTGTCGGACCCTTTGTGAGAGGGTTCTACTGCATTTCCAGGGTCCTCTCCATCATGATGTTTATTACCAGAGGAGGTGTTATCTTTGTTTGAATCAGTAGATGAGTCGGAGTCGTCATCTTCGTCATCATCTCCATCCTTGTCGTCCACTGCCTTGTCTGCTTGCTTTTTACTCGCGGACGTTTTGCACCGCCGATGGGTGGCTTGTAACTCATCGAAAGCCACTTGTAGATGCTCGTGTGTTTCGAGCAGTGCATCATGGGACTCTTTGAGGTCAGTATATCTACCCTCGGCGGAGAGGAGACGTGCTGTAAGATTTGTAACTTGAGCACGTAACTGCTGGATTTCATCATTATTGGACTCCTCTTGGTGATGTTGTAGATGTGTGAGCGTGTTGTTGATGGTGTCCAAGTGCGTGCTCAGAACTGCTTTTTGTTGCTGGAGCTCGTGGAGAGTCTCTGGCAGAGGCTGAGTCTGCATGGAGATCTCATCGACTTGCTTCGTCGTTGCTTCTTGGTGACACTTCGCTCCAAGGACAGGTCCGACAAGGTGTTGTAGTGGCTGTTGATGTGCTCAACTTGCTTAGCCACCTCATCTTGTCGTTGCTGGAAGCCTTGGAGGATGGTGGGCAAGGCTCGGTGTTGTTCGTCGATCATGGCCACCTGTCGTGATAAACCCTGCACACAAGAAAAAATAGAATGTAAGATATTAGAAGGATCGGTGAGGAGGTTTCGGACAGCATCGAATTGATGGCCGAATTCCTCATCGATATTTGCAAAAAGGACCCCAGGAGCGGAAGGGTGGGATGGCTGGGGTCTGCGTGGGATGGTGTTAGTGTCTTGTGGAGGAGACACTGATGATGCCCCGAGCTGCGTAGTGACTGTGGATGTAGTCACCAGCGGTGTCGGGGTGGTGGTGGAAGTGAAAAGTGGTGGGATTTGAGGTGAAAGCGGTGGTAGCGATAGTGATGAGGTGGAAACTGCAGAGGTGAAAGGGAAAGTGGTAAAGTCGGGCATAGGGATGGAGAAGGGAAAGCCCGAAGTAAAAATGGGTGAAGAAGAAGATGTGAAAGGTTGTGTGGATGTGGGGAAGAAGGGAGGAGTGGTAGATGTTGGAAAGGTGGAAGGTGGAGAAGTGGTGGAGTTTAGATGATCATGTAGACTCTGAATGAAAGAGTCGATTGAAGAGGTGGTTAAGTTTTCTTCATGGAGGGTCTCGGCCTCTGGATTTGGCCGAGATGTTGGTGTCCCCGACAGCTGTTGGGCCTGCAACTGCCTTCTGGAAAGTCATTTGACAGGTATTTTTGTTGGTCGAGCTGCCGGGGCTGTGATGCTCAGCTCTGTCTGTCCCGCTGTTGCTTTCTTTTCGGTTGTTTTAACTGAAGCTAGTAGTTGTGAAAGCTCCTCATCAAAGAAGAGGAGCTGTTTGGTGTCATAATGTGCTATCTCCGGAAGCGGGATGAGTGTTCTAGATGACTTGACCATAGGGAAGAAAACATAGTGTAGTTTCTCATCCTTTTCCTTGATGATGAAGGAGTTCTTTAGAGTTTGTTCATTGGTAAGGATGTTGCCCTTTAGTTGTGTGCAGCGGGGTAGGGATTTGTCCATCTTGAGGTATTTAATAATGGATGTAACATGACCCCCCATACATATTTCCTTCCCCAGGCCAGAAGCTGATAGTTTCTGTATCATATGTCGGCCGATATTGACTGGCCTTTCATTGAGAATAGACCAGAGAATGAAAAGATCCGACATTATAACGTTTCCCCCTTCTGTCCTGGGGAAGAGTGCGCCAACAAGAATTTTGTGTAGGGTGCGCACAAATCCAGAGTGTATGTTTGATGCTTTGCACGTCTTCGCATCATAGGTGGGGATCCCAGTTAGAGATTTCCAGAATGAGTGTCTGTTGAACTCTGGATGATCGGTTCCCACTGCCATGGCTTTCCGCAGCTGTTCCTGGTTGTCAATAAAGACTGTATTCAGCATGTTTTCTGTTAAGACAACCTTGCTGCCAAAGATTTGGGTGACAAACCTTCTGTCACCTCCGTCCCGTGACATATCCATGATGTCGACGGGCTCCTTGGTCAGAAAAGTGAAAAACTCTGTAGTGGGTTCAAAGTAGGATACTTTAGGTACTAGACACAACCTGGCGAGGTTGGCTCTTTCTAGTGCGTTGAAGATGCGGTCGAATATCCCCATCTGAAGAAGAATGCTGGAGCAAACATACTTGGTGGGTTTTAATGTTTTGTCAGTGGAGAGGTTGGTTTGGATGAAAAGATTTTCTAGTGGCGGTGTTGTGGTGGTGATGGGAGTGAAGGTGGGGGTGGTAACAGGGATGGTGGTGGTAGGTGCAGGGATGGTGGTGGTAGTAGCAGGGATGGTGGTGGTAGGTTTTGCAAAGGGTTGATCCATGGCAGAGGCAGGTCGAACTTGTTTTCTTGCCCATTTCTTGGAGGGCTGCCCAGTTGCGGTCTCCAGGACCTTGCGTTTCCCCTTTTGTTCTTTGGTAGGGGATTCCTCCTCGGAGTTAGGATTGTACTCCGAGCCTTCATCATCAGAGGAAGAGATGTCTTCCACTTCTTCTTCAGGTGCCTCTGCTAGGCACTTTTCGATTTGGTCAAGGTCGCATAGGACTTGCATCATCTTGACATTTGGTGGCGCCTTTCCGGTCCTGTTGAAGTCATCTCTGATCTTCTGGAGCTTAGATTGTTCTATCATCAGTTGCTCTGTTGTCCAGATTGCAGTGTCTTCAAAGCTGGTGGCCTCCTTTGCTGGTGATGCCATGGCTGAAAAATGGGAGATCAAGAGTTAGAAAATCATATTAGAAAAAAAAAGATTTTATTTGTATTTATGTGTTTTTGTGATTTTATGAAAGTTAAATGAAATTTAAAGGCCAAATGGTTTGAAAACTATTTGGTTCCAAACGGGTTCAGGACCGTTTGGTCTCAAAGGGTTTCAAGACCGTTTGATCCCAAACGGTTTCAAGACCGTTTGATCCCAAACGGTTTCAAGACCGTTTGGTCCCAAATGGTTGCAAGACCGTTTGGTCCCAAATGGTTTCAAGACCGTATGGAAAGTGAAGCGTCGTGCAACCGTCGGTGAAGACAAAATGGCGAATGGAGGGCGGAAGCGCTGGCGATGAAGGCGAAGGCAGCGGCGAAGGCGCCGGCGATGATGGTGACGATGGAGGAGGCCGACGGCAATAAAGACGTAGGAAAAGAAGATAGCGGCGAGGCTGGCGATGGTAAAGATGAAGGCGGCGATGGAAAAGGCGGAGCCAACGGCAATAGAGGCGAAGCTGACGGTGGAAACGGTGGAGTTGCCGGTGAAGAAGAGGGAACGAAGGCATTGGCTAAGGTGGAAATGGTGGTTGTGGGAGAAGGCGACTGCTGTGGCCAGACTACCTTGCTACTGTGAGCAGGGGAGACGATGGTGAGGGCGCTGGAAGCGGAGGTCGCGTGGGAGTAGGGGAAGCAGAGGTTGATGGAGGCGAGAGCAATGGAAAAGCACTTCGAGAGTTTCAAATGGCTCGGGAGTCGAAAGAAAGAAAAATGAGGGGGTAGGGTTTATAGGAAATGTGGGGTTGACCTGACAAAAACCTTAAGTCAAATGGTTTAGCGACCGTTTGGACTCCAAACAGTTTCAAGACCGTTTGGCTCCAAACGGTTTCAAGACCGTTTGGTCCCAAACGGTTTGAAGACCGTTTGGCTCCAAACGGTTTCAGGACCGTTTGGATCCAAACGGTTTCAGGACCGTTTGGGAGGGTTAAGGTCGAACGGATTTTTATATTTTTATGTTTGTTTTAGTTATATGAAATTTTTTTGTATATTTTCATTTTGTTATTTTTTTGTTTGTTTTGGTTATATAATATTTTTGTATTTTCATAAAATAAACCTAAGATAAAGAGAACGGGAAATAAAGGAAGAAACTGAAATCTTGGGTTGCCTCCCAAGTAGTGCCTAGGTTTTACGTCGCTGGCTCGACGAAGCTGTAATATAGTTATGTTGTTGGTATGACATCTTTGATTTCAATGGTTTGTCTTGGCATTTTGTCTTCCGGAGTGTAGCATCTTTTTAAACGGTGACCGTTGACCGTCCTTTCTCCTCCGTTGTTGTCTATGATAATGGCAGCTCCAGTTGGGTAAATATGTTTTATAGTGAAGGGCCTGGACCATTTTGTTCTATGTTTTCTGAGAAACAACTTGAGCTTGGAATTGAAAAGGAGCACTTTGTCGCCAACGACGATGTCTTTCCTTTTAAGATGACCGTCGTGCCACATTTTTGTCTTCTCCTTATAGATTCTGGCATTCTGATAGGCGGTCATACAGAGCTCTTCTAGCTCCTGTAGCTGAAGTTGCCTATTCTCTCCCGCACTTTTAAGATCGAAATTTAGTTGTTTGATGGCCCACCGGGCTTTATGTTCCAACTCTACTGGAAGATGACAAGACTTCCCGTACACCAAACGGAACGGGGTTGTTCCGATTGGTGCTTTATAAACTGTTCGATATGCCCAAAGGGCATCAGGAAGTTTGGTGGACCAATCAGAGCAGTTTCTGTTCACCGTTTTTTCAAGAATCGCCTTCAATTGTCTATTTGATACCTCTACCTGACCACTGGTCTGTGGATGGTAGGGCGTGGCGACTTTGTGATTTACTCCGTACTTTTTTAGTAAGGCTTCGAAACTTCTTTCCAAGAAATGGGTCCCGCCATCTGATGTGACAGTTCTTGGAACTCCAAATCTTGGGAAAATAATATCTTTAAACAATTTAATAACAGGCTTGGAATCACTGGACACAGTGGGTACAACTTCGACCCACTTTGAGACGTAGTCCACCGCGACCAAGATGTAAGAGAAGCCATAGGATGAAGGGAAAGGGCCCATGTAGTCTACCCCCCACACATCGAAAAGCTCAATTTCTTGCCACATTGTGAGGGGCATCTCGTCTCTTTTTGATATGTTGCCCGAAAATTGGCATTTGTTACAGGCTTTCACAAAATCGTATGAATCTTTTGATATGGTGGGCCAGAAAAAACCAGATTGCAAAACTTTTAGAGCGGTTTTCTTAGCACTCATGTGCCCCCCTGTAGGTCCTGAATGGCAATGCTCAAGGACAGGGGTGGTTTCTTCTTCTGGCAACCAACGACGGAAAAGTTCGTCGGCACAAAGGTGGAACAAGTAGGGTTCATCCCAGTAATAATGTTTTATGTCATGAAGGAGCTTCCTTTTGTCCTGGTAGGAAGCAGATGGGTGGAGAATTTCTGTGGCTAGATAATTAACGATATCAGCATACCAAGGGAATCCATGAGTGGCCTTCATAAGCTAATCATCAGGAAGAGAATCCCGGATAGGGATTTTATCTTTTTCTTCAACCTCGATCCGGCTGAGGTGATCGGCCACAACATTCTCCATGTCACTTTTATCTTTGATCTCCAAGTCGAATTCCTGAAGCATTAGCACCCAGCGGATAAGCCTGGGTTTGGCATCCTATTTCTGAATCAGGTGTCGAATGGCAGAATGGTCAGTATAAACGATGACTTTAGAACCAATCAGATAAGAGAGAAATTTTTCAAATGCGTAGATGATAGCCAAAAACTCTTTCTCCGTGGTGGTGTAGTTTTTCTGTGCTTCGTCTAGCGTTTTGGACGTGTAGTAGATAACATAGGGTTTCTTATCAATCCGTTGTCCTAAAACAGCCCCTATGGCATAATCACTTGCGTCGCACATGATTTCGAAGGGCTGTGACCAATCTGGAGCTCTTAGAATAGGTGTGGAGATTAACACATCCTTAAGAGTGGAGAAACTTTGCATACACTCCTGATTGAATATGAACTCAGCATCTTTGGTCAGGAGCTGGGTCATGGGTTTAGCTATCTTCGAGAAATCTTTGATGAATCTTCTATAGAATCCTGCATGACCCAGGAAAGATCGAACTCCTCTTATGTCCTTTGGAGGTGACAACTTTGAGATAACATCGATCTTTGCTCTGTCAACCTCGATTCCCCTATCGCTTACCCTGTGTCCGAGGACGACACCTTCTGTTACCATGAAATGACATTTTTCCCAGTTCAAAATAAGGTTTGTTTCCTCACAGCGTCGCAAAACTTGTCCAAGATTGATTAAACAGTTGTCGAAGGAATCTCCGTAAACTGAGAAATTGTCCATAAAAACTTCCATTACGAATTCTGTTAAACCGGTGAAGATGGCAGACATACATCGTTGGAAAGTGGCGGGTGCGTTACATAACCCGAACGACATTCTTCTAAATACATACGTCCCAAAGGGACAGGTGAAGGTGGTTTTTTCCTGGTCCTCCGGGTGTATGGGTATTTGATAGAACCCAGAGTAACCATTGAGATAACAAAAATATTTTTGGTGAGCTAGGCGTTCCAGGACTTCATCAAGGAAAGGTAGAGGGTAGTGGTCTTTCCTTGTAGCTTTGTTCAACTTCCTATAATCAATACACATTCGCCATCCTGTTACAGTCCTGGTAGGCACTAACTCATTTTTGTCGTTGAGCACTACAGTAGTGACCCCTTTTTTGGAACAACCTGGACAGGGCTGACCCACTGGGAGTCAGAAATAGGATAGATCATGTCGGCTTTGAGTAATTTAAGGACCTCCATACGAACTACCTCCTTCAGATTAGGATTCAATTTTCTTTGATGTTCACGAGAGGGTTTGAATTCTTCAACCATAGGAAGTCTATGCATACACAGAGATGGGTTTATGCCTGTTAGGTCAGTTATCTTATATCCAATGACCCTTTTATGCTTCTTCAGCTCATCCAGGAGCTTTTCTTCCTGATCTTTTGTAAGGGTAGAGCTGATGATGACTGGGCATAGTTTTTCCTTATCTAAGAAAACATGTTTAAGCCATGTGGGTAAAGTCTTCATATCAGGGGCTTTTGGTGGCTCATCTGCTTCTATAATGGTAGCAGCTTTAAGTTCTTCATAAGTGATCGTTGATGCTTTTTCAGCCTTTTCTAGATGTTGCAGGCACTGTTGAACTAGTTCGTTTGCAGAGAATTCAACATCCAGATTGATTAGGACGTTTTCCAGTTCGTCAGCAGGCTCAGATATTTCTAACTAAGACATCTGTTGTATTGCGTCAAGAAGAAAAACCTCCTCTTGGATACTAGGGCCTTTCATGCTATTAAGGACTCAGAATTGAATTGCTTCTTTTCCGAGCCTAAGAATGATGGTACCATCTTCGACGTCGATCAGCGCCCTAGCGGTAGCGAGGAAAGGTCTGCCGAAAATGATCGGGTATCTCAAGTCTTCTTTAATATCCATGATAACGAAATCGCATGGAACGTAGGCATCCTTGCCTATCCTTACTGGAATGTCTTCAATGATTCCCATAGGTGCGGTTATGGTGGAGTCAGCTAATTGAATAGTCATTGCCGTAGGCAGCAATTCGGTGAAACCGAGACGTTTACACATTGAGTAAGGCATAATGGATATGTTGGCCCCAAGGTCAGCTAATCCTTTCTTTATGGATGCATTTCCAATGCAACATTGAATTCCGAAGGAACCTGGATCCTTCTTCTATTTTGGAATTTTGTTTAGGATGATGTCAGAAGTGGTCTGAACGAGCTTGACATTTTCTTGCTCCTCAGTGATATACTTTCTTGATAGCAAGATTTTAGATATTTTGCCCATGCCGGCACCTCGGAAAGAACGTCAAGGAGCGGAATATCGATGTACAGTTTCTTCATCGCCTCTTTGAACTTTTGAAACCTGGTGTCCATCTTTGTTTCTCGCAGTCTACCTGGATACATGATTCTTGGTTTATATTGCAAAACTTCAGCTTCTGCGGACACTTGGTTTTTATCTTTTCCCTTTGTGCCCTCTGCGGGCTTCTCTATTCCTTGTAGCGGGCTTTCTTTTGTCATAAAATCGGGTGTATCATCATTATCCAGAGTGATCTTGGTAGTCTCATGAAGAGTGCATCCCGACCTTGTGGTGACAACATTCAACTGTTCATGTCTGTTCTGCCCATGCTTAGGATTTGATTCAGGCTGCCCATTAAACGTACCTGTTGGGGGCTTTAATTGCGCAGCGATCTGAGCGAGTTGAGCTTCAACTGCTTTCTGCTGAGCCTGTTGGTTAGCAAGCATAGTTTGTTGCGATTGTAACATCTGCCTTATCAAGGATATTTCATCTTCTGGTTGGACAGGAGCGATTTTCGGAGGAATTTGTTGTTGGGCTTGTTGAGATTGTTGCGGAGGTAGCGCCGACTGAGGTTGCTGAGTATGTAGCTGCGGATGGAGCGGAGGATGAGTGTACTGGTAGTAGGCCGATTGGTTCCTGGGGTAGTTAGCCCTAGGGAAGTTGTTCCTGGAATTCCCTTGATTTTGGTTGAAACTGTTTGGGAACCCAGGTGGTAGCCTGCTAGAGGATCCCCCCTACGTTTGATGCTGGGGATTAGCGGTCCCAACAGGGTTTCCATACTGAAACCCTACATGATTCCTTGGCTGATTAGGGTTGTAGTAGACTTGCCCAGGGATAGAGTGGATAGAGTTAACTTGTTCCGGTAATTGTTCTTCCGACTGATCAATGATAGGTTCATATGGTTGTGGTGGTGAATGCATATCCATCATCACATTATACATCATACCGCAGGAAAGAGTCGGATGATCAGAAGCATGACAAGCCTCACAGGATCCTGTGATGGCTTTGACTTGTTGAACTAGAGGAGTTTTCTTCTTATCAATCTCTCCGAGAGAAGTCTCGAGAGCTTGTTGTTTGTGAACTATAGTTTTCAAGGTTTCAGCTATTGCCTTCATCTCTATAGATTCTTCAGCTTTGTAAACCTTGAGAACACCTTTACCGGCTGACCGTCCCCAGTTGGACTGGTTTTCAGCTCCGAGTGTAACAATCTTCCAGGAATCTTCATAATTCTTTCTCATGAAGTTTCCTCCAGAGGAGGAATCTAAAAATTATTTAATATCATCGCTCACTCCCCGATAGAAGGTTTCTATTAGTTGGTTCTGGGAGATTCCATGATGGGGGCATTTCCGCAAAAGTTCTTTAAACCTTTCCCATGCTTCACCAAGGGATTCTCCAGGTAACTGAGAGAAGTGATTGATCTGTCCCCTGATCTCATAAGTCAGTGAAGGGGGAAAGAACTTCTCTAAGAATTTTTCCTCAAGGGGAGCCCAGGTAGTTATTATAGGTTCCCGGTCAAGAGAGTTATACCAACTCATGGATCTACCAGACAGAGTGAAATGAAACATGTGAAGCATAATAGCATCAAAAGCGACTCCGGCTTGTGGAACCAGGCGGCACAGCACCTTAAACCTTTTCAGATGATCCATGCAATTATCTCCAGAACCTCCGGAGAAAGAGATGCCTTGCATGATCTGGATCCACTGGGTCCGAATCTCGAAGTTGGGGATATTGATAATCGGAGGTCGGACCAGGTGGTTATCCTCATAGTTCTTCGGGACAGCGTAGTCCCTCTGTTGTTTATTCCTTAACTCCAGCTGGGAAGCTTGGGTTGCTACTTCATTTTTAGCTCTAATGCGGGCCTGTTCTTCTGCACGAATCTCCGCTTGAATCTGGGCACGAGTTTCAACGATGAGTTGTGCCCTTTGAGCGGCGATGGCGGCGTTGACCCTCTCCATCACCAAAGCAGCCTGACATTGATCTTTAGCCATTTGCCTGGCCCTTTGGCGATTGAGTCGAATGCGACGGTGGAAGCTTCTCTCTACCTCAGAGTCATACTCTGGATCAGGGGAGAATCCGGGGTTATGCACTGGTTGCATAAACATTTTCTACCTGAGTAGAGGGAAGAAAACACCCTTTTAGATGATGGCGGAGATATAATGAATTTTAAGAAGATATGTTTTAATGATTAAAAGAAAGTGTAAAACCCTAACCAACTAGCAAGATACTAAATAAAATTAAAACGTTCCGTTGTCCCCGGCAATGGCGCCAATTTTTTATGGAGCTTCCACTTACGTGGAATTGTGTGCACCAACTAAAAATCCTAAAGATGGTAAGTCTTTAGGCTTAGCCTTGCTTATACTAGATAGAGAACTCCACCCACGTATGCTAAGATACGTGGAAGTCTTATCGTAGTATGGTTAAGGGTCGAATCCTCGAGACAACGGTCTTGTTGTTTCCAACAAGATGGAAAACGTAATAATTTCACTTAATCTCTCTAGTAGTTGGTATTTAGATCAAAAGGTTGATTTGGTTGTTTTTAAGCTAAATGCAAGTAAAGTAAAGGCAAGAAAGTAAACTTAGGTTGTTAACAATGATTAATGAATCACTAGGGTGTGATCAGTTTTCACCACCACTACACATGGATCAACACATGCAACATAAAAGCATAACCTACAATAAGAGTTAGATCAGTTAGTATCTTTGTAGACTTAGCTTCCTTTCGGATGACTAACTACGAGGAGTGTGGGAATGTTATAACGCCAGCCATCCATGTAGGTATGGTCACTTACTTTACAACATTCCCTCCGCAAAGTGTGTTCCTCGACTCATCAAGGTTGTACTTTCACACATCAACTAATTCCATTTCATAGCATGAAAGTACAACGATGGGAGTGAGTATACTCTACTTCTAGGAAGGCACTCCTAGATACCGAAACAGATGCATGGTGGATACATGTACCTAAAACCAACACGCAAATGAGTTTCAGATCTTATAGCACAAACGTAGACAATTCATACTAAAAGATGAAGGATAACACAAGTTGGTGATCAAGCAACAAGCATTCATTAAACGTTTGATGTTGAACTGAAAAGATATGAACTCTATATTACAACTTATGGATTACATTTGCATGATATGAAAACATGGGTAGCGGGGCTACTCCCCGCACCCTAGTGAGAGAGACAACTCGCTCATGACTAGGAAAAAGAAGGAGGCAAGAAGAGAGAGAGAGAGAGCGTCATCCCCACAAAGGAGAGAGGAAAGTCAACCCCTTGGAGAGAGAGAAATGATCCACCAGCTTCACAGGTTGCTCGATGACGAGATCTCCCTCTTCCCACCTTCTTTGGTGGAGAGAGAGAAAGCAGCTTCGAGATGGAGTATGGGTCTCAGACCGGCAGCCCCTGGGCGGAGGATGGAAGTCGGATTTGCTCTGGAGTGATTGAGGCAGCCTTTGGACGTCTGAACACTTGATATCCGTGATGGACCCTTGGGGTCTTATTTATAGGCCTTAAGTGAAGTCCAAACGGTTTGGAGACCGTTTGGACCTCAGGACCGTTTGGACCTTGAAACCGTTTGGACTTCAAGACCGTTTGGACCTTGAGACCGTTTGGACCTCAAGACCGTTTGGACCTTGAGACCGTTTGGACCTCAAGACCGTTTGGACCTTGAGACCGTTTGGCTTCATGCAGTCTTGAGACCATTTGAACTCCATGCGGTCTCGGGACCGGTTGGCTTCATGCGGTCTTGAGACCGTTTGAACTCCATGCGGTCTCCGGACCGGTTGGCTTCATGCGGTCTTGAGACCGTTTGAACTCCATGCGGTCTCGGGACCAGTTGGCTTCATGCGGTCTTGAGACCGTGTGACTCCATGCGGTCTCGGGACCGTTTGGCTTCATGCGGTCTTGAGACCGTGTGACTCAATGCGGTCTCGGGACCGTTTGGCTTCATGCGGTCTTGAGACCGTGTGACTCCATGCGGTCTCGGGACCGGTTGGCTTTATGCGGTCTTGGGACCGTTTGACTCCATGCGGTCTCGTGACCGGTTGGCTTCATGCGGTCTTGGGACCGTTTGACTCCATGCGGTCTCGGGACCGGTTGGCTTTATGCGGTCTTGGGACCGTTTGACTCCATGCGGTCTCGAGACCGATTGGCTTCATGCGGTCTTGGGACCGTTTGAATCCATGCGGGCTTGAGGTTGAGTTATTCTTTTATGATTTTTTCATGTTTTTCTACATAAAAAAGGAAAAGTTAGTCCGATGGTATATTTACAAAAATAGGGTAAATTTGGGATTATGTATAGTTTTAACTTAGAAAGAGTATGGAAAACTAAAGAAAAAGACTAAGATAATCGTCCAAAATAGGAGGTTATCAAAATCGTCTTCTTCGGCGTCTGGATCGGCTGGGGCGTGCTTTTGGGCTCCGTTCTTCTCTCCACACCTTCTCAGGACGTGTGCAGCGGCTAATGACACGATGATCCCCTCTTGGGCACCGTCATTAGGTTTAATCACCGAGTTGGGTCGCCAATTAATCGCAGCCGTCAGATTTAGATCAATCTAAAGCAAACTTGTATCTGACGGTGTCGATACCATCGACGCAGGTCGATGGTATCGACCTGGTGTGATATCGATAGTTCTTCTTTTCTTTTGTCTTTGTGCCTGATGCTATCTCGATACCATCGACGAGGGTTGATGGTATCGACAAACCTGTAGCGACAATTTTGTCTTTTTGTGTCGTTGTAGCTCCACCAGTCGATAGTATCGACTTATGTGTCGATAGTATCGACTCACTTCTCGCCAGCAACCTGATAGTATCTCGATACCATCGACATCCCTGTCCTTGTGGCTAGAAACCTATGGTCTGGTCGATGGTATCGACCACTGTCGATGGTATCGACAGAAACAGATACTTGTTTTTCCTGAAATTACAACACGAAACCACATAAGCCTACATAAAATATATTCTTTTGATAATTTATACTCAAAATGCTGAAATAAGGGAGATTTGACATAGAGAAGTAGCATAGACCAAAGTAGATGAATTATGTAACATTAACCACAGAAATGACTAATAAATGCATAAAGCACATATAAAACAAGTCAATAAATGTGACTCAAAATCATCGCATCACCTTACCCCAATGGAGTTCAACCAGATCTCATTTTGGGACACCAACTATGAGATTTGGGACAAATTGTGCATCACCTATGAAGGAACAAGGCAAGTCAAGGAGGCCAAGATCTACATGTTGAATAGCCTTCTAGAGAACTTCAAGATGGGCAAGAAAGAAGGGATTGTGGATATGTACTCAAGACTCAATGTCATCATCAATGGGCTGGTTGCATTGGGTAACACTTTGGATAGAGGTGTAATCAACTCCAAGATCTTGAGGGCTCTACCAAAAAGATGGGAGTTAAAGGTCACCTCCATTAAAGACATGAAGAACCTTGGTGACATGCCAACCAAAGAGCTCATTGGCAACCTCCAAGCCCATGATCCAAGGTTGAAAAAGCAAGAAGAAGGAGTCAAGCAAGAAGAGAAGGAAGCCAAGAAGATCAAAGATAGTGCCTTCAAAGCACAAGTGGAGGCAGTCATCCTTCAACAACAACTTGCTTGTCAGACTTCTCCTCCTCCTCTAGTGAAGATGATGGCCCAAGTGATCATGAAGCCAACTACATCAAGGGCAAACACTTTAAGGGAAAGAAATCCTCCTCCTCCTCTACTCCTAGATGCTACAAGTGTGGACAAAAGGGGCACTACAAAAGTCAATGTCCCAAGTCAAGAAAGTCACACCACAAGGATAGCTCAAAGAAGGAAGAGGAGTATAAGAAGGAGAGCAAGTACAAGAGGAATGATAAAAGGAGAAGAGACACAAGAATGCAACTCATGTAACTTAGGAAGCTTCATCTTTAAGCAGCTCAAGTTCCAAAGAAGATGGAGAGTGCCACCTTGCACTCATGGCCTCTACTAGTAAATAAATTGGTGAGGTAAGTGAGATAAGCTTGCATGATTTATCAAAAGAAGCTGTCATTGACATGCTTATTTCTACTCGTTCATCTTTTGCTAAATATAAATCTAAAAGAAAATGATATTGATGATTTATATGCTAAACTTGAAATTTTTGAGCTAAATGAGAAAACTCATCTTGAGAGTATTGATAACTTGCAAGGGAAATATCTTGATCTTGAGCTCCAATACAATAGAGTTGAAGTTGAGAATGATATCTACCTTAAGAACATTGAAACTCTTAAGGAAGAAAACCAAAATTGCCTAAATGAGCTTGAAATGATTAAAACTGAAAATGTTGAATTTAAGCTTCTTGTTGATGCTCGTAGAGATGAAAGAGATGTCTATCTTAAAGAAATTCAAAAGCTTAAATCTAAAAATGCTAGGCTGCTTGGTCAAGTTAATGATTTATCTTCTTGACCTATGTTGCCTAGTAATGATGTTGCTTATACTTCCCTTGAGAATGATTCATATTTAACTAAAACCCTCTGTCTTGAGGCCGATCTTGTTCATGCTAGAGATGACATTGCTAGCTTATCTTCTACTATTATTTCTCTAAATGATGATAATCATAGATTAAGAGCATCTCTACAGAAATTTCTCAAAGGGAAAAACTCCCTAAATGAAATCCTTGACCATTCTACCAAACAAAGTGGTACTAGTGGTTTGGGATTTGTAGGGGAAGCACAAAAGGGCAAGAGCAAAGCCAAAGGTAAGAAAAAGAGCAAAGAGACCTCTTTCTTTATAGGAGATTCTTCTGGCACTAAGAATCCTATGGTTTGTTCTTATTGCAAATGTGATGATCATTACTGTACTTATTGTCCTTACAAGCCTAAGGGGACCAACCCAAGGATGAAATGGGTCCCCAAGCTAACTCTGGATCCCAAAGTTTGAGTTGGGAACTGACATTCTCCTTTCTTGTAGGAAAAAGGAAGATGGATTGTTGATAGTAGTTGTACTAAGCATATGACAGGTGATATAAGCCATTTCAACAACTTCACCAAAAAGAAAAGAGGTTCGGTCACCTTTGGAGACAATAAGAAAGGTAAAGTCAAAGGTGAGGGTGATGTAGGTGAATCCTTGTGTATCAATAATGTTCTTTTTTTTGGATGGCCTACATCACAATTTAATTAGTGTTAGTCAATTATGTGACAATGGTTACCTTGTGTTATTTACTTCCTTTGAATGCTTGATTCTCCATTCCCTCACCTACCAAGTTAAATATAAAGGGAACTAAAAGTGGTAATCTTTATGTTATTGTTCTTGACTCTATTAGGATTGTTGTTGGTAGATGTCTAGTAGTCAACTTGAATGATATTTCTCTTTGGCATCATCAGCTTGGTCATGTAAATATGCATCAGTTGAAGAAGTTGACCAAAAAGGACTTGATCAAGGGACTTCCCAAATTGGATTTTGAAAAGGATGAGGAATGCCAAACTTGTATCCAAGGAAAGAAAACCAAGTCCTCCTTCAAATCTAAAGGAGTCTTTAGCACCAAGAGAGCTCTTGAGCTTCTTCACATTGATCTATTTGGACTAATGAGAACTCAATCACTTCGTGGTTTCCAGTATTGCCCTGTTATTGTCAATGATTTCTCTAGATATACTTGGACCTTCTTTCTCATTTCTAAAAGTGATACGCTTGATGTTTTCTTGAGCTTTTGTAAATGAGTTGAGAATGAAGCCTCTTGCCTCATAGTTTCTATCTACAGTGATCATGGGGAAGAATTTGAAAATGAGCTTTTTAAACGTTTTTGTAAAGAATTTGGTTATACACATAACTTATCTTCACCTCAAACACCTCAAAAAAATGGGGTTGTAGAGAGGAAGAATAGGTCCTTACAGGAGATGGCTAGGACCATGCTTCTAGTGTATGATACTCCAAAGAAATTTTGGGATGAAGCTGTTAGTACCTCATGTTTTATGCAAAATTGGGTTATTACTCATCCCTCTTTGAAGAAAACCCCTTATGAACTATGGCGTGGTAGGAAGCATTCTATCTAGTATTTCCATGTTTCCGTATGTCCTTATTTTATTTTGAAACGAAAGATTCTCTCGACAAGTTTACTCTGAAATCCTACAAGGCTTTCTTTCTTAGCTATAGCACTACTAGCAAGGATTATAGAGTATTTAATATTAATCTTGCTAAAGTAGAAGAATCCATAAATGTTAAGTTTATTGAGACTAACCCTCTATTTCGAAAGATATTATTCCAAATGATGATATTGTAGGTGAAGTAATGTCTATTCTAAAAGATCTCAACATCACCCAAAAGGGAAAAGAGGTGGTCACTCAAGAAGAAGAGAAAGAGGAACAGAAGAAGGATCCAACCCCCCGATTTGCAAAGAATCGTCCAAAGGAGCTAATTTTGGGTGATCCTTTTGAAAGAGTAAAAGCGCAAGCTGCATTCAACAAAGAACAAGCCAACAGTGCCTTCATCTCACAACTCGAGCTAAAGAATGTCATAGAATCTCTTAGGCATGATGAGTGGATCCTAGCTATGCAAGAAGAGTTGGAGCAATTTGAAAAGAACAAAGTTTGAACCCTAGTGCCAAGACCAAGTGATAGGAAGATCATTGACACCAAATGGGTCTACCGCAACAAACTTGATGAAAGCGGCAAAGTGTGATCTTATGCAGAGTGAATTTGAGATGAGTATGATGGGTGAACTCACATTCTTCCTCAGCTTTCAAATCAAGCAAAAAAAAAGATGGGAACTTCATCAACCAAGGCAAGTACACAAGTGAACTACTCAAATGCTTTGGGATGGAGAACACCAAGCCGATGGGCAAACTCATGTCAAACACCACCAAAATTGACAAAGATGAAGAAGGTGAGAAGGTAGATGAGAATCTCTATAGAGGTATGATTGGAAGTTTACTTAACTTCCTCTAGACCTGATATAATGTTTAGTGTTGGCTTGTGTGCTCTCTTTCAATCAAATTGTAAGAAATCATATCTTATAGATGTTAAGAGGATTTTAAGGTACTTAGCCAAAACCCAAAATTTTAGACTATGGTATCCCAAGTCAAGGGACTTTACTCTTACTGCTTATAGTGATGCAGATTATGTAGGCTGCTTGATTGATAGAATGTGCACAAGTAGCACTTGTTTCCTCCGAGGACCATTCTTGGTATCTTAGTTCTCTAAGAAACAGAGCACAGTGGCATTATCAACCACCGAGGCTGAATACATTACAATTGGGAGTTGTTGTGCCCAGTACCTATGGATGAAACAAATGCTCCAAGACTTTAACATTCATTTTTATGCTTCTCCTATCTATTGTGATGATACTAGTGCAATTAACCTGTCATATAATTCTATCTTACATAGTAGAGCTAAACATATAGAGGTTCTCCATCATTTTCTCTGTGATCACATTGCCAAGAAGGATATCTATATTACGCATGTGGACACAGAAAATCAGTTGGCGGACATTTTCACTAAACCTCTAGCTAGAGAACAATTTAACTTTATTAGATCAAAACTTCTCATAACTAATTTGAATGAATCTGATATGCCTTCTAGATAGTTGTCATCTATCCTATATATTTTGATCACCACTGCTTCATAATATGCTGATGTTTATTTTGCCTTGTTTTTCTCTTATTTTTGGGTATTTTTAGCAAACACATGTTTTACGACAAAATAGTACCCAATGATGAGTGATATGTGCCTAAGTATGTTCAAAATACATAATGGACTTGAATAATAAATTTAATTAGCACTCTAATGGATAGAAACTAGGATTTCTAAGTTTAGGTCAGGTTGACCATCGGTCGAGTTTCCAACTCGATCGATCGGAGGTCGAGAGCTTTTTTAAAGAGCCTATCAGTCGAGTTTTTGATTTCACAAAACTCGATCGATGGTCGGGCTGGAGCAAATTTAAGATGGGTTCAACCAACTAAACTCCCTCTTAACTATAGAAAAGTCGACCGATCTAACCTCCAGCTCCCCTAAGCTCTCAACCCTATCCCTGACCTTCCTCTCCCTAGCCCTAGCTCGATCTAGCTTGACCTCCCTTGACCTTCCCCCTTGCTAACCTAGGTCTTTGGATGAGTTTTGGTGGTGAGTCTTTAGCTTTTGCTCTCTCCTTCATCTCCTTTTTGTCTCTATGGCATCCAATAGGAGGAAGAGGGCTGCTCCAGCTAATGCAACTTCACTTTCATCCACCTCCCGCTTGATTCCATTTGATGACACTTTCTTTGTCTCAAATGAGGCTCGAAATAGGTATAGGGAGCTCCTTCTTAGGAATCCTTTCCCATTTCGTGACCTTTTTGAGCCTAAACCATGAAGAAAAGAGGTCATATATCAAGTAGCAAAGTTGCTTTATGATCACCATCTCTCTTCCTTGGGTGTTGAACGCCCATGCTATAAAAATTCCATCACAAGCACCAAAGTGGTTCACGAATTTTACGCTAATGTGCATTGGAATTATGACACCCTCATACCCTCACCTAATTTTCAAGTAGTCCTCACATCTATGATAGTCAGGAAGAAATTTCAAGTCTCTGAGGATACCCTGAACATCTTCTTTTTAGGTACTGAAGTGACTGACACCTGGGGTAAGGACTACCCAAAGTATTTTGACTTAG
Source organism: Alisma plantago-aquatica (assembly GCA_963693085.1). Classification (NCBI taxonomy): domain Eukaryota; kingdom Viridiplantae; phylum Streptophyta; class Magnoliopsida; order Alismatales; family Alismataceae; genus Alisma; species Alisma plantago-aquatica. The sequence continues at coordinate 1,491,910,132 of OY856412.1, forward strand.
TTGAGCTCGAGGCCTTCTACAAGCAATATGATCTTACTCTCCCTGATATTCATAAATCTTGAAGAAGCCTCAATTCCCATATAGGAAGAAGTGCACCCTTCCCTCCTATGCCTTGGACCTCAAGAGTCGCATCCTTGCCCTAGTCATAAACTGCAATATTCACCCCAAGACGAATTAGACTGAGATTGTAGAAAACACTACGGTGATCATGTATTATCTCTTGAAGAACATCGAAGTCAAGTGGTCAAGATATGTTCTCCATCATATGACCTAGTTTGACTCGGGAAAGAGCACCTATGGCACCCACCCACCCTACCTAGCCCTGATTTGTGGTCTATTCTAGCTTGCTACTGGAAAATATCTTTTTCACAACCTTCATTATAAACTTGCCGAGAAAGGAGTTTGCATGAGTGAGACCACTCTTCATAAGTCTGTGCCTATCCCATCCTCCACCACACCCGGTGCCTCTACCTCTACCTCTACCTCTACCTCTACCTCTACCTCTACTCAAGCACCTCCACCACCTCAACCTACCCGACCTGAATGTGCCTCGTTCCATGGGTCCAATGAAACCCTAATGGGCTACATGATGCATCGGAATACAACCTTCAGGTTCAGGAGCACCTGTATCAGGACCTATGTTCCATCATGTCTATCATGAACATGTCTTGTGCACACCCCTACCATGCCTACCAGCCATTCCAAGGAGGTGACTATGCATCCTATGCATATGATCAATTTTACCCTGCCCCTCCACCTGCACCTTCCGCTGTTGCACCCCCTGCTATTGGTGGATCTACCCCTACTGTGCTGCCTCTGCCAGCTGGACCCTTGGCCACTCTGATTGCTAGCCTCGATAGTTCTGCTCCTTCTTTCCTATAGGCCAATGAGCTCTATGCTCTTGGTATGTCTTGGGATGAGCAGAATGCACATTGGCTCGGTCGTGTTTTCGGTCCCTCTACTGATGAAGAGATGTCAGACCAGTTTGATGATGAGGCTGTTGTTGCTGACGAGGAGGCTGGTGAGGATGATGGTGATGCTTCTGATGATGGTTCTGATGGCTTCGCTGGTGACTCTAGTGATGAAGGCGATGCTGATGCACCTTCAGACGGAGACGAAAACTACGAGCCTCATGCATCTGATGCTGATGATGTTGGGGATGATGTACACATAGATGACCTAGATGTTTTGTTGTTCTAGTTTTTAGTCTAGTTGCTAATCATATATATCTTTCTAGGCTATTTTGTATTAAAAACATCTGGGCACATGTTCTAAGCTGTACTATTTTATCATCTAGCTTTCATCATTTTGTCTTGTAGCTATTTTTTGAGAACTTGCTTTCTGGGTTGTACTCTATCCTTTATAGAGTTACTCTCTGATTTACTATATCTCAGGAGTTGGTGCCATATTTTACCATATTTTGATTATGACTTCGATTGTTTGTTTCTCTCATCTCTGTTTGGTGTATGCTTTGAGATTGAATGTTATGGATGTATGTTTTGGTTGTGCTTAGAGAAGATCTATTTCTATGCTCTTCTACCCCCCTTCATTTTTGATAATGTCAAAAGGGGGAGAGAATTTCAATGTTTTAAAGCTCAACCATATTGCATTTATTTCCTATGTGATCCTTTTCTTGTTAATTATATGCTTTATCATGTGACTTGATAAAGGACCATATAGTACATATGTGTTATTTTGCTTTGTGTAGATACACTAACTATGCAAGTTAGAGCAAGCATAGATTGAGGGGGAGCAATTCACATTGTTCAAATCCTGAATCCCCTTGCACTTCACAAGGCAAAGGTATAACTTCAATATCCTTTTCAATATGATTGAGGAATGATTTGTCATTGTCAAAAGGGGGATAATGTTAACATGAGAGGTATACATTGCCCATATTTTGATAATTACTTAACCATTCCATTCCTATGTATCTAATATGTTTGTTCAAGATTGATTCCAGGCTTTAGGTACATGAAAAGGATAATTTGGGAAATCACTCCAAATGACCTTAGATAATTTTTGTAGTCACTTGTATTGACGATATGACTTGTAGCTAAGATGAGAAAAAAATAGGGACACTTAATTCTATGGTTTAATCACTCAAATGTCAATTTAGAAAATATGTCATAGGTTGTTCATCGATCGAGTTGGAAACTCAACCGATCCTATGATGGATTTTCCGAACATGACCCATCGATCGAGTTGTACACTCACAGAACTCAACCAACTGACTCACTGAGCAAACCTGATTTTAGCCCATCGATCGAGTTTCCTAGAACAAACTTGACCGATAGTTTGAAAATTGTCTTTTTCATTTAGTGGATCAGTCGAGTTACCTTTATTGAAACTCGACCAAATGTACTGTACAGAAAACGCAGAAAAAGTGATTATAATTGTTGGTGAGTTGTTTGGGGTGAAAATAGATCCATTGTATCTTAGAAAATGGCTATATTTCGACCCTAAGTGATCCCACACTCAAGGGAACACCCCCAGCTATAAATAGGACCCCTTGGATTTCATTCCAAGTTTTCTCATTCTAGCTATTCTAAGTCCTTGCTATAGTTGAGTGTGTTGCAACTCCTTGAACCCCTTTCTCTCTCTAATTTACACTTCATTTCGTGATTATGAGTGAGATAGGCACATTGTAAGAGAGCTACTTCCTTGTGCTTGTAAAGCTCTCATCCATTCCATCTTCCCTACCCTTTTCCTCCATAAAGTAAAGGTGAAGCAAGCTACTCCGAGTGAAGGTGGAGTTGTTGCTGTTCTTCTTCAAGGTTGAAGAAGAGGTGAAGAATTTCTCTAGGTGAAGGAGAAGGCGAAGGATGAAGATCCAAGAAGAGTGGGTAAATCCTTAAAGGCGGAAGACTTGTTCAAGAGTAGGTAAAACCTTAGAAGAAGGCTGAAGACTCTTGGCAAAGTATGTAAGTCTTTGGTAAGGTAGAAGACACTTTGTGCTTGGATGGGTAAGTCCTTTGGCAGTCTTGTGTTGTAACTCTTATTGATGAATATATATAGAAAAGCACTTGCAAAGTCCTAGAGATTGACCTCTCTAGGTAGTGGTCTGACTCTCTCCTAGTTTGGAGAGTGGAACCACTCTCCATGACCATATCAAGTGCTTGCTATCAATTCCTCTCATCCTTGCTATGCTTGTTAGTTAGGACTTAAAATTGCACTTAAGATATTGGTTTTAATTTGATATAATTTGAAGGTCTAATCTATCTTCTGAGAATTTTTGAAGCTCTATTCACCCCCCTCTAGAGACCTAGATTTAACAGGGCATTCATTTCAGCCATCTACCTCTAACCTGCCCCATTCTCTACCCCACTCATCTCCTTCCAACCCAAAACCCTAGTTTTCTAGGGTCTTGGCCAGTCCACTTGCACTCTCCATGCCATCTCACCTTCTTAGAGGAGGATCTCAATCTATTTGTTAATGAAGATGAACAAGGAGGCCTCCCCATAGACATCCATGTCATTTCTCTCTATCTCTTCCTCTTATTTTGTTCTTTCTTGAGTTATGAGTGGCTAAGACCATTTGTTGGGTTTTCTAGGTAGGAATATGCAACTCTGTTACCACGTTGGTCAATTATCAATGCAAAACACTTTGATTTCATTGTAATGTGTCATGTTCTTGTTGGTATGTATGCCCAGAGAACCAATCATATGACGATTGTGATGGCATATTACATAAAAGATTTTATTAATAATAATAAAGGAAAGCTTCTGATTCATTATTTTTCACTAAGTTATGAGATAATGAGGAAACATAATGAATGTCTAAAGAATGATATCATTCAATGATGTATGTCGTCAAGTGCGTGAATTGAACAATGAGATCATACATATGTTAAGAGTATATGCATTCTTATTATGTCCCTAGTTGAATGTTATTGTGGAAGGCTGATAGACACCAGTAACACATAAGACTAGACAACATGTTGGTTGATGACAAAATCTCATTAGTCATGGTATGTGATATCAAACCAAACACATAAATACTTATTTGAGAATAGTGTATTAGACAGACCTACCTTGAGAGTGATACATCGAAACCATATTTGGTGGCCATAGTCATCTCTCATAGTCAAGGTGGTGATTGTGGTTCTTAGACCTGAAGTCAGTACACTCATCACATATCATTCAGTGTTCTTTGAAATCATCCAACGTAATCCTAAATAAGGGTTTCCATAATGGTGATGATTGGGTGCACTATGATACATAGGGATGATTGTGAGTGATGTAGATGGGATTTGTCCCTGTAATTGGAGTTTGATATCTTGATAAGAGAGACTGAGAAAAGCATGTGCATGCACATGTGGATCGATATATGATATTGAGCTCACATATATCTCATACAATCTAATCTAGTTCAAGGAACATGGATCGAATATTGAGAGGATGATGATTCCGTGCCTCGATTTCATTTCGAATATCAGAGACAAAGGAATTATACAATCATTGTAACACCTTAGTTAGATTGTATGTTGAAGTTGTTCTCCAACTTTCCATTCACTTGGGTAATGTGTGACTAGCACCACTCTTTGCTTGTGATGTCATAAGCTAGTTACGGACATTTACTGCCAACGCGACATGGGACCTATAGGATCACACACATAGGAATTCACCTAGAAGAGGAGTTTAATCATGAATGAAATTGAATTGATTACTGAAGTGTTTAGATATTCAATTAAAGCAACAAATCAACTGAATGGACTCCCAACCTACCAGTTCAAGTGTTGAACTAACCGATTGGATTGTTAGGTTGATTATAAAATGAATTAGTTGAGTTATGTCTGAATTGGGGAGCGAACCAACCATTTCACATAGTGAAATGACCGACTCAGGTCACCAACCAACCTGTTGGTTGAGTGAGACGCATAGTTCATGGAGAAATTTGATTTCATCAAGGATTAGTGTTGACATTATGTTTTGCATTAATTGGATTCAAATTGCTAATTCATATGCGATTGGGAAACATGTAGAAATGATCGGTTCGCTGAGTGAACCGATCGACTCGCATGTCAACCGACTGGGTCACCACTCATAGGTTGCAAATTTTGTGATACTTTGGTCCCTCCCACTCCGACACAGACTGGGAACCCTGATCCTTACCCCTCCTATAAATAGAGGGGTACTAGGGACTTCTCAGAAACAACTCAATTGCCTCTAATAACATGACCTTCTCCTAGCCCTCGAGGCCTCAGACCACCCCAGTATGCCTTGGTGTCAAACATACATGGGAGGGCGTTGAGACCCGTCGTGGGGATGATGATGACCCCGGGTCAAATGACTGGGGGAGTCCCTGGGTGTGTACGTCAAGCCTTGGGGCAAGAGTGTCTTTTTGTTATATTGTTGAAACCCCCCCAATGCACTAAGCACCTGGCTGAAATGGCTGCAGGCCATTGGTCAAGCCCCACCACATGGGCTTTGATACACATGGCTACCGACATGGCCAATCTGGATTGGCCCAATAATAATAAACTTGCAAAAATCATAACTAGGGATTCGTAGCTCAGATGGGAACATACAAGATATGAAAAATTTTTCAGATGAATGTGAGGAATCTAAAAAAATAGCTTTAGAACCTAATTATGCTTCATGTTCTAAAAGTATAGGCAATATGTGTGGTAATATGATTAATAGAAAGGAAGATCTAGTTTTGCTTTATAATGATGCTTAATTGAGTAGATTTGTTTATGTTGAGTTAATACCTAATCTTGACATGTATAATAAGGAAATGCTTCATAATGATGAATAATTGACTATGCTAGATTAATACTCTTATACATGCTACTTTAGGGTATTAAAACCAATGTCAAAATCTTGATATGATCTAATATTCATAATGTGATCTAGATATGATGAATAGTCCAATATGCTTAAGATGATAATTAGGATTTAACCTAATATCCATAACTAGGTTTGTAACCTTAGAAACCATGATATGGTGGAATTAGGGTTTGTAACCCTAATCCCTAGTCCAAACATGAGATAACCCTAAACCCTAGTTTAGGAACACATCAAGATATGAGTAATGTAATGTGAATACATGGTGACACATATGTAATATGTATATTTCAGATAATGTAGATTGAATACCTTGTTGCTTGGATGTTTAGATGCACTCGTAAAGTACATGAGATATTATGCATGGTTTCTGCAATGACATAAGGTATGTGGTTATTTTTATGAATACATATATCGAATTATGAGTTTGCCAAGGTTTCTCGATGAGATTTAATGAAGATAAAATGCTTGTCTATTTATTTACTTCTTGCAAATTATAAAGTTCCTATGAGTATCATATAAAGTAAATAATAGTATTTTGAACTTTGGGTCAGACAGTTCTTAAGGGTAATGCACACGAGCCCTGGAGGGACAGTGATTACACCTGAGGTAGTGGACCAGATACGGGTTAGAATACGAAAACAAGTTTATGTTCATATATGCAAGTAAAAGATGTTTGTTTATATGTGTACTTGTGATTATTGTTTGAACCCACATACCAGTATAGAAATATACTAATAACGTATTTGTCTGTCAGCAGTTTAGGTATCAGGTATACTTGATTCATGGACGTGAGGTTAAAAATTAAAGATGTTGGAGATACTAAAGTTATTCATGAAGGTTTAGATATAATGGTATATCATCATACATGTATAGGTTAACTCTTTCTAAAATTTATGTAACTCCTTACATGAGCTTTTTATACAAACATGTAACTATTTGTTCATTAATTGAGATTGTTTACTATTCTATATTATTTCTTGAATCTGATCTTGGAATTTTTATGTGTAATGATTCATGACTTTAAGGTCTTTTAGACACTCAAAAGTGCAGGTCATTACACCATGCTATGGTCCTTTTTATTATCATTCATTTACTGCTCAATCTGTGTTGATTTTGGAAACAATTTAGTTTAATCAACCAATCAACTTTCAGTGTTAAATATTACTCTTAAAACTTCCTAATTTATATAACTGCTTAAAAAGGTTGTACTTTGGGTTTAATCCTATAGTATACTGAATAAGGCTTCCACTCGTCTAGAGTGGGGAACTAGTTCACTACTTTCGTTTAAACCTAAAAATACTTCTTTTAGGATTTTTCTCGGTGCGACATTTGGAGCCCCACCAATACTTCAAACATTATGACAAAAAAACAAGGCTTCTCAACTCATTCTTCTTGTATTAGTCTATTCTAGGGTATTCCCTTATTTCTCATCAATATAAGGAGGTTAAGCTCTCATGCGAAGTCAATGTGTCCCATGGGCTTGTGACTATTTTTCTCCCTAAAATCTTTCCCTTATATGGAATGGACACATCTTCTCCTACTACTATTTCATTATAGATATTTTTGGTCTTACATGGTTCCTTAGATAGAAACTCCCTCATACCTTATGCACATGCATGCATGCAAAAAAAATCAATATGGAATATTGAAAAGTAAGCCTAATCATCCCAAAACTTGTTCTGGTCTCATGATGGTAGATTCTACATGTAAACCAGTTATCTATTGGCATCATCATATGTTGACTTGGATTCATCCAGCTAGACTTGGAAAATTCTTAGATTACTATCTAAAATATTGCATCACAAGCTCCTCTAATCTCCAACAATGGCCCACCTGCTGAGACAAACTGCAAGCCTCCACAGATTCATCTACTTGATTGGGTAAAACAAATATAAATACTACATCGACAGCTCAAGGATTTTCTTATTCAGTATCTTATATTGCAATGAGGGGTATATGTCTGGTGAATGTAGTGACTCATGGTGGTTTGACACCTTCAATATATACATATTTTTATTTTCCAAAAAAATCTATAGTGAAGGCTTTGTATGTCGAATATCAATCTATTAAGGTGTGCATTTTTTTGTTTAGGGTTTTCTATATCAATCATTGTAATACATATGAAGATTTTCCCTTTTAAACAGGGACTTAGTCATCAAGTATTTTCCTATATTTCCTTCAACTTCTACAGACTCTATATCTTTTCCAAAATCCCAAACAACCTCTTTCTTTGTTGCCTGTCATCTTCCCTCCCAAGTGCTAAGACATGAAGAAATACCAAATAGCCCCTTGCATTTTGTTTCTTGTATGTAATTATAAATGGATCCTATAAGATTATTTCATTCTAATGATAAATTTTATTCAATTAGATCATTAGTGCATACATCTTAATGTAATAAATGAGAAACTGACATTAATTGTGTATAATTGTTTTAAGGTGTTTAATACCTTTGTGGAACTAGGGTTAAATAATGATTGCCTTTAATATGGTGAATTGGGTATTGGGAAATTACCTATTTTCCTATATCTCTCTATCTCTCTCCATCCATTTAATAAATATAACCCAAAATTTCCTTATGAAGCATATCTTTTTAATAATTAATTTTAGGTCTCTCTTAAAATAATTGCATTATTAGTCCTCTGACCCAATTTTTTTTGCAATATGTATGTTCTCATCCCTTGTATGTGAATAGGACTTCCTTGTCCATTGTTATGATTCATGTAGTGATTTACTAGAAAAATTAACATGTGAATTTTATGTAAATGTGATAATTTCCCATACCTTGTAATTTTATAGAGGTGAAAATGTTTGAAAATGAACTTAAAATAGTATATGTGCATGATGCAAGATTAGAGAAGATGTGTATGTTTTCCTGCTCACCCCATATTATAGAGCATATGTGTATTTTTCTTGCTCACCCAAAAATTGATAGATCTGTTATATTCATACCTACATGATTTATATTTTGTCACATGTAGAAATATAAATGCTTTACTCATATGTAAGCATTTGGAAAGTTTCTATATGAATTCTTTGGTGTTGCCTCATCTTTTAATTATCTGCTTACTTCTAATATATACTTTTGGCATCTATTTGGATGGTTCCATATCTCAATTTGATTGGGAGTTTTTATAAGTTAATTATTATTATGTTCATTATTGCTGCCATTTTTTTGTTATGTGCACATGCTAGTTTTTCTAATAATATCAATCTTTATTTTTTTGGGTTTTGCTTCCTACCCTATATGTAAAGGTGACCTTGGAAGGATGACTAAGTTGATATGAAGATGCACATGAGTAACTGATGTTCCTTGAGAAGATAGAATTGTAGTGGTTGGATTACCAACTGCATCCTATAATAGTGATAGATACTGCCCCATGTATTCACCCATATTGGTGTCAACCTTGTAATCTTATAAAATTGTAATAGTAAGACTTTTTTTCTCTTAATGTTATCTTTTGGTATTTTAAAATAGGAGTTAACTATATTGGATCATATTACAATGCAAAACATTTATGTTAGTGTCTAGAATTGGACTATTACTTTACTTGATTAGGTAATGAGTGTATCCCATCTGGGTTTGACTACTTCGATCTTATCTCCCAAAAACTTCACATAGAACCCTTACCTTTGAGGGAAAAACTTCAGATGAGATCTTTATCTTGTAATTCACCTATGTTGACCACGTGGGGATGGAAAAAAGTCATAGAATCAAATGAGGTACACATAAGGGTCTTGAGTAGTTAACCCCAATTTTATGGGAAACAATGTGCCCATACCCTATAATATAGGATCTAACCTTATTAAAAAAATAGTAAGACACAAAACGTTTTATGTGCAATACTTGTTACTTGGTTCTCGCATTAACTTTGAATCCACCTTGTTGTTTTATTTCATGTAGTTTTCATTGCCAAAAACTACTTTCCATTATACTACAGATGTAAAAAAAGGATTTGGTATTTTGCCGATAGTTTTCTGAACTAAGCAACAATGAAGGAAAGTTTGTGTCAATTGAAAAATAATAATGAATAGATATTTAAGAATAGGGTGATTCTTAAGGAGTGTCTAAGGTTTAGTGGACCTATCCTATTTAATCCTTTAGGTCTTGCATAGTGTACCACTCGAACCTCTAGATGGTAATGGGAGATTGGATTAGTTTGGAAATCTAGGAAACCATGTCTTGCATATCCTAACCTTTTATATAGTAGATGTATTAGCACAAAATGTTTTATTACATTTTGAACACACCTAGTAACCACCACTCTAAGGATTCAAACATAATTCCCTTACCCTTCAGAGTGTTTAGTCTGATTTGTCAGGTTGAACCTTCTTAAATATGAAGAGTAGTTGGTTGGTAGTATACAGATCGTTTGATTTTGAGAATGAAATCCTAATTTTGATGATGTTCTATACTCTTGATCCCTCTAGTTCTGATGATGTTTCATTTGATCATTATCACTACATTACTATGAGATAGAAATTTGCTTCTTCACATCAGACTTCTCAAAAGCTCATCAATTTCTAGCTTGTACACTCTAAATCTACAAGGATTTCATCCAAATTTTTATGTTCATCGAGCTACTTCTGTTATGCCTCCTCTGAGTTGCATCTACTGGCATGACTCTTTTTTGATATTCTTGGGTTTAACCTTTATGGTGCTCTTCATTCCTATCAATCCCTTAAGGTTCATGCACTAGATTTTTGGAACCGGTATGGAAATCATCAACACCTTGGTTGGTTCACGTTCATGCCACATTATGCATGTGTGTGGTCTTTTGCCATAATTTTTGGTTGACTGCTACATCTATATTTGTTTCTTCACATTTTTTTCATGTTATGTACATGGGATGTGCTGACTATGCTTATACCACTCACACATTCCTCTCTAGTGATGATGGAAGAGTCATGGTGTTTTTGATCGGTCTACTCCAGATTGATGGTCGTTTGTTTTTCTTGTGCATTTGGATTTGATTTCTCAGTTGTTCTTCATTCCAGATGCACTTCAAAAGACCTTTCTCAAATATTGAGCGTTTCCAATCCGCAGAACAACCCTTTAAAGGAGAAATCATGAAATTATTTTTGGAGAGTCATTTTTTAAGGTGGTGTGAAAATCTTATATTGGGAGTGACATTTTTATTTTTGATTTGTCACATTTTCTGATTGAGTTATGTAAGTTCAAGTTGGATATGTGTTTCATCCATAATCCAACTTTAAAGGGGAGTGCTAGAATTATTTTTATTTAGTTTATATGTCATATGGGCCTAATTGTCTTGGCCCATTAGGGTTAAATTTGCCTCTCATGTACTTGCCTCCTTTCCTATATAAAGGAGATGAGTGTTCCTTCTATCAAAAAGAAAGCATCCCATTAATCCCCCATCTTATTTCCACAACATCATACAACTTTAAATGGAACTTTAATAAATGAATGCAAAGAATTTGAAATAGGCTTTAAAATGTATTTCATTGGATAATAAACCCAAAACAAACTAACTCATAAATCGATAGATAAATTTCTCAAGTAGGACTGTATATTTTGAGATAATATCATTAAACTAAAACTATTTTAAAACTAGATGATGGTCTCAAAAGTATAAACTAATTTGAAAATTAGATTATACATGTTGTCAATAGTCTAGGAGTAAACTTTTTATTTAATTATATAAGGCTAACTACCCTAAATTGAATAAGTATCTTTTGAATGGTGTGAAATACTATTTTTTTCATCAATATCACGTTTCCCTAAAGTTCCTCATTTATTTACTTGTCATACAAACCTTCCTTGTTTAGGTTATCATGTCCCTATGTGAAACCTCTTTTTTTGGTCCAATGATGAGAATCTTGTCTCCTACCTTGGGCCACGACTGTCCCAAATCAACAGTGTGGCCTTGATTTTTCTGCAATTTCAATGATTCCTTCTCCATCTATGTCTGTTACCTCTTCAAGCTTCTTGCATGTTTCATCCCCTTACAACAAATGAAGTGCATCAAATTGTTGAGGCTTGCAACCTACACAAGGCAGCTGGACCCGACGACATCGATGGTTCCTTTCTAGTTACCAAATGGCATACCATCAAACACTCCCTTCACAAAATAGTAGATGATGCCTTAGTTGGTAAGGAGCTAGATAATTGTTTTCGAAATGATAATATTGTTTTGATCCCCAAAGTTCCTAAGCCTAAAATCTATGAGCTTTTCTGACCGATCTCTCTTAATAATGTTGCCCTAAACATTGCCTCCCAGATAGTGGTGGATGTTTAAAGACCTACCTCTCTTAGTGGATCTCTATAGTATAGAGTGTGTTCGTCCCTGGCAGAAGAATATCCGATAACATTATAGTAGCTCAAGAGGTTCTCCACATCATGCAAGAAAAGTACTCTACCAAGTCGATGGCTATAAAGATTGATTTATCTAAGGCTTATGATAAAATGTCTTGGCCCTTTGTGGAAGAAACTCTTCGAAAAAAAGGCATACCAAAACCTATCATCAAATACATCTTAAATTCCATGACCACGGGAGAAGTTTCTATTCTCTAGAAAGGGAAAACTACCGACATATTCAAGGCAACTAGAGGACTGAGACAAGAAAACCCGTTGTCCCCATATATTTTTGTTGTGTGCCTAGAGCGACTCATCCAGAAGATCAATAGTCTGGTCATTGATAAGAAATGGACACCTATCAAGATTTACAACTAAGGACCTTTTGTATCTCATCTTTTCTTTGCCAGCAACATATTCTTGTTTGCCAAGGTAGAAACTAATCAAATGTGAACCATTCTTAAGTGTTTTCAAGACTTTGGAAAAGTTTCTAGGAAAGCTATCTTTGTGAATAAATCAAACATTTATTTTGCAAGGAATTTTCCAGAGAGAATCAGAAGAAGGATATATCACATGAGTGGTTTTGTACAATCTGATAACATGGGCAAGTATTTGGGGGTGCCACTGATTCACACTAAAGTGACGAAGAACACATATGGAGGTATCCTTAACAAAATCTCATCCAACATCAACTATTGGTCTTCTAGACGCCTTATCCTAGCTGGAAGGATCTGCCTTGCTAAATACATGCTTGCAGCCATACCCAGTTACACCATGCAAAAAACTATTCTTCTACTGAAGATCTACGACATAATAGATACTAGTATAAGGTCTTTTATTTGGGGTGGGAACCACAAGGCCCATCCTCCTTGTCACGTGGAACAAGCTCACATGTAGTAAGAAGCGTGAGGGGCTAGGACTGAAGTCCATGAGGAAATGGAACATAGCATTAATTGCCAAACACGCCTGGGACCTTAGTGCAACTCACAGCTCTGTATGGTGCTCAGGTTTAAGAACTGGATACAACAATTATATTAGTGGTAACCTCCCTTATATCTCCTGCCTAGGTAAAGCAACTCTTCAATGTAAAGAGTTCATCACTAAAAACTCGATGCTTATACCGATGAGTGGTGAGCATATCAATGTATGGTCTGACTTATGGTGGATTTTGGACAAGCGATTAAAAAAATGATCACTAAACCAATCCCCACTGACCTGCTTGATCTCCAAGTTGCGAGCCTGGTGAATATGAATAATGAGTGGGATATTGAATTTATGAACTAGTGGGTGCTAAAAGAGGTGGCTAGCAGAAACATCAAGTTCTCGATCCCTAACAGCTGACTCAGGAAGGATATAAGAGCCTGGACCCACATAGTAACGGTCGAGTTCACAACACATAGTGCCTATGGAAGCCTCCGCAAGGAACGTGAAATTAGATGTACTGGAAATTGGGAACTAATCTGGAACTCTGATGTGAGATCGCGAGTGAAGTTCTTCATGTGGTTGGTAGGCCATAATTTGTGCCTCACTAATGTTCGATGAGCAGAAAGACACCTCACATCAGAATAATGTTGTTCAAGATGTAAGAGTCTATAGGAATCCACCGTTCATGCTCTCTGGGACTACCAGTTGGTTTCACCAATTTGGAAACAACTGATTGATAGGAGTTGTTGGCACAAGTTCTTCTCGAGTGCTGATCTATGGAGCTAGTTGAAATCCAACATGGAAGCAAATGGTGCCTACAAGCAACTATTCATGAATGGATGTTGGCACATCTAGAAAACCCAAAACAAGGAGATCTTTGAAAACCTCACAATGTCCACAACTATCCTTGTTCATCTGATATCAAAAGAGATTGCACGTTTTTTGAAGTTTGCGTCATGTATGAACCAGATGAAAGACTCAACACCCTCATCAGGATGGACCAAACCCTCTAAGGATATATTATGTTTAAGATGGATGTTGCCTTTAAGAAAAAGAACACCAACATTGCAGTCGTAGGCAGATACAAAGAAGGGAAATGGATATGTGGAAGAAGCAAAACTATTGAAGCAATAAGTGTTTTAGAAGCGAAGGTACATGCCATAAATCTAGTAGTGAAGATGGAGAAGGAACTTAACATTTCTCACCTTTTGATTGAGACATACTCACTCCTAAAAAAGGAAGCTATTGATAAAAGACTTGAGGACAATCCTAAAGTAGCGAGGTGGATACAGGAGGTTAAGATAAAGCTTAGGAGGAACTGGCACTGCACACATACTAAACATGAGCCCAATAGAGTTGCTGATATGTTAGCTAAATCCCACCCAAAAAACCATAGTGGAGTGTGTAATTACAGAAATCCACCCATCAAGTTAGTCGATCTACTCAATTCTGAGTCATGTAATGGTAGTAGTACCAACACTTTTAGTTCTTGCTCAAACTATGGTAATTGTATAAATATTTCTAATCTAGCATGCATGAGAGTGAAAGATGAATAAAATAGCCTCCTGACTTACCCAAAAAAAAGTTTCTTGCTCCTGTGGTTTTGGGTTTCCTTTTTGAATCAATCATACCCTAATTTTATCCCTATGGTGTTGCATGTAAGGAACAACTTCTATCCATTGTTCTTCTTCACTGGTCATTTTCATGGAGTCCTTAGTTGCCTACCCTTGTACATGTCATGTTCCTACTCATGTCATAACTATCTCAAGAGATCTTTTTGTGTAGTCTTGAGAAGCAATTAGGATCTTTTACCCTATATGGTCTTGGTAGCCTTCATCTAACTTGATATGCCTAGTTTGGAAGAAACCAAACTAGGTTTCTCTTGGTTTAATTTTGGATGAAAGGACCTTTTTGGACCCTCCCCCAACCTTACTCTGGGGTTGGTTTTCATTTTGTGTGCCACAACATCTCTCCCTAACCATGATCATGGAAGGTTGTGGAGCTTCTTCACCATGGTATTTCAGGCCTTCCCATGATCTAAGTCATTGTCTAGGAGTTGTGAGAGGTTTGTATAGCTATTTTCTCTCCTAAATTTTCTTCAATGTCATGGAATCCTTAACAATCCTTTATTTATCATCTTTGTGGATCACTTGTACGTCTGTTCATTAGTTTCTTTGTGTTTTTTATTAGTTTTATCTTTGTTGTATTTCAAACAATTGATTAACGAATTAATTTATTAATGATTTCAAATCATTGTATTCTTATCAATTAACAATGATAATAGGTCACATGATTTTTACCATCTGCCCATCCATAATGCATAAGTTGGTAATCCATTATTGGAACTTAAAAGTGTTTGCTATTTTTCATCATTGGATAGTCATATTGTGTGATGATTAGTACAATCAAATGTATCAAATCCAACTTTTAATAACAAGTTGTTGATGCCTTTTCTTTCTAAACTCTCATTCTAGTCACATGTAATTTGTTTGTATTCTTGTTTGAACTCTATATAGTTGTTTACTTGCTACACTAATTTACATTGTATTTGAACTATACTAGTTGTTGGTTAAACCTTTTCGAACACTTCAAAAACAAACAGATTGATACTATACACTAATTTTCATTAAATACCATGTATAATATATTATATATTTATGAAAAAAATACTAACTGCTAAAAAAATAGCTTAACTATTTGATGGATTACAATCATGACATGCTTAATTCAGCCCCCTTGCTATAGTTCTCTGGATCCATTATGAAAATATTGGCAAGATCATGATGGAATAAAGAAACAAATACACGTTTAGGGTTGTTGGTCAAATAAAAAACAAAAAGAAATAAACATGTTCTAGTTTATCCTTTCCATATTAGTCTAGTGTCAAAACAATTGTGGGTTTACTTTTTCTCATCTGCATTCAAAACAATGATCAGATTCACTCCAAAAAGTTTGTCCATTATAGGAGTGGAATAAGATAAGAGTTATTGGAGGAGAGGGACCCAATGGGAGTGGGCACAATAGGATATCTAACCACAAAAAGAGTAACATTTTCTTCATTATAGGGAGGTTGGAGAGAACTGAGGAGACTATTTAATGGGATAAGGAGAGAAAGAGGAGGAGAGAAAAGATGGAAGATATTTGAGGATTTGTTGAAAATGTGATGGGAGAGACTAAGATTGTGGAATAAGACAAATGTGAGGGAATGGAGAGATATAGTCAACAAAATGGATAGTTTTTTGGGATGAGACCCTAATTCCTCAAATCCTGCCTCAATTGGTGCCTCCAGTCTCAGAGTTGACTTCTTATTCATCTGTTTCTTCTTGAAGTATGGTTGAATATGTTATATTGTCCTTTGATAAAGTCATGACTTGTTTGTGCATGATGGATTTCATGCACAACACCTCTTGGATGCCATGTGGGGTGTCGTTGCTGCAATGAAGGACATGTTCTTAGATGTTGTATCCATTGTTGTGAATCTTTGGTTGACTAGATGTTTCCCTATATCTTTGTCTCATTATGCTTATAGATCTCCCTTGACACCTTTTCTCAAACCAGACAATTACATTCATCCCGTCATTGTGTGAACCATTTGGTGTCATCTTGTTTCTAAGGTGGAGGCTAAGGGAGTTACTCCAAAAATTGCCTCTTATCTTCAGAATCACCACTTTGGTGTTAGTATTTCTCGGGGTACTAAAGCTCTCTTATATGTTGTGATACACCTTTTCCATGATAAGAGACATGTTCAACACACACACATAGGCTCTTATTAACTTCTCCAATACCTTCAATATGGTTGTTAGTTCATGCATTTTTCATGAAGTTCATCTCCATTTCCTGACAATTACACCCTAGGTTGAATTATGTTATTCTTGTCTTGATCATGTTTATTCAGATAATGGTGAGTATTTTCTCTTCTACTGGGGCCCAACAAGGTGAGCCACTTGGGACACTTTTTCTTCTTCTTGGCTCTTCACACCTTAATTCTATAGCTAAAGAATGCATGTCATCTTGACTTATTATCTTTCTACCTTGATGATGACACCCTCATTTGTGATATTGTTGAAGTGTCCAAGGCCTTATCCCTCTTTCAAGATTTAGGCCTAGGTTCTGGACTTCATCTCAATATAATAAAAACAAAAAGTGTTATGCCTTTTGACGACCATATATGGGCTCCATGTTATGGCTTATTTTCTCCTAACATTTCTCAATGGGGTGAAGCTTCTTAGTGGTCCAGTTTCTAATGATCCTAGACTCTTAGTTTTACTATGGATTTATTAAGAAAGTGCATGGACAAATCTCTGGTTATGATGGACTGCCTTGCCTCACTTGATTCCACAGAGTGAACTTATCCTCCTTTGATCATGTCTTGGGATGCCAAAGTCAAGTTTTTCTCTTCGAACAACACCATCTAGATTTGTTTGCTCTGCCTTAAAAGTCTTTGATTGTGTACTTCATTTTTTCTTTTCATGCATCATTGTTAGTGAAGTTCAAGGGTTTTGTGATCTACAATGGCATTTTTCCACCCTTCATATGCATCTTGGAGGGTTGGGTATTAAAACAGCCCAGGATTTGGGTAGCTATGCCTATGTTGCTTCTTAGATTTACACCATAAAGCTTCAAGACCATATTCTTTGTGATGTTGGCCCTATTCCTATTGGTTACACTTTCGATACTATCTTTGCATCCATCTGCGTGATTCTACCATCATTTTTCTGATCCAAGTTGTCATGTGCTACTTCTACCACCCCAAGATACAATCTCTTTTGGAAGATGCCTACTAGAACATGGTCTTTTAGCACTTTAATATGTTATAGTTGTCTCAACAATAAGGGGCTATTCTGGCTTCCATACAGACTGACCATGTAGGAGACTTTATTTTTACTATTCCTATTAAAGGTCTTGAATTATCAATGACACCAATTTAGTATCAAGCCATCCTACATTATTGGTTTATGATTCCTCTATATCCTAGCAATGAACATCGCCCCCTTTGTCATTCTATCAATCTTGATTTCTTTGTGACCACATAGTGAATTGTCCCATCCACCTATCATTCAAGTTCCATCATGATACCACTCGAGATGCCCTCTTTGACATTATTTTTTGTGTTGGTATTAAGGTCGTGAAAGAAGCCCCAAAAACCTTTCTAGGGACACATAGTGATGACCTCCATGCCCAAAGACCTACTGACAAATTGCTTTTTGATTTAATTGATGGAAAACACACTTGTGTTGATCGTATCGGTATCTCTGCATTCACTAAGAATGGTTTGAATAACTTCAAGGTAGACCACACAACTTCTGGTGTGGCAACAAATAAAGATTGTAATCATGAAGTTGCATGTAAAACAAACCATCATCACTTCCTCCCTTTCTCCTTTGATATATATGGTGTCCTTACTGACAACTTGATTTCCCTTTTATGATGCATACAACATATCATAAATAGGACTGTGATGATGCCATCTTCTACCTCTTCAAATTTTGTCTTTGTATCATTGGGTTTTTCCAAACAAAATGGATTGACAACCAATCTGTATCCCCTACCTATGTGAAGGTATTTCTTTAGGGACTTATGTATAGACTGCTATGATCATTTTAATAGAATTTTACGGTCTGTAATAAAAAGTAAAAAACATTCTTTAATTTATCATTTCCATATTACTCTAGCACCGAAATAGTTATTCAATACCCAATATCATAACGTATCTTTCCTCATTTGTATTCAAAACAATGGTCATATTCACTCCAAAAAGATGAATATTCATTATAGGAGTGGAAGATGATATGTTTTATTTTAAAAGAGGGATGCAAAGGTAGTGGACATGATAGAAATAGTGGGAATGATAAGAGTAACATTCTCTCAGTTTTAGAAAGTTGGAGAGAACTAAGGAGAGTGTTTAATGGGATGGGGAGAAAGAGAAAAGGAGAGGAAAGAGTGGGACTAGAGGGCTTGTTGGGATCTTTGGTTTTAGGGAAGTAAAAAGATATGAATTTGGAAAAAGATAAAAGGTTATAAAAACCTAAAAAAAAGGAGATATGTTTATAGAGAGTTCATCATCTTGAAATATTGCTTTATGATTAGTCAAAGAGGTCAAAATGACATTTTTATAATTCATTGAAACACTTCCTCCTTTAGTAGTAGTACAGATAAATAAGGAGTTTCCTTTATTTAATAGGGACCTATTCATTATTATTTTATTTTGTTCCCATCAAATCCTTCAAAACTCCTTTTCTACAAAATGTCAAACAATCCCCTAATATTTAGCTGACTATCAGACTTTCCACCCATGTATTAAGAAATGAAGAAATAGTGTATCATTAAATGTTATCATCAATACAAATGACTCTTATAACATTAGTTAATTATGGATATTTATTTTAATAATTCCAGATGTTATTATGTAAAGGATGTTTGATGATTAATATTGTACTAAAACTTAAAGTCATTGTTTGTAACCCACATTTGATCTAGATAGACTAATGAACATTAATTTGAACATAGAAATAGGCTTGTAGTCATACTTAGACCTGTCAAACTGGGTCAAAATCCACGGGTTCCCACAGGTCGACCCGTTTAAGTTGGGTTTGGGTGACCAAATTTTCCACCCGCTGAAAATCACCCAAACCCATACCCTCCCATTTATATAGTGGGTTTCACGAATGATCCACGAGCACTCGCGGGTGACCCAGTTAACTAAAGAAAATATGTTTATGTAAATAATATAAGCATACACCCATTATTAGTTGTTACTTGTTTTATACAAGTTAACTCTTTACCTTTACCAACAACAATTGTATTTTCTATATTTTGTACTTGCGATAGGCAACAACAATAATATTAGGAATGCCTAATGTTACATGACAAAATATGTGTTGTTTTTTGTGATATTTATCTATGAAAAATACATTGGTTTTCCTATTTTACATCAAGATACGACAACTAGCTATTATTTTTTCTTTAAGTTTGTATAAATATGTCACAACTAATCGAATGATTTGACGTCAAATTTAGTAGTTTGTTGGTTCCTTCGTACTATATGTGACATAAAAAAACATAGTTACAAGTTGTTTTAAATGTTGGTTTTAGTGTTAAGAAAGCAACTAGCAACTTATTGTTGATTGAACACATTTTATATGGGCACCCACAGGCAACCTGTTGGGTTCGGGTGTGTTTTTCTTCCACCCGTTTAGAAGTGTATCTTTTTGACCCGCACCCGCAGCAACCCAACTGAAACCCAACCCAACCCACCCACCCATTTGACAAGTCTAATAATCATATATCGACACTTTGCATGCCCAAATACAACCATGATCACTTGATAAACATGTCTTTGGTCAGGTGTCGACTGTGATAATGCCTGAAAACTTAGACCCATACATAACATGTGTAACAAGTTTTAATTTTAGGTAGTATTCCGACATGAAAAGAATATCAATTGAAATTTTACCTTTCTAAAGTGGATTCATATTTACTAAAAGAGTTAACTCAAACATGTCTAATATGCATATTATCACTTTAGAAGATTGAAGCTCACTTAATTGTACAGAAGATAGATCTTAATATAAGTAATGCTTATGCATACAAGTATATGCACCAAATTTTATATTGGGTTTAGCTTTAGGTTGTCCCAGACCCAACTCATATCAAAATCCAGATCAAAATGTTTGACATGACCTAACCATGTCAAGTATGTGAACCATATACATGCTTGGATATACAAGTAAGAATAACCTCTTTGATTCTCATCCCAACCAATAGTTTTTGTATGCTAAGTACTTTTCTGAAACACCCTATTGACCTATCAAATGATATTATCGCTAACAAAAATGACATGATTATGAGGCAATTATTAGAAACTAGTTACAAAATCATTTTCTTAAGTGAATCATTATTTTGACATATTTTAATAATTTAATCAACCTATGTCAAAAAGTTGTCTACATTTAGTTGTATGGTCATTCAGATTTGACGAATTGATTTTCACATCAGATTTATATGTTGTACAGTTGCTTACACGTTTGGAAACTGATATGCAGTTCATGTCCCGAAAAATGGTAGTTTCTAAAAAATGGTTTTAGGTCAGATATATGGTTCATGTTGATAATCTTGTCTCAACACTAATTCATACTTGAATTTGGAACCAAATATGAGTTGTAATGAATGGACCAATTTTGAAGTGAGCTCTTTGAATTTTTTTATGTGAAATATAATTTAATTTAAAATAAATTTTATTAAAAATATAGTATGATGTCTAATTATTAATATTTTTTTATTTTAAAGAACATGGTTTGAGTTGCTTTAAAACAATATCATCATTTTAAATTAATGTCAATAGCCTAGCCAAGATCCTATCTAAACATGGACCGTCAATAAAATGTTTGTTAGCAAAAACTATCCAGTTTTGAGATGGGAAACATTAATCGAGAAATAGATGTGAAGTAGTGTTTATTTTCAAAAGTATGTGTCATATATGATATTAATTTATTGACTTAAGATACACTCATAATGGTAGATAAAATGCAATTGTTTACCATTCTTGTAAGTGTTAAGGTGGAGGTAGAAAGGTAAAAAAGAGTTAACATGAGAGTTTTTATTGGAATGTCAAAAAGGTAGATGATTTTAATGTATTAGGAAAGAGAATAGGGGTTTCTAAAGGAAAAAAACCCTATATTGTAGTTTCTTTCTTTATACAAAAAGACATACTTCTTGAGCAAAACATCGTAAAAATATAACTCACTAACTTTCACAATTGCAGAGTAGGGAAGTTATGGTTTTCTATCACCCTCAACCATTCATCCTTACAACTACTTTGGACATGTAATTGTTTCTTATACGTGATGAAACCATAGTCACCGCAACCCAATTATGAATGGATACCAACCATGACACCTCCCCAATTCAAAACATTAAAACCAAGAATGAATATATATATATATATATATATATCTGTGTGTGTGTGTGTGTGAACATTCTTGATCATTTGATGTGAACATTCTTGATCAACTGATGGTGAGTTGGTAGTACCAACTCATTTCACAGAGCGGTAGTACCGATCATCTGATGTGAACATTCTTGATCATCGATGGCGGTCCCACCGATTCTGTCTTTTTTGGGGTCAGTACTACTGACTTTATCATCGGTAGTACCGAGTTATTCAAAAATTTTGGTGCTTCTGAGCAGAAACTTAGTGTTATGAAAATGGAGCTTTCATTTTCATTGGTACTATTGACTTTTTGCGGTAGTACCGAGACCTCATCAACAAAATATGTTCCCTTTCTAAAAAAAGTCAGTGCTATCAAATTGATGGTCTGTAGTACCAAGTTTCTTTAAGTTTACACTCGACCTCCCTATGATTTCGTCGGTACTACCGATTTTTTGGTCAGTAGTACTGAGCTATTCAGTCAAATTTGATCCTTTTCCCTGTGACTTTGTCAGTAGTACCAACTTAAGGGTCGCTAGTACCGACTGGTACTCATATTGCACACCAAACAAAATTCATCAAGACACATTTTTACATAAAAACTAATAAAATGAACATTAAAGCTATGAAACTAAAATTTTGAATGTAAAGATAAAAAATGATGGTTGGGTTGCCTCCCAACAAGCACCCTTATTTTACGTCCTAGGCTCAATGATCAAGCACAAAAGATCATTGAAGCTCAATGAGTTGCAACTCCTCTTCTTTCCTCACCACATATTCCCCAAGGTAGTGTTTAAGCCACTGGCCATTAACAAGGAATAGCTCAACCCCATTGCTTATCTCTACCGCCCCATGGAGAAAGGCTTTAACTACCTCAAAAGACCCACTCCATCTAGACCTCAATTCACCAAAATGTAATTTTAACCTAGAATTGAACAGAAGAACCTTTTGTCCTGAAGTGAAAACTCTATGTAGGATGTGGAGATCATGGTTATTTTTGGTTCTTTCCTTATAGATAGTTGAGCTTTCATAGGCATCAAACCTAAGCTCGTCTCTCTCATTTAGTTCCGAGATTCTCATTTTACCTGCATTATTTAAATTAGTTCAATTTTCTCAAGGCCCATTTAGCTTTATGCTCTCACTCCAAGGGTAAATGACAATCTTTCCCACAAAATAACATGAAAGGAGTGGTTCCTATAGAAGTCTTATAGGCTATCCTATATTTCAAAGAGCATCATTGATAAACATGGTTCAATTTGTCCTATTAGTTGAGATTGTCTTTTCTAGGATTTTCTTGATCTATAGACTCCTGAACTTGACCTAGGGTTTGGGGGTGATATGGAGTACCTATTCTATGTCTCAATCCATATTTTCTCAAAAGTGATCCAAATTTCTTATTGGTGAAATGAGATCCACCATCACTAATTATCAACCCGGGTACCCCAAACCTGCAAAATATGTGTTATTTCACAATTCTACATACCACCTGAGTATCATTGGACTTAGACACATAGTCAACAACAAGCAATATGTATAAATTAGAATTATAAGACACAAAAGGGCCCAAGAATTCAATTCCTTAGAAGGCGAACACTTCAACCTCTTCAGAAACACTTAAGGGAATTTCATGTCTTTTCAAAATATTACCTACACGTTGACATGAGTCACAACGAAGTACAAATTTATGTACGTCTTTAAAAATAATAGTCCAATAGAACCCACATTCTAAAACCTTGGTCATAGTCCTAGAACTAGCATGATGACCCCTAGTAGGTAAAGAATGACAGTGTGCCAAAATACTCTCAAACTCTACAATCCAACACACATTTTCTCAAAATACCATCCCTGCATTGCTTGAGAAAAATGGGATCATCCCAAATGTAATACCTTAAAGAGTGGAAGAATTTCTTCTTCTTCTAATATCCCCAATCCTCTGGTAGCTTTCCAAATGCCAAGTAGTTCACAATATTTTTGAACCACAAGTCTTTGCTTTTCATAGCAAATAGTTAATTATCTGGGAATTCTTTCATTATAGGTATATCCATGACCATTATTGGCTAAATTGGACATTGATATAACTTTTGTTTTGATGATGACAAACATTTCATTTTTGTGGATATGACATGCTATTTGAGTATTTTAGGGTCCAAGGAAATAAGGAATTGGATAATTAAAGATCAACAAAAATGGAAGATCAATGTGCTTAAATGTTCAATATTTATATGATTGTACTCAATGTAAAAACTTGTACAAGTATATAATGTAAAAGTACCTAGATATCATGTAAATCAAGCGTTCGATCTTCCTCATCCACTTACAACCCTTAGTAAGGTTTTCCCCCTAGAGTTAGAGTCACCATCATCCATGGTACACACACTTAGAAAGTGATTCAATAGAAATAGGGACACTCTCAGTCGACAAACTTCTTGACCGAGACACATTCGATTGAAGATCTTTTCTCGATTGAGAACCACTTCGGTCGAAGTCACAATCACTGATCGATAACTTATACACTTGTGCCCTAAAGTAGGTTTTCAGTCAGCAATATCTTCAACCGATTAAGCTTTGACCCAAAGTCCATGGCCGTTAGACCAAGTGGTTGGTGATAGGGGGTTGGAAATATTCGTTGCAACAATTTTGCCTCAAACACCTCCTCGGTCAAAGGAAAGTTTGACCGAGACACATCTCGGTCGAAAAGTTCCTCAACTGAGATAGGTTCTGGATTGTTCCTTTCATCTCAAAACGATTAGCCATTGCAAGCCAATTAATGGATACCTAAACACTAGTTAAGAATTAAGAACACTCTAGAAACCCTCTAGAATGTCCCTAAGTACTTGCAAACCATTCATATAAATAGGAGAGGCCTTAGGACACCTAAAACATGCAACTACACTTGAGAATACATTCTCGTGAGAAACTAAGCAAGAGCTACACTTGCCATCTTATTTATCTTGCCTCAATTTTGTGTCCTATAGCTACAATCTTCTAGCCACCACATATAGCCTCATCCATCTTAAGTGGATAGGATATCTAAATGCTTTATATAGGATCAAAGCATTGTACTTCATTTGATAAGTATTTTCCTTCTTCCAATCTATTTCCTATATATTGTATTTTGTTCTCCTTGACTACTTCTAGGGTTGGAGGTTGTTGGAAGGAGGTTTCTTGGTGCTACTTCAGCAAAGTGAAGGCTGCTCCAAAGATGTTCTTGAGATTACTTCAAGAAGGCTGCTTCAAAGGAGGTTGAAGCTACTTCTAGATGAAGGCTATCTCAAGGTGGTGGAGCTACTTCAAGGTGGTGAAGGCTACTCCAAGGATTGCTCATGGTTACTTCAAGAGGGATGCTTTAGGGGGTTGAGGCTACTTCAAGGTGTAGGCTACTTTGAGTGGAAGGTGATTGTATTTTATGTAACATCCTTGCGAGGTAAAAAAATAAATCACTTTCAAAATCCCAACTAGAAACAATTGGGTAGTGGACTGACTACCTTTAATTTCAAAGGTAGGAACCACTCTACATCCAAGTGTCTTCCTTGTTTCCCCATCCTTATTTGGTTGAGTGTTTTAATTATTTAAATTAACTTGAAAAATTCCAAAAAAACTGTATTCACCCCCCTCTAGATCTTTCAATTGGTATCAGTACAGGTCTCCAAGGAGCCTTAACAGGTCTTGAAGAATGGGGGATAGTGTACTTCACAGCCTCAACCTTGAAGGAACCTACATGATCCAGCCACCACCCTTTGATGGAAGAAACTATACCTATTGGAAGAGAAGGATGTAGTTCTACTTCTAAGGAATAAGATGGGATCTACGGAGGATGGTGTCTACACCATATGAGCTTCCCCAAACTGAGTATGCAATGTGGGATCCAAACAAAGTAAAATAAGTTCAATTAGATGCTAAGGCGGTAAGAATACTATATTGTTCTATTTCTGTAAGTGAGTTCAATATAATCTCTTCATGAGTTACTTCTTATGACGTATGGCACAATGAAGGAACTACTCAAGTTAAAAATACTAAAACTAGTATGCTCAAATAAAAATTTGAACAATTTTTTATGCAACCAAATGAATATATTAGTGATATGTATGCTAGATTCTCTTCTATCATTAATGGTTTAAGTGCATTAGGACAATCTATAAGTGAAGAAGATCAAGTCTCCAAAATTCTTCAGTCTTTGCCTCCAAAGTACAAGTCAAAGGTGATGACCATTCAAGAATCCAATGATCTCACCAGATTGAGGATGGAGCAGCTCATTGGTAATTTAAAAACTCATGAGGTCACTCTTGAAGAAGAAGAAAGATTGGTAGTCGAACACAAAAAGGAGAAAAGGAAGGACATTGCATTCAAGGCAACAACTAAAGCTAGTCATGATACAAGTGAAGAAGATAGTGAAAATGAGGCTCTCATTGTAAATGATAAGAAAAATAGAAGATTATAATCTAACAAAATTTCTAGTGTTTCTTCCCCTAGGCATTTTGAATGTGGTAAAAAGGGACACTTAAAGAATGAGTGTCCTAAAGTCAAGAGGGGAAGGAAATCATCTCTCAAGAAGAAAGAAAAAGCCTACAAAGAAGCATGGGATGACTCAAGCGATGATAGTGAGAGTGGAGAAGAAGAAGTAGAATTCCTCAAGACTAAAGAAGACAAGATACAATGTCTCATTGCTACAACCAATGAAGAAGAAGATGAGGTAAGTCTTCTTGATTTATCTAAAGAAGAGTTAGTCGCTAGTATTGAAGAATTACATGATAAGTATGTTGATTTTAAAAGGTAATTAAAAAGGCTGACAAAAACTAATGAGTATTTGTATACTAAATTGAATGATCTTACTTTTGAAAAGGAAAGTATTACGTCTGAAAAAGCCACCTTGAAATCATGTCTTAGTGATTGCAATATAAAGTTACTTACTGTAGAAACAAACATTAATTTCCTTTGTCTAAAAAAGGTTGAACTGCTTGCTAAACTAAATGATCTTCAAACTCAACCTATCTTATGTAATCATTTGGACTATGATGTAACGAGATAGTTTGTTATCTAATCTAGAACAAGCAAAGTTAGACATTAAAAAGAGAATGGATGAAATTGCTAAGTTCCAAAAGAACATTAGTGTCTTGAAGAACAAAGACATTCTTGATAAAATCCAAAATGACTCATATAGTCAAATTGGGTGGAGAGGACTAGGCTATGTACCCAAAGAGAAATCTTACCAAAAGCCTAGAACTAGAAAAACACAAAAACCCAAGACCAAGGTCATATATGTGCCTAAACTCAATCTAGCTAAGAAGAGAAATGAAATTGATTCTATTTGTTGTCATTACTATTTACATCTTGGACATTATTCATTCTCTTTCTCATACAAGAAAAAGGATGTTGACTTGGTTTGGGTTCCAAAACCCCCAAAATGTTTATCATAATAGTTGAGATTTGACCTAAGCTTCACTTGAAAATTTATACTATCTTATCAACTTATCCTTGATTATTTAATTGTGTTATCTAAAAATTATGACATGATACGTTTACATTAGTAATGCTGAAAATATTGAAAATACACATAACTCAATCTCAGTCAACAAAGTACTCGACCGAGACATCTTCCGGTCGAAGATAAGTTCAACCGAAGGTAGTTCTGTAGAAATTGGTTTTATGGGCAAATCTTTCAGTCAACAAATTGTTCGATCGAGAACTTCTTCGGTCGATGATATATTCGACCGATAATAGTTCTGTCAGGACTATTTATTAAGAATATAATTATCATGTTGTAATTGAATTGGTGACCCAAATTTGTAATGTACTCTTCGTAGTAAATTTTTCTAAATATTTGATTAATCCTAACCAAAAAGACCACTATATGGGACCAGCATTTTCATACTTTGTAGGTTTGGATGGTCTATTAAAGCTACTCTAAAAGGCACATGAAACAAGAAGACTTTCACACACTTGAAGAAAAGGTAAAATTATTGAAAAAAATTTCAAAGGTAAAATTATTGGCATAAGTAATGCTGGTACAAATCTTAAATGTGCAAAGTGTTAAAGAACTACATCATAAGTATGGTCATGTTCAAAGTTATTGATGAAGGAAATTGTAAACTTCTTAATACAATGAACATTAATTGCAAAGATAAATTGATCATGGCTTAAAAAGATTGTATACACAAGAAAATTTCTTTGAATCATTACCTAAATTTTGTGATAAATCTGAAATTTGACAAGCAAAAATTGATCTCATCACAAAAAGGCCTTATTTTGAAATAATCACAATAAAGAATCTAAGGATTATAAGTATAAATGTTGATTATACACAACAAATCTTAGTCATATCCTAAAAGAAGTTGATTATTCACTAGTATAGAAATGTCCTTTAGTATCAGTTATATAAGCCTTTTGGCGTCAGTTTCCAAGCGACACCCAAATGGGCGCCGCTAAAAGTATACACTTTCAGCATCCGTTTCATATCTGATGCCATAACCCTTCCTACCACCAATAAAACCCACCAGCAAGGGCACCATAGGCGTCGGTTTATACCGACAAACGACACTATATACCTATTAAAAGACGTCAGCTTTATACTAATAACGACACCATACCCCATCCCGAATAAAAAAATCAGCCCCCAGAAAGGGATAAAGACGTCGGTGTTATACTAATAACCGACGCAGTAAGGTTTTGTTGTCAGTTTTATACTAATAACCGACACCTATGTTAATTTTTTTTTCTTATCAGTTTGGAGGCCTACTGTTCGGCTGGTCAGCTGGATGCAGAATCTACAGTTCAGCTCTGCACTGTAGGTTTACAGTATCCTTTGATTTTATCCAACAACATGCCACAAACCTACAAAATTAACAAGGATAGACAACAATTTATGATCATGTGATTCACACACATGTATAAGCACATTTAATTCATATTATTTTTCATCACACACATTTAGAAATCAGTAGTTCCATTTCAAATTTCCTCCATTTTCACACACATTTAGCAACCTACAGTTCCATTCATTTCATCTCCTTTCACATTTAGACATGTGTAGAAACATTCATGTATTCATATTCACATTCACACATATGACAATTCAAAAAAATTCATTCAGACATGTATATATAAAGGTTTCACATGTCATAAAATACAAAAATAATTATGAGAATAAAGTTTAGAAATATCATTCTTTATTATTATCATCATCGTCATTATCATCATCAATATTCCAATCATAATAAAAAATTCCCACTACTTGTAAGGCTTTTGCCCATTGTTCTCTTACATCATCTAATTCTTCCATCATATAGGGAGTATGTACATCTAATAACTTTTCACCTGTAGTGAAGTCACTGGTTTTAAACACCTGCAAAGAGAATGACGTATATATATATAATTAATAATATATAATAAGATTGATATATTTCATATTATCTAATGAGACTATATATAATACATGTTGTATGGTATTGATTCCCATTGCAGCATGTTTGATAATTAGGTCCATATATCACATCACATAGTATGCACATCCCCAGTCGTTGTCTTATTTAGCACACTATAAATTGAAACATACAAAATGTTCAAAAATACAAATAAGCACAGTTCACATAAATAATATATACATTGGAGTCGGGAAATTACTTTCACATTCTCCCAAATTAGTAACTGTTTCTTTTTCTTTGAGATGTTTCCTCCAGCTTTTTTGAACTCTCCTAAAGCCCTACATGTTAATGTAACTGATAACCTCCTATTTTAGTAGTTTATCTTAGTCTTTTTCTTTAGTTTTCCATACTCTTTTTACGTTTATACGGTACATAAACCCAATTTTACCCCTTTTTGTAAATACATCATCAAACTAACTTTTTCCTTTTACACTTGCAGAAAAAGCACAAAAAAATCATAAAAGAATAAACCAACCTCAAGGCCGAATGAAGCCAAACGGTCCCAAGACCGCATGGAGTTCAAACGGTCCCGAGACCGCATGAAGCCAAACGGTCCCAAGACCGCATGGAGTTCAAACGGTCCCGAGACCGCATGAAGCCAAACGGTCCCAAGACCGCATGGAGTTCAAACGGTCCCAAGACCGCATGGAGTTCAAACGGTCCCAAGACCGCATGGAGTTCAAACGGTCTCAAGACCGTTTGACGCCAAACGGTCTCAAGACCGTTTGAACCCAAACGGTCTCCAGACCGATTGACCTCACTCAAGGCCTATAAATAAGACCTCAAGGGCCATCCCTGAGAGGGGTCCGAAGTCCAGACGTCCAGAGGCTGCCTCTCTAGTACCAGAACAACTCCATCCACCGCCCGAGGCTGCCGGTCTGAGACTCACGTTCCATTACAAAGCTACCTTCTCTCTCATCAACAAAGAATGTGAGAGGAGAAGATCCGTCGTCAAGCAAGCCACAAAGGGTGAAGATTGTTGCTCTCTCCACCAAGGGTTCAACCTTCTCTCCTCAGTGGAGATGATGTTCTTTCTATCTCTTCTTACCTCCTCCTTTTTTGCTCCCTCTATGAGGAGCGAGTAGTTCCATCCACTGGGGCGCGGGGACTAGCCCCGCTGCCCATGTCTTGTACTTTGTACTAAAAAGATGTTATCCTTTCGTTTTAATACTAAATCGTTCCATACATGCTTGAATGATGGCCACGTTCTTGTATGCATCTATTGTCTTTTGTTGTGGTTTGTCTACGACCGCTCTCGAGACTCGAATACCGATTTAGTGTTGGTTTCTGGTGTGTGTATCCACCACGCATCCATTTTGGTGTCTAGGAGTGTATCTCAAAGAGTGGAGTAAACTCACTATCATCCGTTGCACTTCCATCTGTATGGAAGTAACCTTGGTAAGTCGAGGAACACGCTTTGCGAGGGGAATGATGTAAAGCATGTGACCATTTGATCGGGAATGGCTGGCGTTGCAACATTCCCGCACTTCTCGTAGCTAGGTTTTCCGAATAGGAGACTAGGCCTACAAAGATACTATTCGATTGGATAATTATCGCTCGCTTGTTAGTTTTAGATGCACGTTTCATGAGGTTGAGTAAGATTTTCTCTTTGGAGACTACATATCTTCATTGACACGTAGAAATGTACCGAATGAGAGTTACTTAACCCTTGAAGGATGCGATGCATTGCTCTTGTCTTATAAGGCATCGGTCTTGTGGAACATCGAAGGATGCAATGCATCGCTCTTGTCTTACGAGGCATCGGTCTTGTGGAACATCCTTGGATGCAATGCATCGCTCTTGTCTTATAAGGCATCGGTCTTGTGGAACATCCATGCATCTAGCTTATAAGTCTTGCTTGCTTAGTACATATACAATGCATGTGTAGCGGTGGTGAATACCTGCTTAACCCCAGTGATTCATCATCATTTGTTAAATCTTAGTTTTACTTGCTTTATTTACTTTTCATGCTTTAGTCTAAAAACCAATCAAAATCCAACCTTTTGATATAAGTGCCAATTAGTAAAATAACTAAGTGAAGTGCTGTACGTTTTCCATCTTGTTGCTTGCAAGAAGACCGTTGTCTTTTGGGTTCGATCCTAAATCTGTACTATGATAAGGCTTCCATACTCTTATGGGGTTGGAGTTGTTATCTAAGCACCAGTTCTAGGTAAACCTAGGGAAGACATCAATCCTCTCTAGGGTTTTTGGTGATAGAATTCTGGGACTCCCATTGGAAGACTGAAAATCCTTTGGTGTAAGTCTTAGCTCCATCAAAAAATGGCGCCGTTGCCGGGGACAACGGAACGTTAGTATTTCACTTAGTTTATTTTTTCTAGTTGGTTAGGATTTTTACACTTTCTTTTTGAATCATAACTCATCATCTTCTTGAAGCTTTCATATTGTCTCTATTATCTAAAGGTGTTCTCTTTTCTTTACTCAGGTAGAACCCGTATATGCAATCACCGCATAATCGAGGATTCTCCCCTGATCCGGAGTTCGACTCCGAGGTAGAGAGAAGTTTCCACCGCAGAATCCGTCTCAATCGCCAACGCGCTAGTCAAATGGCTGACGAACAGCATCAAGCCGCTTTGGTGATGGAGAGAGTCAATGCTGCTATCACCGCACAACGGGCACAACTCATTGCAGACACCCGTGCCCAAATACAAGCGGAGATACGAGCAGAAGAGCAAGCCCACATAAGAGCAGAGACCGAGGCTGCTCAGCTCGAATTACGAAACAAGCAACTGAGGGACTATGCTGTCCCAAAGAATTACGAAGACAACCACCCGGTCCGGCCTCCGATCATCAACATCCCAAACTTTGAGATTCGGACCCAGTGGATCCAGATTATGCAAGGAATTTCCTTCTCAGGAGGTTCAGGAGACGATTGCATGGACCATTTGAAACGGTTTAAGGCATTATGCCGCCTGGTCCCGCAAGCTGGTATTGCTTTCGACGCAATAATGCTCCACCTGTTTCATTTCACCTTATCTGGAAGGGCCTTGAGTTGGTACAACTCATTGGACAGAGAACCCATCATAACCACTTGGGCCCCTCTAGAGGAAAAATTCTTGGAGAAGTTCTTTCCACCCTCGCTGACCTATGAAATCAGAGGGCAGATCAACCATTTCTCCCAGCTACCTGGAGAAACCCTCGCTGAGGCATGGGAAAGATTCAAGGAACTTCTACACAAATGCCCTCATCATGGAATTTCACAGAATCAATTGATTGAAACTTTTTATCGGGGGGTAAGCGATGACATTAAACAGTTCCTAGATTCCTCATCTGGAGGAAATTTCATGAGGAAAAATTATGAAGATGCCTGGAAAATCGTTACTTTAGGAGCTGAAAACCAGTCCAACTGGGGGCGGTCAGCCGGAAAAGGCATCCTTAAAGTCTTTAAAGTTGAGGAATCTATGGAACTAAAGTCAATAGCCGAAGCTTTGAAGACAATCGCTCATAAACAGCAAACCCTTGAAACAACTCTAGGGGAAATGGATAAGAAGAAAACCCCGCTGGTTCATCAAGTCAAAGCCGTCACATCATCCTGTGAAGCTTGTCATGCTTCGGATCATCCGACCCTTTCCTGCGGAATACTCTATAATGTGATGATGGATCTGCATCCACCACCACAATCCTATGAGGCCATCACTAATCAGGCTGAAGATCAGATTCCAGAGCAAGTCAACTCCATCCATACTATTCCCGGACAAGTTTATTATAATCCCAGTCAACCAAGGAACCATCCTGGATTCCAGTATGGGAATCCCTCTGGAACTGCGAATCCGCAACATCAGACACAAGGGGGACTTGACAGTAGGCTGCCTCCTGGATTTCCAAACAATTTTAACCAAAATCAAGGGAACCCAAGGAACAATTTCCCTAGGGCTAACTACCCTAGAAATCAATCAGCCTACTATCAGTACACTCATCCCTCGCTTCACCCGCAATTGCATATTCAACAGTCTCAACAACAAAACCCTCAGAAAAACATCACTGCACAACCGGAAGATGAGCTATCTTTGATAAAACAAATGCTTCAGTCTCAGCGAACCATGCTGGCCAACAAACAAGCTCAACAGAAGGCAGTTGAAGCACAGCTTGCCCAGATTGCTGCACAATTGAAACCCCCAACAGGCACTTTCGCTGGGCAGCCTGAATCGAACCCTAAACATGGGCCAAATAGACATGAGCAATCAAATACTATGACAGCAACATAATAATGCTTTAACTTCGTCGAGCCAGCGACATAAAACCAAGGCGCTTCTTGGGAGGCAACCCAAGACCTCAGTATTACCTTCTCTAATTTCTAGTCTTTTATTTTTCTTTTTGAATTTGTTTTGCTTTCTTTAAGTTCTTTCATCATTAATCTAAAAATACAAAAAAAAATCTACATAATCAAAACTACAAAAACAATACATAAAACAAACAACATAAAAATTCATAAACCAAAATACAAAAAAAAATAATATACATACTCAAAAACAAACATAAAAATATACAAACCCTTTGTGCCCCTCCAAACGGTCTTCAAACCGTTTGGGACCAAACGGTCCTGAAACCGTTTGGGACCAAACGGTCCTGAAAACCGTTTGGGACCAAACGGTCCTCAAACCGTTTGGGACCAAACGGTCTTGAAACCGTTTGAGACCAAACGGTCCTGAAACCGTTTGAGACCAAACGGTCCTGAAACCGTTTGGGACCAAAACGGTCTTGAGACCTCTTGGGACCAAGCGGTCTTCAAACCGTTTGGAATACAAAAGGTCACCAACCAATCACTATAAATATCAACCCTACCCATCCGTCTTTTTCTCTTCGAATCTTCGAATTCTCCAGAGTTTTCGTGCGAAGAGCTTCTCTTCTTGCTCCTGTTGCATCCGCGCAAAGTCACCCTTCCGTCCACCTTCCGCAAGGTAGTCCGGCGACTCCACACTGCTCATTCCATCGCTAGTCGCTGCTTACGCTGCCATCGCCGTCGTTATCGAATAGTTTCATCAACCGACCCGTCGCCTTCGTCGCCGCGCCGTTCTGTCGCCACCATCATGGCGCCAGTGCCGTTCCCTTTACCATCGCACGACGTCTCTTGCTCCGCCATCACCGTCGCTGTCAAAAGATTTCACCGACTCTCCCACTGTTTTCATCGCCGTCGCCGTTCTTCTCATCGTTTTCGAAGGCGCCGACGCGTTCTTCACCTTCACGCCGTTCCACCTTCTCCCGCGCCGGCGACCTACAACTCTTCGCTTTCCAAACGGTCTTGAAACCGTTTGGGACCAAACGGTCCTCAAACCGTTTGGAACCAAACGGTCCCAAAACCGTTTGGAACCAAACGGTCCTCAAACCGTTTGGAACCAAACGGTCCCGAAACCGTTTGGAACCAAACGGTCCTGAAACCGTTTGGGACCAAACGGTCTTGAAACCGTTTGGTTTTCGTTTCCCTTTTGCTTTCACAAAATATAAAAGATATAACTACAAATCAAATTTACATTGTTTCAAATCTTCGCTAATTATGAAACTCTTATTCTTTTTCAGAAATGGCGTCACCGGCAAACAAAACTTCCGGCTCAGGAACTGCCCCTGCTCTGACAAGGGAGCAGATGATGGAAGAATGAGACAGGCTCATACAGATCAGGGACACTTACAACACCACCAACGCCGTCCCTCCCAAGACCAAGATCATCGACGTCCTGTGTGAGATAACTCGCCTCACCAAATGCTTGGGTGAGGCCCCTGAAGAGGACATCGAGCACATCTCTTCTGACGATGATGAAGGATCGAACTACATACCGAATCCCGATGAAGACTCCTCTGCCCAAGAGACAGAGGGAAAACGCAAAGCTGCAAAGGCTGCATCTGGGCAGCCCCCCAAGAGGGCAAGAAAACAAGTCCACCCTCTATCTGCCATGGACCAACCCTTCGCCAAACCATCCACCTTTGCTGCTACCACTACCACCCCTGCAGCTACCATCCCTACCACCTTCATTCCCATCACCGCCCCAATACCACCACCAGAGCACCTATCCATCCAAACCTCCATCACCACCGATAAAACCCTTAAACCAACCAAGTATGTTTGCTCCAGCATACTAGCTAAAATGGGAATTCACGAGCGCATCTTCAAAGCGCTACAAAAAGCCAACCTTA
Source organism: Alisma plantago-aquatica (assembly GCA_963693085.1). Taxonomy (NCBI): domain Eukaryota; kingdom Viridiplantae; phylum Streptophyta; class Magnoliopsida; order Alismatales; family Alismataceae; genus Alisma; species Alisma plantago-aquatica. The sequence goes on from OY856412.1 coordinate 1,491,945,650, forward strand.
CCAGGTTGTGCTTAATACCTGAAATATCCTACATTGAGCCCACAGCGGAATTCTTCTCCTACCTGACAAAGGAGCCCGTCGACATTGCAGATAGGTCACGGGATGGGGGTGATAGAAGGATTGTCACCCAAATCTTTGGTAGCAACGTCGTCTTAACAGAGAATATACTAAATTCAATATTCATTGACGACCTGGAGCAGCTAAAAAAGGCCAAATCAGTGGGAACTGATCATCCAGAATTCAACCGCCACACATTCTGGAAAAGCTTAACTGGGATTCCCACATACGACGCCAAAACATGCAAAGCGTCCAACATACACTCCGGATTTGTGCGCACTCTGCACAAAATCCTAGCTGGTGCACTTTTTCCAAGAACGGAAGGAGGAAACGTTACAATATCAGACCTCTTTGTCCTCTGGTCTATCCTCAACGGAAGGCCAGTCAACATCGGACGGTTGATGGTCCAGAAATTATCCGCCGCCTTCATAGGGAAAGAGATCTATTTGGGGGGCCATGTCACATCCATAATTAAATTTTTTAAGATGGACAGGATATTACCCCAATGCACGCAAATAAAGGGCGACATCCTTACAAACGAACAATCTTTGAAAAATTCGTTTATAATCAAAGAAAAGGATGGAAAGTTACACTATGTATTCTGCCCGATGGTTAAGTCATCAAGAACCCTCCTTCCGTTACCGGAGCTAGCACACTATGATATGACACAGCTCCTCTTTTCTGACGAGGAGCTTACTCATCTACTAGCTTCGGTCACACCCGCTGCAAAGAAACAAACTACGGGCCCAACTGAAACGAGCATCACAACCCCGACAGCTCGACCTAAAAAAATCCCTATCAAACGACCTTCTAGGAGGTTGCTGAAGGCCCAACAGCTGTCGGGGACACCAACGTCCCGCCCAAACCCGGAGGACGAGCGGTTCAACGATGAAATCTTAACAACTTCCTCATTTGACTCTTTCATCCAGAGTCTAAATGAGCAGCTCTCCGCTGCCCCCACCACTACTTTTCTCCCCACATCCACGCCAGCATTCACATCCACCTTTTCACCCACCCTAACATCGGGCTTCCCTTTCTCCACCTCCATGCCCGACTTCACCACCTTTCCATTCACATCCACAGTTCCCACCCCTTCATCATCAGTGCCACCTTTTTCGCCACAAATACCACCACTCTTCACATCCGCTACCACCCCGACACCGCTGGTGACTTCATCAACAGTCACTACGCAGTTCGGGCCATCATCAGTGTCTCTTCCGCAAGACACTACCACCATCCCACATAGGCCCCAGCCACATCACCCTTCCGCCTCTGGGGCCCCCCTTACTAACATCGGTGAGGAATTCGGCCGTCAATTTGACGCTGTCCGAAACCTCCTCACCGATCCTTCTAACATATTACATTCTATTTTTTCTTGTGTACAGGATTTATCTAAACAGGTAACCAGGATCGACAACCAACATCGAGCTCTTCCTATCGTCCTACAAGGCATCTAGCAACGACAGGATGAAGTGGCTAGGCAAGTTGAGCTTATCAACAGCCACACTAACAACCTGCCAGACCTGATCCTTGGGGCAACGCGCCAGCAAGAAGCTACGACAAGAAAAGTCGATGAGATCTCTAACCAGACTCACCCTCTGCAAGAGAATCTCCGCAAGCTTGAGCAGAATCAAGAAGAGCTAAGCACACGCCTGGCCACCATCGACGACACAATTACACAGCTCCATCATCATCAAGAGGAAGCTAATATCAATGAAACACAACAACTACGTGCCCAAGTCACAGATCTGACAGCACGCCTCCTCTCCGCCGAGGGCAGATACACAGATCTCAAAGAAGCCCACGACGCACTGCTCGAGAAACACGAGCATCTGCAAGTGGCTTTCGATGAGCTACAAGCCACTCACCGGCGGTACAAAAAGTCGACTAACAAGAAGACAACCGACGAAGCTGCGGCCGACAACGACGATGATGATGAAAAAGAAGACGAATCCGATTCATCTGCTGACTCCAATAAAGACACATCTTCAGGAGACAAGCACGATGATGGTGAAGACCCCGGGAACGCAGCAGGACCCTCCCATAAAGGGTCTGATAAAGGTCACCAGGAAAGTGACTACCACCCCAAGTCCCCTCAGCATGACAACGTAAACATCTCTTACGGGGACCAATTCTTTGATTACTCCGCTATGGGGTCAATGGGGGAAGCTGCCAAGGATGCGGCCTTCGCTGAGCTCCAACAATGCATACTAGGAGCCAGTGCTACCTCGCCAAAAACTTCTCCCCCCTCCTCAACACCTTCTCCCCCTTACCTAGACGAGGCAGACCGAGTGAGTCTAGATACTGACGCAGATCTTGACTCCGCCTCCGATCTAGACGACAACCTCAAAGGCCATGAAGAGGCCCCCGAACAGCACGCCTCCCCTCCACCACAAGACCTCCCCCCGCCACCTCCTCTCCCACAAAAAATGCACGATCTTGATATGACAGCCATCTCTACTTTAGATGCTCAGGACATCTTCATCCTGAACACTATAGTAGACGATGCAAAAGCGGGGGACGACATAGTTTACACTATTACAAAAACCAGGCGTACGTTGACACGTGAAAATTTTCGTTGCATCCTCCGACCCCGGTCTACGATGCCAATGCCAATCTTCCGGGTCCTCCTCGCCAACTGTATAGAAATCTATAGAAGTAAACAGCGGATACAACCAGCCTTCAACGCTTCACCCGCATTGTCTTTTGGCCTTTTACACAAAAGCTTGCGCGCGAGGTTGATTGAGCGGCTGCGTGCCGGTTTAGCGCGTCGGGCACGCTATATCACAATGCCTTTCCAAGTCTCGGACCACTGACTGTTTATGATAGTGGATACCGAAGCAAGGGACGCTAAAGTTTACAACTTCAATAGCACCGAGCTACCAGCCGGCATAATAAACTTCGTCGGAGATGCAGCAGGTGAAGCCCAATGTATACCCTTCCGGCTGCTCAAAGTAATCTGGGCTGTACGCCCTTCTCTTCGTCAAGACTGGAGCCAACCTTGGTTCAGAATCATTAACCCTCCAGTTCAAGCCACCACGGGATCTGGGGACAGCGCTTTCTACACCATCCGACATATCCAAGCGCTGAACCAAGAAATTCCTTTCACCGATTTGGCAGCTGAAGACTTCCATTCGTTACGAGGCCGCTACGCCATGGAGCTCATCTGTGACAGAAGATATTTCAACGATCCGACTATGTCACCAGATGATGTTCCAAGGTATCTCTATTCAGCTGTACAACGTCGACAACGGCGACCCTTCCGCCAAATTCTGAAAGAGTCTGAACAACACAAGTCGCCAGAAGAAGATACCAGCAAGAACGATCTTGCTTACACCACTAAACCAACTTTTCCTGATTTTGATCGCGATTCTTGCAAAGGTCTCACCGACCTTGAAATGCGCATCATCATGGCGAATCTCTCCGCAGAAAAAGATGGCATAGTATTCATGTCTCAAGACATTATCGTGATGGCTGATTCACTGCGAGAGACTTTGCAAGATAAGGGGCAACTTTCTGTCTGTCTCATGACAACTTACCAGTCTCAGATTGGCCAACATAATCCAGATACATACATGGCGTCCCCATACATGAAGGATGATCTACTCAAACTCAAAAACTTCGGCACAATGGAAGAGTTGATCGCATATCTCCAACATACAATGCCGAAGTTCATCATGTTACCAATCCTGCATCAAGAGCACTGGATTCTTCTGGAAACTAACCTCCAAGATGGAACAACTACAATATACAACAGTTCCGACAGCCAGTTCAACGCCCGACAACGACACTACGTCGTAACGCCCAAGACGCCAACAGAAGAAACGGCAAAAGAGTGCGCTGCGAAATTAATAGAGCTTCTGAGTCAGCACACTAAGGCATACAACAAGGAACACTTCAATCGCCCCGCCTTCTGCCACAAATGCCCCCAGCAAATACGACAATCCAACGACTGTGGCTTCCACGTCCTCTACTGGATGTACACCATAATCGTTCTCCAAAGACCAGTGGAGGAAATGATTGACGTGGACTACCACGCCTTACGTGGGCAGTTCACATCTACACTACTCCATTCTCCAGGGGCAAACGAAAATCTACCTTAACCTGCAACCCTTGTTCTAATGATTTCTCAACCTATCACTTTGCCACTCTGGGGATAGAGTGTGTGATAAGTTAGGGGGGGGGGGGATACATTAGACAAGGGCTAGGTATCAACTTCTATACTTCCTTTTTCCATACATTTCTTCATTCTTAAAATTTTTTACAATTCTTTAAGTCTTAATTCTTTTCACAATTCTTTTTCAAAAATAGTCACCTCAACTAACCCTAGAATCATGTTAGTCTCTGCAAGTAAATAGCACTCAGACATCAAATGGCGATTTATCAATTTCCACCTACTATGGATCCCGTATTTTTGCTTCAATTCTTTATCTGACTCTCCACAGGTCAAAATCAGGGCAGAAATAAGCCGAGATCTCGAGGATGAGAGGGAAATTAGGCAACTTCCGAATAAAAAAAAAAAAGTTCTGCAAGTGGACCACAAACCAAATAAGTGCATGCTGAAAAACTTTAAGAACAGCTTTCCTCTCTTCAAAATAAAAGAGGCTTGGCCGCCCAAAATAAATCCTCATTCCAAAACCCAAGCCTGTGAGTTTTTGAATAAAAGCCAGAGAGACGAATAAAATCATGAGAGTTGTGCCACGCATAAGGACCTATATGAAGAACTGATAAAGGGCTCACCCGGCCGGCACATTCCGCTGCCCTCACAAAGGCAGATGTGTCGCGTCCGGTAGTGAAACCCTAAAAGTTCCAAGTATATGAAAAGGCTCATAAAGGACTTTCCCGGCCGGTACATTCAGCTGCCCTCATAAAGGCAGATGTGTCGTGCCCGGTAGTGAGATCCTAAAAAGCATAGACAGCCCCTCCCCCACTCGAAGGGGAGCTACACTTCAAAGCCTTTAGCCAACCCTCATACCCTCTCTAGCTTCCAGTAGGTTTCCAGAGAGGTATAAAGTTGATTAGAGTCAACGGCATGCACAAAATAAATGTGGTCCCAAGGCAAATTTTGAGATACGGAAAAACCCTGAGATCCAAGCAACTCTCGAAATCCAAAAGAATCAAGGCATGCAATAAGCCTCGATATGACCCCTGGGGAACTCAGGTCAAGAATTGAAGCAAGAGTATGGAGACCCTAATTAAGATCGCCTCGCCATTTCATGTCTCAGCTCTATCTAACTTGAGGACAAGCTAGACTCTAAGTTAGGGGGGGTGATAACCTCCTATTTTAGTAGTTTATCTTAGTCTTTTTCTTTAGTTTTCCATACTCTTTTTACGTTTATACGGTACATAAACCCAATTTTACCCCTTTTTGTAAATACATCATCAAACTAACTTTTTCCTTTTACACTTGCAGAAAAAGCACAAAAAAATCATAAAAGAATAAACCAACCTCAAGGCCGAATGAAGCCAAACGGTCCCAAGACCGCATGGAGTTCAAACGGTCCCGAGACCGCATGAAGCCAAACGGTCCCAAGACCGCATGGAGTTCAAACGGTCCCGAGACCGCATGAAGCCAAACGGTCCCAAGACCGCATGGAGTTCAAACGGTCCCAAGACCGCATGGAGTTCAAACGGTCCCAAGACCGCATGGAGTTCAAACGGTCTCAAGACCGTTTGACGCCAAACGGTCTCAAGACCGTTTGAACCCAAACGGTCTCCAGACCGATTGACCTCACTCAAGGCCTATAAATAAGACCTCAAGGGCCATCCCTGAGAGGGGTCCGAAGTCCAGACGTCCAGAGGCTGCCTCTCTAGTACCAGAACAACTCCATCCACCGCCCGAGGCTGCCGGTCTGAGACTCACATTCCATTACAAAGCTACCTTCTCTCTCATCAACAAAGAAGGTGAGAGGAGAAGATCCGTCGTCAAGCAAGCCACGAAGGGTGAAGATCGTTGCTCTCTCCACCAAGGGTTCAACCTTCTCTCCTCAGTGGAGATGATGTTCTTTCTATCTCTTCTTACCTCCTCCTTTTTTGCTCCCTCTATGAGGAGCGAGTAGTTCCATCCACTGGGGCGCGGGGACTAGCCCCGCTGCCCATGTCTTGTACTTTGTACTAAAAAGATGTTATCCTTTCGTTTTAATACTAAATCGTTCCATACATGCTTGAATGATGGCCACGTTCTTGTATGCATCTATTGTCTTTTGTTGTGGTTTGTCTACGACCGCTCTCGAGACTCGAATACCGATTTAGTGTTGGTTTCTGGTGTGTGTATCCACCACGCATCCGTTTCGGTGTCTAGGAGTGTATCTCAAAGAGTGGAGTAAACTCACTATCATCCGTTGCACTTCCATCTGTATGGAAGTAACCTTGGTAAGTCGAGGAACACGCTTTGCGAGGGGAATGATGTAAAGCATGTGACCATTTGATCGGGAATGGCTGGCGTTGCAACATTCCCGCACTTCTCGTAGCTAGGTTTTCCGAATAGGAGACTAGGCCTACAAAGATACTATTCGATTGGATAATTATCGCTCGCTTGTTAGTTTTAGATGCACGTTTCATGAGGTTGAGTAAGATTTTCTCTTTGGAGACTACATATCTTCATTGACACGTAGAAATGTACCGAATGAGAGTTACTTAACCCTTGAAGGATGCGATGCATTGCTCTTGTCTTATAAGGCATCGGTCTTGTGGAACATCAAAGGATGCAATGCATCGCTCTTGTCTTACGAGGCATCGGTCTTGTGGAACATCCTTGGATGCAATGCATCGCTCTTGTCTTATAAGGCATCGGTCTTGTGGAACATCCATGCATCTAGCTTATAAGTCTTGCTTGCTTAGTACATATACAATGCATGTGTAGCGGTGGTGAATACCTGCTTAACCCCAGTGATTCATCATCATTTGTTAAATCTTAGTTTTACTTGCTTTATTTACTTTTCATGCTTTAGTCTAAAAACCAATAAAAATCCAACCTTTTGATATAAGTGCCAATTAGTAAAATAACTAAGTGAAGTGTTGTACGTTTTCCATCTTGTTGCTTGCAAGAAGACCGTTGTCTTTTGGGTTCGATCCTAAATCTGTACTATGATAAGGCTTCCATACTCTTATGGGGTTGGAGTTGTTATCTAAGCACCAGTTCTAGGTAAACCTAGGGAAGACATCAATCCTCTCTAGGGTTTTTGGTGATAGAATTTTGGGACTCCCATTGGAAGACTGAAAATCCTTTGGTGTAAGTCTTAGCTCCATCAGTAACACATTAAATTACATAATTAAATAGTAATGTAATTACATATGTTAACGGATATAAAAATATGACATATTTCTCATGTGAATAATGGCATTTTCATTGGGTGTCCATATAATGTATCCAATTCCTTCCCCGTAGGATCTATATAATAAATAGTGAACGTCTTGGGGACAATAACTAGTAACTCCCAATGCCTACCACTAGAGGTAAGAAAGTTAAAAATTAATAACTCAAAATCCACAATAAAAATGTAATTTTCTTAAGTCCAAATTATAAGCAAAGTAAACTTACTCAACATTGAATGGAGCTATTATCACCGACTTCTTTTTTGTACCAAAACAATTAAAAGTGATAGAGTAGTATGAGGTAACTGATGAAGGATCTTTATCTATGAGACTGTTCAAAGATGGAACTAGAAATCCCACATGGGAAAATAAAAAATCTTTACAGATCGTGTGTAAGTGGCTACAAAACATGTATTACATATGCATTAATATATAAGAAACTAGATCACCGTATATAAAACAAGGTATATGGATGTATAAAAAAGATCTCACCATATCCATAGCTCTATCATAAATGTATTCAGCCAATCATAATGAAACAATTCCAAAATATCTTTTATAAATAGATTGTTATCGTATGATTCACCTACAACATCCACTGGAATAGAAACTTTTATAGGACAATTTGGGTTATGTTCGCCTATCCATACTACCATACCCCTACAATTAGGACCTAACAAGGTGTATAGGTCCCTTGGAAGCCAGATAGGTACTTCAGGAGGTGAAGGTGGAGGCCGAGACGTAGTGAGTTTCTTCCTTTTGACCTGTATATATAATTTCATCTCAATTGACTCATATATACACACAAATAAATTAACGTAATGTAAATTTACCATACAATATCAGTATAGACGACATCCGTCTTGGGCCACAATATCACTCTGCCTTATGCTTCACCAAGTGTTTCAGAATTTGGGTGGGCATATGGTAATGGATGATCCCTCCAATTGGGGAGTACATGTATCGATCTCACACAAACTGCACCATCTGGTATTGGAGTCCCATGAAACATGTCCCTTGGAAGGGGTGGGTAAGCCTCGACCTCTACAATGATAAATTCTTTACTTTTTAGATGGCATGTATTCAACCCCTACAAATTTACGTAAAGAATGTCATATACATATATACATAAACATATCATATGAAAAAGACTAGCTACTATGTCATAAAAATACTTACAGTGGATGTGCTAGGTTGTCGGTCTATAGGATTACTCCCAACCTCTATAGTTGGAGAAGATCGGCACGCCACAGGTACTGTCTGAGTGGCAGTCTGAGACGCCTTCCGCTTGCTAATTGCTTCATGGAGTCTCTTATCAAGTGCTTCCTCGACTCTCCTATTAATTAACTCATCTACCTATACATGGATAAAAGAAACGCTAGCTTCTTAACATTCTATAAAAAGAATAGGTTATGTCGGCTTGTGAAAATCCCGCTTTTGGGACAGGTTTGCGCTGTGATGGCCCAAAGAACGCTTTTATGCCCACACCAGTGCCTGCACCCCTAACATGTCCAGGATGCTCTAGGTTACCAAGAGCAATTGTCAATTCATCCCTTGTGCCCTCAGGGATGAACGTTCCTTGCTTCCTCTGCTCGTGAAGCTCCCACTAATCGCGATCAACAAAAATTGGTAAGTAAACATAACAATAATCAATATCGATTGCTCTAAGAGTTGAATTTTACCATTTTTGCAGCCGCCTCAGCAGTTGCGGGCTTGGTTATATCTCCTTTCTTATTTTGCCTCCCAGCTATCCACATAGCATGGCGAGGCAGAGGTGCAAGTTCAATAGTAGAGGACTCCGCAGTCTCCTGAGTAGTAGAAGACTGAGAAGTAGACTCGACCTTGTTGGTAAGCAGAATGATTTGGTTAGTAACACTAAAGGTTAATCTTGAATAGGTGAATACATAAGAACGTGTATTAATTAAATTGGGAGTGGCACTTAATACCTTGAATTCATCAGTTTTTCTTTTGGTAACAAACTCCTCCCAGTCATTGGGGTCCAGGTAGTTCCATTGCTCAGTGGCTGACTTCTTCCTCTTCTCAGCATCTCGTATGTAATCTCAGGTGAGATTTTTCCTATAGTTCCTTAGGACCCTCCCACAACATTACATCACGCATTTACGATGCAGTTTTTCATCCATTTCAAATATACTCTACAAAATAGAATTGCTATTAACTAGTATCCTAAAAAATAATTAATCTACAAAATAGAATTGCAAATAATAATAACTCACACATAGTTCCTTCCATACTAAGTCTTTCTTCCCCTTAGGAACTTTATGCCAAGATTCTACATTAGGACTACAATGGCTACGAGTAAGAACCCCAAGATATGAAATAATCGAGTTGCAGTTCACTCCAACTGGATTTCCTACATGATCAAAATCCATAGCCATTTTGGGTCCATTGCCCCTTTGTTGTAGTAACTTGTTCATCATAGTGATGCCCCTCACTTTTTCAAAAAAAAATTGCTGCTCATCAAGTGCCCCAAGTTCTTTAGGGGGTACATCATCAACCTAAAATTTGACAAAATAAATGAACTTACAGGATATAACTATAAATGGACATATAGATAGAAATATAGGATGTATTTTTTAAACTTACATTGCGAGGCGGCACATTGATATCCTCACCCACACGGTAATCATCATCATGGTCATCATGCCCAGCCATCTGAAATCAAACATTTAGCATTTGACATAACTAGAAGATAATAAAACATATAAAAAATATAAACATGCATGCATCTAATATTGCGATCTTTTATCAATTAACATTCCTTCATTGTGATCTCCGTGCACATACAAGTCATAATTAGCTTCAATATTTGGTGGTTTTCACAACCCAACTGAGAATGGAATGGAGTCATCATACTTATCATGGTACTCTTCTTCATCTATAGGAACTTCAATGAACTCTCTTTTACCATGAAGAACAACTGACCATTTATCATTTGTAGGATCATCGATATAAAATACTTGTTTCTCCTGTGATGCCAATATGAATGGTTCACCCTTCTCGCCAATCTTTTCAAAGTTAACTAATGTGAAACCCAATTCATCTACTATAACTCATTTGGTGTTATCAACCCAGTTACATTTAAAGAGCAGAATTCTGAAATCTACATAGTCAAACTCCTATATGTCTTAAATGACACCGTAATATGACATTTTAGCTTCACATGGACTCTTATACTTTGCACTTGCAAAAAACAATGAAGACGCTTGAAGGGTGACCCCACTGTTTTGGACGTCACTCTTATCATCTTGACACTTTTTGTAATATGAGAATCCATTTATGGCAAACCCTTCATAAGACATAACATTCAATTTTGGTTTAAAGGCGAGGCATTTGATAGTTTCTGTAAGATTATTTGGTATTTGAGATAGTTGATGTAAGACTTTATCTTCAAACCAATTAATAAATGTCTTATTATGCTCTCTAGAAAGCCACATTGAAATGGCTTGATGATATTGTCTCTTGATGAAATTGGTCTGTTCCTCGATACAAACACTCACTTTGTCAAAGTTGTGTAAAATATACAAGTGACCTTGTTCCAACTGCTCACGGCTGATTACTTTCTCAACGTGCATGACATCGATACAATTCCTGACTGCCAAAGAACTCCAATAAGGAAGATCCCAAAATATTGACTTCTTCTTGAATAAAGATTTGTCACTTTGTGTGGCCATGGTACATTGTCATCTCTTACCAAATTCATTGGCAAAGTCTTTTACTCTTTCATAAACAACCTCCCCTGGTATAGGTTTAGGTGCAATCTGTTCCTCATTTTGTCCATTGAATGCTTTGCGCAACCTAAAATACAGATGGAATTTTGGAAGAAACCTTCGATGACCAAGATATACAGTTTTGCTGCCATGTTTTAGTCATATTGAATTAGTTTCCTCTTCCCATATAGGACATGCTTTAGATCCTTTGACACTATATCCAGACAAATCCCCATATGCTAGAAAGTCATTAACAGTGCAAAACAACATAGCGTGCAAACGAAATGTCTCTCTTCATGAAGCATCATGGGTCATCACACCTTCACCCTAGAGTTTCTTTAAGTCATCAATCAGAGGTTCAAGATAAATGTTGATATCATTTCCAGGTTGTTTAGGTCCCAATATCAACAATGACACCATGACATACTTATTTTTCATACACAACCAGGGAGGAAGATTGTATATAACAAGCATAGTTGGGTAAGTTCTATGTTGTCTGCTCAATGTCTCATATGGATTCATCCCATATGTACAAAGCCCAAGTCTTAGATTCCTGACTTCTTCACCAAATTTAGGGTACAATAAATCAATTTTCTTCCACTATGGGGAATCAAATGTATGTCGTAGGATCCCATCATTATTTTTCTTAACATCTGCTTGCCACCTCAAATTCTTTGCATCTATCGGATTGGCAAACAAGCGTTGAAACTGTGATATTATAGGTAGATACCACATTACCTTGGCAGGAGAACCAGTTTTGGACTCTCCCGAAGTCGTCAATTTATTCCTTAACGCACCACATTTTGGACAATCTTTCAAATACACATAGTTCTTTTGAAATAATACACAATCATTCAGGCATGCATGTATCTTCTTGGCCTCCATTCCTATTGGGCACAACAATTTATTTAACTGGTATATTGAGATTGGTAGCTTGTTTCCTTCAGGAAGAATTTCTTTTAACAAAGACAACAATGACATGAAGCTTTTGTCACTCCATCTATTGTTAGCTTTCAGCTTATACAATCTCAACATAGCACTAAGCTTTGTAAACTTAGTACAACTTGTGTATAGTGGTATCTTAGCATCATGCACAATGTTTCTAAACATGAGAGGTGGATCAGTGTGCTCTACCCCACAACTATCTAGCATCACATCAACAATGTCTACTGGAACTGGTTCGTTCACATCTACGTCATCGGAGGCAATCTCTTCTTCCACATAAGCACTGCTATTGACATCCACTGATTTTAGGTTTGAAATCTCTCCATGCCAGTGCCATTCTGTATAGCCTTGTACAATCCCGTTGCACATGACATGACTTTTGATTTTGTCACCAGTGTTGAGTTTCAAGTTGTTATTGCAGTGCTTACATGGACAGTAGAACCTATCTCCAGGTTGTTTCCTATGTTCCTTGGCAAATCTAATAAACTGATCAAAACCAGAAATAAACTCTAGGGTGCATCGATTTGGAATGGACATCCATGATCTATCCATTCTATGATCAAAGAGAAAACAAGTATATATTAGGGTTTAGGGTTAAAAGATTAGGGTCTAGGGTTAAAAGATTAGGGTTTATGGTTAAAAGTTTAGGGTTTAAGGTCTTATATATAATAAATGTGTACCACCTATCCCATTCTTGAACACCTAATCTCACTAGTAAGTGTATAATGTATATTGGGTTTTCAATAAAATTTCGACAGCATTTCCCCATTGTTCTCCAAGTACATATGTACTTAGAGAACAAACGGGGAAATGCTATTGAAATTTTCTTGAAAACCCAATACACATTATACACTTACATCCTAAGTGATATTAAGTGTTCAAGAACAGTCCAAAACTGGGGACTATCCAAGATTTACTCCTAATGAGTAAATCTTGTACATGTTTCTAGGCCAACAAATACATGTATGTTGTCATTCTTATACCTACAATCCTAGTTTCTTCATTCTTATATATAGTCTTACCACCATGTTTTAGTTGTATTGAAGTAGTGTTCTTTTCACATATAGGGCATGCTTTGGATCCTTTTATATTGTATCTAGACAAATTCCCATATGCTAGAAAGTCACTAATAGTGCAAAACAACATAGCATGCAAACAAAATATCTCTCTACGTGAAGCATCATAGATCATCACACCTTCTCCCCAGAGTTTCTTCAAGTCATAAATCATAGGATCAAGATAAACATATGTTACAACCCCAATTTTGGGTTCATCTGATGAGAAATGTAAACTCTCATATGGGACAAATAATGATGAAATTTTGTTTACAATAGCCTTGATGATTGTATTGTGGGCTTTATTGGCTATTGGGCCCAATAACAAGGAAATTCAATTAATTAAGAAATCGAGAAAAGAAAAATGTGGAAACCTCTGGAAGGTAAAGAACTTAATACAAAGGTGGATTTCGTGCCACATGGGTTCCAAGGAGTCCAAAGTTGCAAAGAAAAGCAATAAGAAAAGAAAAGATTAATAAAGTATTTCTTTATTAAGAAAGAAATTAAAAACAATGGTAAAATGTGGAAAAACCAGTGAAAAGAGGTGTAATTGAGTTATTCTTGGTGGAATTTCATATTCCAAGGATTCCTAATGATAAAAGGAATACCAATGAGGAAAATAAAAGAGAAATAAAGAGAAATCCTCAAAAAGAGATATTTTAATATACATGATAATGAAGAATAATGCATTTAGATGCATCTAGAAGGATAATGAGTATCCAATAAAAAGGATTTCGAAATAATAGAGTTTCTTGGGATCCAAGGAGTCCCAATAAAGAGGAAAGAAAGAGAAAATACCAAAATTGCAAAATAAGGATAATGGGAATACATAATTAATGGAATTATGTGGTATTATTAAGAAGGAGTATTTTCCTACTTGAGGAGAATATAATTTCAAGGCCAATGAATTAAAAGACAAGATTAAAGAGGATAAGGGAGAGGAATTTCGAATTCCTAAATATCCATGCAACAAGGAATATCAAGGAAATAAGAGATAATGAAGAGAGAGAGATGGTTGCTTTACAACCAAGGAAAATGTGTTTCCTTTCGAGTTTGGGACTTGGGACCTCATGAGGCACGCCTTAGGGCTTCATACTCCACCCTATATAAAGGGGTAAAGCCCTGGTATAGGTCCAGAGAGAGATCCCATGCAAAAGAACCTCTTCTCCTTCTTCTTTCCAAGCAAAACCCTAACGAGTGTATAATACTATCCTCAGAGCAATGAAGGGTGGTGTTGGGGTCCTGATGGAGGCAGCAAGCTTCCACGTCAACCCTAGGATGGATCGACTACCCTACCTCTGTCGTTGTCCGCGTGTAGCCATGCCGAAAATCTGCAGAGCTGCAACAGCCGCAACAGCAAACACAGGAGGATACTCACCCAGAAACGAACGGCAAGGCTACAACTTTGAGGTGTCGCAGGTGCGCCAAGTAACTGCGGATCTGGGGCAGCCCTTGGCAGCGTTTCACGAGCCCCAGGGAGGAAGAACAGACGGCGGGAAGCCTCCATTTCCGGCATGGTCGTGGGGGGATCCGAGGTTGAAGAAGGTAAAGTGCGTTGGAAGAGTATGCCCCTCAGTGGGCTAAAGAAGAACTCACTTAACCGGGGGTATAAGAGTCATTTCGAAATATTCCCAAAGCAACAAGGAAACGTTGCATGAAGCAGGCTACGTGGCGCCTCCTCATTGGCCTGAAGTAAGTGATTTTGTTAAAATCATAACTCTTTAATAGTAGCTCGGATAACAAAAGTTTATACATGAATTTTGCTCAGAAAAATGAGGGGAATCCATTAAAAATATAGTTGAAGCTTAATTCTAATTGTAATTCGAAAAGTAATGAAAGTTATTAACTTTAATGTAAATATGATTAAGAAACCCTATTTTGATATAATTAATGTGATTCATAGGGTTTAATTGATGATTAAAGCTGATATTAACCTGTTAATGATGAAAGGGAACATTAGGAACAAAAAGGATGAACTTTGCATGTAATTAGTTTAATTTCGAGTTTAATGTGCATGAATAATACTTTAATTGGCCTTGAAATCCTAATGTTGGTAAATTCGACTCTTAATGGCTTTAATAATTCAAAGTGGTGAATAAAGATGAGAGATAATGATCCTAGGCTATTTCGAGCATTAAAGTTCCTAAATTGTGGATAAATAACCTTAATATAGAAATTAGGGTTTTTGAATGAATCAACATGGAATTGATGCCAAATAGAGTTCGCATGTGAATTCAATCATAATGAACTATGAATTGACGATAAATGAGCATAATGATCTTGTTATATATTAAAAGGATGAATATTGTAGATCTAATGTAAAATAGGCTTAATGGATTTATTTAATGGTTAATTATGCCTTAAATCTAAAACTGAGGATTAGATGTTGAGATAATTAGGGTTTGTGATTAATTGCATTAAATTAGGGTTTAAAATAGTAAAAGATGGAGGGAAACCCTAATTGCAATGAAAACCCTAAAAGTGGACTAGAAACCCTAGGAAGAGAGCTAGATTTAATAGATCTTAATGACATGAGTAATAAAAGGAAATTGTATAATTGTTTCAGGATCTTATTGAATGCTTACTTGCCTATTGGTTGATTGGATTATTTCTGTCTCACATCAACTTGACAGGTATGTGGTTACACCTATGAATATCCCGAATTAGTTTGTCAAGGATTATTGAGGTTTTATCGATGACTTGAATTAAACTGTTGGTTGCATTTAATTCATGCAAATTATAATGTGAATATGACTATCACATAAGAGATGTGCCTACTAGCTCATATCCTAATCCCATGTGTAGCCTAATGGATTGACCTAGTACATGGCTACCAGTGGGGTAGGCCCATCAAGTCATTGAATGACTTAGTACATGGCTACCAATGGGGTAGGACCATCAAGTCATCACGAGTCAGGGATTGGGCTACCTTTGGGTAGGGCCATGCACTCCATAACCCTAGGAATTGGCTACCTGTGTGGTAGGGCCATGGGGCTAAGGATCTACCATATGAAAGAGGTAGTATCCATGTCCACTACAGGGACGGTACAAAGATAGGGGATAGGCAAGGATTGAGTAGTATTGCTTAAAACATAATCTTGGTTGTTAAATGATATTTGGTTGACTACATTGTTAACATAGTTGCACAATTATTGTTTCCCCCACATACCAGCTTCTTGCTGACCGACGTTTTGTTTGTCGGCGTTTTAGGTACAAATGAAAAGACAAATAGTAAAGTGGCATATGTGGAGCTAAATGAGAAATAACATACACATGAGGATTAGTTAGATTAGTATAGAAGTTTAGAAATCCCAGCTTTTAAAGGGTAAGTAAAGTTTTTATTTATACCAGTTTTCAGTTTCGTAGTAGAATTTCATAATTATTATTGATTATTTGTCAAACCTTTGATCATGTTAATTGAATAACGACTCTGACCTTTGGGTCTCCCTTAATTGGGGGTTATTGGGAGGCGGGGTCATTACAATTGGTATCAGAGCGAAGGTTCCTCACTTAATCTTTAATAATTGTTAAAATTACAAATCATGTAGAACCCAAGGGAGTTATTAGAGGATTATCTGAAAGAAAGAGGTGTCTAGAAAGGGATCACGACCGGGGGCTGGCAATATTTTCCTCCACACCACTAGTCGGAATTAGGGCTGAGCATCGGTCCAGAACCGGACCGGACCGGACCGGATCGCGGACCGAATTTGAACAAATATATGGACCGCAGACCGGACTGTTTCGAGGTAGGACCGGACCGGGACCAGACCGTTTTGTGTTAGGACCGGACCGGACCGGACCGTTTGGACTGTAATCAGCCTTTTTACATGTTTTACAACTTATTTAATTGTAAAAAGTTGATAATCTTAGTCACTTCTAACAATTATATAACTTTAGTATCAAACATTTATACTAGTAGTGATTGTATATGTACTTTATTTGTAATTATTATAGAATACACCTTCAAATATACATGAATTTTATATAAAAGTCAATCTGCGGTCCGGATCGGACCGGACCGGACCGAAGACCGAATTCATCGAAATTCCCGGACCGCGGACCGAACCGAACACAAAATGGACCGGACCGGACCGGACCGAATTGAGCAGTCCGGTCCGGTTTTGCGGTCTGGACCATTATTTGCTCACCCCTAGTCGGAATACAAGGACTCCCGGATCTGTGTGACTTCCTGACCAAAGTCTTAGGGTATGATTCGAAATAAGATACCTTTAGGACTCTCTCATCTTGTTCATCCCTTCTCAACTCAAATTTTGTTAAGGACCTTAAGGATTAGGGTTTCCTCTCTTCTCCTCACCCTCTTGAGGTATGGGTAAGGTTGATAAGGATTAAGGGATCCTCCACCAAATTAATGAAAAACATGTAAATAAGATGTCATGGACATAAGCTTAATAGAGTAAGCATAAAAGAATAGATACATGCTTAGGTCGTGTGACACGAGTTGTCATCCCCCTCAGGAGAGACATGAGGATAGACCTCCTTGTCAGGAGGATGAGTAGAGAGGGTTAGTCTTGGAGGTAGAGACCTCCATTAAAGGTAGAGACCTAGCACATCCTTTGAGGATGATGGTAACCCTAATCCTAAGTGAAGGTTAGAGGGAGAGATGTCATGATGATTTAGATGCCATGGTTGACTAGGTGTTTGGATGGACATGCCTTTGGATTGTCATACGAACCATGAGAAGTTGATGAACGAGTACCTTTGGCAACCCAAACCTGGGAAGGGTCATGCATGATTTGAGAAAATGATAGATCCTTCATGGATGAGGTTAGAGAAGAACCTATAGAAACCTTTTGGGCTGTTGCAAGTAGGATATATCTTGCACCCAGAGTGCGTCAGTAGTGTTGAAAGTTGAATGAAACCCTAGACAAGGGATCATGATGGATGGCTTATGAGATAAGCTTAAGGGGTTATGGATAATCTTGAGTAAACATAAGTTCGAGTATAGGCTTCACTCCGATAGGGGCATGCTTATGAGCTTGATCCTTCATGAAGAAAGGACCTCTTATAGAGATGTTGGTTGTAGGATTAGCTCTAGAGAGAGAGAGCAGACCTCAGGCAAGAAGGTTGGAAGCCTAAAACCCCGAAACTTGAGGAACAATGGGAGTTGAGGATGATGCGACCTAAGTGGATGATAGTGGTTGCCGTATGCTTGACCCTTGGAGGCTAATGATGTCTTGGTTTCCATGAGAGGGACCAAACCCTAGAGAGAGGATGAGTCTGTTGGTACCTCTGTGCCTATGGTATAGGTGTTTACCTCCTGAGATAGGTAGAAGAGTTTCTTAGACTTGAAGAGGATGAAGTAGCAAGTTGTGAAGCCTTGTACCTAGTTGGTTGTCCTGGAAGAGGACTCAACTCTAAGGCGTTGCTCGAATGAAAGGATGACATACCTTGGACATGCTTGATTCGTGGTTTAGAGGTTGAACATGCAGTTGGACACCCAAATGTGGGCCTAGGGTTTCTAGGCCTAAGAGGGGAAGTAGTGTACCCAATACTCATGATGAGATTTGAGTCTCTATAGTTTCGAGCATGGTACTCCTCATGAGTAGAGGTAAAGGAAACCCATTAAGTTAAAGGTATGTTTGATGAACCCCTCACAACTAAGTTTATTTAATGTTGAGGAAAGAGAACAAGCATGACCTAGCATGGTTTAATAGGTGGTATGATTGTGCCTTAGTAGCTGATGGGTTAAGCATGCTCATGTGAATGTAAACCCTAAGGATGCTTGTGACCTTTGTTATCAAGGTGTAGTTTCCTCCCATCCTGGGAGAGGGACCCTTTGGTAGGGAGTTTACCAGTTGGTTGGTTTTAAGGTAACCTAAGGAGGTTTCATAGGATCTTGAGAAGCTAAGTGAAGAGTACATGGCATGAGATTGAACCTGTAGACCCATAGTTAACCATCTCTAAGTGCATATGGATGTATTACCATGGAGGTAACCAGTATGGGGCCTGACCAAGGTAGGCAGGTCACCATGATCCCTGAGAAAGGATTAAAGACAACCCAAGAATGTAGGAAGAGAGATGACGAATGCTTGGGTTCTGAGTTGAACATGTACTATAAGAGAATCCTAAGTCTATCCTAGGGTAAGGTAGGGATAAGATCGATGGAAGTAGGAGTTGCCTAATTCCCTAGTGCACATGACCATAGGGTCGGGAGGTAACATCTATCATTGTTTGAGGGCCATGAGTTAGGAGATTGATAACCTTCATGAACTCATGGGACCCAAAGGGCAGATGAGTAGGGCACTCTCTGGATGCATGAAGGGAAAGGGATCACCCCAAAAGTACCGGCACCCTATAGACCTAGGGGAGATGACTAAGGATTGTGTGGTGACCCAAGTAGGTTCGAGACCAGTTTTCCATGGAAGTAATGTGGATATCAAGATCATGGCACGTTTCAACCTAGATTTGAAGGTGTACTAGCAAGGTGGGATGTACCATCTCTACTCTTAGAATACGAAGAACTCTATATTTGGACGACCGCCAAATGCTTATTTCTTCTTGTTATGGGAGGGAGAGATGGGACAGTACGCATGCCATACACCAAGGATAAAAGATGATGTGAGTTGGAATGTTGCTACAAGGTATGAGGAAAGAGATGATAACATACCTTGGTAGAGTGAATGATAGATGGATGGTTTACAAACACTAAGAGAAGTAGTGTAGTCAGCTTATGAGGATGTTTTATCAGGAGCTATGTGGAATTTGCAAGTTAACCAAGGTTGAGTTTGATCACCATGAGGATGAGCTCAAAGCTTCTTGATGAAGACCAACTGTGAGTTTGATATGAGATGATACGTATAATACATGAAGGTATGTTTCTTCAACATTACCTAACACCTAAGGATAAGAAGTGGTAATGAATTCTCTAGTTGATATATAGTTGCCTAGTTTATCTGGAAGCTAGAAGAAGTTGAGGTTGATAGACTAACCTTAAGTTGAGGAAAAGGGATAAGTTTGGTTAAAACCCAGACATATCAATAACGGTTAATCAAGTAAATGATTGATTGGTTAGCCAGTCTAGTACATGATATGATGAAAGGATGGTTGTAGAACTTCATATGTACTTTTTTGGAAAGGAAAGTGATGAAGCCCTGTTGTGAGTGGTTTAGGGTTTTTGAGGTATCAATCTTGAGGAATCATGACATATCAGAGATCATGGTTTTAAGATCACTAAACACCATAATACTATAAAAGATAACAAGTGATAGTAGCACTTTGGCTGCTTGATGTGAGTTGCATGTAGCGTGTGGCCATGCAAGCCAAGAGGTGAAGGGTGAACACCCGTAACCCAGTACATGGATATAAAGTATAAAGATTTCTTGAGAGGGAATGGGAGTTCATCCACTATGGATGGTGGTAAGTCTCCCCTTGATCAAGAAGGTCAAGATGTAATATGGGTTATGGTAGATCGCCTTACCTAGATGACATGAGAAAGAAAGAGTAATGTCACGAGACAGATTGGGTTGAACTACTTAAGAGAGAAAGATGGTTCGACCATACCATGATGCGAGTTCAGAATTTCTTAGGTATGACCAAGTTTCACTTCCATAAGGCGGAAGTAGATACATGAAGAACTCAATAATAGTAAAGTTTATCGCCCCGTACTAATGGACAATATGATCTAGACTAGAGGGTCGGATGAGAGCATATGTGCTCATTCAGGGTGATACAAAGAGACAGTTCTTAAGATGTGATGTTAACCACCATAACCTTTATCGGGATGTAAGAAATCTTATAGAGAGGTTGTGTCGGTCACCATTAAGATGATGTTAGTGAAGGAGGCCTCGCGAAGGTCAGAAGAGAACCATAGTGTGTGCATATGAAGTCACTTTGATCGTGCAATGGCCGAGAGAGAGCCCAGTGGTGACATGAGTCACAAGCTAATGCAAAGCAGACTGACATGCAGTTTACTATGGGAGAATATGTGATGTGAAAATCCGACCCCTCTAAACTACAACTGATAAAGTTGAGTCCCCGATATATGGGTCCATTTGAGATGGATTGGTGGAGATAGTTGTGTTTAGCCTTGCCCTCAGGATAACATGATGAGTAATGTGTTCCATGAGTCCGATCTAGAGCACTATGTGAGGTACCCAAGCCATGTGCTGAGCCCTGAACCTATTCGGCTTTTGAGAGGCTGAAATGTCCTGAGTCACCTATGAGGGTACGATATACCAAGGTTAGAAAGAACTCATATGGAAGAATATGAGATGATAAAGGTTCTTGGGAAGCACCATGGAAAGGGTAAGACCACATGGGAGCCATGATGGACCTATGAAAGGCTTATCCTGAGTTGTTTGTTTGCTTGGTGGAATTTTGAGGGCAAAATTTCTATAAGAGGGGAAGGATGTTACAACCCCAATTTTGGGTTCATTTGATGAGAAATGTAAACTCTCATATGGGACAAATAATGATGTAATTTCGTTTACAATAGCCTTGATGATTGTATTGTGGGCTTTATTGGCTATTGGGCCCAATAACAAGGAAATTCAATTAATTAAGAAATCGAGAAAAGAAAAATGTGGAAACCTATGGAAGGTAAAGAACTTAATCCAAAGGTGGATTTCATGCCACATGGGTTCCTCGGGTTCCAAGGAGTCCAAAGTTGCAAAGAAAAGCAATAAGAAAAGAAAAGATTAATAAAGTATTTCTTTATTAAGAAAGAAATTGAAAACAATGGTAAAATGTGGAAAACCAGTGAAAAGAGGTGTAATTGAGTTATTCTTGGTGGAATTTCGTATTCCAAGGATTCTTAATGATAAAAGGAACACCAACGAGGAAAATAAAAGAGAAATAAAGAGAAATCCTCAAAAAGAGATATTTTAATATACATGATAATGAAGAATAATGCATTTAGATGCATCTAGAAGGATAATGAGTATCCAATAAAAAGGATTTCGAAATAATAGAGTTTCTTGGGATCCAAGGAGTCCCAATAAAGAGGAAAGAAGGAGAAAATACCAAAATTGCAAAATAAGGATAATGGGAATACATAATTAATAAAATTATGTGGTTTTATTAAGGAGTATTTTCCTACTTGAGGAGAATATAATTTCGAGGCCAATGAATTAAAAGACAAGATTAAAGAGGATAAGGGAGAGGAACTTTGAATTCCGAAATATCCATGCAACAAGGAATATCAAGGAAATAAGAGATAATGAAGAGAGAGAGAGAGATGGTTGCTTTACAACCAAGGAAAGTGTGTTTCCTTTCGAGTTTGGGACTTGGGACCTCATGAGGCATGCCTTAGGGCTTCATACTCCACCCTATATAAAGGGGTAAAGCCCTGGTCGAGGTCCAGAGAGAGATCCCACACAAAACAACCTCTTCTCCTTCTTCTTTCCATGCAAAACCCTAACGAGTGTATAATACTATCCTCGAAGCAAGGAAGGGTGGTGTTGGGGTCCTGATGGAGGCAGCAAGCTTCCACGTCAACCCTAGTATGGATCGACTACCCTACTTCCGCCCTTGTCCGCGTGTAGCCATGCCGAAAATCTGCAGAGCTGCAACAGCCGCAACAGCAAACACGGGCAGATACTCACCCAGAAACGAACGGCTAGGCTACAACTTTGAGGTGCCGCAGGTGCGCCAAGGTGTTGTGGATCTGGGGCAGCCTTTGGCAGCGTTCCGTGAGCCCCAGGGAGGAAGAACAGACCGCGGGAAGCTGCCATTGCTGGCCTGTTCGCGGGGGGATCCGAGGTTGAAGAAGGTAAAGTGCATTGGACGAGTATGCCCCTCAGTGGGCTAAAGAAGAACCCATTTAACCGGGAGTATAAGAGTCATTTCGAAATGTTCCCAAAGCAACAAGGAAATGTTGCATGAAGCAGGCTACGTGGCGCCTCCTCATTGGCCCGAAGTAAGTGATTTTGTTAAATTCATAACTCTTTAATAGTAGCTCAGATAACAAAAGTTTATACATGAATTTTGCTCAGGAAAATGAGGGGAATCGATTAAAAATATAGTTGAAGATTAATTCTAATTGTAATTCAAAAAGTATTGAAAGTTATTAACTTTAATGTAAAGATGATTAAGAAACCCTATTTTGATATAATTAATGTGATTCATAGGGTTTAATTGATGATTAAAGTTGATATTAACCTGTTAATGATGAAAGGGAACATTAGGAACAAAAAGGATGAACTTTGCATGTAATTAGTTTAATTTCGAGTTTAATGTGCATGAATAATACTTTAATGGGCCTTGAAACCCTAATGTTGGTAAATTCGACTCTTAATAGCTTTAATTATTCAAAGTGGTGAATAAAGATGAGACATAATGATCCTATGCTATTTCAAGAATTAAAGTTCCTAAATTGTGGATAAATAACCTTAATATAGAAATTAGGGTTTTTGAATGAATTAAGATGGAATTAATGACAAATAGAGTTCGCATGTGAGTTCAATCATAATGAACTATGAATTGACGATAAATGAGCATAATGATCTTGTTATATATTAAAAGGATGAAAATTGTAGCTTTAATGTAAAATAGGCTTAATGGACTTATTTAATGGTTAATTATGCCTTAAATCCGAAACTGAGGATTAGATGTTGAGATAATTAGGGTTTGTGATCAATTGCGTTAAATTAGGGTTTAAAATAGTAAAAGATGAAGGGAAACCCTAATTGTAATGAAAACCCTAAAAGTGGACTAGAAACCCTAGGAAGCGAGATAGATTTAATAGATCTTAATGACATGAGTAATAAAAGGAAATTTTATAATTGTTTTAGGATCTTATTGAATGCTTGCTTGCCTATTGGTTGATTGGATTATTTCTGTCTCACATCAACTTGACAGGTATGTGGTTACGCCTATGAATATCCCGAATTAGTTTCTCAAGGATTATTGAGGTTTTATCGATGACTTGAATTAAACTGTTGGTTGCATTTAATTCATGCAAATTATAATGTGAATATGACTATCACATAAGAGATGTGCCTACTAGCTTAGATCCTAGTCCCCTTTGTAGCCTAATGGATTGACCTAGTACATGGCTACCAATGGGGTAGGCCCATCAGGTCATTGAATGACTTAGTACATGACTACCAATGGGGTAGGACCATCAAGTCATCACAAGTCAGGGATTGGGCTACCTTTGGGTAGGGCCATGTGACTCCATAACCCTAGGAATTGGATACCTGTGTGGTAGGGCCATGGGGGTAAGGATCTACCATATGAGAGAGGTAGTATCCATGTCCACTGCAGGGACAGTACAGAGATAGGGGATAGGCAAGGACTGAGTAGTATTGCTTAAAATGTAATCTTGGATGTTAAATGATATTTGGTTGACTACATTGTCAACATAGTTGCACAATTATTGTTTCCCCCACATACCAGCTTCTTGCTGACCGACATTTTGTTTTTTGGCATTTTAGGTACAAATGAAAAGACAAACAGTAAAGTGGCATATGTGGAGCTAAATGAGAAATAACGTACACAGGAGGATTAGTTATATTAGTATAGAAGTTTAGAAATCCCAGCTTTTAAAGGGTAAGTAAAGTTTTTATTTATACCAGTTTTCAGTTTAGTAGTAGAATTTCATAATTATTATTGATTATTTTTCAAACCTTTGATCCTGTTAATTGAATAACGACTCTAACCTTCGAGTCTCCCTTAATTGGGTGTTACCGGGAGGCGGGGTCGTTATAACATCGATATAATTGATAGTTTTCTAGGGCCTGATATCAACAACTACAACATAACATAATTATTTTTCATACACAACTAGGGAGGATATATATGTACAAAATTAAGGTTTACGATACATATCAATTTTTTGTAAATATAAATGCATGAATCCATAAGTCACATACATCTAATCATCATTTCATCACATAACATCCAATATCCTTATTAGTGTTCATACTAAAATTCACATTCATGTTTCTATGCTTAATGAGAATTGATCTCTCACACTTTTAGATATATTCATCCAATCATTCATTACATATTTTAAATATTTTCCCCATAAGATAATTTTTATCCTACTAATTATCAATCTTAGGTTATCGTCTCGCGTCAAGTATTGATGTTTCTCATTAGACAACTTGGTTCGAATAAGATTTGGGTTATTGATAACCCAAATTTTCAATTTATCATTTAGGAATCCTACCTAATTAGAAAACCAACACATACACTATTTAACAGCTAAAAATGAAAATTGAATTAACATTTTACCTTATTCATCATTCACATGTATAATATTCATTTAGGACGTAAGAAATGGGAAAAATTGTAATTTAAGTAAAAAATAAATAAAAAAAATACCTCGGTCTGCTGGCGACAATGGCCAGCAGCAGCGACACAGAGGAGCAGTAGTGATAGACACAAAAGAGGCGATGACGACGATGGTGGAAACAATGGCTGCTCCACTTGCAACAACGACTAGCTCTAGTGGCAGAAGTGATAATGAGTTCCACTGATGGTGGCAGCGAGCTCCAATGATGGTGTGCTCCAACTACGACAGTAGCAACAAGCTTCGATGATGGTGAGCTCCAGCGATGGCGGCAGTGGTGAGAAAACTAGGGAAGGTACAGTAGCTCGAGAAGAGAAGCAACAACAACAATCGCTAGATTGAATTGAAGAAGAAGAGAATCAAAATTATGACATAATTTCCAAAGTGGCATGTATAATAAGGAGATAAACCAGAAGAGGACAAAGAAGCAGGAGAAAGAGGTCTGAGCACAGATGAGGAGGAGGTGATATAATTACGCCGCAAGATGGAGTGAAGGGGCTCATCGCATGCACTCTCTATGTGTATCTCTTTTCTTTTCCTTTCTCTCGATCCCTCTCCCGACATAGATTGGAATCCCTACTTGCCTCCCTTTCTTTCCATTCTTGGGTCACTACTCCCTGCCCTATTGTCCTGCCGTAGAGGTATGGGCTGCGACGGCACAATACCAACAGAGAAAGCCTAGGGCTACAGAAGGAGGGGGTGGTACGGTGGCAGCGACAGCTAGGAAGCCCAAGAGCGGTGACGGCGGTGTCTAGAGTAGAAGAGAGAGCGGCGGCGGAGGAACAAATTGCCAGAGCTAGCTAGGTTGGGGAGAGAATGAAATAGAGAATGGGGAAGGGGAGGAAATTTCACTGTTCTTAAGTGGCACATAGGCATTGATTAAAAGAAAACCGATGTCTCTACACATATTTTTCGTCGGTCCTACCAAAAACCGACACCTATGTGCAACCATAGTCATCGGTTTCTACAAAAAAAATCGACGTCTATCCACATACGCTGACAAATTTTTTTTTTGCAAAAAATCACTCAACTGAACCTGGTTGTCAGTTATTTAGAGACACCGACACTACAGACCTCTGGGGCAGAGGCAATGTTTTGTGTGGGGGCATGGCACAAACATGTACTGTGTCGGTTCTATGAGAAGAACTAACAAACAATGTTATAAACTGCTTGCATCAGTTCATTTATAAGAAAAAGACACTAAAGACCTCTAGGATACATGCAATTTTTTGCACGGGGGCATGGCGCAAACAGTTGTTGTGTCGGTTTACCATTAACCAATGACATAACTGTAATGATTTTGTGGGAAATTTTGGCACCAAATTTTTGTATTTCGCGGGCCACATCGGACGTCGGTTCTACTACAACAAACCGACATTGTATATAAAAGTGGTTCCCATGTTTTTTATGTGGGTAGGTCCGTTGCTCATATGTTTCAGTTTGCTTCAGAAATTGACGTTGTTGTTTCTTTGTGTCAGTTGTACAACCGACGTTATAGATCATATTTGTACTAGTGATTGGACAATTTATATACAAGCTTAAAATAATGCATAAGTTCAGTTCCTAGACCTAAAGGCAAACACTCATTGGAACTAAATGAGTATGACAAAATAAAGCTAAGGATATCATGAGAGAAAAAGATGTTGATACAACTTATGCATTAATGGGCAATACTTGAGGTTTTAAGGACATCAAACCCTTTGAGAAGATGAAAATAAAAGAAGAATTTTATGTTCCTTAAGCACATGACCTGAAACAAGATTTAATATGTATACAAAAGAAGTGGACTGGTCACTTATGTCAATAAAATATTACAAAATGGTTCACTCTAGATAAAGATGTGTTAATTGGAACTCTATAGAAATGCCTCTCGGCCGAAAAAGAGTTTGACCGAGGGGCGCCCCGGTCAAAGTCATGGTCGAACGAAAATAAGCCTGACAAAAATACTTATTTGTAAATCAAATCATTTGCACCAACATTGGTATATTAAATTTGTAAGTTGCTCATCATGTTAAATACCTACAATAAGAGAATTTTTTTAAATAGTGCAACAAACAAGAATGCTTATAAAAATTGACTTACTATCTTACTTAATCAATTGATTTTTAGAGAAGGATATAATTTGAATTACGTTAGTATATTTAATCTATGAGATTAAAGGGGATCTTACAAAATTCTAGAATACAATGTATATCTGGCTCTTAATTGAATTCTCTACACCAATTAGGGATTAACATCCCTTGTATTTGGTTAGAGATACAATCATTGACTCCACTATGAGCTTCAAATAATCTCATATCATTTCCGTGCCTAACATCCCTTGTAAATGGTTGAGAAATATATTTATTGATCCCATCATGAGCCTAGAAGAATCTCATATCATTTCAGGGCTTAACATCCTTTGAAAATGGTTAAGAAATTAATCTTGGTTCTTGAATTGTGGCTAAATTTGACATTTTTTTATGACGTGGGAACCCTCCCCAAGAACATTCCACGATTGTGACCTGCCCTGGCAAGGTAAACCCCCAGAGACCCGTAACGCCCACACGCCAAAATCTCAAACAATTGCATTAGATAACGGAGAGTCTTATCAACTTACTCATATGATTGTATGGCTATCTTTTTGAAAAGATAAAGTGGGAGAAATAATATAAATCAAAAATGAGTTTCATGCTCTTTTGGCACAACATTAATTGATACTATATTCCTTAAGAGATGGATACTATGTAATCATATATCTTTAGGAATAATTAGCACACATCTGATGAAAACAAGAATATGTTATTTATCTAAGGTAAATCTCAGGTATGAAACTCATCTCATTTAATCATTTTGTTTATATTTTAGAAATGTTTGTCATCTTCAAAAAGGGGGATATTGTTGTCTAAATTGGACATTAATATACCTTTTGTTTGATGGTGACAAACATTTCATTCTTGTGGATCTGACGTGCTATTTGATTATTTTCGAGTCCAAGTAAATAAGGAATTGGATAATTAAAGATCAACAGAAATGGAAGATCAATGTAATTAAATGTTCAATATTTTCATGATTGTACTCAATGTAAAAAATTGTACAAGTATATAATGTACAAGTAGCTAGATATCATGTAAATCAAGCTTTAGATCTTCCTCATCCACTTACAACCCATAGATAGGTTTTCCCCCAGAGTTAGAGTCACCATCATCCATGATACACACACTTAGAAGGTGATTCAATAGAAACAGGCACACTCTCAGTCGACAAACTTCTCGAGCAAGACACATTCGGTCGAAGATTTTTTCTTGATCGAGAACCACCTCGGTCGAAGTCACAAGCACTAATCAATAAATTATACACTTATGCCCTAAAATAGGTTTTCGGTCGACAATATCTTCGACTGATCAAACTTCGACCCAAATTCCATGACCATTAGACCAAGTGGTTGGTGGTTGGGGGTTGGAAATAGCCATTGCAACAATTTTGCCCCAAACCCCTCCTCGATTGAAGAAAAATTCAATCGAGACATATCTCTGTCGATAAGTTTCTCAACTGAGATAGGTTATGGATTGTTCCTTTCAGCTCGAAACAAATAGCCATTACAAGCCAATTAATGGATACCTAATGGCTAGTTAAGCACTAAGAAAACTCTAGAAACCCTCTAGAACGTCCCTAAGTACTTGAAAACCATTCCTATAAATAGGAGAGGACTTAGGACACCTAAAACACACAACTACACTTGAGAATACATTCTAGTGAGAAACTAAGCAAGAGCTACACTTGCCTCAATTTCATGTCCTATAGCTAAAATATCCTAGACACCACATATAGCCTCGTCCATCTTAAGTGGATAGGAGATCTAAACACTTGATATAGGATCAAAGTGTTGTACTTCATTGGATAAGTATTTTCCTTCTTCCAATCAATTTCCTTTGTATTTTATTTTGTTCTGCTTGACTACTCCTAGGGTTGGAGGCCGTTTCTTGGTGCTACTTCAACAAAGTGAAGGCTTCTCTAAAGGAGCGCTTAAGATTACTTCAAGAAGGCTACTTCAAAGGAGGTTGGAGCTACTTCTAGGTGAAGGCTATCTCAACGTGGTGGAGCTACTTCAAGGTGGTGAAGGCTGCTCCAAGGATTGCTCCTGGTTACTTCAAGAAGGCTGCTTCAAGGGGGTTGCGACTACTTCAAGGTGAAGGATACTTTGAGTGGAAGGTGTTTGTATTTTACATATCATCCTTGCTAGGTAATAAAATAAATTGCTTTCAAAACCCCAATTGGAAACAATTGGGTAGTGGACTGACTACCTTTCATTTCAAAGGTAGGAACCACTCTACATCCAAGTGCCTTCCTTATTTCCCCCTCCTTCTTTGGTTGATTGTTTTAATTATTTCAATTAACTTTAAAAATTCCAAAAAAAACTCTATTCACCCCCCTCTAGATCTTTCATCCTTTTCATCCACCCTTTCAAGCCTAGATAAGTGATCTGCCACTACTTTTCAGTATTTCTTTATCTATGATTTCAATATAAAATTCCTACAAAAACAAAATCCATATTATGAACCTAGGATTTGCATCCTTTTTCTATAGAAAAAATTTAATGGCTGCATGATCTGTCTAAACAATAACCTTAGCCCCTATCAAGTATTGGTGAAATTTCTCAAAGACGAAAAAAATCTGGCAATAATTCTTTTTTTGTTGTTGTACAATTCAGCTGGGCATCATTAAGAGTTTTAGATGCATAATAAATGACAGTGGTAACCATGTCTCGGTGTTAGCCTAGAATAGCCCCTATTGTGTAATCTGATGTGTTGCACATCAACTCAAAGGGTTGGCTCCAATCTGGCTAGACAACAGGTGCGAAGACCAATTTCTCCTTCAACATATCAAACACCTTCAAACATTGCTCGTCAAAATTAAATTCAATTTAACAACTCTGAGAGCAGTTTGGCAATTTTTGAAAAATCTTTTATAAATCATTGACCATGAAAAGGTCGTCACCCCCTTCACCGATGATGGTGGAGGTAGCTTGAAAATGACTTCTATTTTTACTGGGTCAGCCTCCATTCCCTTACTAGACACCTTGTCCCCAAAACAATCCCCTCACTCACCATCATGTGATATTTTTTCCCAATTCAAAACAAGGTGAGTGTCCTCGCATCTTTGCAACACCTTATCAAGATTTTCAAGGAAATCATCAAACAATGCAACATATACCAAAAAATCGTCCATGAATACCTACAGACATCGCTCCACTAAAACACAAAAGATGGCGATCATGCATCATTGAAAGGTATTTAGTGCATTATAAAGATCGAACATCATCCAATGATATACAAAAACGCCGTAAGGGCAAGTGAAGTTCGACTTCTCTTGATCTTATGGCTCAATAGAAATCTGACTGTATCTGAAATAATCGTCAAGAAAACAAAAATGAGAGCAGTCAGCAAGCCGCTCAAGAATTTGACCGATAAAAGGGAGTGGGAAATGGTATTTCAAAGTGGCAACTTTCAAACATCGATAATCTATACAAACTCATCTAATCTAGTAGAAATCAACTCTTCATTAGAATTTGGTGTGACTGTTATACCCACTTTTTTGGAACCACCTGGGTTGGACTAACCCACATTGAGTAAAAGATACCACATATTATTCATGCAGATAAATGTTTTACTACCTCCTTCTTTACAACCTCAGTCATGATGGGGTTGAGACGTCATTGAGGTTGCATAATCAGCTTGAATCCTTCTTCCAGTCAGATCTTGTATTGACAGAAACTAGGGGTGATACCCTTTATGTTTGCCATAGACCATTTGAACGTAGCTAGGTGGTTCTTCAAAACCATAAGGAGTTTCTCTTCTTATAGAATGCTCAACAAAGGCAAGATAATGACCACAAGCTTCTCTTTTTCTACCAAGAACGTATACTTCAAGTGTGGTGGCAATGGTTTTAGCTCTAGATCTAGAGGGCTCTGGAGTGATGGGATCAATGGTAGCAGAGGTGGTCCTAGATCCTCAAGGTGTCTGGTTTAGTAACATAGTAGTGCCTTAAGAAACAAGACACATTCCTCCAAAAAACAACATCAGATATAATCATCCACCAAATTCATTTGACATGCCTCCAAAGGCAACTGTGGATATGCTTGCATAAGAGTGGAAGAAGCTTCCTCTTCAATTGTTGTTGGGCAATGTTCCTCCTCTTCTTCACGTGGATATTGAAATGTATTTGTCAATGAAACATCTTTAGATTTCTCTAAGATATCCACTACCAGTGTGCCCTTTGAACTTGTGTCATCACATGAGCAATGTCTAGGAATGGTGTCCCCAGGAATAAAGATATTTGTCCCTCGACCTACTGTAGCATGTGACACTATGCCTTCTTCTCAGTCATCAGTGCAAACTCAAGCACAATGATTTCAAATCTATTTTCTTTGATCCCCAATGTCAATCTTCGTCTTCCCATCTCTAAGATCATGTCTTATGTAGCTTGAAATAGTCTCCACAATAGTAGTTCGTTATCATGAGAATCCCGCATCTCCATTACCACAAGTTCTTTAAGAAATACAAATTTTTCCACCTTGACAAGAACATCCTCACAGATGTCATATGTCCTGATCACTGAGTTGTCTGTAAGCTGTATGGTCATATTTCTCCTTCTAGATTCTCTAAGACCCAACTTATTGAAGGTACTCAAAGATGTCAAATTAATACTTTTCCCTAAATCATAGAGCTTCTTCAATCCATGACTTCCCAATGTAGCATGATATATTGAAGCAGCCCAGATCTTGCCTTTTTGGTGGAAAAGTTCCCAAGATAAAAGCACTGACATGCTCCTTCAATACCACTACATCGTTGTCAGGTATTTTCCTCTTTTTATTGATTATATCCTTAAAAAAAATCATATGAAGGAATATGTTGAATTGCATCTATAAGAGGAATGTTGACATGCAACTTTCTAAAACTATCTAGAAAATTCAAAAATTGTTGCTTAGCCTTACTTGTCTTCAAGCTATTTGGAAAGGGACCGGCTTCACCTTCTTCCCTTGATGTAGTGGAATGTATGCCTCCTTCTGTGTCTCCTTTGGTTTCTAAATTTCTTCATCAGCTTCCTTGTCCTCTACGGCAATATTGAGCTCAATTGTATTAGCAGTCACTACCGGGCATGTGTCACCTATGGCATCTTTTGCTTCTAGGATTGTTTGTTTGTCATTATGCACTTTCTTGCCATTGTGAAGCAATACCGCCTTGACCTGATGATTTACAAATCGTACATCAATATTTCCTGGGAACCCCTGTTGACCAGGACTCTTCAAAGAAGCCACCTCTACAACAATCTGAGAGATCTGAGTCTCTATATTGGGAATATGTGCTCCTTGATTTTGTAGTTCCCACTGAGTCTAGCCAATGATGGCTTCATTCTGACTGACCAGATTACCTAGCATGTCCTCTATGTGCTCAATTTTACTTGGGCCCCTTTCATGCTGCTGTGGATTTGCTTGATATTGTGCTTGTGATGGATCCTAGTGAAAATTATTGGGATCCTTTCATGAGAAGTTGAGGTCTTTACTCCAGGAATAGTCATTACCCATATAATTTTATTGACGTGCAAACATGCACTCATATTCCTCTCCTCCAGATGAGCTTCCATCCTTGGCACACAATTTCTTAGCAATCTGGGTCAACTTCCATTCAATGCAGATATCATGTTAGACTCTCCAACATTTTTAACAGATGTTAGATGTTTTCTCTCTTCTCCGCAAGACTAGTTCTTATCCATATTATTCAAGATCTCATGACATATGGATCACCTATTTTTGAGGAAGAAGCATGTTCCTACATTATCCAATGTGGTACTTTCTCTGTGATGATGCCCATAATAGAATACCTTTGCTTGGCCATATAGATCGATCCCATAATGAGGGACCTTCCTCGACATATTAAAATATCTTTCCCATGCTTCAGAGTAAGATTCTTATATGTGTTGCTTGAAATTGTATATTTTTATGACCAACTCATTTGTCTTCTGAGGCGGGAAGTAATGATCAAAGAATTGTCTATTATCTGGTCCCATGTCTCAATCAACTCAGGCGGAAGGTTGTAGAACTAAGATTTGGAATTGTCTATGAATGACAACAGGATCAGGTTTAGGTAGATCACAATAGGCGATACCCTATCTATCTTGACCATGTCATAGCTTTCCACAAAATTGCTTATGTGCGTCGTTGGGTCTTCTGTGCTATGGCCCTAAAAATCTTATGACTTGACCAATGTCACAAGCCCTGGATCAATCTTGCAGCTTCCCACATTTATTGCTTCTCTTTTTATCAACCGTAACTGAGTTGTTCAGGAATATGCCTTGATCTTCTCCCAAATAGTCTATTCTTCTTCTAGTTCAACCATCTCATCTAGTTCTTTTGGTTCCTCTGGTAGAGGTGTATGAGTCTCAGGTGGTGGAGTCTGAATCAGAGTGTAGATCCACTGTATTCTTGTGCTCTGTGCAAGAATTCCTTCTAAAAAGCTCTCTATGGTGATGAGGCTCTGTAGTCAGTGCTTCTTGTTTGCACCATACACTAGTACCTGAAATTGTTGAAGACAACGTGAGAACGGGTACTAATGATTGAGTAAATGATATTTAAAACTCATCTTGTAAAAGAATGAAAAGAAAAATGAAAGGTGTGTCCTAGAGTGGTTGATCACAACATTCTAGTGATGAATTTTCCGTTTCCCCTACAATGACGCAAAAAACTTGATAGGGATTTACTATATGCCCTAAAATGCAAGTGCACACTATAAGAGTAATATAAGACAATGAGGCCCGAGTATCAAACATGTGGAAACATAAATCTAGAAACTACTATTAACTATAATACGATCAGCTAGACTAATGAAAACTTTATTGATTGGTTTAATTATCTAAAGTAGAAAATAAATCTAAATTACTGGTCGTTAATCTCAACTGGAGTGAATTCCTTAGGATTATGGTTTTACGACATTTAACATTACAATTAATAGTATGACATTAATATATCTCCTAACCCTAGACTAAGATCCTATAGCAAGAATTACCTATTCTCACAGTGTAATTCACTACCTAATTTAATATCAATCCCACTCTCGTACCGATTGTGTTATTAGTTAGGTTCTTTATCAAAAGCTTTGGGTAATCTCTTCACATTCGTAAGCACCTTTATCAAAGGGCGATATAAAACATGTATTTTTATGAATGTTGCAACCATTAATTTCCTTTACAAAGCAATTAAGAGTCTAACTAACTACCTATATATGGTGTTCAAGCATGGATAGTTCATAGCAATCTCATAGAATAAGTTTAGAATAAAGAGAAAATTGAAATATTAATGCATAAAAGTCGATTAAAATGCATAATCGGGCTACTCCCAGGTCCTAATAAAAAAAGGGTTTAGCCCTACATGGTTTCCATTGTCAAAAACATGAGAGAGAAGAAGAAAAATGTGGAAAACATTTAGAAAACTAAAAGAACCCCTAAAGAAGATGGTCCAAATGACCCCCTCGCATGTACGCTCCGATTTACTACCTTATGGCTATAAATATGTCTGCTAGATGTGCCTCGATCTTCCAAAATGTGGCCTTCTTCTCCACTTTCTCCTCTCCTTGCTCTCGACTACCATCTAATGGAATAGAATTAGATTGATCAATTTCACTGAAATCCCTCTAAGTCATATAAGTGACTTAGGGCGTGATTAATTGCCAACCGTTGGATTAGACTTAGTTTTTAGATCTGCATGATCCCACCATTTCGGTACTACTGACTGGGTGTCGGTACTATTGACACCTTCAATAGTTGTGGTCACCTGGGCAGATGTCAGTACTATCGAGCTAGAAGTCTGTAGTACTGAGTTTCCTCGATTAATTGTGAATCCAACGTTGTCATTTTGTCAATAGTGTCGACTTATGGGTCTCTACTACCGAGTCTTCTCGATATTTCTCTATTCCAAACTGAGCAAGTGTTGGTTCCATCGACTCCAAAGTTGGTAGTACTGATCTGTGTAGATTTTTGTAAATTACATGAAATACACAAAAACTGAACATAAGCTCTCAAATTTTATTAATTCAATCGGAAACATTAAAATTACATCTATTTGATGCAATAAGTAGAATAGGCTAATGATTTTAAATTATGCACAAATTAATATGAAAATTACAAATAGTGCACAAAACTCGACAATAAATAGTCTGTGAAAAAAAAATTATGTAGTGCATCGGTCGCAAATATTCCACATGAAATTTCAATAGTATCTTTATGGAATGAGTCAATTCAGTAGATTCATATATGTTCATATTATTAATTTCAAGTGAAATACAATGCCAATAATATACATCAGTTGTTTTCTTTTTTAGAGTATCAAATTCACATAAAATTGTTCACTATTGTTTTTTGTAGTTAAATATAATGCAGAATACAAAAAGAATAAAGAGATTGAATTACAAGACAAGGCTAAGAAAAAGTCTTAGTAGATCATTGTTTAGTGAAACTAAAGGATCAATTAGACTTCTTAATTCCATAAACATCATAGATTTTGTGTAGAGCTCTGGCCTGCAATGGAGGAAACAACTTACCCACAGATAAAGTCCAAGAGAGGAATCTGGAGCGTACCAATAGGGTAGTAGGACTTAATCCCAATATGAATAACCTCTTCATTTATAATTAGGGTATCTGACGTTAACTAGAAATTTTGGATCCGGTTCAGTTACTACTCATTGAATCAACACTCGAGGAACCATTGATATAGGTAGTTTAAGCTAGAGTGATTTGACTCTTATCCTAAGTACCCAAGTTTAGAGGAGGAGTCCATATTTTCAAGCCAGCTGATATAGTCGTCGAGGCCAAATGTGGTGAGGCCCATTGAAGATTGGGTAGCTAGTAGCGGACTTAAAGTCGTGAATCTTCTCTATATCTTGTAAAATGATATAGTAACATGATGTGATGCTTCCACATATTATGATACACCTCATGTGGTGTAGGACATTAATAAATCAATTTAAAGAACAAGAAGTCAGATCAATGAATTTGTTGTTCAATATACAACTTTAGAAAATGTGTTGTTTAGTCATTCTTAGTGTTTAGTATGATAATGAATTTTTTATCACTACTCATTTGGTTTAGTATTTATAGATTTTTTTTATGTCTGCTTAAGTTTCTATCCACAAAATAAAGAATACACATATTCTTTGGTCTATATTTCGGTGAATCTCCATTCAATGGGCCACTAGCTCAGACGTCGTTGAACAAATTCTTAGGTAACAATGCTAATATGGATATATCAATTGTTTTCCAAAAAAGTCTTGCCACATAGTATGTTAGTAGTACATTGACATAAAAATAGTCAATCTCTAACCTTGTCTACTCTAGGTACTTATATAGAAAGAGTTGTAAATAATATTATAAAATATTATGTCTCAAACTTCTAGAACATGTAATTATTTATCAAGACATGTGCACTTGTAAATAACAAGCATTAGTATGAATTATTTAATGTATATCTTTATGATTGAAATCAGCCTAGAGGAATCATGTTGAATTCTTATGCAATGTTAATTCATGTGATTAAATGTGTCAAATACAAGATTTTAAAAAAGTTAAGACTGGTGTTTAGATGTGGTAAAGTCATTTGTTTATGCCCTAATCTCATGATTAGTAGTAAATGTGAGATGCGACTGTAACAACTTGGTATCAAACTTGGGTTGAGTCATCAAAGACCATTAAGTTAAAAATTTAAAGTCAGGAGTTTGGTAGGTAGGTGGATGTGATCATATCTCTAGGAAGTCTGAGCATTTAGATACCCTGGTCTAGTATCTGAATACTTCATTGACTAATATCAAGCTACTCTATCTATACTTTCCTATACACCCTGACTTGGTATGCAGAGGGGGGACAGATAGAGAGCAACCCTAGACATATTAGGGTTAGAAGATCAGAAAGTAAAAGAGGAATAAGATCATATACATAGAATAACATACAACTTTATTTTATATTATTTTTTTTAGTTTGCCGGGGAAAACCCACCCCCTAGGCGGAGGCCCAGATAGTAGGGATGGTAAACCCAGGAGACCCGTCCGTCCGCACACCGGTATCTCAATAAGTTGCATCACTTTATTTTATATTATGGATTTTCTTAAAATGAATATAAATACTCTTACCTATGTGAATCCTTGATATTCAATTTTTAGATGTATACAATTCAGTTAAGATTGGTATACATACCAATTTTACTTCAAATATTGTTTGTTACTCTTGACATAAAGTAGGAATGAAGTTATTCTTATATGATTTCTCCTAAGTAAATATCATATTCATATGTTTCACATAAATAGGAGTTGGTTAGCTCTTGACTCCAAGAGTGCAGATTTGGCTTGGTCTGATTGGTAGGATTCATTACTAGCATCTAATAACTATGACAATATTTGGATAAGAACAAGATATTATAATGCAACATCAATATATATGACAACATTAGAATATTAATATACTAGAATTCAAAAAAATGTTGGAATGACAAATAAAAGTTAGTTTTAGTTAGTAATTAAGTGAATATTTGAAATATGGTAGAATACTCTAAGTTCAAGCACAGAGAAAAAAAGATAAAATTAAAGATACATATATGTATATAGAATTAAGTAATAATACATAAAACATATTATGGACATATTGGTAGTGTTTGGACTGCAACAATGTAAAAGTCAAAAATCCGGTAGTGAATTCCTCCAACTATATGACAAGTTGATTCAACCGTTATCATGTCAAGTGACTAGTGAAGGACCTTGATTGACTAGCTTAAATACATGTAGAATTTTTGAAATAAACTTTGTAAAGGGAAAAGTAATGGAAAGAAGAAAAGGAAAGTAATTAGAATGTGTGTCAGGAAATGAAATGATCAATTTTTATAAGAAATCATATATCATTTAGTGTATAATGTAAATACAAATTCATAGAACATACTAAAGGAAAGAAATGGATTAAGAAAAATGGATTCCATAATCAAGCCTCAAGGTTATGGATTCTTTGATTGAGGAAATAATAGATAAAAATAGAAATGGGAAAAATAAAAAAGATCTTAAGAAATGATTTTTAGAAGGAAACAAGTAAAGAGAAATTTACCAAAAGAGATTAATCAGTAAGATATGAGATTAAAGTAATAAATTATGTAGAAATTGTAAAGACAAGGAAAAACAATGATAGTGGTTTAAGGTGAAAGGTTTGCATCATAAGAAAAGTATATGAAAACATTCATCCCAAGAAAACTTTGATGTTATTCATCCTTGCTTCAATTTTATATACATATATTTATCAGGTAGTTTTTGTGATTTTACTATGATATGGTCAGGTAGTTTATAGTGCGTATGAAATCTACGAATGACGTGGATGATGTTGAGTAAGTGAATGAATCACATGGATATAAATTAAGATTAATATTGAAATGAATATTATTTTCTTACATAATCCTTATGAACTAAATTGAAGTTAACATCAAAAGAAAGTTTAGAAAGTTGTAATTTCAAAAGGAAAAATAGTGATCTGGAAATTTAATGTAGGGAAAAAGAAAAATATAATGAGATCTATACAATTCATGTTATTCTATATTTCCATAGAAATATCAATGTGAATTAAATTATAGATATTATTAAAGGTTAATGATGTTATATGTAAGTAATGGTGTATGGAAAGGAAATAATAATGAGAAAAACATTGGTAATATATAGATGATAAACTCAATTTTATATCACAAAAAGTAAATCATGAGCAGATAGAAAAGACAAGTACACAAATGTTTGGGGCACACATCCTAAAAGAAGAGAATAGAATGATTTCAAACTTTAGATTTTATTAAAGGATTAATTGTTAAGAAATTGTCTATTGTATATTTTTGATATGCTTTCATTATTTTGCATATGAATGTATTCTTATACCTTAGATCTTTGGAAAGAATTGGATAACTCAATTGTTTAGGAATTAATTTTTTTATTAATAATAAAATAAAAGAATATGGTTATTTTAAAGTTTAAACATCAAGAGAGACATCTCATGTAAGAGTGGTGATGATATACTACAAGTCATAAGGCTTTAGCAGAACAATTAAGGAGAGTTAAGTATAAGGAAAAACTGGGAGTATTAGTGAAAATAAAGATAAATGTGAATCTTAAAAGAGGAAAAAACTTACTTTCCATCATAGTGTGATGAAACGTAGCTACTTCACTATAATTATAGTAACTGCTCCCGCTCTTCTTGCCTAGACTTAATAGATCTTGGGTTTTCGGGCATGAAGTACACCTTCTATCATGGTCTCCTATAAGAGCGGATTGATAGAGTGGTTGATAATTCTGAGTTCATAAGACGATTCCCCAATGTCAAAGTGGAACACCTATCACAGTTGGGGTCAGATCATTGCCCATTGTTGGTTCGGTTCCCCCAACCTGCTACTAGCCATCACAGATTCTTTACTCGGGCTTCATAGAGGGACAACAAGGATTTCGGTGTGATGCTTAATTGTACCTAGAACCGATATGAGGACTTCAACTCGGCGTTGCAGGCAGCGAAAGTTGACATTCTGAAATGGGACAGAAACCATAGGCTTGAGCAATGTAGGCAGAAAGACCAGCTAATCAATAACATCAATAGACTTTAGACGGACTTGGTCATGCAGTTTAACCCCATTTCGGATGATTTTTGTAATGATATGTAGATGGAGCTAGACAACATCCTAAAATAAAAGGAAATAGAACTTATACATCGGAGCCACGTTCATTGGCTGAAGGAAGGAGATAATAACTCTCGATACTTCCATAATGAGGTTAACCAGAGGAGGTGTATCAACAATGTCACGCGCCTCAAGGACTCTAATGGTGATTGGTTTACTAATGAGGTTGAGTTGATGACTATGGTGCTCTATCACTTTAGGCATGCCTTGACGACGTCAGTTCGGCCACGGATGCCCAATCAGAAGGCATTCCCTGGAAGCTTCAAACCTATTAGCGGTTCAAAGATGGTGAGTCTAGGGACCATCCCCACAGATGATGAAATCCACTCGGTTGTTAGATCCTTGAACCATGTCAAGGCGTCGGGGCTTGACGGGTTCAGCGGGGAGTTCATTCAACATCAATGGGATATAGTTGGGCAGAGCATTGCTAAAACGATGAAGGAAGCAATCTCCACTGGTATTACCCTAACAGACCTGTGTAAATCAACCATCTTCCTTACTCCTAAAGTTCCCACACCTGAAAGATGTGAGAAATTAAGATCGATTACCTTAAATAATGTAGTGCAGAAGATCATATCGAAGTTGATTGTAGAGAGACTAAAAGACTTGATTCCTGATTGGGTTTCGATCAATCAAAGTAGTTTTTTGCTCGGGAGGCAGATTACGGATAATATAGCTCTTGTTCAGGAGATGATTAACCTGATGAAGCGTAAGAGAGGGGCTCAAAGCATGACCATTAAGGTCAATCTTACTAAAGCTTATGATCAAATGTAATGGGACTTTGTCTTAGACTCCATTAAAAGAATAGGGCTACCTACGAATATCATCAACTACATTATGTGTTCCATCAGCAAAGGGGAGACCTCGATAGTATGGAATGGCAAAGCGTCAGAAGCCTTTAAGGCTAGTAGGGGCCTTTGTCAGGGTGATCCGTTGTCACCATATCAGTTTGTTTTATGTTTGGAAAGACTATCTCAGCTCATTGAGCTGAAGGTAGAAGATGGTCCGTGGAAACATGTAAGGTTGGGTGCGAATGGACGTAAGATCTCTCATGTGTGCTTCATCAATGATCTCATTCTCTTTACACAAGGTACTTCTAAGAACAGGAAGACGATTCTTAACTTCTTCAGGGAGTTTGAGGTTGTATCCAGGCAAATGATGTCCCATTCCAAGACTAGGATCTACATCGCCAGGAGTATGGATAGACAAATTAAAAGGAAAATTAAGCATATTAGTAACTTCCAAACTACATATGGCATGGGGAAGTATTTGGGGGTTCCTATCCTTCACAAGAGAGTGGACAAGCTCACTTATGCGGAGGTGTTGGACAAGGTTGGAGGTAAGATCACTGCTTGGGATGCTAGAAGCCTATCTCTGGTAGGTAGATCATGCTTGGCGAAAGCCACTCTCACGGTGATGCCTACTTATGTGATACAGACTGCCCTTCTGCCTGCAAGTCAATGTGACAGGATAGATAGTTTGATCAGGAGGTTTGTGTGGGGTGGTTGTCACAGAGCCAACCCCATGGCCTTAGTGGCGTGGGACAAAGTAACTTGTTCCAAGGAAGATGTAGGTTTGGGAATTAAGAGTATGTGTGAATGGAACCAGGCTCTCCTTTATAAACATGTGTGGGAGATTAGCACACACCATAACTCCATATGGTGTTCTAGTATGAGGAAGCATTACGAGAAGGATGCCAATGGGAAATGTCCCAACCTATCTAGACTCGGTAAGTTGGCCATTACACTGAAAACCTTTATCGAATATAACTCATATGTCATCCCCATGAATGGTCACAGCATAAGTGTATGGGAGGATAAATGGTGGAGACAAGGGTCGCAACTAAAAAATCTCACCAGGAGACCCATACATATTGATCTCGCTGACCTGAAGGTGTGTAGTTTGGTGAACTTGGATGGTGAATGGGACACAACGTTCTTTGAAGATTGGATTCCTACTCATCTGGTCGACGACATCAGGAGGTTAAGAACTCCGTTTAAGCTATATGGTGAAGACGTAAGGGTTTGGAACCATACTGCTAATGGAAACTACTCCACTAGGAGTACTAGGCTCTGAGAGATAGAAAGGGCATACCCACTGTGGGAAGGTGGAAGGAGGTCTGGAAGGCTAATGTGGCTCCACATTTTAAGAGTTTTGGTTGGCTCATGTTGCACGAAGCTATCCTCACCAACAAAAGAAGGGTCCAACATCATTTAACCTATAGTAGTGTTTGTCCTCGTTGCAATTCTGAAGAAGAGTCAATGATCCACGCGATCAGTGATTGCAGTAATGCTAAAGAGGTATGGGTCGAGCTCTTGAGGGGAAGGAACACTCTGAATTTCTTCGGGGAGCAAGACATCAGAGAATGGGTACACGAGTAGCTTCAAGATGATACTGAGTATGTGAGTTTCTTCCTAACTGCATGGT
Source organism: Alisma plantago-aquatica (assembly GCA_963693085.1). NCBI lineage: Eukaryota > Viridiplantae > Streptophyta > Magnoliopsida > Alismatales > Alismataceae > Alisma > Alisma plantago-aquatica. The sequence continues at coordinate 1,491,988,139 of OY856412.1, forward strand.
CACATATCTGGTTCTGTAGAAATTGGCACACATTCAAAAATGAAAGGATACATGTCCTTTAGTAGGTAGGATACATTAAATGAGAATGGAGAGCACAATTAGAGGCATATCAGAGACCATTGTCTCCGCCCTGTAAAGATACCACCAGTAGATGGGAGAAGTCGGCCCAGGCCACCATTAAGTTGAATTGTAACACGACGGTGAAGAAGAAAGTAGCAGCCAGTGTTATTGTAGCTCGAGACTACGAGGGGAATGGATGGGTGGCGTGGCAGAAAACACAAAAGGTGAGGATATGGTTGGAGGGGAACTGAATGCTATCAACCTTGCCATGGAGTTTGCGAATCTGAATAATTGCATTTCTGTCCTCATCTAATCGGACTCGCAGACAGCGGTTAAAATGATTGTAGAACAAAGATCAAAATATCCTAGATATGTGAATTTCCTAAGAAAGATTGATAGCTTCACGAGACCAGGGTGGAGGGTTTCTTATATTGCAAGATATGGTAATGTAGTCGTTGATGGGTTAGCTAAATACCACTTAAAAATAACCAACGATTCTAGGGGTACTCCAACCCCCCTATTGAGATTTGTAATCTTATAGCTAGAGACATTTGTAATGGTAGTAGTACTACCATGTTTAATTCTGCATGTTTGATTAGCGATTGTAAGTTGCTTTTGTTGCTCATATGGGGAGGGCGGGATGAATAAGATTGCCTCCCGACTTTCCTTAAAAAAAACTTCCATTCCAAGAAATAATGAATAACATGAAGATTATGAGTTGTAGATGCATGATATATGTAATGTGTTTGGTTTATGGCAACAAAAGATAGGTAGATAGCGACATGACCTAGGATGCCAACAATGTTATATGAGGAAACCAAAAAAAAAAGGAAAGTAACTTTTAGTAAGTGAATTAAAACTTAAGATTTAATTAAAAAATACAAGTGAACAATATGGGTACGATTAATAAAAGAGATGATAGATGACTTTGAAGTATAAGAAATCCAAGTTAAATTAGAGTCAGAAATCACAAGAAGTCAATGCTCAATTATGAGTATTTGAACACATGTACTCGATCATCTCTTGATAATGTAGTCAATATTGATGTATAAGAAATTGACTAATGAAAATAAATACTTTTAGTGATGTTCATATTTTTTCAAAAAATATAGCTTTGGCGTTTAAAGAAAAGTAAACCTTGTCTATATGGTTTTATTTTTTCAAGAATGTATTCTAATTAATTGGAAGAGCTAGTTGATTATATTCATTCTAACGAAGAAATAGAATTTCATCCCAGTAGAAGAATTATGGTTTATTTTATCTTGCGACTTATCGAGACTTCAAGATTGAGATATTAAAATAACAAATTAGATTTCTGAGTAATTCTAACTATGCTACTGAACTATAGTAGAGAAATAACTCTATAGGTTTATATAGCACACAATGAGATACATGTAAAGGATAAACCTCAACAACATGTAACTGATGCAGTCCTATTTTAGGGCTTCATCCTGTGCCATTTTGTACTTTATTCACATCTAAACATAGTAAAATGCAAGTTAAATTCCCCAATATGTGTATTATTGTCAAATTCACTTATGGATGTTCTTTGCATAATTTTTAGGTACTTGGACCATGCTTTGGATGGATGAGAGAGAAGGAAGGAGTTCTAGGGTTCCTCCACTCATGGAGGGGTCCAAAGAAGGCCCTAAAGCTCTGTCAACCTACCCCTAATGGCCAAGGTTCGACATCAAGAAAAGAAGTCCATTGATCATGAAGATTGAAGTTGATTTTGCCACTGAAGACCCCAACACAGCCATGGTGCCAAGGAACGGCTATGCTGGCTAATGCACAAGTTACATGCAAAATCCCAAAATTTACAAGCTACAACAAGTTAACCACCACAGCTGTGCTACCCAATACAGCCATGCCATGAAGCCCCCAAAACGGTTGTGCTACCCAGCATGACCGTGCTAGCTGAAGACAAAATGAGTGTGCTGAAGGGAATGACCTCACCTCCAACTCTACCACCACGGTTGTGCTACACAGCACGACCGTTCTAACTATACTCCACCATGGCCATGCAACACTACCAACCTCCATTTCACAACTTCAACCTATGAGTTTTCCACTTTCTTGGAACGACCATTCCACACCACCACGTCTGTTCCCACCTCTACCCACCACGATCGTGCTACCACCTAAACCCTACCATTTTCTACACTATTTTTCCAACAATGCCCCTACTTACCCTAGTGCTTCCACCACCACCTATATATACATGGCTAGCGGCCAGAGCACTAGGTTAGCTGCCATTACTCCTCTCCACCCACTCTTGAGCATTCATTTCAATCCCCTTGCATTTATGCTCTCCACCCACCATTTCCACCATAGAAACCTAGTTTTCTAGGTTTTCTACCATAACCCCCTCCATTTCCATGCCCATCATCCACCTTGGAGGAAGGAGGTCACCTTACATTATCTAGGAGGTGAAGGAGAAGGATCTACTTTGAGATCCATGGAGTACTATTACCTTCTTCCCCATTCTTTTATCTTTTCCTTGATTATGTCTAGCTAAGCCCCTAGTGGTGGGTTGTTTGGGGTTAAAATGTGACTTTGATACCATGTTAGGGGTAAATAACGTGTAATGAACATAATTTCATTTATGATGATTAAATTTGCTTCTATCTCATTTCCCATTATCTTGCATGTGGTTTTTGCTCTTAAACATAAATTGCTTACTTTGTGATGTTTGATGACACTTAGCTTCTAGGAGAAATTGGAATGTATGTAGCAATCTTAGGAATGGATCCTAGGTCCAATTAGTAGATCCCTAGCTAGCCCTCTTTGTTCCTACATACATCTACCTTCTTCTACAAGTGATTGTGAGACCTAAGTATCTAGTGTAAATGTGATTAGTGCAATTTCCTAAGAGCTTCTTAAAGGATAGATGGCCAGTAACATGAGGTGAAAAACCCTCATATCTACTCCCATTCCTACCCTTGTCTCTCAATTTCCCTTATACCACTTACCCTAGAAGCCTAGACTTGACAGGTCCTACTAGAAATACACCTAACACTAGTTCTCCAACTAGTAGTATAGGGTACATTTTTGTAGCACTTGCCTTGTTGTTTGGTTTGGTAATCTAGATTGAATTGTGAGATTTGCATGCCTTTTTGACCCCTCCAACTAATAACAAATCACATTCCCAAACAGCCCACCTACCCAATCCATTGCTTGAAACCCACAATTAGTCTTCTTTCTTGTTAATGCTAGTTTAGTTTAATTGCCTTTGTTCATTCTAGCTAATTGCTTAGTCTTGCTAGTTAGGGTTAACCTAGATTCTTGCTTGCTATAGTGTTTAGTTTTGTTCTTATTTGCTAATTGCTTTTCTAGAGTAGTGTAGATCATATTTCTCTTATTTAGTTGATTGCTTAATTTAGTTGCTTAGACCTAACTTGCCTATGATAATCTAGTTTTTGGTACTCTAGCTTTCATATTGTCTTTAATTGCCTTCTTGCTTAGTGTAATCAAATCAAAACCCCTTTTAAACCCTTCAACCCTATTCTTATCTTTAGGAACATAGACAACACCAACTAAGCTCTAGTGCCCCCTCTATCCCTATGGTTCGATGTCACGGAACCATTTGTTACACAAATACTAACTCCTAATGGCTAGAAAGCCAAAGGCAAGAGGACCCGAGCATCCGTCCGTGGGATAGATCACATAACATATGCATGAATAAAACCACAAACAACAACTAATGTATGAGACAAGAAAGCATACAAGAATACTAAACTAATACCTAGCATATGATCTTAGGTCCCATATATCAACCATGTGTATTGCATTGGCATGTCATTATATATAACCAGAGTATGATTAGAGTACGATGAGTGCAAAAGCATTGATCATCATTAGATATTCATAGTGTACCTGTTATCTAAAATCATAAAATAGGTATGCATCAGCACAACTGTGCCGAGTACGCTGACAAACATATAAAATCACAGGTTTAAGAACATACATTTCTTGGCGAAAGCATAAAGTAAATAACAAGAACAAATAAACAACATTTAAAGACTCTCTTATTATCATGCAAGTGTGTTTTATGTTCATTTCCATTATACCAACAATATCATAAGGCCTTTGACCAGCTTGTCCAAAGAAGGGGTCCGTGAGGGCGCTCAAGATTAGCTACCCTATTTCTACATGAGGGACTACAAGACTAAACATCAGGAGTTAACCCTATTCTTAAGGGACCTCAATGCCATTGCCAAGACCTAACCCTTGAGTCAACGTGGTCTTCCCTAACATGAAAAATCAAGTAGGACACTCAGGCTTGTGCCCTTACGTTGATATTATAGGAAGGGTGCACAAGGTTGTATAATGGACATCTATCATTATGTTCATGGTTTTATTCATGCATATATTATGTGATCTATCCTACAGATGGATGCTCAGCTCCTCTCGCTTTTGGATTTATAGCCATTAGGAGTGAGGATTTTTGTAACAAATGATTCCATGAAAGATGGTATCAGAGTAATCACATATCCTCTATGCATATTTAATAACCCAAACTCGTATGAACCTTAGGAAAACCTAATATCATAATGGTGAATCTGAGGTGTCTAGGCAGGTTACTACATGGGGGTTGATGCACCTCCTATATGCCTAGCTACGGTGGTTGGGGTCTCCCTTGTATACCTACCTGGACAAAGTGAATCCAAGACTGGATTAAGGATTTTTTGCTATAAAGCTGAGAGAGTTTTCTAGCATCACATCTCTTCATTAAGGACTACCCTAATCCACCCATTATATGATGACTAGATAGCTTCTCATATCCTCATGTGATCTCTCTTGTGACAATTAATCACATGACCTCTCGATTATGGGTAGCTTATGTATGGGGAAACTAAAATTTGAATGAATTGGTAAAAGTTGCTTAAGATGATAATGATGCCATGATCTAAACTTAATTTGAAAACTTGATTATGATTATTGAAAGTACTCTTGAAGCTATTATGATTATTGAAAGTACTCTTGAAGCTATGTACTCATGTGCAACATCACAGATCATGTAAACTCATGTTTACCAAATAGGAACCATGTGCTTTCTATGTTTGAGGTAAATGATAATGATCCTTAATATGATGAAATAAGGAGAAATCATGCTTTATACATCATTGTTCATGAGGTCCCAATTGATTAAGTATGTGTTGCCCCTATTGTCGATTAAACCTCAAACATAATTAAGCAAACATTTCCCCTATTTGTTTACATGTATCATGATCATGCTTGAAATGACTATGTCTCAAAATCATGATGAAAAACTTTTGATACAAGAGGAAAAATCACCTATTGATTATAATGCCTCACTGTTTTAATATGAAAAATATGAGATCTTGATCATAACCAATAATGCCCAAATTGTTGAAAGAGCCTATATTGACTTCTCTATTTTCAACTATACTCCCTTGATCTTAATTATGAAGAGAAGGAACAATATTATAACCTCAAATATATGGAATCTTGAATCATGGTTGCTCTATTATGATAAATGATCTTTGATCTCATGGCCTTGTGAAATACAAACCAATAAATGATGCTCTTCCTATTTGATAGACTTGACAATTCACGACTAACGAGGATAAATGTGCTAGTTTAGGTTTGTAATTTATTTCATAACTCCCCTAATCTAGGTCACATCTCTATTATGATTGCCTCTAAATTTTCATCTTGTTGATTATTTAGATAATGGAAAGGTAACCCCTTTCATATGATTTTGATCTCTTGACCTAAGTCTCTAGTAGGTCAAATCTTATGGTGATATTGAAACTCAATATAAAATATCGATTTGACGATGATCTTGAAACATGATGATGTTGACTATATCTTGTGGTTATGTTCCTAGAAGGACCTAGGTCTAGATCATTAATCAATCTTGAATACCATGATAATGACATTGATGTTGATATCACAAAATGTTGCTCGATTGTTGCTCAATTATTGATTAAGGATGAATGATCCCACCTATTGTCTAATTACGAATCTTATACCCTAGCTTTGAAATTTTTGGACATATGACTTTTGTTGTCCAAAATCATGACTCTTGATATTGATATAAAAAATCTTGACTATTGGTAACTCATCTCGATATTTATTTGACTCCTATGATCACCCTATTTAAATCTTGAGATCACTCTCAATTTATGATTAATGACTTTCATGTTCTCAATCTCAAAAATTGTGAAATTATGATTACATTTATTTTCTCGATTTATGACATTGGTTTAAGCTCTCATGTGTTTAGGTTGGGACCTTCCTTTGATTTTTACCATGAAACTATGATATTGAAATATGATGTTTGTCTCGAAATGTTGAAATACAAAATCTCAATCAAGGATATATAACCCCACCTATGGACAATGTAGAAGCTAAACCTAATAAGTTGGGATCGAAATTCATGCCATGACTTGCTCTAAAATCATAGAGCGCTATTTGTTTGACCTAAATGGTGATCTCTCCAAATTTGTGCTCTTTCGATGATCTTTTGGATTAGAGTGTTGCAGTGGAACCATGGCAATGTTTTGGACTTTGATGTTTGGTATCTTGATAATAGAATAATGTTGAAGACATAAGGATGATTATAATAAATGGAGTTTATGATGGATATGATATGGAATGTGAAGTCCCAATGTCGTTTGAGGACTTGCTTTAATTTGGGGGGGGGGAGTCCTTTTAAGGTGGAGAGGGTCCTCAAACTATGCTCATGTTAACTCATAATTCACTCCATTCGATCAATGACCTCCCTAATCATCAATTTAATGTTTTGGAATCATATGTTGCTCAATTGGTGAGACATGATTGATGAATTTCAATTTTGAACTCGATTATGCAATGTTGAGTGCCTAATTAACTTTGAGAATATTATGACGTTTTGAGACCACTAAAATTGATTATATTTATTTCAATACCGTATTATTGAATATGTGATGAAATTTTGGATCCAACGGTGAAGATTGCACCCATATCCACTAATTGACAACAAAGATATGGCCTTTTTGCTCTAGCCTCTTTTCTAGCCTTTTTCACCTCATTTTGCCCTTTTTCTCATCCTTTCCTTCCTGGGCCTCGACCCTTTTCCCTCTCTTGGGCTGGCTCACTCATGCGCCACAGCGGCAACAAACCACACAACGTCTGGGAGCGATCTGTAGATACCCGGTGGCGTCCGCTGACCAAGCAGTTGGGGAGTTGTCCCCTAGCTCAAGACGAAGTCAACAACAAGGTTGTTGGTCATGCCTTCGACACCGACCTATGATGCTCACTTGTCCCCATTTTTTACTTTTGTCATCATAAACGTCTCCCTAACCTTTACCCTATATTTCACATGGATTGTACATCAGATAGGGGCATGGAACACCCCTCCACCATGGTTGGATGCCATAGTCGCGACCATCACAAGTAGGGGCTTTCACACCTCCTCTGCTCTCCTTTTTAAGCCCCCAAGCTCCATGAGATCTTGCCCTTTGTTTTCCCATTCTCGTTTTCCCTCAAAATCACACTCCCAAACATGTTTCTAAGCTTATGCTTCTCCTTTCTATGATTGAGCTTCGGCGAGGTTCAAAAGTCCTACTAGGGTCGAGAAATAACCTTTGGAGTCGCCATATCTTGGCCCCAGTCCACCAGACCCAGACGGCCATTCCCCTGGTTCCATATCCCCCTCCTTCTCTCTTTCCCACTTGCTATGGCTGGCCAGTGCCATCTTCTTGTGATGCCCAGGCGTGGGGCTGTCTTTGCGAGGGAGGTGAAACCCTGGCTACGGGATCAACATTGTAGGGCTGAGATCAAGCCTAGTCACCTCATACACTGGCCTCTCTCACCCGCCCCTCTCTTTATCTCTTGGAGTCACTAACCAGTCAAACACAGACCCGCATGCTGGTGCGTGGACCCGGCTCCAACGAATCATAGAGATCCACGTCAATCACCCTTTGGTATAAATCCCTCTCTTTTATACATATATGTCTTGATTTTGTAAAATTCATAGAAAATAATTCCTTGGGCCAATGAAAATTGATCTACTCAATGAGATCTATCCAATGAAACATGTTATTTTTAGTTCTGACCTAAAAATGACATGAAATGTGACCTAATGTGCATGTTTCTATGTTTGAGATCTAACCTTGTATAAGTATCACCCAAATGATCATCTATACTATATAATGTACTCAAATTAGTACCATGTTGATCTTTGTGACACTTAATCTAGCTTGAACACTTTTGCACTCTATTACTCACCATCTTGTATGTAAATGACTCAATATGACTTAAATGGATGATATGATGTTTAAGTCTTTAGTCATATTCAATCTTAGGATTTCTCTTTTAAGAACCACAAAACCTAAGTTGGAGATCCCTGATTTTGTAAGTAAAATGATATGTGATCTAGTAAGTAGATTGATGATGAACATTGCATGAATATTGGAGATGTGGAAATGAATCATCATAATGTATGGAACTTAGATTAAGTGAAATATCCACCCTTGATGATATGTTTATATGACCTATGTATTGTGATTTTAATCATATCACACTTGCTTGTAATGTCAGGATATCTTTGATGGACTCTATTCAAAGATATAAATCATGTTGTATAATGCTACTTTGCTCGTATCAAGGTACTCTTTATCCTCCTATTTGCTAGACTATCAGTATTGAAATTTCTTGTATGTATGAATTATAAGATGATTGGCTTACAATACATTTTTGAGCTATTGTTAACTATGACTACTATATTTTGGTCTTGATTACATATATTGAACAAACTTGAAAACATTATGATACATGTCCATTATACAACCTTGTGCATCTACCTATAATCTCAGTGTAGGGGCACAAGTCTGGGTGTCCTACTTGATTTTTCATGTTAGGGCAGACCATGTTGATACAAGGGTTAGCTCTTGGCAATGGCCTTGAGGTCCCTTAAGAATAGGGTTAACTCTCAACATTTAGTCTTGTAGTCCCTCATGATAAATAGGGTATCTAATATTGAGCATCCTCACAGACCCCTTCTTTTGAGAAGCTGGTCAAAGGCCTTATGATATTGTTTTTTTTTTTTTGGAAATAGGTAAATGTATTGCCAAAAAGGGACGTATAGCAAAGCTATATTGTACAAGTCAAACTGCAAAATGTATACGGTAGACTCTACAAAATGCCCCAGTATCGTTTGTCTATGGGACTTAGTCCCTTGTCCAGACCTTTTTTAGCCTTTACAGTGTTACAAACATCTCTAGCAACAATATGAAAGACATCATCACTAGGCTCACAACCGTGGTTAAGGTTGTTCCTTTCTTTCCATATGTTAAAACATATGCATGAGAGGCATAGCCCAGCAAAAGCACACTCCCTCTTATTTGCGCACTTTGTCTTGAGGTGTTCAATCATCTCACTAAATCTTTTTGCTATAAGATTGCCCCAACCATTCTTTAGCCACATCAACAGCCACAGGCGTTTGACTTTTCTGCATCCGAAGAACAGGTGTTTGTGAGTTTCATTATCATCACAGAAGGAACACTTGGGGTTAATGGATAACCCCCATCAAATGAGTTTGTCCTTAGTCAGGTGTTTGCCTTATGATATTGTTGGTATAATAGAAATGAACATAAAACACGCTTGCATGATAACAAGAAAGTATTTAAATGTTGTTGCTTCATTCTTGTTATTTACTTTATGCTTTTGCCAAGCAATATATGTTCTTATATGTTTCCCAGTGTACTCATACTCTGATGATATATAATTACATGTCAATGCAATACACGTGGTTGATATATGGGACCTAAGATCTTATGTCAGGTATTAGTTTAGCATTCTTTTATGCTTTCTTGTCTCATACCTTAGTTGTTGTTTGTCATTTTATTCATGCATATGTTATGTGATCTATCCTACAGACGGACACTCAGGTCCTCTCTCCTTTGACTTTCTAGCCATTAGGGAGTAAGGATTTGGGTAACAAATGGTTCCATGACATTTGACCCCCACTGCTTGCCTCTCACCTATGCTATAACATGACCCCGTGCGCTTGCGGGAGCATATTTTAGTGTTGTGAGTGAACCTAGTTTTGGGAACCTTATAAATTCAAAAGATCATATGTGTGTGCAATAATTTAACCAAGCTTTCTGGCACCGTTGTCTGGGGATAGGGGCACTTGACCTAGATAGTTAGTGTAGTGTAGCCTTTCCTACTACCCTCATCATTGATATACTTTATTCTTTATTCCCTTTTGTATATTGTCATTCTGACTTGGTTTCTTGTTTCTTGTTTTTGTATTTGCAGGTGACATTTTTGCATGCATCAAATGTGTTCTACTTGTATTGACTTGGTGTAGTATGACCCCTAGATAGGTAGGTGGAGACACCAAAGCCACTGCAACCAATACTGAGAAATTGATATGGGTGACCATGAAGCTGAAATACCTCATGGAAATGCCCAACTGTAGCCCAACCGCCCCCTCCATGAGTATTTCACCTGGGGAACTACAGTTTCCCCATTGCCACCCTTGTTGACCAAATGCCAGGTCAACAATTCTCCATTCCACCCGCACTTCTTGGACTCCTCTCTACCTACTATGGGATGGAGAATGAAAATCCCTACCATCATATCGACGACTTCCTTGAGACTTGTTCCACCTTCCGCACACCCACTTCCACTGATGATTCCATCTGGAGGACACTCTTCCCTTTCTCTCTAATGGAAAAGGCCAAATAATGGTATATTTCAAAGCCAGAGATGGTGATGTGGGATTTAGTCAAAAATGAGTTTCTCAAGAAGTTCTTTCTAATTGCCAAACTGACCCAAATATGAAGGTGTATCACCACCTTCTCCCAAAAGGAAAATGAACCTTTCCACAAAGCATGGGAAAGATTCCACAAGCTCCTGTGTGACTGCCCTCATCATGAGGTACCCTTGTGGCAGCTGGTCTAAGCTTTCTACACTAGGCTAGAAGAGTTAAGCCAGAACAATGTTGACTCATCATGTGGAGGCACCTTTATGGAAAAACCACCAGAGGAGTCATGGCCATTGTTTGAGCACCTTACTGAAAATTTGCACCATCTGGTTTCTACAAAATGGGAATAGTGTGGCCAAACCTACATCCCTCCACCTTCTCCCATAGCTCCAGCCTGGACCACTGCCAACACCGACATGATGAAGATGATGGCAGACATGATGAATATGATGAAGTGCCAAGCTGGTGGTTCTTCTAGTCAATCCACCATGGAAGTTGAAGCTAAAGAAGAAGAAGTTCATGATTTTCACTCTTTTGGCAACCGAAATAACCAAGATACTATGTTCAACACTTACACTCCCGAGTGGAGAAATCATCATAACTTTTCATGGAAACAACTAAATGAGGAAGGTCAAGGATAGGGGCAGCCATGTTATAGCTCAAAATTTAAAGATGAAGTGCTTGGAAGATTGAGAAGTTTGGATGAGGTAAAGAAAGATGTGTCCTCTCATGCATAGTCCATTAATCATCTTGAGAAAATACTGGACCAAATATCACTTTCACTTGGTAGGAGGGAGGAAGGAAGACTCCCATCCGAACCCATGCCAAGACCGAACAATGATGGAACTTTCATGGGAAATGCTCAAAGTTCATATGCTCCACATTCATATTAAGCACCACCAAACCCCTATGATCCACCACCTCCTCAATCTCCTCTCAAGTATCCATATGCTCCACCTCCACCTCACTCATACCAATAGTCCTCTCCACAATATCACCCCATCCACAACATCCACAACTACAACCACAGTTCATCTTTCAAAATCCCAACTCACCCCACCAAATACCACCACCACCTCAACAACCATAGACAAATCTACAAGCTTCCTCTTCCTCTACCCATGAGCATGTGAAGGTGGTGACAGTTTCGAGGAGTGGCTATAATTTGGAGCAGCCCCGTGATACTATTGTTGATAGGGCATCCACTGAGGCTAGGGGTTCTACTGTGATCAGATAGGTTGATATTGAGATCCAGATCGATGATATTGTGATAGGAACTCGAGCTGATATCGTGACACCGAGCAGTGATACCATGATTCTCAATATTCCAATTGATGATTCTTTTGATCCGATTCATTTGGGATTCCAAATCCCCTCATTTCATGATGCTCCTAAGGAGCCTTCTGTTGAGAGAAGAAAGAAGAAACGTACTGAAGATATCATGGAAACTTTCAAACAAGTGAAGATAAACATTCCTATTCTTGATGTCGTCAAACAAATCCCTTCCTATGCCAAGTTTCTAAAAGATTTATGCACGTTTAAAAGAAAAACAATGGGGAGAACGCCAAGAAGGTCAAGCTCACCGAGAAAGTGAGCTCAATTCTACAACACACCATGTCGAGAAATAGGAAAAACCATGGTGCTCCCATCATTTCATGTTATATTGGAGCACACCACATAGACCAAGCCCTTCTAGACTTGGGTTCTAGCGCAAACTTTATGCCATATGATGTGTTTGATGAGCTCCAAATGGGACAATTAGGTCCATCTCATAGCACTTTACAGTTGGCTGACCGATAAGTGAAGACGCCGAGAGGGTGTGTTGACGATGTGCTAGTTAGACTTGATGGTGAGACTTATGCATTCTTCCCCACTGACTTCATTGTTCTAGATATGGAAAAAGACATAAAAAGAGCACCTATCATCTTGGGGATGCCATTCTTGGCTACAATTGACATAGTGATCCACACGAGAACTGGAACCATGTATGTGACATTCATGCACATGAAGATCCAGTTGAACATCTTCAAATCTTCAGCTATAATTGAGGTGATAGATGCCACAGAAAAAGATTGTTATCTTGTTGAATGCCTTGATGAGATTGTGGAGGAGTGCCTACCTGTGTGGATTCAGACTGCCACTCAAGGTATAGGTTTAGAGCCCATTGTTGAGTTCCTTGATATTGATGATGAAGAGGATGAAGTGAACAAGCTAGCCTTGGTGGCTGTAAGAGAGGACCTCCCATCAATTTCTGAACCATTGAAGAACTCTCTTGAAGAACCTTCAACTCTTGAACTCAAGTCACTCCCCAAAGGATTGAAGTATGCTTTTCTAGGTTTCATTGACACTCTCTCAGTGATCATTCCTTATATTCTCTCTCCAGAACAACAAGAGGCATATGAAAGTCTTAAAGAAGAACATTCTAGCCATTGGATGGTCCATTGCTGATTTGAGGGGTATTAGCCCCTCCATTTGTGTGCATAGGATTTATTTGGAAGATGATGCAAGGCCAAACCGCCAAATGCAAATGCGGTTGAACCCAAAATTGAAGGTAGTTGTGACCCAAGAGGTCGTGAAGTTGTTAGATGCTGGAATTTTTTATCTGATTTCTGATAGCACATGGGTGAGCCCCATCCAGGTTGTACCAAAGAAGGGTGGGATCACAATGGAAGAAAATGTTGATGGTGAGATGATTCCATTTTGAGAACAAGAAAAATGAAGAATGTGTGTTGACTACAGAAATATAAATGAGAAGACTAAGAAGGACCACTATCCTCTTCCATTTCTTGATCATATTTTAGAGAGGTTGGTAGGGAAACATTTCTATTGTTTTCTTGATGGATACATGAGGTACTTCCAGATTGATGTTCATCTTGTAGACCACACTTGGTCAAGAGGTACTTTTGCTTATCAGAGACTGATGTTTGGGTTGTGTAATGCCCCTTCCACTTTTTAGAGATGCATGGCATCCATCTTTGCTGACATGTTTGATTCGTCACTTGAAGTGTTCATGGATGATTTCTCAGTTTTTGGTTTAACCTTTGATGAGTGTTTGCTGCACTTGGATGTCATTCTTGAGAGATGTGTCAAGGTTCACCTCATGCTATCTTGGGAAAAGAGACATTTCATGGTGCTTGAAGGCATCGTTTTGGGCCATCGGGTTTCAAAAGATGGTATTGAGGTTGATAGGGCCAAGGTGGGACTCATTTCTACTCTTACCATTCCTTCTATCGTAATACATGTCTGGTTTTTCTTGGGACATGCAGATTTCTATCGTCGCTTCACTAAGGATTTTAGCAAAATCTCAAGACCTTTATCTCATTAGCTGGAAAAAGATGTTGAATTTCACTTTGATGACAAGTGTGTTGAAGCCTTCAACCACTTGAAGCAAAAGCTCATTTCTGCTCCTATAATGCAGCACCCAAATTTTAGTTTGCCATTTGAGATCATGATTGATGCATCCAACATGGCAGTGGGGATTGTGTTGGGCCAAAGAGTTGGTCGGATTTTGCATGCCATCTATTATGCTAGCAAGACTCTAGATGAAGCACACAGGAACTACACGACTATAGATAAAGAGTCGTTTGTGGTTATCTTTTCTCTTGACAATTTTCGACCATATCTTTTGTAAAACAAGGTAGTGGTATACACAGACCATGCTGCATTGAAGTATCTCAGGGCAAAGAAAGACTCAAAGCCAAGGTTGATCCGTTGGATTTTGTTGCTTCAAGAGTTTAATATTGAGATTGTGGACAAGAAGGGTGTGGAAAATTTCATTGCCGACCATATCTCCTAGTGAAGCACCCTTTGATGATACAAGTAGAATCAAAGAAACAATGTCGCATGAAAAACTTTTCCTACTCTCATCCACTCATAGGCCATGGTATAAACACATATCAAACTTATTATCTAGTGGAAGGATACCAAGCACATGGACAAAGGAGGAAAGCAAAAGGTTGTTTTCTATGGTCAAAAGTTATGTTTGGGATGACCCTCGTCTTTTCAAATATTGCCCTGACCAACTTATTAGGAGATGTGTACTGGAGATGGAGCAGCAAGAAATTTTATCTATGTGCCATTCCGGGGTATGTGGAGGCCATTTTGTATGGAAACAAATGGCTATCAAGGATCTCTAAAGTGGATTCTATTGGCCCTCCTTATTTAAAGACTCTCATGAATTTTGTAGGTGTTGTTTGAAGTGCCAACAGGTAGGCACTATCTCGAAGAGGGACATGATGCCTCTATCACCCATTCTTGTGGTGGAGGTGTTTGGTGTTTTGGGGATTGACTTCGAATTTGTCTAAATTTTGGTTGTCATTGATTACGTGTAAAAGTGGATTGAGGTTGTTTCTATAAGGAAAAATGACCACAAAGTGGTGTGCGATTTTGTGAAATCTCATATCTTTAGCCAGTTTGGTATTCCAAGAGCAATGATTAGTTATGGGGGAAGTCACTTCATCCATCACACTTTTGAAGGCTTGCTTAAGAAACATGGAGTGAATCATCATGTGGCTACTCCTTACCATCCCCAAACAAGTAGTCAAGTTGAGTTAGCCAATCGGGAGATAAAGCTCATTCTAGAGAAGATGGAGAGACTGGACTGCAAGAATTGGTCATTACGCCTCAATGAGGCTTTATGGGCTTATAAGATTGCATACAAAGCCCCAATTGGCACCACACCATTCAAGCTTGTTTACGACAAAAGTTGCCATCTACCAGTTGAGATGCAAAATAAGGCATTGTTGGCTTTGAAGGCCATGTACTTTAATGGAGAGAATGTTGGGATGAAGAGGAAGTTTCAATTGAATGAATTAGAGGAAATGTGACATGAAGCTTATGAAATGTCCAAGTGATACAAAGAGAGAACAAAGTTTCTACATGATAAGACAATCATGAAGAAAGACTTTGAGCCCAGAAAATGGGTATGGATATATAACTCAAGGATGAAGTTCTTTCCCAGAAAACTCCAGTCTAGATGGGAAGGGCCTTATTTAATCAAAAAGGTGTTCCCTTCTGGGGCTGTGTTGATTTGTGAGAAAGAAGGAGCTAAAGAATTTATCGTGAATGGTCAAAGGCTGAAATCAGTAGTGGAAGTAGGTCGTGGCAAAGCCAATCAATGTTTTGATATCATGATGCTAGTGGAGGAACATTCGATCGATGAGGAGATGTGCTTGAATGCACATGAGAGAGACATTTACTTCAAAGATGCTTTGGGAATCCCATGAGGATGAATAAAGACAAGAATCAAAAAGCTAGGTTAAAGGCATAAAATTTAGCGCTAGTGGGAGGCAACCCACATAGGTTTGGGAACTTTTTCACCCAACCTTCTCTTTTTGATACTTTTACATTATTTTCACATGATTCCAAGAATACACACATGCACAATTGTACTTGATAGTTTTGTTTTAGTTTTGATGATTTTATAGGTGAGATAGGTGAAAGTTGAGAGAGGAGGCACATATCAGTGCAAAATGATTGATGCAACATCGAGTGGGTCGATTAAAATGATTAGAGTATGAATGATAGGATGGTTTGATGAATTTGGAAATTTTTTTAACTTGGAGGACCCAACACGGCTATGGAACGACCATGCTAGCATTGTGTAATCCAACAAGGAATTTTTGAGTTTTGGGCATGGGCAGGATGACCGTGCTGGCCACCACGTCTATGATGGCACCTTGCCAGAACGGACATCCTGGCCCGAGCTCTATACTTAACTTACTCTAATTTACCTAACCCAACATGACCCAAATCTCATTCTTGCAACCCAGAACGGCCGTTCCGCACGAGTGGCGATTAGGGCGACTTCCTTTCACCCCCAAATCACCTCCTCTTGCTCCCAAACTTTGGATTTGAGTTCCTCTTGGTCCCCAATCATCTTCCGTAACCTCAAGCTCCATTTTCCACCTTCCATTACCATTTATTTGTCCATCTCCAAGGAGAATCCACCCCTACATCCTGCAAGCACATTTGGTGTTGTTCTTGCTCATTTTTCATCGAAGATCCTTGCAAAGATGAAGAACACAAGAAAGGCAATCAGGAAAGGGGTAGAGAAGATGATGGAAATCCTCACCGGAGGCAAAAGTCACACCAAGCAGACCTCCAACATGTCACAACAGTCCCACACTGCTCAAATTTGATTTCACAATCACTCTGACGGTCGTCATTGACGAGTGCATCACGAAACTGCTCCTCCAGCGGCCACATGTCAGATCCTAGCTACAACAACCCCGACGTAGAAGAGGAGGAGGAAGAAGATGAGTTGGAGAATATCATCAATTTGGTGGACGTCAATGCACCGTCCCGAGACAGGAGGGCTAAGAAGGCTACTGACGTGTCATCTTCACGACCTCCATGCCCAACTCTAGAGAGACACTCCATGTCATTGGCTCAACCACGTGCCACTCAACATCCCATTAGGCGCCAATTGGTGATTGAGGAAGAGGCCAAAGATGCACCGGTTCAGATGGTGCCCTTGAACTTGGACACAAGTTTGGGGTCACACACATACAAGGAGGAGGTAGATGACACCAAGAGCAAGGAGATGGAAGATGATCCAGTGGACTTTTTGTCCAAGATGGAGGAGGACATGATGAATTGGGTTGGGAAGCAACCCGAAGAGAGTGCTTATGGGAGAGGTACAACAAGGAAAGTGTTCTCAAGACCCCTCCACCCTGAGTGCTTGACAAGGAGGGTGATGCCCACTAGATATGCATGTATGGATACCATGCAAGCTCTAGTGATCAACTATGTGTATCGGGATAAAATGAAATGATGTGGTCTCTTTAAGATCTTGAAAGAGGTTGAAGAAACCTACTTCGAGTTGACTCATTAGTTATTTTGAACTTTGTAAAAAGTACAATACTAAGGTGAATATTCCATTAGGTTCAAGCTGAATAGCTCAACACATGTGCTCAAAATTTCCTTAATCAATGCTATCTTTGCCCCCAATCCAGGAATGTCAAAGAAATTCAATGAGGGGAGACTTGATAAGAATGGGAAAGTAGATTACTCCAAGATGTGGAAGGCTATTACTGGTCAAGCAACTTTTTCTATAAGAAAATCCAAGACCAGCAAGATTTACAATCCCTTCATGAGATACCTACAGAATGTCCTATCAAACACTTTGTTTGTCTGTTATGACAATTGAGGTTGTTATTCATAAAAGATTTGTATGTGATGGTCACAGTAGCATGTAAGGGATTTGTAAACATTGTAGCCATGGTGATTAACCACTTGAAGACAATCCCCTCTACGAGTAAAAATCCATTCATCATGGGGGGGGGAATAATCACACCACAATGGAAAAGGCACTGGGCTGCAATCTAGATGGGCTTACTAAGGTAGAAGGAAGCAAATATGTTGATCTAAACTATCTTGCTAGGTCCCAAATGATCTCCCTCAGAGATAGAAAAATCTTTTATGTTCTGAACCTCAGGTACCCTAGAATCACCTTGGAGCTCCCATACCATGCCACCCCTACTCATGGATGTGGGGCCACCAGAGAACTTTTCTGAGGTGATAGCACAGTATGAGGAGGAACATCCAAGAGAGGGGTTCAGAACACCAAATGTGGAATTACCTGAAGAAGGAGGAGAGACCAATGTTCCTGAATAGCAATGCATACTTGAGCACCCACACTGCACACGATCGAGGTTTGAGGATTTTCATGTGCAACCACCTCCAACAAATGCATACGACATGTAAGCCATTCATGCATAGTTGGAGGTGATTAAGCACACACAACAGGCCATGTAGTTAGATCAGCAGCAAATGCATCATCAGATCAACTACATGTACCAATACCGGCATGTGTAGGTGCAGAGGAACCCCCAATGGGGGGGATTTCTGGGGAGGAATGTCTGGCTACCATGAGACATACCCGCCTCCATAGGAAGACTATTGGGGCCACTATTACCAGCATCCACCTCAACATTCAGGCCCACCACATGACCCCATATTGCTAGAGCAGTGATGTCTACCCTATCATTCCTAAACTTTAGTTTCATGCTGAGCACAATATGATTCAAAATTTTGGGGTGGTAGGGAGGTTTCCCTCTTTCTTAGCTTTATTTTTTTGAATTCTATCTCACATGAATTATGTTTAGTTTTTTATTTCTCTTTTTAGTATAGATTTCCTTTGCTTGCATCCATGCATACATGTAGTTCAATTTCACATGCAGTTTTACGTATTTTTTCAAATTTTTTGCATTGGATGCATTGCATTCTCATGTAGATTTTGGTAATTTTTGTGTGTTTTTAAGTAGGACTTGCTTCTTTATGCTTTAATTTCCCTAAAGTTAGGTTTAGATGTGATTGAATGCAAATTGGTACTATTTTGGCCAATTTTTCCCAAACTTGAATGTTCATGCCTAAAAGCATGTTTTGACTTGATCTCTATTATTTGAAATGAAAGTTTTGGTCTTTGACAAATGCATGCCATTTTCCTAGAGTTTATTACTATATGGTCTTGATTGTTGACTTTTTTTATGTGCCATACTTCTCTCAAGTTTGTGAATGTTTTGGTTGAATTATGAATTATGCAAGCTCTGAACGCTTAGAGCCTATAGAATAACTTGATATAAATGTGAATCTCATGTTGTTCAATCACGTGGTGTGATATCATTTTATGAAGTGTTAGATTAGTTTTCATGTAGAAAATCTTATGTTGAGGACTACACGAATGTCCCCCCTTTGACCTGACTCTTCTCTCACCATCTTCATACCTCTCTACCTCATGAAAGGATGCCTTAGTGCACATATTTAGCTTTGGCCACCTCCAAAAGTTTGGGGTGGCCATATATAAAGAAGTTGACAAAAATACAAAATGCTTCCATAAAATATGCAACCAAAAATTTAGAAATAACGCCATAACTCACCTTATGATAAATGGAAGACTCACATCTCATAAACAATCCATCATAACACACATAAAAAACCATTTCAAAAAAATCTTCAATAATAATCACAACCCATCCGGCCTTAATAACCTTCAATGGAATACTATTTGTCAAAATAAAATAAAGAACCCCCACGAACTCATTAAACCTTTCACACTCGAGGAATTACAATCTGCCATCTCTGATTTCGGCAAAAATAAATCTCCTGGTCCTGATGGTCTAAATGCGGAATTCTACTTGGCAAATTGGAACCATTATAAACATGACTTTCTTGCTTTTCTTTATGCCTTCCACGCAAGTCCAAACCCTCATAACATCATCAAATACATCAATAAAACCTTCATCTCTCTGATAAAAAAAATAGTAAACCAGAATTAATCTCACATTTCAGACCTATCAGTCTCATAAACACCTCTTACAAAATCATTGCAAAAACTTTGGCAAATAGGATCAAACCTCTCATGGATGACATCATTCCTCTTAACCAATCTGCCTTTCTAAAAAATAGAAGCATTCAAGATGCCTTTTTAATGGTAAATGAAACAATCCATCTCCGTCACACAAAAAAAATCCCTCCTTGCCATCAAACTGGACTTTGAAAAAGCATTTGACTTTGTTAACTGGAAATGCCTGCTGCAGACTCTCAAGGGTTTTGATTTCCCTGACAAATGGATCTCTTGGATCCATGCGTGTATATCTACAAATCACTTCTCCACAATCATCAATGGCGTTCCTTTTGGCTATTTCCATAATTCAAATGGACTTAGACAAGGGGACCCTCTATCTCCTTACCTTTTCATCATATTAACCACCATTCTCTCTCGCATGATTCATATGGGAAAGCAAAACGGACTCATTTCGGCTCCTGATGTCTGCAAGGGGAATATTATTCAATTCACTGATGACACCATCATTTTCTCCTCACCAGATATATCCTCTATCCAGAATATTTTTAGGATCATAGGTATATTCTCTTATATCTCTGGGCTGAAAGTAAACATTCAAAAATCCTCCATTTTTGGGGTAAAGATTCAACAATCGTCTTTGGAGAACCTAAAAGACTTCCTAAAATGGAGAACAGAAGATTTCCCAATCAAGTACATGGGTCTCCCTATCACCCCATATAACATTTCCAATGCTATTTGGAAACCCATAATTTCAAAAATAAACATTAAACTCACCAGCTGGGAAAACAACTTCCTAAATCTCTCGGGGAGGCTCACCCTGCTAAATAGTGTCATCACACCTATAACAACCCACTTCTTAAGCTGCATACCCTTACCCTCAAAAACTAAATCCATACTAGACAAAATCTGAAGAAATTTCCTTTGGAACAATGTCCAAAATCTAGATAAACCTGGGAAACACTATCATCTAGTTAATTGGAAAACGATTTCAGCTCCACTTGATCAAGGAGGTTGGGGAATTATAAATATTGAAACACACTCTCTCTGCCTCATTGCCAAAATCATTGACTGTCTTACCCAAAATAAAAAAGAAAATCTGGACAAATCTCATCACTAACAAATACTACCATAACTCACCTCCTTAGCACCAAATCCAGCGGAAATCAACTTCCCCACTCTGGAAATTCATCAATAAAAATATAAAAACGATTTCACAAATCTTAATTACTCCTCCCCATTCTCACAAAAACATTTCCTTCTGGTCTGATCCATGGTATGAAAACAACTCTGTTTTAAATCTCAAAACATCTTGGTCTATTCCAAAAAAACTCCTCAACCTAAAAATTGATAAAGCCCTTTCGCTCATCACTAGTAACAGATCAAACTCATTCAAAAGATGTATCCTTTCCCAGGTAAGTCAAAATGAATTCAGAAACCTCTCTAGTTCTTTGGAAAACAACACCTCAAATAGCATCTCTTGGAACCTACACCAAGGGAAAAAGAAAAAAAATGAAGAAAAAAAAAACTAAAAGACAATAAAAAGATGCTCCTGTTTAAGAGCATATAAATAAAGAAAATTATGAGTGTGTAAAAGCACTCCAAAATCTTACCGCAATCCTTTCTTCCATTTTCATACCTATTGAGCCAGAAAACATCAAATCTAGCTCACTTTACCCTTCCTACAACCATGTGGGTCATTTGGTGTGGTTTGAGGCATAACATTGACTGCATGAAAGTGAAACCACACTCCTAGTCATCTTTGATTAACGCCAACATGAAATGGTTTACCCGGAATGATATGAAGGACATATGGAAATCTTGTGTATTCTATGCTTTATATTTTAATTTTGTATGCTCAGTGCTCATTTCATGATTGGTATGTGAAAGAGGAAAGGAGAAAGGTGGAACACATGCACTTAGTCACTTCCAAGACCATTTAGTGAATAATCATCTTGAGCTATGCATTTGCCATTCTTGTTTATTGAAAGAAAACTAAAGAGAGAGATTAAGTTGGATCATACTTGAGGACAAGTATATTTTAAGTTTGGTGTGGTGATACAACCCTATTTTAGGGCTTCATCTGTGCCATTTTGTACTTTATTCACATCTAAAAATAGTAGAATGCAAGTTAAATCCCCCAATATGAGTATTATTATAAAATGCAGTTATGGATGTTCTTTGCATAATTTTTAGGTACTTGGACCATGCTTTGGCTAGATGAGAAATAGGAAAGAGTTCTAGGGTTCCTCCACTCATGGAAGGGTAAAAGGAAAGCTTCAAAGCTCCCTCAACCTACCCCTAATGTCCAAGGTTCGACATCAAGCAAAGAAGTGCATTGATCATGAAGATTGAAGTTGATTTTTCCACTGAAGACCCCAACACAGCCATGGGGCCAAGGAACGGTCATTGTGGCTAATGCACAAGTTACAGGTAAAATCCCAAAATTTGCAAACTACAACAACTCAACCACCACGGTTGTGCTACCTAGCACGGTCATGCCATGAAGCCCCAAAAATGGTCATGTTGTCCAACATGGTCGTGCTAGTTGATGACAAAATGGACACGCTGAAGGGAATGACCTCACCTCCTACTCCGCCACCATGGCCGTGCTACACAGCATGGTTGTTCTACCTAGCCTCCACCAAGGTCGCGCTATATTGCACAATCATTCTACCTAGCCTCCACCATGGCTGTACTGCCTACGGTCATGCTACCAACCTCCATTTCACCACTTCAACATGTATCTTTCCACTTTCTTGGAATGATCGTTCCACACCACCATAGTAGTTCCCACCTCTACCCACCACGGTTGTGCTTCCCAGCACCACCATAGTAGTTCCCACCTCTACCCACCACGACCGTGCTTTGCAGCACAGCCGTGCTACCACCTCAACCCTACCATTTTCTGCACTATTTTTCCAACAATGCCCCTACTTACCCTAGTGCTTCCACCACAACCTATATATACATGGGTAGAGACCACAACATTAGGTTAGTTTCCATTACTCCTCTCTATCCATGCTTGAGCATTCTTTGCAATCTCCTTGCATTTATGCTCCCCGCACACCATTTCAACCTCATTTCCACCTTTGAAACCTATTTTTCTAGGTTTTCTACCATAACCTCTCCATTTCCATGCCCATCATTCACCTTGGAGGAAAGAGGTCGCCCTAAAGCAGCTAGGAGGTGAAGGAGAAGGATATACTTCAAGATCCATGGATTCATATCCCCTTCTTCCCCTTTCTTTTATCTTTTCCTTGATTATGTCTAGCTAAGACCCTAGTGGTGGGTTGTTTGGGGTTAAAATGTGACTTTGATACCATGTTGGGGGAAAATAACTTGTAATGAATGTAATTTCATTCTATTATGATTTCCTTTGCGTCTATCTCATTTCCCATTATCTTGCATGTGGTTTTTTCTATTAAACATAAATCGTTTGCTTTATGATGATTGATGACACTTAGCTTCTAGGAGAAATTGGAATGTATGTAGAAATCTTAGGAATGGCACCTAGGTCCAATTAGTGGATCCCTAGCTCGCCCCCTTTATTCCTACATACATCTCCCTTCTTCTACAAGTGAGTGTGAGAT
The DNA here is from genome assembly GCA_963693085.1 of Alisma plantago-aquatica. Classification (NCBI taxonomy): domain Eukaryota; kingdom Viridiplantae; phylum Streptophyta; class Magnoliopsida; order Alismatales; family Alismataceae; genus Alisma; species Alisma plantago-aquatica. The sequence continues at coordinate 1,492,011,819 of OY856412.1, forward strand.
CTAAGTAGCTAGTGTAAGTGTGATTAGTGCAATTGCCTAAGAGCTTCTTAAAGGCTAGATGGCTACTAACATGAGGTGAAAAACCCTCATCTCTACTCCCATTCCTACCCTTGGATCTCAATTTCCCTAATACCACTTACCCTAGAAAACTAGACTTGACAAGTCGTACTAGAAATACACCTAACCCTAGTTCTCCAACTCATAGTATAGGGTGCATTCTAGTAGCACTTGCCTTGTTGTTTGGTTTGGTAATCTAGATTGAACTATGAGATTTGCATGCCTTGTTGACCCCACCAACTAATATCAAATCACATTCCCAAACGTCCCACCTACCCAATCCATTACTTGAAACCCACCTTAGACTTCTTGCTTGTTAATGCTAGTTTAGCTTAATTGCCTTTGTTCATTCTAGCTAATTTCTTACTCTTTCTAGTTAGGGTTAACCTAGATTCTTACTTGCTCTAGTGTTTAGTTTAGTTCTTAGTTGCTAATTGCTTTGCTATAGTAGTATAGATCATCTTTCTCTTGTTTAGTTGATTGCTTAATTTAGTTGCTTAGACCTAACTTGCTTAGGATAATATAGATTTTCGTACTCTAGCTTTCATATTTCCTTTAATTGCCTTCTTGCTTAGTGTAATCAAACAAAAACCCCATTTAAACCCTTCAACCCTAATCTCCACTTAGGAATGCAGCCAACACCAACTAAGTTGTAGTGCCCCTCTATCCCTGTGGTTTGACCCCCACTGCTTGCCTCTCACCTATTCTATAACATGACCTCGTGCGCTTGTGGGAGCATATTTTAGTGTTGTGAGTGAACCTAGTTTAGGGAACCTTATAAATTTGAAAGATCATATGTTTGTGCAACAATCACACCAAGCTTTCTGGCACCGTTGCCGAAGATAGGGGCACTCGGCCTAGCTATTTAGTGTAGCTTAGACTTTCCTACTACCCTTATCATTGATATTCTTTATTCTTTATTCACTTTTTCATTTTATCATTCTAACTTGGTTTCTCATTTCTTGTTTGTTTATTGTACATGTGACAGTTGTGCATGTGTTAGGTGCATTCTACTTGTACTCACTTGGTGTTGTATGACCCCGAGATAGGTAGGATGAGACACCAAAGCCGCCCCAACCAACATCGAGAAATCAAGATGGGTGAACGCAAAGCTGAAATACCTCATGGAAATGCCCAACCGCAGCACAACTGCCCTATCCACTAGTATTTCACCCTGAGAACTACAATTCTCCCATTTCCACCCTTGTTGACCAAATGTCAGGTCAACAATTCTCCATTCCACACGCACTTCTTGGACTCCTCCCTACCTACTATGGGATGGATAATGAATATCCCTACCATCATATCGACATCTTCCTTGAGACTTGTTCCAACTTCTGCACACCAGAGGACACTCTTCCCTTTCTCTCTAAAGGAAAAGGCCAACGAATGGTACATTTCAAAACCAGAGTTGGTGACGTGGAATGCGATCATAAAATGAGTATCTCAAGAAATTCTTTCCAATTGTCAAGCTGAATCAAATGCGAAGGTGTATCACCTCCTTCTCCCAAAAGGAAAATGAACCTTTCCAAGGTGTGAGAAAGATTCCAGAAGCTCCTGCATGACTACCCTCATCATGAGGTACCCTTGTGGCAGCCGGTCCAAGCTTTCTACATCAGGCTAGAAGTGTTAAGCCAGAACATATTTGACTCGTCATGTGGAGGCACATTTATGGAAAACCACCAGAGGAGTCATGGCCATTGTTTGAGCACCTTGCTGAAAATTGTTGCCATCGGGTTTGTAACGCCCGGGCCCACTGCCCAAGGCTCTAGCAGGGTTTTTGGAATGATGATTGACCCCACAAACCACCACTAGCCTTAACTGCGCACTTTGTCCACACCGACGCGCAAGCCAGGATCAACTTCCCGACTGGTCACCCATCCTAGTACTACTCCAAGCTGAGCACGCTTAACTATGGAGTTCTTTAGAGATGGGCTCCCTGAAAAGGAGGTGCACCTTGGTGATATGGGTAGTCCAATCATTCCTTTTAAGATCATGTTATCCAAGTTCTCAAATCCTGGGATGTTACAATCTCCCCCACTTAGACTCTTGACGTCCTCGTCACGGCTCAACTATATGGCCTCATAATCTGACCCCATTTCAGTGCAGACCCACAATGGCCCATGGACACCCAGCTCCCGTCCACGACTACCAGCGCAAGGGCGGCTCCATCTCGTCTCTACGGATAGCCCTTTCCAACTTGCCTGGACCGCACGGCTCAAGACTGGCATGCCACATGCCCATTTGGGCCCCACCTACTGGAGGGGTTATGGCTCTGATACCATTTGTAACGCCCGGGCCCACTTCCCAAGGCTCTAGCAGGGTTTTTGGAATGACGACTGACCCCACAAACCACCACTATCCTTAACTGCGCACTTTGTCCACACCGACGCGCAAGCCAGGATCAACTTCCCGACTGGTCACCCATCCTAGTACTACTCCAAGCTGAGCACGCTTAACTATGGAGTTCTTTAGAGATGGGCTCCCTAAAAAGGAGGTGCACCTTGGTGATATGGGTAGTCCAATCATTCCTTTTAAGATCATGTTATGAAGGTTGTGAGTTTCTCCTGGACTAAGAAGGTCAAGATACAATATGGGTTAAGGTAGATCTCCCTACCTAGATGACATGAGAAAGAGGGAGTGCTGTCAAGAGATAGGTTTTGATGAATTACATAGGAGAAAGAGAGATGATTTAACTACGTCATGACGTGAGTTCAAAAGTTCTTGGATTTGACCAAGGTTCACTTCCATGAAGTGGAAGTAAGTACATGACAAGCTTGATGATAGTATAGTTTATCACCCCTAACTAATGGTTTGTATGATCCAGACTAGAGGGTCTGATGAGAGCAAGTGTGCTTGTTCAGGGTGATACCAAGAGATAGTTCTAACAATGTAATGTTAACCACCATAACCTTTATCGGGATGCAAGAAGTCTTATAGAGAGGATGTGTCGGTCACCACTTCAATAAGATGATGTTGGTGAAGGAGGCCTCGCGAAGGTCAGAGAAGAACCATAGTGTGTGCAGATGAAGTCGCTTGATCGAGCAATGGCTGAGAGAGAGAGCCCAAGGGTGACATGAGTCACGAGCTGGTGCAAAGCAGACTGACATGCAGTTCACTGTGGTGGAATATAATGTGAAAATCCGACCCCTCTAAGCTATAGCTGAGAAAGCTGAGTCCCCGATATATGGGTCCATTTGAGATGGATTGGTGGAAATGGTTGTGTTTAGCCTTACCCCTCAGGATAACATAATGTATAATGTGTTACATGAGTCCGATCTAGAGCACTATGTGAGGTACCCAAGCCATGTGTTGAGCCTTGAACCTATTCAGCTTTTGAAAGGCTGAAATGTCCTGAGTCACCTATGAGGGTACGATATACCAAGGTAAGAAAGAACTCAGATGGAAGAATATGAGATGATGAAGGTTCTTGGAAAGCACCATGGATAGGGTAAAGCCACATGGTAGCCCTGATGGACATAAGAATGGATTATCCTGTTTGTTCGTTTGCATGCTGGAATTTTGAGGACAAAATTCTTATAAGAAGGGAAGGATGTTACAACCCCAAATTTTGGGTTCATTTGTTGAGAAATTTAATTTCTCATAATAAAGATAAATGAACAAATAATGGATGAATGCATGGATTTCATTTACAATAGCCTTGTTGTTTGATTTGTGGGCTTTATTAGCTATTGGGCCCAATAACAAGGATATTCGATTTATTAATGAATAAATGAGAATTTGAGATAAGAAAGGTGTGGAAACCTCTAGAAGGCAAATCCAAAGAGGATTTCGTGCCTCTTAGATTCCTTGGGTTCCAAGGAGCCCAAAGTTGCAAAGAAAAGGCAATAAGAAAAGAAAATAACAATTAAGTATTTTCTTGTTAATAAAGAAAGTGAAAATAATGAAAATATGGGAAATAAGTGATGAGGAGATATAATTGAATTATCTTTAGTGGGATTTCGTATCCCAAGGATTACTAATGATAAAAGGAATACCCATGAGGAAAATAAAAGGGAAATAAGAGAGAGATCCTCAAAAAGGAATTATATTAAAAAGAAATAGGCAAGATAATGAGAATAATGCATATTGATGCATTTAAAGATGATGAGTATTCCTAAGAGGGGAATTTCGAATTCTTAGAGTTGCTTGGGATCCGAGGAGTCCCCAATGAAGAGAGAGGAAAGAGAAAATACCAATAAAATAAAATAAGAGGATAATGTGATGTTTAATAAATGAATTCCATGGTATTATTAAAAGGATGATATTTTCTATCAAAGAAAACTATAATTTCGTACTTATGGAGTAAAAGAAAAGCATAAGAGAGATTAAGGGAAAGGATTTTCGAAATCCTAGTTTTTAAAGAATAAGGATTATCTAAAGAATAAGGAAGAGGAGAAGGATTACTTCTCCTTGAAGGAAAATGAATCCTTTTTGGAATGGGACTCTTTGGAGACATGTATAGGAAACCTATGGCTTCGTTCTCACCCCTATATAGAGGGGTAGAGCCCAGGGTCGAGTTCATAAGAATTCCACGCACCTCTCCTACCCTTCTTCTTGTTCTTGCACGTATAAACCCTAATGAGGGTGTAAGCCTATCTCTGGAGCATACAATGTTGGTTTGGTGATCCTAGTGGAGACTCTAGGGTCCCACGACATCGAGAAGTCGCTTGGTGGCCATCTTTCCACCCTAACCGATGCCGAGTTGCAGCCGCATGGCTGCCATGACGACCTGAGTTACAGACCGGTAGATCTCAAACGAGCCACCTCTGCCGCGATCTGGGCGGCGCCCCAGCTGCGCCCAAGAGCGGCGGAGCTAATGGGAGAGTTGCCAGTAAGAAACGCGGTCCCCGGAGGGAGGGGCAGCCCACGCAAAGCTGCAGAGCAGCGGCCGCGCGGGGCTTTCCTAGGAAGAAGATGACCTAAAGTCGACTGGACGATTTTACCCCTCACGTTACACTGGACCGGCCGGATAAGTGGAGGGTAATCATGACTTTTCGTCATGTTTCCAAGTTCAGCGAGCATGTTGCATGGAAGACGCCTACGTGGCGCGTTCTGATTGGCCCAAAAGATCTTATTGAATGCTTGCTTGCCTTGTTGATTGGACTATTCTATTTCAAGTCTGCTTAACAGGTATGTGGTTACACTTATGAATAACCGCATTAGTTTCCCGCGTGTTTGCCGGATGGTTAATCGCATTGACTGCAACTAAACTGTTTGGATGTTAATATTTGCAAATTATAAAGTCACTATGATTATCACATTAATAATAGAAGTATGGATTCTCGCACCTACATGCCACCCTGATGAATGATACCAAAGGTCAGGCCCAGATGGGTAGACCAATGGACACCTTGAGTGGTGACCCCAGGCACCAAGAAGGTGGCCTATGATATTGCATGACTAGTGGGCACCATGAGTGGTGACCCCCAGGCACCAAGCTCGGGATTGAGAAGGTGGCCTTAAGTCATTGGCAAAGGGCACCCTAAGGTGGGTATGCCAGGGTTAGGGCAAAAGCGGTGGAGAATGTCATACTGAAAAGTGTAAATTGGATTTTTAAATAATTTGATTGTGATATTTAAATTGTTATCCATATGTGCAAACTTTTGGTTGTCCTCACATACCAGTATATTTCGATATACTGACCGACGTTTTGTTTGTCGGTGTTTTAGGTACAAATGAAAAGAACAAACAGTAAAGTGGCATATGTAGAATTAAATGAGAACTAACGTGCACAGGAAGATTAGTTAGAGTAGCATTTTCATGGATAGAAGTTTAGAAATCCCATCTTTTAAAAAGGTAAACAAAGTTTTATTTTATACCAGTTTTTAGTTTAGTTGGTAAAGTTTCTTAATTGTTATTGATTATTTGTCGAACCTTTGATCCTGTTTATTGAATAACGGCTCTGACCTTCGGGTCTCCCTTAATTGGGGGTTACCGGGAGGCGGGGTCGTTACAGGGTTTCTACAAAAGTGGAATAGTGTGGCCGCAACTACATCCCTCCACCTTCTCTTGTAGCTCTACCCTAGACTGCTGCCAACCCTGACATGATGAAGATGATGGAGGACATGATGAATATGATAAAGAGCCAAGCTTGTGGTTCTTCAAGAATCCACCATGGTTGTTGAAGCTGAAGAAGAGGAAGTTCATGCTTTGCACTCTTTTGGCAATCAAAACAACCAAGGTCCTATGTCCAACACTTACACTTCTGAGTGGAGAAACTATCCAAACTTTTCATGGAAATAACAAAATGAAGATTGTCAAAGACAAGGGCAGCTAAGGCCAAGGTATAGCTCAAAATTTGAAGATGAAGTGCACGGAAGATTGAGAAGTTTGGATGAGGTAAAGAAAGATGTATCCTCACATGGGCAGTCCATTAACTGTCTTGAGTAAACATTGGACCAAATATCACTTTCACTTGCTAGGAGGGAGGAAGGAAGACTCCCATCCCAACCCATGCCAAATCCAAAAAATGATGGAACTTTCATGGGAAATGCTCAAAGTTCATATGCTACACCTTCATATCAAGTACCACCAAACCCCTATGCTCTACCACTCCTCAGTCTCCTCTCAACTATCAATATGCTCCACCTCCACCTCACACATACCAACAACCCCCTCCAAAATATCACCCCCATCCACAACAACCACAACCACAACTACAACAACAACCACAGCCACATTTCATCCTTCAAAATCCCAACTCACCCCACCAAAGACCACCACCACCTCAACAACCATAGCTAAATCCACAAGATTCCTCTTCCTCTCTCCATGAGCATGTGAAGATGGTGACGGTTTTGAGGAGTGGCTAGACTTTGGAGCAGCCTCGTGATACTTTTTTTTAAAGGGTAGCCAATGAGGTTAGGGTTGCTACTGTGATCAGACAGGTTCATACTAAGATCCAAATCGATGATATTGTGACAGGAACTAGAGTTGATACCATGACTGGGCAGTGATACCGTGATTCCCGTGATTCTAGTTGATGATTCTATTGATCGAGCCATTTGGGAGCCCAAATCCCCCCATTTCTTGATGCTCTTAAGGAGCCTTTTGTTGAGAGAACAAAGAAGAAACATACTAAAGATATCATGGAAACTTTCAAACAAGTAAAACAAACATTCCTTTGCTTGATGTGGTCAAACAAATCCCTTCCTATGCTAAGTTTCTGAAAGATTTGTGCATATTTAAAAGGAAAACAATGGGGTGAATGCCCAAGAAGGTCAATCTCACCAAGCAAGTGAGCTCAATTCTATAGCACACCATGCTGAGAAAGAGGAAAACCCTGGTGATCCCATCAATTCAATAGACCATCATTTAATTTTACATTGGAGCTCAAAATATTAAAAACCATATTCAAACTCATCTTTATTTTGAACAATTCAATTTTTATTATGAATTTACCCATTATGTTGAACAACATTTGTAGAAACGTATGTCTCCATCACCCCAACGAGATGGGTGGCGTCACCATTTCATACAATTCCCATCCTATGATATGAGGACGTCGCTTGTACTCAATATCAATGTCATTATTATAGGCATTCACAAGGGGTGTTATCGATTATGTTCAAGTATTTCCAAGAAAAATTTACAAATCAAAAGATTACCTAGTAGGGAACGATGTAGCTCAATACATAGCCAGGATTTTAAACAAGTTTACATAAAAGCATCATTAATATTTCTAGTTTGTTCAAGGAGGAATTAATATAAAAGCCTACCTCTTTTGGAGTTCAGAGTATTATCAATATCCAAATCAATAAGTTGAATAAGTATTTGGTCCTGATACATAATGAGAACAAACATGTATCAATGTACATGGTTGATTTCTCTAATGACCTACTAGGGCATTTGTTCATGTATTAGTATGTTCATTTCATTTATTTCCCTATAGTCATTAAGAGTACTGATCTAGGATTATATGATAGAGATCATGGACATGTATTTTTAATTAGGGTCTGATTGGATGTACAAAATATCTAAGATTAAGATATTAAATCATTTAATCACTTTCATGTACAACATGTGAAGAGTGAATTGGATTATGTCTAATATTCATAGTCATGTAATATATTCATCAAAATAAGATCAGAGTCTAGTAGAGTCATGATGTACACAATTATTAAGGAAAATAAGAGTTTTGGAAAGATTAGTGTTTGAAATAATGGAAGAAAACCCTAATTAACATAATAGGAGAGAGAGACGTTATTATCCTCAAAATTTACAATAACAAGGCAAGGTAATTGTATCATATTTTTTTGAGAACAATGATATTTTTGGGAATTTTTTGATAACCGTGCCATTAGTAATTTATTTTTCAAGATTAACCAATCACATGTTAGGCAATAATAATGAAAATAAAAAAAAGAAATATCAGCTTGGATTTGCATATCAGGGGAGGGATCTGGATCTCCGAATTGTCCCACTAACCCACAAGCCAATTCTCTAGCTATAGAGCCTGCAAGAGGTGTCAAAAGGGAAAAACTGCCCATGCTGATAAACTTACATGTGTGACTAGGTATGGGCATATCGATAACAATCCACCCTTGAATGTTGCAATCATGAACTTGATCCTTACTCATGACATTGAAGAAACAATTAGAGAGCAAGGATAAGAGGAACTAGAGGTTTAATCTAACAGAAGGTCATGAAAGGCAAAGCAAGGATACAAATAGATTCATGAGGTATCAGTGAGGTCAACTAGTTCTTATTGGCACAAAATGAACCATCAACTTAACCAAACAACAACTATAGGTGAAGATATGAAGATCGGATCGAGTGATATACTACACAACATGGGAAGATGGGCTGAGTGGTTTTGCAAGGCCTTGTAGTATCTTCTACAGTCTTTAGCTCAACCATGGTCAGACGGGTTGAAGCTCATCAGTGTCCATACAGCGGTTCAGAAGTTGTTTTGCGGATGGGGAGATGTGGACCTTCACCGTGCCTCATAAGGTTCCAAGAGGCTTTTCCAAAGTCTATTGGAGGTGCAGGCATAGTTAATTGGAGGGGACATTGGTGAGGAAAGGAGGCTCTAGTTCAGTCAAATGCAAGTAGGGATGGGTGGAGTGATAGTGGATTGTATGTAATAAATTGAGGGTTTTAGGAGTCTCAAGGAAGGTTAACTGAGCTAATGGGGCAAAGGCAAAGGGATTCTCGATGATTCTTCTCCTTCAACCCCAGGCTACTTCCTTTTTGGACATTCTTGAAATAGAGAGAGGGAAGAGTTATTAGGGATCGTATGAAAGAGGAGGATAACTCAAATCTAGAGCAACAATTTTCACTTGGCGAGGTTCAGATTGGAGGTAGATATAGGTGTTTAAAAATCAGCAATACAAAGTGGTAATTCACTAGTAGAATTCGGGTGGAGGGATGCCCTAGCTACACATGGCTTTTCCCAAATCTAGGTTAGGTTGGTGTCCAATTAGGTTAGAAAAAAAGGATTTTGGGGGTTTTTGAATGTATTTCTTCATAAAATCATAATTGATAATTCCATTGTCCTAAAATCTAGATATTTTCATCAAAGGTATTTTAAAATCTTTTGAAGCTATACAAAAAGTTCCAAGACACAATTATAACACTAGATTCATGTGTAAAATATAATGAATAACACTATAAATTGGGCCAAATTTGAAAGTTATTATATATATATATATATATATATCATTTGGTTTAGGCTTCATGAATGCAAATTGAGTTTCATAATCATCCAAGGATCATGAGAGAGATGAAGTGGTGTCAATTGAGAAACATTAGATACTACAGGTTCATAATTGTAATTTAGGTCATAAATGTGGAAAATTCCACTTCATCACAAGATTTGAGTGGATGTTGACCTAGAATTGATCTAGATCAAGTTCTTACACAAATCTAAGTTGAATATAGTAAGTTCTTTAATTGTCTTCTTCCTTCATTTGAAGTTTTACTTACTTCTGTTGGTGTGGCTGAATTCTTTCTAAAAGTGGAACACAAACCCTACTATATCCATCTTCTCTCTCTTTTCTCATGCTATCATTGAGGAATGATTCCAAGCTAGGGTTTTGTGATGATGTTCAATTTTAAGGAATAAACTCCATTTGAGTTAAATCCAAAAAAGGTGTAACTTTTTTTAGAATTCAGAAATCAACTTCTTGGAGTAGGAGAGGAAGTATTTGACTTGTTTATTACCAAAAGAGTGAGTGGATAAACACTCATTTAGATATTTAAGTGTGAATAAACTCCATTTGTGTTGTGTGATGTGGATTTAGCCCTATTTTAGAGAATTTGGTTGCATTTGTGGTAAATTGAGCATTTTGTTATAGATTTCAGAATTCATGATTATTTTATAGAATTATATTGATATCAAACTTGTTTGAACACTACTTTTGTTTAATTGAATCATTTTCGATGAAATCTCATGCTTTCATCAGATTTTGCCCTAATTTGGTGAGTTTCTGGCCATTTAGGGTGATAATGGAACACATTTTCATATTTTGAGATGAAATTTGATGCACTAGTCTAAAATGACTGACAAGATAGGAAATAGTTGTTTTTATTCTAATATAGATCTATAAATCTAAAATATCTTCCTTTGTTAGAATCTATTATTTTAGCCTATTTTTCCCATGATTTTGATGGAATGAACTCAAGGTGAATAGAAATTATCCTTTAGCCAAGATTTTCACACATATAATTTGAAACATGAAGAACATGCTTGTAACTTCTTCTAGTTTATCTATTTTTATCTCAATGAACCCTGGTTTATATTTTGAAGGCATATATAATCTAAATAGCTAGAAAAAATGATTAAAAGTGAATGATTTCAGTTCTATAATGCATGTGCATGATTTATATGAGTTGTAAAGACACTATATTATAGAGGAATTGGTGTATCAAGGTCTCCCTAAACTAAAATAGTGAAACACATGCTATAGTGTGCTAATACATAGCTTGATTCCTTTCAATTATGAATCTAGGATGATAACATGCATAGCCCTTCCTATGTTATTTGCTTAATGGTCACTTTGGCTAGTTCAAGTTATTCATAGTTCTAAATTCTAGGAATTTCATTCAATTCAATTAGACCAGATCATCTATCAACATGAGAGTTCAAAAGTATCTTTATGGCACAGGTCAATGTTGTATATTCATATATCTTCATATTATTGAGTTTAAGTGAAAAATAGTGTTGAGAATGTGTGTCAATTGTATTCTTTTTTAGAGAACCTATACATATATTTGCTCAATCTTGTTTTTAGTAATGAAAGAATTGTTCAGTGTTGTTTTCAGTAATGAAACATAGTGTAGAATACAAAAAGAAAATGGAATGATTGAATTATGAGCTAAAGCTAAGAAAAGGCTTAGAAGATCATTATTTAGTGAAATTAAAGGATCAATTAGAGTTTTTTATTCTCTAAAAATTGTATTACTTACAAAGGTCTATACCAAAGTGAAGGAAATAGATTACCCACTATGAGTTCCAATGAGAGGAAGTCGAAGCATATAGTAGGATACCAGAGGTTAATCCCAATGTGGACGACCTATTGGTTCATAGTAGGGTATCCCACATTAATCAAAGATTCAGGTGGTACTCAATTCAGTTACTACTCGATGAGTGAGCCATTTAGGAACCACTGATGTAGACAGTTTAAGTCAGAGTTCTTTTACGTCCAGCTAATATAGTCACTATGGCTGGACATTGAGAGGCATGTTACAGATGGGTTTGCTAGTAGCAGACTTAGATTTGTGAGTCTACTCTAAGTCTTCTATGTTGAGATTGTATCTTTCTATAACTCTTCCACATGTTGTGGTGCAACTCATGTAGGTCAAGGCATTAATGATTCGATTATAAGATCAAGAAGTCAGATCTAGAAATGTCTTATTCAATATAAAACTATAGAAATGTATTGTTCAATTATTCTCACTATTTAGTATGATTATGAATTTTACATTGTTGTTCATTGAGTTTAGTATTACATAGTTTTCTTATGGTTGCTTTAGTATTTATCCAGTTAATAAAGAATATGCATATTTATTGGTCTATTTGTTTTAATTTTTATTCATTGAACAAGAGCCCACACTCTACTCAACTAAGTTTTAGGTAACCATGTTGATATAGAGATAACGAAAATTTTTGAAAGAGTCCTACCAAAGATGATGTTAGTAGTGATTTGATATAGAAATAGTGAGTCTTGGTCCCTATCTATTGTAGGTCCTTGTATATAAAGAGTTGTGATGATATTGTAGAATATTGTATCTTTACAGCTAGAGCATGTAACTAGATATAAAGACTTTTGTAACAATAAATAACAAGGAACAATATGAATGCTTTAATGTGTATCTTTAAGATTTAAATTAGTTTAGAGTAATCATGTTATATCCTTATGCAACGTCAGTTCATGTGATGCTTGGATTTTATATAATCATCAGTTTATTCCCTGATATCATGATTAGTAGTAAATGTGAGATGTGAGTTTAATGGGATGGATTTTTTATTTTCTAAAACACCAATAATATTAGTTAGATATAAAGAGTGTGACCTCCCTTGTAGTTTCATCCTCTTAGACATGAAAGATTTCACTATCATCATGGGAATGGATTGGCTTTACAAATACCATGCAAAAACCGATTGTAGAGAAAAGAAATTAAGAATAGAGAGACATGTTAGTGTAGGGAAATATGGCTATAGAGCAGGCAGAAGAAATAAAATGTCATATTCCCCTTTAGAATAGTAGATCACATAAAAACTATGTAATTGGAAGAATGGTTATGACGTAATACCTGGTCCTGGAGTAAGTCCATCGACAATTCCTGTTGGTATGTATGCCCATAGAGCAAGTCATGTGATGATTGTAATGGGATACTTTGTAAATGATTTGAATAATAATAAAGGCAATTTCCAATCTATATATTTAAACTGTTTTTGAGATGATGGTGTAACATGATAGATGTCTAAAGAATGGTTTTACTCAATGACGTATGCTTTTAGGTTCATGACCTAAACGATGAGATCATATGGATGTTAAGAGTATACATTCTTGTTTAGTCCCTAGTCGGTTGTTATTGTGGAAATAACCATAGACATCAATAACACTAAAGACTAGATTGTGTGTTGGTTGATGACAGAATCTCATTAGTCATGATATAGTGATATCAAACCAAGCACATAGGTACTTGTTAGAGAACAAGGTACCAGACAGACCCACCGTGAGAGTGACACATGGAACCATGACTTGGTAGTCACAGTCAGCTCTCACAGTGATGGTGGTGAGTGTGATTCTTAGACCTGAAATCACTACACTCAACACATGTCGTTGGGTACACTTTGACATCATCAAACGCAGTCCTGAAACATGGGTTGTTATAAAGGTGATGATTAGGTGGCTTTGACACATGGGGCTTTTGAGGGGTGAGTGATAGATATGGGATTTGTCCCTCCTAAGGGAGTTTGATATCCTTGGCCACTTGATGAGTAGGATTGAGAAAAGGCATGCGCATGCACGTGTGAATCAATATGTGATATTGATGTCATACACATCTCACTCGGTCTACTCTGAGATCAAAGAAATGAATGAACATTGATAGGATGACTGTTCCATGCCTTGAGTTCATTCTGGATATCAGTGACAAAGGAATTATACATTCACTGTAACACCATTCACGAATTGTAGGGATGAAAGTTGTTCTCCAACTTTCTATTTCACTTGGGTAGAAATGATGTGTGACTAGGCACCACTCTTTGCTTGTGAAGTCATAAGTGTTATGGACTTTCACTACCAACGTGAAATGGACCTGTAGGGTCACACACATAGGATCTAACCTGGAAGAGGAGTTTTGTCCACAAGCAATGTTTAGATTGATTACTAAAGGAGTTTAGTAGTTCAATTAAACACTCACTCAATGGATAGCTCAATATCATAATGTTCAAGGTGTTGGACGCATTGATTGGAGTATCGGATTGATTGAAATCGCATTTGAATGATTCTGCACAACCTGCACTCCCAACCGATCGGTTGATGTGATGAACCGGTCGGATGAGGTTGCTGAACCGGTCGGCTCAATTGTTGAACAGATCGGCTCGTGCACAGAGTGAAACGAGCGGTTCAAGTGTTGAACCAATCAGTTCAACTGGTGCAACTGAGCAACTTGGGAAAGAAGGATTGGTGAGATTTTTCCTTGTGTTTCACTTGCCTAATTTGATTGGAACAAGGATTGGTATTCGATACCAATTAGAAACAAAAGAAAGAAAGTCAATCCGGGATTGACCAGGACCACCAACCGACCAGTTCACTTGTGAACCGACCGGTTGAGGTGTCCCAACCGATCAGTTGGTGCTCCAATCGACCGGTTCAGGTCCCCAACCGACCGGTTCACTTGTGAACTGGTCGGTTCAAGTTGCGAGTTGGTTGATTTTGTGGAAAATCTCGAACCCTTCTGCTCCTTCTTTTAGTCCCATATTGTCGGGGACAGAGAACCCTGTCCCATGACCCGCCTATATATAGGGGTATTGGGGGCTTCTCAGAGTACAACTCAGTGCAAGTTGATTGCTCTGCAAAGTTGTCGTTCTCTCTAGTTTTGGTAACCGAGAGAGAGCCCGAGCAAGTGCTTCCCGCAAAGGGAGGTGCAGCAAGGGAAGGACAACTGCAGTTGCAATTGACAACAGGAGAGTGTGTTGGCGAATAGTACGTCAACAGGAGGGTGTGACTCCTTCCACTTCCTTGTGGGACAAGGAGAGTGGAGTTCCAGGTGGTCCGTGTGGACTACTTCAGAGGCGGGAGGTCACTGCCGCTCAGGAGGACAACTGTCATCCGACAGTCTGGTAGGAGGAGGAGTCGTCAGTTCCGGTGCGACCAGGAGCTGCACAGACACCGTCCAAGACCGGAGGTGAAAACTGCACAAGGCGCGAGGTACTGTCTCCGAACAAGCCTCGGGACAAGGTATGATTCACAAACCATCTTTCCTATTATATAGACGTTGGCGCAATTCCTTTCGTGCTGGGTTTTGGGGAGAAATTGTTTTTTGTTTCCGCTGCTTCTCTGCCTCCTCTAAAACCCTACAGTGGTATCAGAGCCACGTCAACCGCTCTATATTTTAGGATTGTCGATATGATCAATTTTGGTTTGTCGCCTTTATTTATTGCATGTGATGCGAATAATATCGGCTTTATACATGTCCAATCCACAAATCCCTAATATACATATATGATATGTAATATTAATGCACTCGATACGCGTCGCCCTTAAATGAGTTTTGTGGTGGGTGTGTAGCATGATTATGGCCTATAAACCCCTATATCTGTGTGTGGTTGTTTGTGTGGTTGCTTGCATCTCGGTCTGCGCACCGATTCCCTTCTCCTATTCCTGATGTAACTCGAAATAATTCGAGAATTCTTTTCCTACCTTTGCTCCCCCCGAATGTAACTCGGGGTTTCACAATTCAATTGTAAATAGGATAGATTTTATTTCCTGTTATGTCAAAGAACGGCAGACGACCTGAAGACGATCGGTTCAAGGAGTGAACCGATCGGTTGGTGATTCAGATGGCCGGTTTGAGGAACGAGACAAGCGGGTGGCGACCTGAGGAGATGCACGACGACTGATGAACTGATCGGCTGGAGGCGCCAGTCGATCGGATGGTGGCACCCGAACAACCTACCTGATGGCGAGCCGATCAGTCATGGAGATGAGCTGATCAAACCCAAAAATGAAGGCACAGATTTCATCTTGTACATGTTGCATGTGATGTAGACCTAGATGATCGTGATTCCTCTTGGCTCGAGGAATCACAAATAGGATGGCCATAATCATTGCTTTTTATCATTTTGCATGTTTTCTGTGGGATATAGCATGTATATGATGCTTACTATATATTGTGGTGATTGGATATGTATATGTAAAAACCAAATCCCTCATTAAATATTAAGTTTTAGATGCCTTCCAAATGCGACACATGTGAAAAGCTTGATCGACCAAGTGTGGGCACACCCTAGCGTGGTGCACCGTCTATCTCGTGGAAGCGTGAAGGATGAATGTGTGGGTCTGCCCTAGCAGGGTGCATGTTCATCGTGTTGGCTTTGGGTCGGACTTAACAAGGTGACCTAGATAGGATCTAGCACCTTGAGGCATGGAGATGATCATTGCAAGGAGTTGCATATGACATCTTTCAAGAGTTGCATATGATGCAATTGGCAAGAGTTGCCTACCTGAGAGATCTGAGTTGTGGGTGACAGCCCTAGCTGGTCCATGGCTTAGAGGATTTCAGGATCTTGACCCACTAGAAGATTGTACGCTGCAATCTTCCGAATTGATGGTGAGGGCTATCAATTTGAGTCAAAATAGTGGGAGCGGTAATTAATTAAAGGCCTAATTAACTATCGTCAAATTTATTCAAATCAAATCAAAAGGAGTTTTGACAAATGCAAATTTTCTCTTATAGAATGGCAAAAGAATCATCTTTTAAAATGGGCAAATTAATTGAGAATAAATTCCATAACTGGTTGAGGATTGTTAGAAGTGTTCTGCACAATCCAGATATACCAGGAGCCTTAGAATTCACTCTATGTACGCTTAATGCGTTGGTGAAGAAGAAAGCAGGTAAGGGAGAGAAGTGTTCTCTCGCCAAACCAATTTCTTCTACATGGAGAGGATGGAAGGAACAATGGAAGAAGAAGTCGGAGATAGAGATCTCTACTTCTGGTGTATACGTGATAGAGATTAACTTTACTACTTCTTCGTCATGGGTACTTGATACCAGATGTAGATCTCACATTTCTTCAAATGTGAAGGATCTTAAGAGAAGTAGGCCTTTAGGGAAAGGCGAGGTTGAACTACGTGTTGCCAATGGGGCAAGAGTTGCCGCCAGTGCCGTAGGAACCTATGAGTTAACTCTACCTAGTGGGCTAATAATAGAGTTGAAGAACTGCTATTATGTACCTGCCATAAATAGGAATATCATTTCCGTCTCTTGTTTGGACAAAGATGGATTTGAATTTCTTATTAAGAATGGAAAGTGTTCCATTTCTAAAGATGGGATCTTTTATGGCAGTGCCCCTATGTCTTATGGTCTATACTTTATAGACTTGGAGACAAGTGTATACAACGTAAACACCAAAAGGCAAAAACTCAACGACTCAAACAAAACATATCTCTGGCATTGTCGTCTAGGGCACATAAATGAGAAGCGCATTTCTAGACTCCATAAAGATGGTTATCTAGAATCTTTTGATTATGAATCAATAGAGACATGTGAATCTTGTTTGTTGGGCAAGATGACCAAGACTCCCTTTTCAGGTAAAGGTGAGAGAGCTAGTGATCTATTAGGACTCATACATACTGATGTATGTGGGCCTTTTAGATCTAATGCCAGAAATGGATGTCAATACTTCATTACCTTCACTGATGATTTCAGTAGGTATAGCTATGTGTACCTGATGAAGCATAAGTCAGAAGCCCTTGAAAAGTTCAAGGATTTCATGAATGAAGTACAAAACCAACTTGGTAAAAGTATTAAGGCACTTCGATCCGATCGAGGTGGAGAATACTTAAGCCAGGAGTTTGAGGACCTTCTGCGAGCCCATGGTATTGTATCACAGTGGACTCCGCCTGGAACACCACAACATAATGGTGTGTCTGAAAGAAGGAATCACACATTGTTGGATATGGTGCGATCAATGATGAGTTTTGCTGATCTTCCAATTTCCTTCTGGGGTCATGCTCTTGAAACCGCCACGTTTACACTTAACTGTGTACCATCTAAATCGGTTCAAAAGACACCATATGAGATATGGTACGGGAAGCGTCCCGATTTGTCTTTTATGAAGATTTGGGGTTGTGAAGCTTACGTCAAGAAAATGTTTCCTGATAAGCTTGGACCCAAATCCGATAAATGTTATTTTGTTGGATACCCCAAGGAAACGAGGGGATACTATTTATACCACCCTACTGACAACAAAGTGTTTTTTGCCAGGACAGCTGTGTTCCTTGAGAAGGAATTTATTTCCAAAGGAAGCAGTGGGAGGAATATAGAGCTTGAAGAGGTTCAAGCCCAACAAGAAAACATGGAACTGATAGATGTACCAGAGGAAAATGCAGATTCATAAGGTGTTGTGGAATCTCAATCTCCTCAGGTAACACAAGGACCTCGTAGATCTAGTAGGACCCGCCTTGAGCTTGAGAGGTTTTGATACCATGTAACTCAGGAAGGTGGTGAGTTGATCATAGATGATGATCCAACTGCCTACGTAGAGGCTATGGAGGGACCAGATTCTGAGAAATGGCTTGAAGCCATGAGATTCGAGATGGAATCTATGTACTCCAACAAAGTATGGACTTTGGTGGAACCACCCGAAGGGGTAAAACCCATAGGGTGCAAGTGGGTCTTCAAGAAGAAGACCAACATGGATGGCAATGTGCAAACTTATAAAGGTAGATTGGTTGCAAAGGGATTTCGACAAGTTCAAGGTGTTGACTATGACGAAACCTTTTCTCCAGTTGCCATGATTAAGTCTATCAGGATCATGCTTGCTATTGCAGCTTATTATGACTATGAGATTTGGCAGATGGATGTTAAAACCGCATTCCTTAACGAAAATATACATGAGGATGTGTACATAGCACAGCCTGAAGGTTTTGTAGCCAAAGAATGCCAATAAAGTCTGTAAACTGCAAAGGTCAATCTATGGATTGAAGCAAGCATCTCGGAGTTGGAATCTTTGATTTGATGAGGAAGTCAAAGTGTTTGGCTTTATTCAAAATGAAGATGAACCTTGTGTGTACAAGAAGGTTAGTGGGAGCTTGACCACATTCCTCATATTGTATGTGGATGACATACTTTTGATGGGGAATGATGTCTTAGCCTTAGAGAAGGTAAAGACTTGGCTAGGGAATACTTTCTCAATGAAGGACTTAGGAGAAGCATCCTACATCCTAGGAATTAAGATCTATAGAGATAGATCTAGAAGGCTTCTTGGACTAAGTCAGAGCACGTACATTGACAAAGTGCTGAAGCGGTTCAGCATGGAGAACTCAAAGAGAGGAAACATCCCCATGCTACATGGAGTCACCGTCTCTAGAGCTCAATGTCCCCAATCTTGTGAAGAGAGGGAGCGTATGAATGGAATCCCATATGCATCAGCTATCGGGTCCATCATGTACGCTATGTTGTGCACACGCCCAGATGTCTCGTATGCTCTCAGCATGACGAGCAAGTACCAGTCAGATCTCGGGGATGCTCACTGGATAGCCGTGAAGAACATCCTCAAGTACTTGCGAAGGACTAAGGATCAGTTTCTTGTGTACAGCGGCGAGGAAGATCTGGTTGTAAGGGGTTACACCGATGCAAGATTCTAAACCGATAAAGATGATTACAGATCGCAATCAGGATTTGTGTTTTGCCTTAATAATGGAGCTGTGAGCGGGAAGAGTTCCAAGCAAGAAACAGTTTCCGATTCTACTACAGAGGTCGAGTATATTGCTGCTTCACATGCAGTAAAGGAGGCTGTGTGGATCAGGAAGTTCATTTCTGAACTTGGTGTAGTTCCCAGTAGCTGTGATGCAATTGAGCTTTATTGTGACAATAATGGAGCTATTGCACAAGCTAAGGAGCCCAGATCACATCAGCGGTCCAAGCACATATTGCGGCACTTCCATCTCATACGAGAGATCGTACAATGAGGATATGTGAAGATTTGCAAAGTACCAACTGAAGACAACATAGCTGATCCATTGACTAAGGCCCTTTCTCAGCAGAAGTATGATGGTCATGCTAGGTCACAAGGACTGCGTTTCCTTGGTGACTGGCTCTAAGTGCAAGTGGGAGTCTGTTGGTATGTATGCCCATAGACACATGGGGCTTTTGAGGGGTGAGTGATAGATATGGGATTTGTCCCTCCTAAGGGAGTTTGATATCCTTGGCCACTTGATGAGTAGGATTGAGAAAAGGCATGCGCATGCACGTGTGAATCAATATGTGATATTGATGTCATACACATCTCACTCGGTCTACTCTGAGATCAAGGAAATGAATGAACATTGACATGATGTCTATTCCATGCCTCGAGTTCATTCTGGATATCAGTGACAAAGGAATTATACATTCACTGTAACACCATTCACGGATTGTAGGGATGAAAGTTGTTCTCCAACTTTCTATTTCACTTGGGTAGCAATGATGTGTGACTAGGCACCGCTCTTTGCTTGTGAAGTCATAAGTGTTATGGACTTTCACTGCCAACGTGAAATAGACCTGTAGGGTCACACACATAGGACCTAACCTGGAAGAGGAGTTTTGTCCACAAGCAATGTTTAGATTGATTACTAAAGGAGTTTAGTAGTTCAATTAAACACTCACTCAATCGATAGCTCAATATCATAATGTTCAAGGTGTTGGATGCATTGATTGGAGAATCGGATTGATTGAAATCGCATTTGACTGATTCTGCACAACCTACACTCCCAACCGATCGGTTCATGTGATGAACCGGTCGGCTGAGGTTGCTGAACCGGTCGGCTCAATTGTTGAACCGATCGACTCGTGCACAGAGTGAAATGAGCGGTTCAAGTGTTGAACCAATCGGTTCAACTGGTGCAACCGAGCAACTTGGGAAAGTAGGATTGGTGAGAATTTTCCTTGCATTTCACTTGCCCAATTTGATTGGAACAAGGATTTGTATTCGATACCAATTAGAAACAAAAGAAAGAAAGTCAATCCGGGATCGACCAGGACCACCAACCGACCGGTTCACTTGTGAACCGACCGATCGGTTGGTGCTCCAACTGACCGGTTCAGGTCCCCAACCGACCGGTTCACTTGTGAACCGATCAGTTCAGGTTGCGAGTTGGTTGCTTTTGTGGAAAATCTCGAACCCTTCTACTCCTGCTTTTAGTCCCATATTGCCGGGGACAGAGAACCATGTCCCATGACCCGCCTATATATAGGGGTATTGGGGGCTTCTCAGAGTACAACTCAGTGCAAGTTGATTCCTCTGCAAAGTTGTCGTTCTCTCTGGTTTTGGTAACCGAGAGAGAGCCCGAGCAAGTGCTTCCCGCAAAGGGAGGTGCAGCAAGGGAAGGACAACTGCAGTTGCAATTGACAATAGGAGAGTGTGTCGGCAACTAGTACGTCAACAGGAGGGTGCGACTCCTTCCACTTCCTTGTGGGACAAGGAGAGTGGAGTTCCAGGTGGTCCGTGTGGACTACTTCAGAGGAGGGAGGTCACTGTCGCTCAGAAGGACAACTGTCATCCGATAGTCTGGTAGGAGGAGGAGTCGTCAGTCCCGGTGCGACCAGGAGCTGCACAAACACCGTCCAAGATCGGAGGTGAAGACCACGCAAGCCGTGAGGTACTGTCACCGAGCAAGCCTCGAGACAAGGTATGATTCACAAACCATCTTTCCTATTATATAGACGTTGACGCGATTCCTTTCGTGCTGGGTTTTGGGGAGAATTTTTTTTTTGTTTCCGCTGCTTCTCTGCCTCCTCTAAAACCCTACAATTCCCTCAATGTAGAATGTGTCATGTGCCTTTCTTCAAGTCACAATCACACAATGTCTGCAGTAGGTCATGGTTGATCACCATGGACACAATCTTGACCTTGTCCTCCTAGAAACAGGAAATGACATCCTTGTCTCTATAGTAGTCCATGCGGACCACAGAGAACTCTTGTCATTCTAGATGAACAGATAGGAAAGAGTTATCCCCTGCTAGTTGGTGTACTAGCACCAACTTTCTCTCCCACAATTGTTCTCCCTTGCTATCCCTCTCTTTATTAGGTAGGACTTACTTGGATTCTCTCAGTTACCATAACAAGAGAGACAATGATTCTAAAAGCAACTAAAGTTATGTCTAAGAAGCCCCCAATACCCCTCTATTTATAGGAGGGTTAGGGTGAGGGTTATCAGTTTGTGCGAGAGTCCAAGGGTACATGATTTCAGGAATTTTCACATCTCAGGAGAAGAAAAATGATTGGTTTACAGGTGGACCGATTGGTTTTCATGCGAGCTAGTCAGTTCAACCCTTGAACCTATCATTTCATCATGTTTCCCAATCACTAATGTATTGGAAATTAATATACAATTAATGCATAACATGATGTCAGTGCTAATCCTTGATCCATTTAAATTGATCTGTGAACCAAAAGGTTCATCACATGAACTGGTCATTTGACAAATTTTGAGTCGATTAGTTCATGCATTGAATTGTTTGGTTCATGCTCTGATTCATCCAATATTCAACCAATGCAATTTCCAATCAACCTGACACTCTAACCGATCTGTTCAACACTTGAACCCGTCAGTTCATAGTTCAATCAATCAATTGTTGTTTAAATCAAATACCACTTTAGTAATCAAGTTAAACATCATTCATAAATAAAATCCTATTCTAAGTGTTTCCTTTGTGTGTGACCCTATAGGTTCGAAGTTCATTGGCAGTAAATGTCCAAAACTAGTTTATGACATCACAAGCAATGAGCGGTATCTAGAAACACATCATTGCTACCACAGTGATTGAAAACTTGGAGGAACAACTTCAACCTACAATCTATGATTGGTGTTATAGTGTTTGTATAGTTCCTTTTCCACTGATATCCAGATTGAACTCGAGACATGGAATCTTCATCCTCTTCAACGTTCAATCTTTGTTCCCTGAACTAGAGCAGATTGTTTGATATATATGTAAGCTCAATATCACATATTGAATTACATGTGTGTGGCCATGCATTTCTTAGTCTCAATTATCAAGTGGCCAGGATATCATACTCATGTAGGAGCGAAAAATCCAATATCACGCACAGTCATCCCAATGTGTCATAGTGCACCCAATCATCACCTTTTTGGAAACCCTAATTCAAGGTCACAGTTGATGATTTCAAATTACACTGAATGACATGTGATGAGTGTAGTGACTTTAGGTCTAAGAACCAAAATCACCACCAATACCATAAGAGATTATTTTGACTACCAGTTATGGTTTCCATGTATCACTCTTATAGTGGGTATGTCCAATACACTGTTCTCTAACAAGTATCTCTGCGTTTGGTTTGATATCACATATCATGACTAGAAAAAATTAAGTCATCAACCAACACACACTCTAGTCTTATGTGTTATTACTTTCTATCATCCTTCCACAATAACATCTGACAAGGGACATAACAAAAATATATTTACTCTTGATACTCATATGATCTCATTGTTCTGGTCATCAACCCAAAGATATATGTCATTGAGCAAAATAATTCTCTAGACATTTATTATGTTACATCATTATCTCATAACTAAATGAAATTGAATAAACTAGAAGATTGTCTTTATTATCAATCAAATCAATTACAAGATATGCCATTACAATCATTGTATGATTTTCTCTGAGGGCATACATACCAACAAACTCCCACTTGCACTTTGGAGCCAATTTCCCATGAACTTAATCCCAAGTGATCTAACATGACCTTCATGCCTCTGCTGTGAAAAAGCTTTTGTCAAGTGGTCAACCGCATTTCACTCTGTTGGTACTCTACAAATTTTCATATCTCGTAGTTGTACGATCTCTCTATATGAGACGGAACCACCTTTGTATATACTTATACCGCTAATGTGATCTAGGTTCCTTAGCTTGTGTAATAGCTCCATTGTTGTCACAATATAGATTAATTGCTTTGTTGATGCTTGGAACCACCCCAAATTCTGAGATGAACATCTTTATCCAAATAGCCTCCTTTGTTGCATTCACTACAGCTATATACTTTGCCTCTATTATAGAATCTGCAAATGTCTCTTGCTTGGAACTTTTCTAGGTCACATCTTGGTTTTTGGGGTAAAACACAAATCTAGACTACGATCTATAATCATCTTTTTCAATTTGGAAGCTTGCATCAGTGTAACACTTTACCACCAACTCTTCCTCTCTACTGTAGACCACGAACTGATTCTTAGTTCTTCTCAAGATCTTAAGGATGTTCTTCATGGTTATCCAGTGAGCATCACCTAGATCTGACTGATATCTTCTCATCTTGCTCAAGGTATATGAGAAGGGATGAGTACACAACATTGTGTACATGATGGACACAAATGTAGATGCATATGGAATCCTACTCATGTGTTCCCTTTCTTAACAAGAACTGGGACATTGGGTTATATAGATGGTAACTCCATGAGTCATGGGTAGGCTTCCTCTCTTTGAGTCCTCCATGTTGAACATCTTCAAAAAATTGTCATTGTATGTGCTCTGACTTAGTCCAAGAAGCCTTCTAGATCTATCTCTATAGATCTTGATTCCCAAGATATAGGATCATAGAAATCATATTTCCCAGCCAGGTCTTTACCGTCTGTAAAGTAGGGATTTCATTCTCCATCAATATTATGTCATCTACATACAATATGAGGAATACAATCATGCTCCCACAAACCTTATTTTACATACAAGGTTCATATTCATTTTGAATAAAGCCAAACTATTTGATTTTTTCATAAAATTGAAGATTCCATCTCTGAGATGCTTGCTTCAATCCATAGATTGACCTTTGTAGCTTATAGAATTTATTTGCATCCTTTGGATTTATAAAACCCTTAGTTTGTGTCATGTACACATCCTTAAAAAGATTCCCATTAAGAAATGCAATTTTAACATCCATCTACCAAATCTCATAGTTGTGATAAGTTGCAATGGCAAGCAAGACCCTGATGAACTTAACCATGGCAACTAGACAAAAGGTTTTGTCATAGTCAACACCTTGAATTTGTTTGAAACCTTTTTGCAACCAATCTGACTTTGTAAGTTTTTACATTACCATCCATGTTGGTCTTCTTATCGAAGAACCAGTTGCACCCTATGGGTTTTACCCCTTCAAGTAGATCCACCAAGATCCATACCTTGTTGGTATACATGGATTCTATCTCAAATCTCATGGCCTGAATCCATTCTCAAACTCTGGTCCCTTAGTAGCTTCTGCATAGGTTGTGTCTCATCATCTGTGACCCGCCTTCTTAAGTCATAAGATAACCAAATCTTTTAGGTTCAAGGTGTGTCCTACTATATCTACGACGTTCCTATGTTAGTTGAGGAATTTGATATTCCACAAAAGTTTGTAGTTCTCCTTGTTCCTCTTCTACATCTACTGGTTCAATATTTTTTTGTTGGTCTCAAACCTCTTCGAGTTTAATTCATTTTCTAGGAATGAATATTCTCTGGAAACAAACACTTTGTACTTAAATAGGGAACAAAAGTAATATTCTTTGGTTTCCTTAAAATATCCAACAAAATAACATTTATCTAATTTGGGTCCAAGCTTTTCAGGAAAGTACTTTCTCACAACAGCTTTACAACCCCAAATCTTTATAAAAAACACATTTAAATGCTTACCATACCATATATCAAATGGTGTCTTTTGAACTAATTAGGATGGTACACAGTCTGGTGTAAATACAACGGTTTCAAGAGCATAACCCCAGAAGGTAGTCGGAAGTTCAGCTAAACTCATCATTGATTGCACCATATCTAGAAATCTGTGATTCCTTCTTTCTGATAAACCATTATGCAATGGTATTCCAGGTAGAGTCCATTGTGATATGATATCACAGGGTCATAGAAGGTCCTCAAACTCTTGGCTTAAGTTTTCTTCACACTGATTAGAAAAAAGTGCCTTAATACTTTTGCCAAGTAGGTTATGTACCTCATTCATGAAATGCTTGAACTTTTAAAGAGTTTCTAACTTATGTTTCATTAGGTAAACATAACCATTCCTACTGAAGTCATCAGTGAAGATGATGAAGTACTAATACCCACCTCTACAATTTGTACTAAAAGGGTTGCATACATCAGTATGTTTGAGTCTTAATAGATCACTAGCCCTCTCATTGTTACCAGTGAAGGTATTCTTGGTCATCCTGCCCAACAAACAAGATTCACATGTCTCTATTGATAAAAAAAAAATTTGACCAGATAACCATCTTTATGGAGTCTAGATATGCAATTCTCATTTATGTGCCCTAGATGACAGTGCCAAAGATATGTTTTGTTTGATTTATTAAGTTTTGATCTTTTGGTGTTTACATTATAAATATTTGTCTTTAGATCTAGCAAATAAAGACCATAAGATATCGGGGCACTGCCATAAAAGATCTCATCTTTTGAAATTGAACATTGACCATTCTTAATATAAAATTCATATCCGTCTTTGTCCACAAAAGATATAGAAATGATGTTTCTATTTATGGTAGGTACATAATAGCAGTTCATTAACTCTATTACAAGCCCTATTAACAGAGATAAAGTATAGGTTCCAAATGTAGTGGTAGCAACTCTTTCTTCATTTGCGACTCACAGTTCAACCTCGCCCTTTATTAAAGGCCTACTTCTTTTCAAAACCTACATATTCAAGCATATGTGAGATTCACATCTCATATCTAGTACCCAATATGATGGAGTAGATAAATTTATCTCAATAACATATACACTAAAGTGGATATCTCTATCCTCATCTTCTTCTTCCTGGATACCTTCAAGTAGAAAGGATAGGTTCCTCTTGTACTTTTCTTTCTCCTCATCTTGAGTCATGAAGATCTGGATTTATGCCTATTCTTGAAACTCTTCATAGCCTTGCTTTCATCCTTGGACTTCACTCATATGATCATCATCACAAATTTGTCCTTCTTCATTCTTGCTTCAACATTAATCAGAATGCTAAGCAAATCTGACAACAGTCTGGCCATGTTATTCAAGTGGTAATAATCGATAAAATGGATATATGATTCAAGCAATGATTGTAGAATCATACTTGTGGCCAACTCTTGGTTCAAAGAAAATACCAGTTCTTATATATGTTCTACATGTCCAATCATATTGAGCACATGGGTCTCTATTGGATCTCCCTCTCTCATTTACACTCAAAGAGAACCTTTGAGACATTGTACCTTTATTTCTTGGTATGATTATGGTTCACATTCTTAAGATGTGTTACAATCTCAAGTATCCCCATGTCTTCAAACTACTGATGCAACTCATATTTTTTGCATCTTAACATAAGGTGCTTTATATCTAAGGCATCATTGCATGCTTCTAGTAAGCATCCAACTCAACCCTAGGCGCATCAGGAGCAGTGATAACACCCATTTTATGGTTGTTAAAGCCTATGTTTTACTATCAAAACTTCCTCCTAAACTGTCTTTCTCTCTGTTTTATCTTGTCATTTGTACAAAAATGACCCACACTATGATCCTAACAATATTTCACATATTTTGTAGAGTTTTCCTTGTATTTCTGCCCAAAAAGCACTAAATGGGCTCGTCTCGGCCCATCCACGAGCAACCAAACTGCCCCGGCCCCTTTCTAGCAAAACGACACACCTAGTATGCGTTGTGGCTGATTCCCGTCATAGAAACAACCCGATATGGGCGTGCCACGTGAGGAGATACAGACGGGCGGCATGACTCTTACCCGACACGGAGCCTTGCCCGCCATGACATGTCGCCTTGATAGAGTCTACTGTGCGACAAGGTTTCCTATCGGTGCAGTAGCCCGACATGACCTATACTCGACAACGACCAATCACGACTTACTCGCAACTCGGAACACATCGGCCCCTACCAGTCATATCGGGTAATGGACATATCGGCCTCCTCCCCAAAGCCAGAAAGACAAGGCAGGAAAAGGACACATGGCTCCACGAGGACCGCAACCCCTCCCAGCCGCTGCCTATAAATAGAAGCTACAGGACTTTGATGGGATGGGTCAGAACCCAATGAGAGCTAACTTTGGAAGCGGAGCTAGTGCGTCGAGTTCCCAGGCATGTCGGGTGATACTAGGTGAGCACACTCCCAACCCGAGAGGGGCGGGAGGAGTTCACTTGGAACCCGTCCCGGTAGCCGCAATAGCACGACATGACCAAGAAGGCTACCCCCAATGTACAGGGTTCCTAGATGGGCCTCAACCCAAGATGGCTCACCCCTCTACACCCAATACAAGGAACCCAAGAGCCTAATTGTTTCCTAACCCAACATGATACTGAACCCGATACGGACCAACCGTCAATGCATGTCGCCCGACAAGGCTGGCAACCTGACATGGCCGTATCAGGTAGGGAGTCCTTCCCGATACACCCTAGTCATCGTGGATCAGAACTCGACATGGTCAAGAGCCCGACATGGGCATATCGAGCAGAGCTCCTACCCAATACTATGTTAAGGGAGCCTTAGGGGTCTGCTAGTGTATATCGACCTCCTAAATCAAGGAAACCAATACTTATTTTTCTTTTTTTACTACATTTTACTTTTATTTCCCTATGCATTGTAACTAAACCTATTACTCTCTTTAAGATTATTGGAATGTATGGAGTTTATCTCATATTATTTTGTGTATGGCTCCTTTTTGTTGGATGATTTCTTTATAGCATCTAAACTCTACTTTCTTCTTTTGGATCGCACTTTTGATTAGCTATCGAATCGTGTTTCCCGTTTCGACACCCTTGAGAGGGGGGCTATCGCAACTCTAGAGTTTGGTCTGATCTGAGTGTACAAGAGTACCCAGGATTAGGGCTGCTTCGGTTTACCTGACCACTCTAATCTACGGACACTGCCCTTGAGAGAGGGAGTTGGTACATGGTTAGAGGCATCCTCTTTGAGAGAAGAGAATGTGGGACATTTTTCGATGTCGCTTGTTATGCTTAAGTTTTCTTCCTTCGGGCCTTACCTTGATGAAAATTTTATTCTCCTGGCTTCTGATATACAAAACCCCTATAAAAATTGCTAAACCCTAAAATCATAATCTTTCTAGTGACTCCAGTTGGAGATAGCCTTTTAGTCTGATTTCTTTGTGGTACTTTCTTGTTACAACCAAACCTATCCTTTTACCTATTTGATGTGCTTAGACAAGTGAAACTCAAGTTCCGAAGTGTCGTTCTTCCTATCCCTGCGTTCGACCCTAAACTACTTTGACCCTATGTTAGTTGCAGGTGTCTCAGGCATTCGTGTATTATAAACTATAAAAGTCTAATGACCTAGACACGTCTCCACTCTTTGGACCCGAGTCTGATGCCGATCAACTTTTTGGCACTGTTGCCGAGGATAGGCAATGAAAATCGTTCAATGAAATTGAGTTTTGCTTGCACTTTGCCAAAAACCCTATACATATGCATATAACACTACAAATATTTACTGCACATAATATTTACTACAGATAATATTTATGCAACACCCTGATACCTTTTACATCTTTCTTCCTTTCCTGGTACTTTCTTTCCTTTCGCTAGGTCATCCTTGCCTTTAGCAAGTAATGGTTGACCAACCTCCCGAAGTCCACTCTTTGTGCTCATTTGTCCAGGTGTGGGAAAATGAGGAAAGAATCCCATCGTTACACAACCCCTCAACGTCACCAACTTTGAGTTGAAGCCTTCTTTCCTTCAGCTTCTCCAGCACAACAGGTTTGGTGGGAACACCCTCAATGAGAACTCGTACAACCATCTGACGATGTTCAAGAGGACGTGCAACACTTTCAAGATTAATAGGGTTCCGCAAACGCATATCTACATCCAGTGCTTCCCCTTCTCATTGAGGGATAAGGCGTTGGAATGGTACACCAGTCTTCAAGATGGAAGCCTTCCCGACTGGGAGCATCTTGCTAATGCTTTTATTTTCAAGTTCTTTCCTATTGAGAGGACAATCAAATGCCAGAACGAGATTACAAGGTATTCTCAGAATCCATCGGAAAATCTTCATGAAACTTGGGAGAGATTTATGAGCTATCAGCGTGAATGCCCTCATCATGGTTTCTCTGAACCCAAGCTGATCACCACATTTTACAATGGGGTGTGTCCCGCAGAGAGGAAATCCTTGAACGCTATAGCTGGCAGTGACTTCTTGGGACTCAGTGCTCAAAGGGCCAAGGAAATCATTGAAAACATGGCCACAAATCAATATGATGGCGATTACAACCGGGAGTCGACTAACCACACCACTCCAGGTGAATCTAAGGCTATGGAGGCCCTCACAGTCAAGCTTGACAAGATAGTGACAGATGTCCAGACCCTCAACGAGCAAGGATACAAATGGAAAGTTCGACAGGTTGTCGTAAAAAGCTGTGTCACCTATGGAGAGCCAGACCACCTGTCTGACTTCTGCCCACACATGGCACCCCAAGAAGATTTTGATGAAATCAGTATAGAGAATGTGAGTTACGTCCAGCACTAAAGACCTGACCATCCTAGTTTCTCTTATGGGAACACCAGTTCTGCTGAGAACTCCCACCAGTTGGTGGGAGGAAATCCCTCTAGAGGACCGTCGAATCAGCAACGCCAGACGGGGTTCCAGCAACAGCGGACTTTCCAGCCAAATCAGCAACAAAGATCGTCTATGATGATGGAATTGATGTTTTTTGCAAAAAGGCAAAATGAACTGAATGAGAAGATGCACAAAAGTTCAATGGACAGTACAACGATGTTGAAGCTGATGCAACAATAGATGGGGGACTTTTCAGTCCAGATTGGAGAGCTCCAGTAACATAATAAATAGATCAATTAGCAGCTGGCAAGTCTCGCCCAAACTATCAACCATCAGGTAGGGCGTTTCCCCTCTAACATTGAAACCAATCCAAGAGGACATGAGACTACGAAAATGGCCATTTTGAGGTCAGGTATGATAATTTCACCAGTCGTTGAGAAGTTAGTAATGTCATCAACAAAGCATGTCAAAGAAGTCAACCCAGAGAAAGAGAAAGAAGTTCCGCTAAAGTCAGAGAAAGTAACTAAAGACAAGGTCAACGACGTCTCCTTTGAAGAGCGTTCAGACAAGTACGCACCCCACATACCTTTCCCTCATAAGCTGGTTAAAGACCCACTAAAGAAGAGATATGAGAAATTCCTCGCCGCAATAAAGAAACTGCACCTTGACATCCCTTTTCTGGATGCCATCGAAGAGATGCCAACCTATGCCAAGTTTTTAAAGGATCTAATATCAAGGAAGAAGAGAGGTGAGGATGTAGAGACAGTGAAACTGGCACAGATGTCCAATTCCTTCATCACTGCAATTATGCCATCGAAGAAGAGAGATCTTGGGGCCTTTGTGATCCCCTTTCAGGTTGGAGATAATGTAACTCACAAAGGTCTAGCCGACTTGGGGACGAGCATCAGTCTGATGCCTCTATCCCTTGCTAAAAGGATTGGGCTCACCGACATGGTGAGCACCAATATGAGAATCCAGCTAGCTGATCATACCTTTACCAGGCCGGTCGGAGTTGTCGAGGATGTGCTTGTTTGAGTAGGGACTTTCTTTATTCCTTGTGATATAGTTTTGATTGACACCGTAGAAGACCCCAACTGACCTATCAAATTTGGACGACCTTTCCTAGCTACCAGACGGGCTCTCATCGATGTGGAGGTAGGTATGATTATGATCCGGGTTGGAAGAGACCATATCAACTTCAACATCTGAGATTGTATGAAGGCCCCCATGTTCTTTGAATCTTCTTATTTTGTTGAAAGCTACCAACAGTTATGCAACGAAGTACAGATGGAGAAGGTCGTGGTAGACTTGCTTATGCGCTCCTTATCTGGTGATGCACAAGAGGTCAAAGAACTTCTAGCCCTTCTAGATGGCGAAGGTACGTCCAAAGATGATGATCCTGTGGAAACAGTCATGTATGCTGCTCTCTGAAAAGACCTCGCTAGTGAACAAGAAAAATAAGTCCCGCCAGAACTGAAGGTTTTTCCAAGAGGTCTGGAATACCATTTTTTTGGATGAAGGGAAGATGAATCCGATAATAGTCAACTCGGAGTTGACCGACAATCAAAAAGATCAATTTCTTGAAGAGTTAAGGCTATGGAGGAAAGCCCTGGGATACTCAATCAGAGACCTGAGGGGTATAAGTCCCTCTGTGTGCATGCATAGAATCCATCTGGAGGAGGACTCCAGGTTGTATGCCCAGCCACAGAGAAAGTTAAATGAAAAGCTTCAAGAAGTTGTCAGTAAGGAAGTGATAAAGCTTTGAGACTCTAGTATTATCTATGCTATTAGCGATAGTATGTGGGTATGCCCAATCCAAGTGGTTCCAAAGAAGGGAGGTATGTCGTTGGTCAAGGGAGATGACAGAGTCGAGATCGCCACCAAGATGGTCACTGGATGGCGGATGTGTATCGATTATCGTAAGCTCAATGTTGCCACCCGCAAGGACCATTTCCCCCTTCCGTTCATTGATCAGATGTTGGAGCGCCTGGCCCATAATTCCTACTTCTGTTGGTTGGATGGATACTCAGGTATCTATCAGATCCCCATTCACCCTGATGACCAAGAAAAGACCACTTTCACTTGCATATATGGAACTTTTGCCTTCAGGAGAATGCCCTTTGGGCTTTGTAATGCACCTGCTACCTTCTAGAGGTGTATGAATGCTATTTTTGCTGATATCCTTGAAGACAAAATGGACGTGTTTATGGATGATTTCAATGTATACGACAGCTCCTTTGATGACTGCCTGAACAACCTGTCGCTTGTGATGAGAAGGTGTGAAGAGCAAAGCCTAACTCTGATTTGGGAGAAATGTCATTTCATGGTTCGAGAGGGCATAGTTTTGGGGCACAAGGTGTCCAATAGAGGTATTGAGGTCGATCTGTCTAAGGTTGAGGCGATTGCTAAGCTCCCTCCGCCCACTTCAATTACAGGTATTCGAAGTTTCTTGGGTCACGCTGGTTATTACCGGTGATTTATTAAAGATTTCTTCAAGATAATGAAACCTATTTCCAACCTCTTGATGAAAGATGTGAAGTTTGACTTCACAGATGAGTGCACAGAGGCGTTCTCTAGGCTGAAAGATGCTATAGTATCTGCACCTATTCTCTAGTCCCCCAACTGGAATCTTCCATTTGAGCTTATGTGTGACGCCAATGACTTCTCCATTGGTGTTGTTATAGGCCAAAAGAAAGACAAAAATCACCACATCATTTTCTAAGCAAGTAAGACCCTAGAGGAGGCTCAGCTGAATTACACGACTATTGAAAAAGAGATGATGGATATTGTGTATGCTTTCGACAAGTTCAGGTCCTACCTCGTGGGTTCCAAGGTAATAGTGCATACCGACCACGGGGCTATCAAGTACCTGATGCAGAAAAAGGATGCTAAGCCAGGCCACTATGTTGGGCATTGTTGTTACAGGAATTTGATCACGAGATAAAAGATAAGAAGGGTTTAGAAAATGTGGTTGTCGACCACCTCTCAAGGATTTGGGTGGAAGATCACCACTCACTACCCATCAATGAAAGTTATCTCGATGAATCCATCTATGTTTCCCAAACAGCCAACCCTGAGGGGTCGTGGTATGCAGATTTCTGCAATTACCTAGCTTGTAAACAACTTCCCCCGGACATGTCTTATAATCAGAAGAAGAAATTCTTCTCTGATTTAAAGAATGACTACTGGGACGATCCTTTGTTGTTTAGGTGTTGCGTCGATGGGTTATATAGAAGATGTATACCTAAGGAGGAAGCCCCCAAAATTTTGTTTGAGTGTCACTCCTCTCCCTATGGAGGACACCTGGGAGGCAAAAGGATTGCTGCTAAGATCCTCCAGTCAGGTTTCTACTGGCCAACTCTATTCAAGGATGCACATGCTTATGTGAAGTCCTGCAACGAATGCCAGAGAACAGGAAACATCTCTCACCAAAATGAGATGCTGCTTTCGGATTGGATCGAGGTTGAGATCTTTGATGTTTGGGGTATATATTATATGGGGCCCTTCCCTTCTTCCTATGGTTTTAAATATATCATGGTTGTGGTTGATTATGTATCTAAGTGGGTTGAAGCAGTGCCGACCATTACCTACGATGCTAAAGCATTAATAAAGCTTTCTACAAAGATTATCTTTCTAAGGTTAGGAGTGCTGAGGACCATCATTAGTAATGGCGGTTCTCACTTTGTAGAGAAACAATTTGAATCCCTCCTACGGAAGTACAACGCACATCACAAGGTCGCAACGCCATACCACCTGCAGACATCCGGATAGGTTGAGGTCTCTAATCGGCAGATCAAGCAGATTTTAGAAAATACAGTCGCCAAGTCCCGCAAGGACTGGTTAGCTAAACTAGATGACACTCTTTGGGCATACTGAACAACTTTTAAGACGTCGTTGGGTACCATGCCCTACCGCTTTATTTATGGGAAAGCCACATTACCTTGGAGCTGGAGCACAAAGCATTATGGGCGATCAAACACCTCAACATGGACCCGACGCTAGCTGGAAAGAAAAGATTTCTTTAGCTTCAAGAGCTTGAAGAATTGAGACTCCATGCCTATGGAAATGAAAGGATCTACAAGCTAAGAACCAAGATCTGGCATGACGACCACCTGAGGAAGAAGGACGTTAATGAAGGTGACAAGGTTTTATTATTTAAATCTTCTATCTGCCTCTTTCCAGGAAAGTTGCAGACCAGGTGGTCTAGGCCATTCATAGTTGCAAAGACATATCCATCTGAGATGATGGAGCTTTACGATAAAGAAGATCCAACAAAAGTTTTCCCAGTCAACGGACACATGGTCAAAAGGTTTTATGAAGACGAAGCTTTTGTTAGAAGATCTGAAATACCCCTGTAGGATGTTGAAGCAGAAAACACTTGAGAAGCCTGAGAAGATGTCAAGCTGGAGATAGAAACCACAACGCTCCTTGGGAGGCAGCCCCGGTTTTACTTTCATAGAATAGGATGTTATTTCCTTTCCTAGAAAAAGAACATTACAAACATTATCATTGTAATAAGGCCCGAGTCGGTGCATGTGCCACGTGCATAGACTCTCTCATTTTATGGGACACCGACTTAGTTTTTATATATAGCCTTGGTGAGTAATATTATATGAGGCTGAAAGTCTCCTTTTATGCCAATGAATGTTTACCCATCAATGCTTTCTGATTTCAACCTTCTTCATCCTTGTTTTGCTTTAGGTTTTACCCTTCTTTCTGACATATCGGGCATGCTTGCTAGTGCCTTTTTCCCTCTACACGACATCCTTTCTTATGGCCTTATTGCCCATCTTTCTCTATCGGGCGACGCCCTCAACTCTTTGAGTAGTTTGTCGGGCATGGTATAACAGCTACCTGTCGTGCATTCCAACGCATCATTTGCCGTATCTCCTAGGCACTATCAGTCAGTGCACCCACGTGTGGTGAGGGATGGAGACCGTATTGGGCAGGCGTGTCGGCCGACCCAAGGATGTCGTGCGACATACGCTAAGCATGCATGGGAAGGTGAATCACTTCCCAACATGATAGATTAGACTGATCTTACCATCTTACGGAATACGATGTGCCTTATCGCACAACATGTGTCTCGGTTTTACCCATTTTACCCCACTCACCATGGCTATATATAGTAAGTTTTGTTTAACTGTGTCAGGTACAGAATTTACTTTTCACCTACTCCCATATTGTGCATCCTTGTGCTTACTCCAGCTCTCATGTCGGCCATCCTCTTCCCGATACCTGTGTCGCGCATCGACCATCTCCTGCCCGATACATGTATATACTCGATGTGCACTATTGTGCAGCTCAAACATTCGTATTGTGATGATCGTATCAGCCAGGTCTTATCAAGAGATATTTTTTCCTTGGTAAGGCCTGTGTCGGGCAAAAGGTTTTAGCTTTTGTATTGAGTTTGTATATCGCGCAGACCGTGTCGACCAAAAGTGTGTATCACGCAGTACGCTTTTCACATGGAACCCGTATCGGGCAGGACCTTCACCTTGTGTCATGTTTTGGTTATCACGCAATAGGTTTTTTTCTCCACTTTGATTAATGTATCAATATTTTGCCTCTATCACGTGACATGTGTGTCGTGCGATATGTATGCCCAAGCGACATGACCTCGAGCACCCGTGTCGGGTAGGATTCACGTGTTCATGATGGGTGACCCTTATCACCTGATTTGTTTTACGAAAGGTTTGGCTTGAATCAGGCAACACAAGTTGTTGTCTGACACGATGGTGTATCGCGTAGAACCCTTGTTGGGCATCCATATCGGGCAAGGACTACTTTTAATTACACACTCGATATCGGTCTGCCCTATTAGCCAGACCTTATATCAGGTGACACGATTATCTTGATCTTCCGCCCGATATCGGGCAAGGTGATCTAATTAGTAAACTTATCACTTACCCCACACTTGTTTAAAAATTGCATAAATGGCCCGCACCAAGCAAACTGTAGTCCGGGTCAACGAGCAAGGTCGAAGGATCAATCTCGAGGTCGAGAACAAGGCCTCCACCACTGGGCAGAAGCGTCCGAACCTCGATACAGTGGGGCCATCCAAGGCCAAAAAGTGGCCCAGATTAGAAGAAGAACCAACCCTTGCAACAGCTTCGACAACATCGACATAACTAGAGCCACTGGGTCACTCACCGGGCCAATTCATGCCCCGAGACGAAGAACACATGTGGCATCACACAGAGTTGGCAGCCAAAGTTTATCGGCCAACCCACTTCTACCACCAGTCATCCTTCCATCAAATTGGCTTTTTCAACAGGCTCGAGAACGTCCTTAGAGCCGCTGGGATGAGGAAGCTATGCTTCAGCTACATCTCTTCATACACCGAACTCACGAGGGAGTTCGGTGTCATCCCTCTGCCGGGTCAAGAATACACCAGAAGAAGCCAAAAGATTCAGCGGACTAGACAGATTGAAGGGGTGCTTGTATAATGAAGATCATGATATCTTCGAGAGATTACTCAATGAGATCTTCTCCTCCAGTGAAGCCGAAAGGGAGCTTCTAAACAACAGGTTCAGAATCACTGAAGGCGACGGGTTCAACCAGTTGCACTTTGGAGGAAGCTAACCGCGACTCTTCATTCAAGCCAGGAAGTAAGGTGGTGGCGGTGCACTCCTACTTCTGGAGAATAGTGTACAAGATCATGGTGTGCCTGCTCTTCAGTAAGTATGAAACAAGCAACTTGTACACTGAAGGGCTCCACCTCATGTGGTATATGATGGAGGGGTACACGATCAACTTGGGGTGATTCCTGCTCGACAAGCTACATCCAATGAAGGACGCCACCAAGGACTACAATATGGGAGGGCTCGTCAATTCTGATTGTGGCAGGGTTAGGATACCCAAAGGAGCCGCGTAGCCTATCGAGGACGAGAGGTGATGATAGGATCGACATCAAGTTCCTATTAAGGGAAAACATCATCAAGAAGGAGGGCCACCACTATTTCTACAAGTTCGCAAGGACGGACACCCTCCTACCCCTCCCGCTCTATGCCAACTACGATGCAGAGAAGATAGTCTTCACCACAGTAGAAATTGAAGCTATGATAGTTGAAGCCACTTACGCTGCCACCACAAGGATACAAGAAAGGGTGGCCACTGCAAGAAGGCCAATCCCTTTTGACGCTCGGCAGGACAAATTGTCAGTGATCGTCGCCCCCACCGAGTCATCCACTGCCACCACGCAACTAATGATAGCCACCCCCGAAGCCACTGTTGCTGCTCCCGAACCAGCCATGGCTGCCACAGCAACAACCGTCGTAGCTACTGAGGAAATAACGACGATCGTTGGAGTCATCGACACCACCGGGGCAGAAACAATGATGATAGCCCCTGAGGACGCTGCTGCGGGAGAGACAATCATAGCTCCTAAAGCTTCAGCCACACCTATGATGGCAGAAGTAGTGGTGCAGCTGAACGCCAGCGACGATGCGTTCACTGAGCTCTTGGAGGCAGAGCTCAGAGTTGTGCAGCCGACACCGATGCCGCCGCCAGTGACACTGGCGATCGCTGCGGTGGAGGACGCTGAAAGACGAATGGTCAATTAGCATTCGTCCACTCTACATCCCTCTCCACCACCCCAGGTCGATGAGGAGGAGGCAATCATAAAGGTGCCAATGCCTCACCCTGAAGCCACGCCCTCATGGACAGTTTCAGATGGACTCGACCCCTAATGATGATGTGCATTCCTCGGGTCGAGCTTCACACGCGAGGAGTGATGCTCCAAACCAAAGTCAATCAACTGCAGCTCCCTCATCATTAGGGTAGATCTCCGGCTTCAAGTTTGACAACTTGCGGGAGGTAACAAGCAATCACACAACTACATTTGCTTCCCTAACCTGCAAGTTCAATGTTTTCCAGAGGAGGCTAAATGAGCAGAAGTGCCAACTGCTAACCCTAGTTGACTTGCCTGGCCAACTAGAGGCACTGAAGAATATGATGCAAACGACGCTTTAATGCCTCAATGCCATTGATGAACGACTGAACCAGAGGGATGACCACCCCCACTCAAGGTGTCCCAGGAGATCCCCGTCGCCTCTAGGATCTGGCTCCCAACCTTGTCTTCGGCGTCATCCTCTGGATCGTTGTCTTCTTCCTCCTCCAACGGGCCCTCCATAATGCCTGAGGAAGAAGCGATGAATAAAACCGCCGACGAGGCTCCAGCAGGACAAGAGAGTGCTTGCGGTGTTGACACTGCTACTCCCATACCCTCCCTAGACCAGCCAGAAGATGAAGACATATCTATCGGGCTAGAGGAGGGTTCATCTAAAGAATCAGAGGGAGAAGGGGGAGATATATACTTATCCATCAACAACAACCCCTCTAGATTTAAGACTTTGACGGAAGACGCATTCTCTGCACTGTCGGAGATCCCCTCTTTTGATATGGCTGATTTTCGATAGGAGAGCCATCGGCTACCTGACGATCTGGGTCAGAAGCTTCTAAACATGGTCCTAAGACCGCAGGTAGATGAAGAAGTTGTCATCTAGAGCGACGGTTACTTCTCTGTACAACAGAGAGCACTGATAAACATGTTCTGTTTTCCATCCATCGTGGCAAAGGTGCTCTATAGGGTCCTAGAGGGTGTGATGATCGAGAATATCGCCATTAGGACAAGCCAGAAGTTTGTCTACAACACCACCCCGGCCTTGGTAAGAAGGTTAACGGAAGGGGTGTACGATGCGAAGCAGGTGGCATATATGCTCTAGCACATTGCAGAGCACAATCCAAGCCTGGTGTTGGCCCCTTACAAGCACAGAAAGAATGGGTTCCTCTATGTCACTGACCTCTGAAACCATGACATCACCCTCCTCTGCTACTGCAACGCGAAGATCCCACACACAGGATAAAGCTTCATATGCCCCGAAGACAAGTACCTACAACTTCTTCCACTACGTCTTCACTGCATTATCAATCAAGGAGTCCAACACCACAATGGCTTTTAGAACTTCTTCTCGCTCGGATACTTCCCCATACAAGAAGTGCCAGGAAGTGGGAATAGCACATTTGTCATCCTATGTGTCATGGAGCTTCTCAACATCTTTGGATTTATGAGGCATCTCCAAGGGCAAAATTTCTATCAGCTCAGAAGCACATACACATTGTTGCTGATCAAAGATAAGCACTAGTTCTGACATGTGGATCTGCCAGAGGAGTTGTTAGACTCAGATGTCGAATCTTCCCAGCCCGGAAGCCCTTCAAGAGAAGAAGTCCATATAACCACAGATGTCTATGGGACAGGCAAGTGGATTCTGCCGCCTCGAGACTTAGAAGGCTCGAGAGGACAAATCTGAAAATGTTAGACAATCATTTCAGAGAGCGATGCAGAAGCATAATACACATACATGAACATACAACCATAACATTTCTCAACAAAAACATGTGTATTTACAACATAAATTATTACAGCTTCGTTTACATTTACATATTGAAAAATAGAAAATTACATAGTCTAAACATGTATGCTAACTAGGATCCTAGACAATAGGTAACCTGAACAACTTGCTCACACCCTGTTCTTTTTCTCCCATGCTATCTCTGAACCTAAAACATATGTAAAACAAACGAATCAACAAAAGTTGGTACGTGGTAAAAGATACACTAGTAAGGTTGCATAAAGGAAAATACTTGAAGAAGAAAGAAAGAGAGAAAAACCATTTCTTAAGGCGAAAATCAGGTAAACATCCTTTTTATTACATTTATTTGATGCGGTTGTACGACACTTATCTACACCTGACTTACATTCAGTATGGGCAAAAATTATATCATCATACATCTAACATGGGCCAAAGCATCATACATCCATGTTAGGAAACATACATCCATGTTAGGAAACATACATCCATACCGGGCTAGGCGCACTAGTAGCTACAGCCCATCCATATCCTTTTATGTTATATTACATTTTAGTGAAGTATAACTCATAATAGTTCAAACAAGCAATGAATATCCAAATAATAGCATTCATCATATTACATATCATAAGAAACCAAGAAATCTAGTCTTATACTTATAAGACCACGTACCTGAGTTCAGAGATTCTTTAGACATCAATGATCATCTACAACTTTGTCCATGACCTTATTAATAACAATTATTCATCATTAAAACATGGTTCATACATTCTTGATATTATAGGTCCAAATTAGGGTTTTGGTCAAACCTAGGTCAATGTGATGTTAGGATGGTGTCTAGTATTTTTAATATGATCTATATGCCATTAAAAAGGTGTGGTATGATTTTCATATTTTCCTAATAACTGGTCTATTTTCTATAATTAAAATGATGTTACAAACATGGAATTGGGTTTTAATGAGAAATGACCTATTATTTTGACATAATTATCAAATCTGAGTTCATATTTAGTTTCCACATTATACTAGGGTTCAGTAATATTTTTCTCAGATTTAATTTCCATGATATGCTAATTATATCAATAATATGATCTCAAAAATTATCATCTACATTAAATATCATCATTATTTGTTCGTCAAAGGTCTGATCTAAGGGTCCAATAATGTAAAGGACATTTTTATGAGTCTAGGAGTATTTTTGGGGGATTATTTGGCCATACGGGCTATTTTCTATTGATTTTACAAGTTTAGGATATATTCAGAAAGTTTACAAGGATATAAAGATGATATACCTTATTGGTGGAGTCCACCGCCTGAGGTGGCACCCTTGAACTGGACCAGGCTGGCCGGCCCACCTTCTCTAGTCTCCCACTCGTGTGGTTAAGAGAAAACCAATCGGTTCATCCAGTTTCTGGACCCGACAGGGCTCATCAGCCCCTCCCCTCTCTCGTGATTATGCTGTGCATGCTCTGATCTGGGCGAGATCATGTCGCCATCATGAGCCTTCTCTGTGGTGAGAAATGAACTGAGGTCAGGGCCCTCCTTTTCTACTAGTTCTACTACCAGAACCTCTAGGATGCTTCTCTGGTCTATGAAGGCTAGGTCACGATGGCTTGATAGGGGGGTTGGGTCTTCTTCTCCACTTCTCGATCTTGAGGCCGCAGGGAGTTCCATAGGGCTTGGAGTCATGTACCATCTATCTGCGTTGGAATTTGACTCATACTCAAAACAAAACATAGGAGAAGAAGCTTGTCAGCTCCAAAAATGTGTTGCTTGGCCACCATGGCTGAATAGGTTCACATAAAAGGGAATTCCTACTTGAGCCTTTCCCTCGTCCCCAAAATGGCTTACAAAGTTCTCTACCTTCCTCTAGATGTGTCATGGCCTCAATCTAAATGGAAGGGCAGGCATACTTCTCCCAAGAGCCACCTTGGTCAATGACAGACCTGAGTTTGGGAGCCAGGAGAAAAGTCGCGATTTGACTCCAACATCCTCCACTTGACTCCCTAGGTTCATGGTGGTGGCTAAAAATCTAACAAAGAGTCTCCCTATCGACTCCTTCTGCATACTCTAACCTCATCTAAGTTTTTCTCACAGAAAAGTAGAGCCGCCAAAAGTGGAGGTCCCGATATCTGTGAAATCCCCACAAAATAGACCCCAACAAAAGATCATTCAGTAGATCCGGCCATTTAGGATCTCAACCTCTTATTGGAACAAAACGTGTAGTTCATGATTGAAAGAGTGAATGAGGTCTTTCTTTTCATAGTTGTGATATATTCTTCTCCCCAATTTGTTCGAAGGTAGGGGACAGAGTCAGAGCCATCAGATCCTAACAGCCTCCCCAAGCAGTGAGTGCGATACACTACGAGGATAAGGGGTGGCCCTACGTGACATTTGTGCTACTGTATATGAATAAATCTCAAGCTTAGTTCTAATTGTTTGGAACCTTAGTTATTAAATAAACCATTGAAACCTAAATAACTCTCATCCATATGATGCAAGTTCTATGAGTATTTAAAGGCTACTTTCCCAAAATGTAATCTAGCATTTAGCTAAGCATGATACAAAAATTATGCATTTGATAGTATAAATAAATTATTCAAATAACCTCATTGAAAAGTCATATACATCTAGAATGCAAGTCAATCGACCATCAAATCTTGATAAAATAGGTTCAAGTTACATCATTTGACCACATAACGCCTCAAGGTTCATCACTAAATTATTTACTCCAAGTATGGTATCAAATATTGTATTGGATATCAAACTCCTTAATTCGGGGTCATCCCAACTTTTTTTGAATTTCATCCTCGAAATTCAAGTGGTTTCATTCTTAAGCTAATATTCAGGAGTTGTGGATGTCTCTAAACCACCACTCTAAGTTCCAAGAATATCATTATCTTGATTCATCCTAGGTTGTCATCTTAGGAGGTTTGAGCATGTAGGGTGTACCCACCCCACCTTATATAGGTTGAAGTATAATATTTTTTTATCGAAATTATCGGACTTAACATCTTAATGTCAAGTTTTATGATCAACATCATATTAGAGGATTTCATCATTAGAGGGGGATTGCTCTTCAAATTTACATAGTAGGGCCTTCACCCTATCGTGTGAATTGTCATCAAACTAGAAGCTTAGATTTAGAAGATTGGGGACTGAGAACTAAATCTAGTGATGTTGTAATCTGTGATCCAAAAATGTGTTTTATTTCAAGCACATAGTTTCAAATTATATCTTTCATATATGATATGAGGGGAAATAATAGAATATATTCAATCGAGATTGTCAGGATTTCAAACTCATATGTTTCATGTACAGTGTCAAAGGAAAGAGGATATACTAAATCAATCTTATCATGATTCAAACTTGAATATCACATGTAGGGTATAGGAAGGGTATATATATATACTAGGTCAAGCTTATATGAGTGACTCTTCATACATGATCATCCAAATATCTCAAGTGAGGTTTCTAACATCATATATATAGAGAAAGAGAAGTGGAAGGAGAAGGATTGATATGCATTGATGAGTATTATATGCACAAGGCATTTACTCTCTGAACCAGAGTTCATATATCACCTCACTCGCAACTAATGATGAGATTAAAAAATATATGTCACTCAATTTGGGACATATATATGTCCAACAAGACCTACTAACCAAAACGTCTACCCATAACAAAATTTCTACCCATCTTTTGGGAAACAAGGGTAACCACTAGATTCCTTTATATACAACTACTAACCTGAGTATGAGGTTTATCATGGTTATCACACATCATATACATCATCTTAGGGTCTTGGGACATCTCCCTCACCTATATAGAAAGTATCAAATTTTTAATTGTCTCTTCCTCTATGGTTAGATATTTTCATAGGACATCTAGGGTTCAACACTTTTAAGGAAACCACACACTGGGTCACTCAACCCATATACTTAGAAGTAGTCTAGCTAGGGACTCATTATCATGTATTTCATCATGCATATTTTTCAACATTTTACATATATTTTTGAGTATAGGTACTCTGACTATCTCCTGTGATGGGTCGAGTCATATCAAAGGGTCACCCTATTCATATGTCCCATGATAG
This sequence comes from Alisma plantago-aquatica, assembly GCA_963693085.1. Taxonomy (NCBI): domain Eukaryota; kingdom Viridiplantae; phylum Streptophyta; class Magnoliopsida; order Alismatales; family Alismataceae; genus Alisma; species Alisma plantago-aquatica. The sequence goes on from OY856412.1 coordinate 1,492,055,528, forward strand.
AGGTCCTCCTTTGTAAAGAGATTGAGGCCCATGTTGGTCTCAAACTGTATGTCACATATCATATCTCAAAACGCACAAGACTAGGTACAAGAAAACATGCCAACCCACTAGCTATGTTTAGCACATCAACCAAGTCGTATGTATCAACAAGGTGCTAGGTCTAGCTAGGGTTGCATGGTCAAACTCATTTCATATTTTCAAGCTACTTGACCTTCTCAAGGACAACCTGAGCATTGTCAACATCAACATCATTAACAACATCAACATCGACATCAAGATCAACATTAACATCATTATCATTATCGCTATCATAATCATCGTCATCATCTTAGGTTTCTAAGTTACTCACTAACCTAACCTTTATCATGGCTCTAGACAACTCTAGAGACTACAACTACCATATAAACTCTCTCGTCTAGACTTGATGTTACATCTCTTCCTCTTAGGTTACATGGACACTCACTACCTTTCTGGGTGTGGTAACATTTTTCATATGTACGTATACTAATACTTGAAATAAGTTTTCTCCAACGTTGAAACGGGCGATGAAAACTACCATACTCCATTCAAACAAAACCAAAACCAAAATGAGTTACCACACTCATGAGGCCGTCTAGTACCATGAAACCTAGAGAACTAGCAAGAACATGGTGCACACCTGTGTAGACACCCTAAGCACATGTCATGAATCATATGTCTAGGGAGGTAAATTGCACAAGTCTACACCTTGTTCTAGAACATCTAGGTTCTAACCTAGAGGCTAAGTCAACCTAGTCCACAAGGATATTGCATTAAGTTTCTAAGGTTGGAATGTAAAGTGAGTTTGGTTTATGTTTCCTGTGAGCAATTGTTAGGTGTAGCTATTGTTCATGCTCTGATACCAACTGTAACGTCCCCAGATTCTGCCGCATTAAAACTTAGAAGGCTCGAGATGACAAATCTGAAAACGTTAGACAATCATTTCAGAGAGCGATGCAGAAGCATAATACGCATACATGAACATACAACCATAACATTTCTCAACAAAAACATGTAGATTTACAACATGAATTATTACAGCTTGGATTACATTTACATATTGAAAATTAGAAAATTACATAGTCTAAACATGTATGCTAACCATGATCCTAGACAATAGGTAACCTGAACAACTTGCTCACACCCTGTTCTTTTTCTCCCATGCTATCTCTGAACCTAAAACATATGTGAAACAAATGAATCAACAAAAGTTGGTACGTGGTAAAAGATACATTAGTAAGGTTGCATAAAGGAAAATACTTGAAGAAGAAAGAAAGAGAGAAAAACCATTTGTTAAGGTGAAAATTAGGTAAACATCCTTTTTATTACATTTATTTGATGTGGTTGTACTGCACTTATCTACACTTGACGTACATCCAGTATGGGCAAAAATTATATCATCATACATCTAACATGGGCCAAAGCATCATACATCCATGTTAGGAAACATACATCCATACCGGGCTAGGTACACTAGTAGCTACAACCCATCCATATCCTTTTATGTTATATTAGATTTTGGCGAAGTATAACTCATAATAGTTCAACCAAACAATGAATATCCAAATTATAGCATTCATGATATTACATATCATAAGCAACCAAAAAATCTAGTCTTATATTTATAAGACCACATACCTGAGTTCAGAGATTCTTTAGACATCCATGATCATCTACAACTTTGATCATGACCTGATTAATAACAATTATTCATCATTAACACATGGTTCATACATTCTTGATATTATAGGTCCAAATTAGGGTTTTGGTCAAACCTAGGTCAATGTTATGTTAGGATGGTGTCTAGTATTTTTAGTCTGATCTATATGCCATTAAAAACATGTGGTAGGATTTTCATATTTTTCTGATAATTGGTCTATTTTCTATAATTAAAATGATGTTACAAACATGTAATTGGTTTTTAATGAGAAACAACCTATTATTATGACATAATTGTCAAATCTAAGTTCAAATTTGGTTTCCACATTACACTAGGGTTCAGTAATATTTTTCTCAGATTAATTTCCATTATATGCTAATTATATCAATAATATGATCTAAAAAATAAGAATTATCATCTACATTAAATATCATCATTATTAGTTCGTCAAAGGTTTGATCTAAGGGTCCAGTAATGTAAAGGACATTTTTATGAGTCTAGGAGTATTTTTGGGGGATTATTTGGCCATACAGGCTATTTTCTATTGATTTTACAAATTTAGGATATATTCTGAAAGTTTACAAGGATATAAAGATGATATACCTTATTGGTGGGGTCCACCGCCTGAGGTGGCACCCTTGCACTGGCCCAAGCTAGCCGGCCCACCTGCTCTAGTCTCCCACTCATGTGGTTAAGAGAAAAATGACCGGTTCATCCAGTTTCTGTACCCGACAGGGCTCATCAGCGCCTCCCCTCTCTCGTGATTCTACTGCGCGTGCTCTGATCTGGGAGAGATCACGCCGCCGTCGTGAGCCTTCTCTACGGCGAGAAATGAACTAAGGTTAGATCCCTCCTTTGCTACTAGTTCTACTACCAAAAACTTTGGGATGCTTCTCGTGTCTATGGCAGCTAGGTCACGATGGCTTGATAAAGGAGGGTTTGGGTCTTCTTCTCCACTTCTTGATCCTGAGGCCGCAGGGAGATCCACAGGGCTTGGAGTCATGTACCATCTATCTGCGTTGGCATTTGACTCATACCCAGAACGAAACGTAGGAGAAGAAGCTCGTCATCTCCAAAAACGTGTTGCTTGGCCACCATGGCTGAACAGGTTCACATAAAAGGGAATTCCTACTTGAGCCTTTCCCTCGTCCCCAAAATGGCTGACGAAGTTCTCTACCTTCCTCTAGATGTGTCATGGCCTCAATCTACATGGAAGGGCAGGCATACTACTCCCAAGAGCCACCTTGGTCGTTGACGAACCTGAGTTTGGAAGCCAGGAGAAAACTCACGATTTGACTCTAACATCCTCCACTTGACTCCCTAGGTTCATGGTGGTGGCTAAAAATCAAATAAAGAGTCTCCCTATCGACTCCTTCTGCATACTCTAACCTCCGTTGAGTTCTTCTCACAGAAAAGTAGAGCCACCAAAAGTGGAGGTCCCGATATCTGTGAAATCCCCACAAAACAGACCCCAACAAAAGATCGTTCAGTAGATCTGGCCAATTAGGATCTCAACCTCTTATTGGTACAAAATGTGTAGATCATGATTGAAAGAGTGAATGAGGTCTTGATTTTCACAGTTGTGATATATTCTTCTCCCTACTTTGTTCGGAGGTAGGGGACAAAGTTAGAGCCATCTGATCCTAACAGCCTCCCCAAGCAGTGAGTGTGATACACTGCGGGGATAAGGGGTAGGCCTCTGAGACATTTGTGCTACAGTATATGAATAAATCTCAAACTTAGTTCTAATTGTTCGAAACCTTAGTTATTAAATCAACCATAGAAACCTAAATAACTCTCATCCATATGATGAAAATTCTATCAGGATTTAAAGGCTAGTTTCCCAAAACGTAATCTAGCATTTAGCTAAGCATGATACCAAAATTAAGCATTTGATAGTATAAATAAATTATTCAAATAACCTCATTGAAAAGTCATATACATCTAGAATGCAAGTCAATCGAACATCAAATCTTGATCAAATAGGTTCAAGTTACATCATTTGACCACATAACGCCTCAAGGTTCATCACTAAATTATTTACTCCAAGTATGGTATCAAATATTGTATTAGATATCAAACTCCTTAATTCAGGGTCATCACACACACACACACACACACACACACACACATATATATATATATATATATATATATATATGAAATATATATACATATATATATATGCATATATATATATATATGTATATATATACATACATATAAATATACAAATATAAATATACACATACATATATATACATATATATATATGTATATATACATATATACATATACGTATATATACGTATATATATTTATATATATATACGTATATATATACATATATATATGTGTGTATATATATACGTGTATATATATATATATATATATATATATATATATATATATATATATATATATATATATATATATATATATATATATATATATATATATATACGTGTATATATATATATATATGTATATATATACATCTATACGTATATATACATTTATACATGTATATATACATATATACGTATATATATACATACATACGTATATATACATATATATACATATATATAAATATATATGTACATATATATATATGTATATATATACGTATATACATATATATATGTATATATATACGTATATATATGTATATATATATATATGTATATATATGTATATATATACGTGTATATATATATATATATATATATATATATATATATATATATATATATATATATATATATATATATATATATATATATATATATATATATATATTGATAAAGGGTGCCTGTCGCTTTTATTTATTCATATCAGAAGAAGAAATCGCTACAATTTCATCGAAGTCCTCTAACACAATTCGAGGATCTTCTAAGCAACAGGCATGAGAGGCTAAAGCATGGACAACACCATTACCTTGCCGCCTAATAAAACAACAGTAAAAGAGGAAAAATGTAAAGATAAATTGAAAATCTTAGTGACAATGTTGTCCTCATATCCCCATCCCCATTCGCCTGCTTTCACTACATGAACCAACATAGCGCTATCGGTCTCGACGATCAGATCCTCTAGGCCTAGGTCCAAAGCTACCCTCATCCCATTACAGACTGTCATTCCCTCCACACTAAGAACTGAGAACGCATGGTCCATATGGGATTGATACGTAGGCTTTATAACCCCTAAGTGGTCCCTGAAAACAGCTCCTATCCCCGCACTTCCACCATCGCAGATACTGGCATATGCATTCATCTTAAAACACACATGTGGGGGAGGGTTCCAAGTTGAAACATTCAGACCACCCTCCTTATGTGCACCTCCATGTGTTGCCGATGAGTACCCTCTGTAGTCCTCCATCAGTGAGAGGAAAATGGCTGCAAGCACCGGAATATATGGCTTCTGGGGATAAAAAAATGTGCTTGTTTCTGGCTGTCCAAGATGTCCATAGCAGAGTCGCCCCTTCCTCCCTTCTCATCAAGTCTTCCTCCCGTAAAAGCTCCCTAGAAAATTCCCTAACATCCCAACTTGTGTGGAGCGGCCAAGCAAGCTGTCTGACTGCCCACACAGGGCTTGCTGAAGCACAGAGCAGAAGTACATGAGTTGTGTATTCTGGGTGAGATAAACAGCATGGGCAAAGATCATACTCGGTTGCATTCCTCCTATATAGGGACGCCTTCTTTGGTAGAATGTCTCGAAGCACCAGTCAAAAGAAATGTTTCAGCTTTGGAGGCCAACTTTGCTTCCAGACTCTTTTCCAGTCCTCCTCCTCCAAATCATCTAGTAGGTCCTCCCCTGTGCGTATCAGTCTGTAGGCGATGCGCACTGTAAACTCTCCCCTACTCTCACTATCCCAGCATAGAGTATCGACGTTCTCCCTGCCCCCCAACGGAATAGCTTGAATCATAGAATGTATATGAGGGGGAAACACATCTGTCAGGGCGGCCTCATCCCACATTCTCGTTTCCTCATCTATCAATCCAACAATTGACGTATATGTAACCGGCCCCGGTACTAGATAATGGTGAACTGTCCCTCCCAACTATGGGATCCATTTATCTCTCTGAATATCAATATTCCTCCCCGAACCAACCCTCCAAAGGAAACCCGGCTTCGCCAACTGAAGCACCCCCCATATGCTCCTCCAAGTGTATCTAGGTGCCCCTCCCCTCACCGAGTGAATGACCAACGTGTACCGATAGTATTTCTCCTTCAGTATCTGGCTGACCAATGATCCCTCCTTAGTAATGAGCCGCCATCCCTGTTTCGCCAGAAGCACACTATTAAAAGATGACAGATCTCATAACCCCATCCCTCCATACTCCTTCGGCCTACACAGTCTCACCCAACTGAGCCAATGAATCTTTCTTTCCCCCTCCTTCGCTCCCCACCAAAACCGTACTATCATGGAGTGTATCTCATCTATGAGTCCTTCTGGGAGTTTAAAAATGCTCATCAAGTAGGTAGGAATAGCCTGAATCACTACTTTAATAAGAACCTCCTTACCTGGCTTAGACAACAAATGTTCCTTCCATCCCTGTAATTTTTTCCATATCCTGTCCTTAATCACAACAAATACCACCTTCATAGACCGCCCCACAGCCGTAGGTAAGCCCAAGTATTTCTCATGTCTGTCCACCTCCCTCACCCCAAGCAAATTCTTAATGGTATCTCTCCTTCCCACGTCCACATTGCTACTAAAAGAAACATCCGCCTTTTCAAAATTAATTTTCTGCCTGGATGCCCTCTCGTATTGGCTGAAAAGCTCAGCTAAAGTGGAGAATTCTTGTGAGGTAGCTCTAGTAAACATGATGCTATCATCAACAAAGAAAAGGTGAGACATCCGCGGTGTTGTCCTGCATGATTTAATACCATGGATCCTTTTTTCCTGGGCTGCTTTTAAGAGAGATAAAGAGAGAACTTCAACACAAAAAATAAAGAGATAAGGAGAGATAGGGCCACCTTGGCATAATACTTTAGTCGGTCTTGTGGATCCCCTCCTCTTGCCATTAATGATGAATTTATGTGAAACGCTAGCCATACACTCATGAACTTTGGTCCTCCATTTCATAGGAAAACCCATTTTCTCCATCACCCTTCCTAGGAAAGACCACTCCACCCTGTCATAGGCTTTGCTCATGTCGAGCTTGAGTGCCAACAAACCCTCCTTTCTGCTCCTCCTGTGCTTCATAGTATGGAATAACTCATAAGACACCAAAGCGTTATCCGTAATCAACCTACCTCCAATGAAGGCACTTTGGTTTTCAGAAATAATATTATTCAGCAGCGGCTTTACTCTATTGGCCAGAACTTTTGTGATAATTTTATAGGCGACATTACGCAGACTGATAGGGCGATACTCAGAAATACGAACCGGCGTCTCTGTCTTTGGAATGAGCAAAATATCAGTCTCGTTAATCTCTGCCAAACTATGCTCTCCTTTCCACCTCCCAACTATGAAATCAACCACACTCTTCTTTACCGTACCCCAAAAGTTTTGGTAAAAAATCGTCTTCATGCCATCAGGGCCAGGAGCTTTATTAGGGTGCATTTGCTGAAGGGCCTGCCAAATCTCACTCTCTGACGGGGTCTGCTCCATCCATGTTATGTCCTCCTCCTATAAAACACCGTGCATACCTTCCAAAAACTCCTCCATACCAATAGGGTGTGATGTCAAAAAGAGAGAGGTGAAAAAAGAAGTAATCACCCCCTCAATCTCCTCAGGATCTGTCTGCCATCTACCATCCTCCTTGAAAATACCATCAATGGTGTTTCTCCTTTTCCTCTGACTTGCCTTATCATGAAAGTATTTTATGTTCTTATCACCATCCCTCATCTCATTAGTTCGTGCTCTAGAGTGCCAGAAGCTCTCCTCCCATCGCTGCAGTTCCTCTAGCTCTCTCGCCAAAAGGGTGCACCTTTGTATCATGTCATGAGAAGGTACATCGTTCTACGCTCGTGCCAGCTCTTTCTCAGTCATCCTTATTCTTTTCTTAATGTTCCCAAAAGTCTCCTTAGCCCAGCAACTCAGTCTTTCCGCACACCGCCTTGTCTGCGCCAGCAGGCCACCACCAGAATTTTCCTCCCAAGCCTGTTCCACCACTGACCTACACTCAGGACAAGAAAGCCAAAGGGTCTCGAATCTGAAACTTCCCCCTATCCTCTGCATG